>CM060686.1:50579725-51779725 GCA_030686995.1 Artemisia argyi
ACTAAGATATTCAAATAACCAACAAATGTAAAGTTTACATAAGCATGATATATATAGGGGAGGAGTAGGGCAACACTCCCTACCTCCCACTTTCATCCAAATCGTGGGCTTTCTAGGCCCATGGGCTTACATGCTTAAGCCTTGTAACATTAACATAGTGAATAAAATAACTAAGCAACCTATTACAAAAGGTAATGTCCGAGACTTGACTAAAATACAAAAGTATGATCCCAACAAAGTGTTTGATGAAATGCCTGAGAGAGATGTGGGGTGTTGGAATACGGTTATTTCGTGTTATTTACATAATGGGAAGTAAATAACGGCGGTTGTTGTGGCAGTGGTGGTGGTTTCAGGTAGAAATAACGGCGGCTGTTGTGATGGTGGTGGTGGTTTCCGGTAGAAATAACAGCGGCGAATGGTGGAGATGTTTGGGTTTTTTATTTTAATTATGGTTTGTGTGATGAGGAAAGAGGAAGAGAGAGGAAAAAGAAGGTGGGTCGTGGGTTGAGGTGGCCAGAGCGGCAGTGGTCGTCGGAGTGGGTGGTGATGGGTAGGGCAAATTATTAAAAAAGTATTATACCTGCCAAATATTCATCTTCTGGGTGGTGGTTGAACTTGGTACCTGTTGAACAGGTCACATATTACCCATACGATGAAAAAAAGACAAGTTAATGGTGCTGAAAATGAAAATTTTTAGTTCACTACCCATTCGATGAAATTGTGGCAAGTATATTACCTTTTTTATTATTTGCCCTAAATTAAAATGCATAAACCATATCTAGCCTAAACAGAAATTCAAAGTGCTATCAATCAACTTACTTCTTCAACATTAGGACCATGATTAAGCAATAGTTCTTCCCAATCACTACTTCAGTTTGAATCAATCGATTGAAGACCCTTCAAGTTTGATGGAAATATGAAACCTTTAGCTTTTAAACCAGCGAGAGCCTGCCAACAAAATAGTAATGAAAAAAATATATTAAAAAAAATGGAGCAATGCCTGTATGAATTGATTGTTATCAAGGCGAAATGAAAAAGGAACTTGCAATTACACCCCCCTCAACAATAAAAAAGGAGTATGTAAAGAAAAACGTCCATGCTCCATGGTTTGTTTCCAAACAATCACTAAAATTTGTCAAAGTAAAAAAGAAATTTTCACATGTAAGTATCTTTCCCCAATTTTAACCTCCTTGACATGGCCAAGGCTTAGTATTAATCCTTTGAGCATCTCTTCATGCATTTCCTTAGGCGGTCTACGTTGGGAATAATCTAGTTCAGCTTTAATTATGGAAGACACATTTAGCAACACAAGATCCCGTACTAACAAATATCTTTTTGAATGCTAGTGACAAAATATAAGGAGCATTGATTCCGACCATATCCATATAATATGAATCAGAGATTCCAAAGAGCACCAAGTTATTAACACTCTTGTTAGGATTATCAATCCTCTCTAAATCACACTAACAAGCCAACTCCAAAGTTTCCAAAAGAGGACTTCCGGATAAAATATTTTTAATCTCATCTAGGTCTAATTCACCATCTTCAATATGCAAAGTCCTGAGGTTTTCCCAACTAACGACATGCGCGTGTTCAAATAGGCACCCACACCCACACAATGTGAGATGAATAAAACTTGAACTGGTGAAAAAAAAAAAACTCAGGTAAAACAAACCATCCGTTGCAAAACTTAACATCTGGATCATGACATGGATCAAAATCAACCTCTTGAATGTTATGAATAATAGCATTACGAATACAGTTGTTGACTTGAGATTTAGTCCGATCAGTGTAATGTGCATGCAGTTTGAATTTGTTGAGATTCGATTGGCCACGTTGACTTGTAATTCTTTTGATGGACGAATAGAACTGGGGGTAATCATATTCAAAGATAGATTCACCTGTTATAATGAGATTAGGAAGTTGAGGCCAAAGATGTTGCCATCGTTTGGAAACTTATGGCGTATTTTGTTTCAGGTAAACGAGAGATGATTTCGATAAGTAAGCAATCTGGTAACCAGCTTATTCGATCTTGTTGTGTACTTTGTTTTCGTTTCATTATGTCAATAGCGATTGGCAGCTAAGAACACAGCCTCCTCTCGTTGCTTTACCTAAAACACATACGTTGTATTAATATCCAATTTTCCCAAAAGGGTCAAATAAACTTTCGATTTTGCCCCTCAACTTTCGAAAACTATTGTTCAGTCCCACAAGAGAAATGGCATCATTCCATTCTGGTCTTGGTAGATTTAGCAAGATTTTTTAGATATTAAAAACCTTATAAAATGTAAAAAGTTTAAAGCCATGAGTAAGGCGGTCAGGTTGGTCGGGTTTCGGTCTATCTGGGTTGGGTCACTTCGGGGAAGGTAATAGAAAACACACCCGAACTTGACCCTATTTAGGGTTGGGGTTTGATAGGTTCATGTCTAGTCAGGGCGGTTTCATTTGAGATCGGGTATATTCGGGTTTGGGTTTATAATCTATATATCTGAGATCGGATATATTCTGGTTTGGGTTTATAATGTATATATTACTTCTCTCATACTTTGTTCCAACGAGATTATGTATTATATTTTTGTTGTTACGTTGATTTTTATGAAATAATTGAATTTGTTCATATATTATGTATATTATGCTTTAAATCCATAAATATGGAGATGAACATAGCTTTAGAAAATATCTTAAAGACTATGATCTCATTCGCCCAAAAACACGGTTGTTTAAAAGAATATGACAAACTTTTAATCTACACAATCAACCATATCGCTCTTAGCCAAATATTAATTATTAACATATTTCTTTTTCAAAACCCAAACGAAATATCTTATGATGATTTTAAACCTTAGTAAAACATTAATAATTCTTTTTTGAAGACCAAATGAATTATGTTTTGTTGATGTTAAACTTTAGTCAATAAAATTAGAGTTGTAATCGTGTCAAGCCGAGCTCGAGCATAACAAGGCTTGAGTTCGGCTCAAAAATTATAAAGTAGGATTTAGCTTGGCTCGATAGCACGACAAACTTTAATTATTCGTACTTGAGCTCAGCTCAAAAAGCTTGAATTTATATATAAACATTGAATTCGATAGCTACTCATCAAAAAAGTCAAGAAAATACGCGACTAACTCAAGAGCAAAGAACTTATACAAAACATTCGGGAGCGTGAAGGTTTAAATAGTCCATTCACAACGAATATTTTATTATTATGGAGGTTCGAAAAGCTCTGTCTCTAGAAAAATACATGAGTGGATTGTCGTCACACTAGCCTCCGGCAACTTTGTGTCTCAACTCAAAACTAGAATCGCAATGAGAAAGGAAAATTAAGAAGGGAACAAGGATACTTCAGACAAGGATATTGATTGATCTGAAAAAAACGTAAGCTCAAAAACATATGTGAACTCGAACTCGTATGCATAAGTTCATACAGTAAGATTGTTTTAAAACATCCAAAAAATGACACCCATGAATTAAGGCGGCACCATGCTCGTTGCTACATAGAGATCATTCACAAGGCTTGAAGGCCATAAGCAAGATGGTACGGTATTTTTACTAATGTGACATGGTAATTGTTTGATTAGCATAAACCTACTGGCTACTGTCGACTAGGTTTATGTTTAATTTGTAAATGATCAAAAGATATAAAAAAAATAAGTTGCTAAAAAGTCTCATTTTGACCCGAAACCAACCCGCGCGACCCACCTATCTTGCCTAACCGGATAACACTGGTTAATTATACCTTTTCTTGGCCTCCAAACTACAATGGCATATGAAAACACACACAAGAGTCGACAATGGCATTGAAAAACTAGAATTTTCTCTATATGTCAATAGAATAACATTTGGAATACAACACAAAATACTAAAAGCTAGTCCATGCTCTAAAGAAAATGTCATTACCATATCAACCCATATAATAACCCCGTTAAAGATGCTCAACTGCTTTATATATACAAATAATCAAGCAGAAAAGAAAACAGCAGAGAAAAAATTCGTTAAATTGAATCACTGAGAGGACCAATACCTAACTCATCTTCTATGTCATCTGTATCTTCAAATAGTTTCATAAACTGAGCTTGTTCACGTTGTCTCTTCCTCTTATGCCAATACTTGTATCCCACAACTAGTCCCACAATGAATTGTACACTTGAAGCCACGACACTTAGGCCAATGATTATTATGGACCAGTGCATAACGTTATCTTTTTCATCAAGTGAGGTATCTGAGTTCATTCTTCCGCCAATAACAGCAATTTTCGGTTATTGTCATAAAAAAAACTTTTAATAATAATTAAAAAAAATGGTAGGATTTGGACTGTTATAAACTTATGTGCAGGATACAAAAAGGCTTTGAGCCTGTTGATGGTCTCATTGACTTTTTTTATAAACGCTATCATCAGTGAACATCCTAAAATATTGGTATTTTTATATACATGAGCGTAAGGGGGTTTTTGGATGTGTGTTTTGAAAGGGACTATATGATGTCAAAAAATTTAATCAAGAGAAATACTACAACCACCTATAATTTACAAAAAGAAATCCACACAATGATGTGCCAAGTGAATTTGTGGATGAAAATAAGAGATATAATTTAAATGTTAGAAAGAGAAGGCCATAAATTGCATGACACCTCATTGTGTGGGATTGTTTTTGTAAATTGTATGTGGTTGTAGCATTACTCTTTAATCAATTAATCAAGCGTTACAGTGTTTAGAGAAGTGTGATTATTAAATAAAATTAACAGATAAAATGGCTAAAAAAACATTCTTGTGAGAAAACAAGAAACATCTTATACATTAGTTGGTTTTCCTACAGCTAGCATGACACTGATCGATATTTAAACCTTTATGGCTCTATGTAAACATAAAGTTAGACAAATGATAACCATATAGACACTTAGAGAATGTTTATATCCATACATTAGACTCTCAATATTGAAGCTTCAAATTGCAATACAAGCGATTACAAAGCAAGCATTCAAACACTCTTACTATATTATTGTTAGAATATTAGTGTGTAATAGTTAGGATATAAGTTTAGGAGGTTAATTGTATTTTAGCTCAAACTTAAGGAGGTTAGTCATGTATTAGGAAAGTTCCTAACCTCCTCAATTGTAGATTCCTTGTTCAACAAGGATTTGGTTTCTCCCCCTCATTCTCTATAAATAGGGATGAGGGGGTGATGTTTTATTTGTACATCCTTTTCTTGCTCACGTTTAACAAACGTTTGAGTGTAAAATATCTCGTGTGTGTTGGTGCCACTCGGCATTAAGGGATCATAACCCTGTGCCGAGGTCTTGTTGGAGTAGTTCTTGATTCGTGGTCCCGCTCTAGAAATCGGTTTGTTGGATTTCTCCCAACAATTGGTATCAGAGACAGGTTCGAGAAGAACGAATCACATATCGTGGATAGAGCCGAAACAAGAGAAACGGTTTGGTTCGTCGGTTACTACGCAGTCGTGGGAGAATTGGCGTTGGGGGTTCGTTAACCGTTGGATTTCTATGAAATTCGAACCGTAGGTTGAAGACACATAGATCTAGGATCTCACCGGAGGGATCTTGCATCGGAGCTTCCGGGAAAGAGATATAGGTTGTCGAATTTTCTGGTTTGGTTGTTGTGTTCTTTGTCGTTTTCGGTTATTGTTTGGCTATCGTTGTGTAGATTACACGGTTCAAGGTTTCTAGGTTTTCGAGTCAAGATTACTTGGGCAACAAGGTTCTTGAAGTTGTCTTGCAAGGAGGTGGATCGATTCTCCTAGGGTTATAGGAAATCATTTTCTTTTGTCACAAGGTTCTTAGAGTTTCGGTTTTGAGCTTCAAAGGTGACAAGGTTTTGCAAAAAGTTTGAACTTCAAGTTTTCGGTTTCTTGGAATTCAAGTCTTGGTAGTTCTTGGAAGACAAGTAAGGTTTAGCTTTGTCTTGGGATTCAAGAAAAGTGATTACTTGGAGTACAAGGTATATCAAGGTTGTAGACTTGAGGTGGAAAGATCGAAGCTTTAGGGTTTTTCTAAAGGTTAGTAGATCAAATTATTACAAGAAAGCGGGTTTAGCACACGGCTTGCGAGATTTGTTGGTAAAGTTGGTTAGAAAGCAACTTAACAAGGTTTGTAGCAAGATTAAAGAAGAATGGCTAGTAGGAATACTAGGTTAAACATCGAAAAGCTCGATGGGAATATTGTACAAAAACATGGAGGCTCAAAACAAGTTGGGTTCAAGCAACTTGGTCTTGGTGTTAAAACAAGGGTCCATGGAGTACATGTTCAAAAGCGTGTTTGGTTTGAGGTGGAACTACAGGGAGCTCAGGAAAATCGTGAAGCTGAGGTAATTCAGAGAGTAACGATCATGCTGTAGTGGCTCAAAGAAAGTTGGAGGTTAAACAACTTGAAGGAAAGACAAACACGGACTGCTTGGAAATGAGAAGGAAAAGGTACACCTTGGTGCAAAGATCGGGGCAGACATTATGAAAACCGGAGTACCTGGTCAAGAAGATGCACATGAGTCATTAACTTTCAGGGATGCAGTTGCTTGTGAGGTAATTTCCATGAGGATGGCTGTAATGAAAGAAGATATGGATACTCGGCCTAGTATGTGTATTCTCAGCAACGGTTTCAAGCGAAGCAGTGACGACAGTAACATATATTACTGGAACTATGCACAAGGTATATTCATATATATTCCTCTATATAGATTATATGGTGTTTACTTGTGAAAGCAAGGCTGAGATCTGGGTTACCAAGGGTTTGCTGGATGAAGCAAAGTAAATTATGCTTGGTATGGAGATCTTTAGGACTCAGAGTGGTAATACTCTCAGGGTGTCACGATTCAGGTTTTCCAACGAGATGTCGGTTCAGATATTGTTGGGGGGACACTCTACGCTGTCGTTAGAGGATGGTCTATCAAGGAATCATGATGAAGAAAATAAGAGTAAGGGGTCATGTATATATGCAGTTGGAAGTCATGAGTATCAAGTGGTCTGCACGAGACCTGACATAGCATCTGCGGATGTGGGAATGTTGGATAGGTTTGATCATGGATTACAGACGGACGTACATGCTTTTGTGGATTATGACTACGCCATGGGTATATTGATCACTGTCATGAGTAGATCAATCACAATGTACGGGTTTATGATACAGGAATATGCGGTGAGCTGGGAAGCTTTGTTGCAGTACATGATGGCTTTGTTAACAACTGAAGCGGATTATATGACACTTGCTGGAGAATTGAAGGAGGATACATGGCTAAAGGGACTCTCTACAGAGTTAGGATTTGACCTAAGGTTAGTAGCGGGTATTGCTATTGGTGCCTTGACGAAGGCGGTCCCCGGTCCGAGGTTCCAGCACTGGTTGAAGCTGCTGCGTATCGGAGAAGGCTAACTATTACCACTAAGGTGGAAATTGTTAGAATATTAGTGTGTAATAGTTAGGATATAAGTTTAGGGGGTTAATTGTATTTTAGCTCAAACTTAAGGAGATTAGTCATGTATTAGGAAAGTTCCTAACCTCCTCAATTGTAGATTCCTTGTTCAACAAGGATTTGGTTTCTCCCCCTCATTCTCTATAAATAGGGATGAGGGGGTGATGTTTTATTTGTACATTCTTTTCTTGCTCACGTTTAACAAACGTTTGAGTGTAAAATATCTCGTGTGTGTTGGTGCCACTCGGCATTAAGGGATCATAACCCTTTGCCGAGGTCTTGTTGGAGTAGTTCTTGATTCGTGGTCCCGCTCTAGAAATCGGTTTGTTGGATTTCTCCCAACAATTATTGCAACGGGAAAGCCCCTACCTGAGAAGAAATGGTCCAGGGTTCAAACCAGCTACTACCCCAAACCCTAAGGTTGTATACAATATGAAAATAAGCTAGAGAAAGAATTTACCATCCACGCACTTATGGCACACAAATGTCGCATTGAATTCCTTGCCTTTGGTGCGGATATATCGACCATCACAGTTTTTGAAATAAGAAGGACAGAATTCCCACTCATCAAACACATCATCGGGCTTAAGATGATCCTCTTCGTAGAACCCACATCGCTTGCATTTTTTACTAGTGAAAACGGTAAGAGGCTGAAAATATTAAGCACCACTTAAAGCCAGTTTCCAAAAATACACTGCAATCATGATAGGACATGTACTGCCCCAAATACCTATTTGGATATTACAAACCCATAAGTCAATCAAATGCATTTATGATAGGAAATAGAAAGACACTGAAATTCATCGTTCCTTAAAGATATAATTAGCGCCGATCATATAAACTGCGCTTCAGTGACACCAACAATTGAGGTGGCAATTGTGACCAATTTACTTAAAAAGGGTCAATAGTGGTTATATTTAATTTCAAACGGGTCGAAAGGGGCCCAAAATAAAGTTTAGTTCTTACATCCTCCAAAATAGCCTAATAAACATTTTGTAATCATACACATTAACTATTTACAGAAATATGGCAGAAAAGTGGATGTGGGTCAACCGGATTTGAAACATCACCCAACCCAACTGACCCTCCCATGTTGCTACCTGTACCTACAACGTAACTCAGTTTTCTTAATCCTTGATAAATAAAACGACAAATAACAGAGACATTTTTTAAGAACATTAACACCAAAATAAAAAGTGCAAAAGAGATAAGATAGACTTCAAGTTCCTTTGAAACAATTAAGAAGACAAAAGTAATACTCCTGCTATAGCGTATCCAAACAAAACATGAGCAGTGGATGCTATACACGCTTGCTTATGGTGTATTTGGCAAGACAAAGAAGCGAGAATGATGATGCCACAAATTTATAGAGTAATAGAAAATAACTAGAAGGGATAGCAGTTGGAAAGTCTTGTTTTCTTATTTATACCTGAAAAGATTATTCAGCCCCTGAAAGTGTATACAGTCTTTGTCTTATTCACATCTGGTAAAACTGTTCACATAGAAAGTAAACTGTGGCAGAGGATGTTATCCATTCATGGGTTGTGTATATTTCAAGAGACTCAAGCGTAACAACTGCTGACAATAAGAGTTCTGCAAACAAAAAGTGATAACCACATAAAAATCAACACCCGCAGACTATATCAATCTAGCTGTAAAAATAGACACATTGCATTAAAATCCTAGAAACATGAACGGTCTTTATTCACATAACCAAAGTAGTCGTAAGTAAGCAGTTTATATCACACTTATATCAAACATATATATGCACACACGAATTCATATGAAAATGGTTGTATCTAATCAAGGACTTATGAAGCCTATGTGCTTCTATGTTCACATGGAGATTTTTGGCTTTGACCCTTCAATAACCGCACTACATGTCTCCGTAAAAATTGCAAGCTCGCTATTCACTTCATCTTCCTTGTCCGAAGACTTAAAAAAGAATAAATAGGAAGACATTTTGTAGGTTATATGTGTAAAAGTGTATAAAAAGAATGTGTATAGAGAAAAGTGGTTTGAATTTGTTTATAAAATGGTGAAATGCATGATGTATTTATAGGGTTAAATTGTTTAAATTTTAAGTATTTATAGGGTTATATTTGTTATAACATTCAACTTGCTATTACTTTCATTAGATGCATTGTATAAATATTTATCATTTCTATTCTAGACTTTTTCTTCAAAGTGATTAGTTAATACTCCCTCCGTCCCATAATAAGTGTTCATAATGGAATCTTTGCATGTCCTAAATTAAGTGTCTAGATTCTATTTTAACCAATGAGATGTGAGTTTAGTGGGTAAAATTGATATTTGATTGGTGGATAGTGTAGTTAGTGGAATTTTCTAAAACTTTGTGCATTTTAAAAGTGGACACTTAATATGGGACGGAGGGAGTAGTATAAATTTACATTGCAGACCGTGGATTATAGATTTACAAAAGTCAACTGTAGTTGAATCATCATCGTCGTCACATTAACGCTTGATAGGATTGGATATCAAATTAATTATTTTTTTTCTTTTTACAATAGCATGAAAGATGCGTTGAGACTCGAAACTCATTAATTGAGTTAATCAAGTTGTTGCAATTAAATATTACGGAGTAACATGGATGCCAGCTCTCAATAATATTTTACAAATGAAAATAAAAGAAGAACAAGTCAAGATCGAGATGGAGGTTGGTCGCATTTATGTATATATCTGTGTGAATTTACTCGTATCACATTCACATCCAACCGTATAACCCATTGTTTCTTTGCCTCTTAAAAATCGCTTCATTAAAAGAGATATTATGGCATACACAATCACAGAGTTCAATCACCTAAAAATCCCACTTGAAAAGATACTAGAAGCCACCAACAACTTTGATGATAAAAACATCATTGGTGAAGGTGGTTTTGGAAAAGTGTACAAAGGGAAACTTTTGCGCTCTGGTAAATTGAGAAATATAGCAGCACGGAGGTTAGATCGTAAGCACGGGCAAGGAGATGTCGAGTTCTGGACCGAAATTTCTGCGCTTTCTGTGCTTTCAGTATTCAAGGATAATAATACTCGTTCCAATGATTTTGATGATGGCATAATCAAGATGATTGGGTTTTGCGACGAAAGTGATGAGAAGATAATCATAACCCACTATGATATCAAGGGAAGTCTATCAATGTATCTAGGTGACCCGACAACTTTCTCATGGAATCAAAGATTTTGGGCATGTTATGATATCGCCAAAGCAATACGTTGCATTCATGGTGAGTCAGGACGCGCTTTTTCATTCATACATCGTAACATCAACAGTTCCACAGTTTTATTAGATGATGTCTGGAACGCCAAATTATCTGGATTTGAGTTTTCCATCAAACATTCACTTGATCGAAAAAATTTGGGTATCCATTCTGAAGTTATTGGCACACAAGGATATATCGACCCAACATACTTGATGACGGGAAGTGTGACACACAAGTCGGATGTCTATTCATTGGGCGTCGTTTTATTTGAAATCTTGTGTGGGAGGCACGCATATAATCCGAATGAAGAAGATGATAAGAAGTTTCTAGCTCCATTGGCCAAATATCATTATGAAAAAGGAACACTGCATGATATAATACATCCTGAACTATGGAATCAACTGGCCACTGCCAGGGATTCATATGCAAAGATGAAATTTGGAAAGATATCAAAAATAGCATACTCTTGCTTAAATAAGGAACGAGAACAACGGCCAGATGTGGAGCAAGTTGCGCTTGAACTTTTGGACTCTCTTAACGTAAGACTTTCCCTTCATACTGGTAGTACTATTTTCTCTTTCATTATCGTGTCATAAACTTTGTCCACCGCTAAAAAAAAAAAGCCCATATTACTAATTAAGTGTTTTTTTTTTTTTTTTTTTAAATCTCAAAACAATTATTCAGTTTGAATTTAAAGAGAGAATTAGATATGTATATCTTTCAAAAGGTGAATAACTGAATATATATATATATATATATATATATATATATATATATATATATATATATATATATATATATATATATATATATAGGGAAGAGATCAGGTGCGGATTAACTTTTAAGTAGGGATGGTGCGGATAATATCACAGTACTATTCAAAAAAAAAATTCAAAAAAATATGAAAAAATAATAAAAAGAAAGAGGACAAAAAATTATTAAGAATCGATGAAAAAAGTTCCAGAAAAGAATCGTTTTCATGGTTATAAGGTATTATAATATTAAGGTTTTTTTTTTTTTTTAATATCACTTTAATACTCATATTTTCTTAATATCAAAGTTATTTTTTTTAAATATCACCCCTACTTTTCTTAATATCGTAATAAAAAGAGCAGGGATATTAAGGTTTTTGCTAATATCAAGGTGACTTTTTAAGTAAAATTGTTAATATCTCAGTTATTTTTAATATGTAAAACAACTTTTCTTTATATTTTTTTAATATCACAATAACCATCATCGTTTTTAAATATCATACTTCTGATATCACAAAAGCCATCATCATTTTTTAATATCATACTAACTTTTTTATTAAAAGAAATTCAAAAAAATATGAAAAAATTAAAAAACTAAAGAGGACAAAGAATAATTAAGAATCGCTGAAACAAAAATTAAAAAAACATCATTTTGATGGTTAAAACTTACGGTGGTATTAAGATCAGATCTTGACTTTTTTACAAAAAGTCAATATCAGATCTGGATTGGATGGTGTAGATTCATCCGTACGTCCGCATGAAAAAATAAAATCCGCACCTGATCCTTGGTCTCTCTCTCTCTCTCTCTCTCTCTCTATATATATATATATATATATATATATATATATATATATATATATATATATATATATATATATATATATATATATATAAGTTAGGATCAAATAGAAAGAATAAGTAAAATAGGAATAATAATAAGTAACCACAACCACACCTTTCAGATGCACCTACAAAAGTGGATGCATTTTCCTTCAAAATTTCCCTCCTAATTTGAAATGTATGGCTAGAATTACTTTTTACCCTTCTTATTTTAATTATTATTCTTACTTGATCCATTATATATATATATATATATATATATATATATATATATATATATATATATATATATATATATATATATATATATATATCTAAAGTTTCTAATTAATGCACATGTTATAGGGTAAGGATCCAGCGAGAAAAAAACTTAAAATGAAAAGAATGAGAAATAATTATAACCGCATATTTGAGATGCATCTATATTTATTTAGATGCATCACAATTAGTTTCCAAAGTAATTTTGAAGTGAAACCGATGCAAAGTAGTACTAGCAACAGATTTGACCAGCAAGAAATGAAAAATACATAAGATTCGTCTAAATTGATAAAATGCATCTAATTTTTAGCTAGATAATAAAGTGTGATGCATCTAAAAGATTAGGAATGCATTTAATTCAAATTGATGCATCTCTAATTTTTTATATAATAAAGGGATTATATCATTTCGGAGTTTTTTTTAACAAAACAATCTTAGTGAAAAAAAATTGGGCCAATAGGAAAGCTCGATTTTGACAAATAGGTAAAATCGAGCAATATAATTGGCTAATAATAAGTCAAAATTGAATTGATTTTGGTCAAACTTTTTGTGAAGAATTTGATTAACTAAAAAAACTCATAAAAATATAGGTGTCAATTTTATGAAAATAAAAACTTAAAAAAAGATAAAGAAATTATTAAAACATCAGTTGTTGAATTTTAAATATATTATATGGAGTAAAGTATAACAGTATAAGGGCCCGTTTGATTTGAGGGTATCGGATTCGAGGAATCCTTTCATTTTTAAATTAATTGTTTGGTTTGGGTTAATGGGTGTTGAAATAGTGTCTGACACCCATTCTTAGGGGTTTTCATGATTCAAAGCAAAATGAGAGGTTTTCAACTATTCATTTCTCATTCTTTTGTCATTTTCCTTATTTTTTATTTTGATTCAATGTACTATCCATTAAAAAATATTTGATAGTGCTCGATTTACATTTTCATCTCTCACACTAGTATAATAATATTAAATAAAACCTATTTTTAAATACATTTTACAAAACAAACAACATTGATACTATCAATTACTTTTCTTTCAATCTATAACAAATCCAAATCGTATTCTAACCCCATGATTATACCAAACGCACCCTAAATCTCCATGTTTTTTTTGATAACTTTAGATAACCTTACACTTTATACCCCCTACATTTTATATTATGAACTTTGTTTATAATTACATGAGTATTAGTATCGGTTTGAGACTTTCATCTATTAAACTTACAAAATTTTATAAATGTACAAATTAATTTTAATATACGTTAAATACTTTTAAAATAAATATTAGTTTTAAACTTTATCTATTAAAATATCTTTTTACTACGTACGTTAAATATAAATAAGAACTCATGTTATCCTATTTAAAAGTTTAACCTATACGTACACGAATTTAGATATTAAATATAGTTAAATTATTGTTAACGGTAATAAAAATATTAAATGGTAAGTACAAGTTACTGTGATATTAAAATAAATATACGCGATTGTACTTATAATGACACATGTAATTATCATTTAAAGTTTGTATACGGATATTCGGAAAAACATTTTTAGAAAACTTTATAGAGTATACGAGCAGAGGAACCCGCGTGTTGCTGCGGAAATGCCGTGCTATTTATTTATTTATTTATTTTTCACACCTTAGGGCTTAGGGACTAAATTGCAAAAGACTATTCTTGCTTCCTCTGTGGCACTCTAAATGAACTTTGTTAATGCATTTTCCAAATCTTGTAAAAAATGTATCCTCATGAAAATTTGTAATAATCAAAATACCATTCTTTTTCGCTAAAAAAAAGGCACTGTTTTGTCCGCTGTAGCAAGCACTGTACCTGCTACAGTAACACGTTCCCCTTTTTAGTATATATAATAATTTTAACTTCATTAACACTCATTATGTGCTACTAAACTCGCACATTTTGTACAACATGATATCAATAGTTAAAGTTAAATAACAACATCAACATCAACATCAACATCAACCTCAACATTAACATCTATGTCAGTTAAACAAAGTTAAATCTTTCACCCAATAATATTTTTACAAAAAATTAATTGATATTAATATATAATGAAAAACACATGTATACTTATTAGTTGTACTTATATCACAATTTTCACGGTTAAATTTTTATATGTCTATATTCTAAGCAAAAATTTTAAAATAAATTTGATTTATGTGTAAACCCATGTGATTAAAGAACCTTTGACCCGATAACATTATAAGGAGACACGCTTAAGAATCCAATACAAGGTCGATGCCACGGTTATATTTACAATTTATACTAATCATTTTTCTCATTTTCGCACATGTTGATGCTCTAACTTTTTAAAATATATATAAGATTTTCTGTTTATAAACGATAATACTATATAATTAAATTTTTCTAGAAAAACCTCGTGCGTGCAAGGGTATTATAACTAATGTATAATTATAATTATTTTTCATCCTTCTTATTTTAATGATTTTTCTGATCCTTAGTCCATGTTATAATGTTTTTTACGTGTCATATTATATACGTGTCATATTTTAATGATTTTTCTGATCCTTAGTCCATGTTATAATGTTTTTTACACCAATTTCCTTATTTTGCTTTTACATACGTGTCATATTATAAAATATGCATTTATTGAAATTCTGCGTTAATTGCACATAAGAAATCATAAAAATTTGTTTGTGCACAATTTTAGTGAGACGTAGAGAGTGATTAGTTTCCTTTGTCACTCAAAGCGCATATCAATGAACGAGTGATGAGTATGTAATGCGTAAAACATCTGTACTTTGTAATACTTTTATCAACACTATTTTTTAATCATATGTTTAATTTACGAACTATTAAGCTTTTATAAATGAAAGATACATTAACGTTTTTACAAAAAATTTCAATTTAAACAATTGCCAGGGCAAATTACTGTTTAATCAACAATAAAACCACCCAAAGAAAATGTCAAAACAAACGTCCATGTGGTTTAGCAATGTTAAATAAACAGTTCCACAAAAGTTCCAAAATTGTCCATGTAGTTCCCCTTCTGTTACAGAAGAAATCTCTTTATATATCTAAGAACTGTCTGTGCTTACATAATAGTTGCTTTTAGTTACTTACTTTATAAAAACCGTCGTTAATTTCAAAATTTATTCTTTATAACACACACACATGTTACAAGGAATAAATTTTGAAGTTAATGACGGTTTTTATAAAGTGAGTAACTAAAAGCAACTATTATATATATATATATATATATATATATATATATATATATATATATATATATATATATATATATATATATATAGGGGAGCTTTATTTTCAGAACCCTGTTAAGTGCGGGAACTGCGAGAACTCCAATTTTGCATTAGAAAACATGCATGTTCATATAAAACATGTATGTTTTCTTACATACACATGCCTGCGTATTAAGGTGTATGTAAGAAAACATACATGTTTTATATGAACATGCATGTTTTCTAATGCATAATTGAAGTTCTCACAGTTCCCGCATTTAACAGGGTTCTAAAAATAAAACCATTTTGCATTGATCTATTGCACTTAACAGGTTTTTATATAAACATGTATTAAGGTGTATGTAAGAAACAAACATTTTTATATGAACATGCATGTTTTCTAATGCAAAATTAGAGTTCTCGCAGTTCCCGCACTTAACAGGGTTCTGAAAATAAAGATACACTATATATATATATATATATATATATATATATATATATATATATATATATGGGAACAAGTGATAAGTAAATTAAAATAAGAAGTGATGATAAATGACTAAAATCACGCGTTTGCGATGCAACGACTTGCATTAGATGCATTTCTATTCAAATAGATGCAACATCTTAAATTTCGAAAGTTAATTTAATATATAGATGTTGCAAATAGATTTTCATGATTTCGACACATGCAAAGGAACAAAAAATCAGAGAAATCATGAAATGCATCTAATATACGTATATGTATTTGATTAAAAGCTAGAAAACACACTATGGTGTGTTATAATGCATTTAAGATTATAAGGATGCATCTAATTTAGGCCGGTGCATCTCTGATTTGCGGTTATAGTTCTTATTTTAAATAATCTTCTTATTTGGTCATATATATATATATATATATATATATATATATATATATATATATATATATGGGAATGTTAACGTGAGATCAATTTAAAGTTGTAAAAATAAGATCTAGTGTAAACAACCACTAAAAACATTTATAAATAACCACATTAGCAATATTACACAAAAAGTAAAATATAATGCGAATTAACATTTTAGCAACTAATAACCAATTGATACATGAGTTTGAATTATTGATACACAATTATAATTTACATGTCGAATCAAAGTGTATCACCTGAACATGATACACATTAGAACTTTAAGTTTGATCTTATTTGATCTAGATTATATATATATATATATATATATATATATATATATATATATATATATATATATATATATATATATATATATATATATATATATATAATCTTATTTCAATAAAGTTTCAAATCATATTAGTGAAAAAAATACAATAATTCAGAAAAGAATAATCAGTATTTAAAGTAAAGAATTTTGCGTTAAAGAAAATTTATTATCGATAGTGTACGTATATATATAACCTTGTTGCCATAAAGTTTCAAATCATATTAGTGAAAAAAATACAATAATTTAGAAAGTATAAACAATATTTAAAATAAACGGCAAATAAAACTATCACCGTACATAAGAGGGATACAACTTGTTCATCCAAGCTACCAACCCTAGCTCTTAACCCGGACATCGTTCCCTCAAGCTCGGCTTTCCCAACCTCCAGCTTAGCAATCTTGTTGTTCTTAACCTCGGCCTCTCCCTCCAGCTGGGATACCCAAGCACGCAGCCTCATCACTTCTTCAGACTCTTTCCCATATTGAGCCAACTGCTCCTTCAAGCTCACAATCTCTTTTTTACGGCGCTGGACGCGTCTCTCAGCCTTCTCCCTCAACTCTATTTCATGCTCGAAACATTGTCGGGTCTCAGAATCTCTGCAAATCTGTTTGGCAACTCCCATGTTGTATTGTTCAAAGAACTCATGATTGGAAGTGTTGCGGAGCTCAGACCAATAACCGGAGGTAGCAACATTGTCAACAAAGCTCCGGCAGAGCCAAGGATCGTCCATTTTAAAACCATTAGTAACTACCCATTTGGGACTATAGAGATCCTCCGCCCTCTCAGTGTCCACCATCTGAGAATCGTAAAAGTCGAGGGAGAAGTCCTCCTCATGGCCCGCGTCGTCATAAGCAGCGGAGGGAGCCCCTTGCGGCCCATCCAGATTCATATCCGCACAACCATCACCGGATTCAACAACATTTTCAACGTTTTTAACAGAAGAAGACCCCGGATCCAAAGGATCGGAGTAGATTCAGAAGAAAGAACAGTAGACCTTCGCTTTTTCCTGGCAACCAAGTTGGTACTTGAATCCTCTTGATGAACAGACTCCGATTCATCCTCCAGCTCAATATGGGCAATATCGGAAGGCCTGACAATAGAAACTGGAGGAACTTGGCTGGAACCAGCAACCACCTCTTCATCATGTGCGACGCTCACCGGCTTATCAACATTTACAACATCCAACTCTATCCTCTTCCCAGTATCAACTCCTGAACCACCAGCATTACCATCACCCAACTCCGGGCCGGAAGCCGAGGCCTCCTTGTTCACAAGTCCCGAGGAATGAGCTTGATCGGATTGATTTTTCTTTGAGCCAGGCCACAAAATGGATTGACTAACACGCTTCTTCCCGACCTTACTTTGAGTCTTGGCATCCTTCAATTCATCAAGCATGGTCCGATCCACCAAGGTCAAGTTAACCTCGGAGGGTGGCACAACCCTAGCAGCCGTCTCCTCAAGTAATGATTTTTCACCCTGAGCAAGAGTCCTCTCACCAACCTTCACCTTGAAAGGGTCAGCACTCTTAACAATATCCAGCAAAGACATATCTGCAAACAAGGAAGTAGTAAGAAAACCAATATATATAAAAAAATAATAAAAAATAAATAACAACAACAACAACAACAACAACAACAACAACAACAACAACACCCGAAGAACCTACCCCGTCCATCCGCATCACTAAACGTTGGACGAGACTCCTTATCATCATAAATCTGACTCAACACAACCACACAGAGAAAAGTCTCTTGATATCTCTGAAACTTAGCCCGATGGCGGTTCAAGGCCTCAAGTAAACCCGTATCAAGTCCCTCATCGGAAAGGGAGGATCTTTCTCCACCGAGGCGGACGTGTGCCATGGTATAGAAATAGGAAAGACGGAGGAATTGATCCAAAAGAATTTTTCCCTCTAGTGTTTCAAGGAATCCAACCCCCTGTTTGAATAACAAACCGGGACAATCACCCCCTTCCCACCCCTCCGCTTCTCAAAAGTCAACCACCCGTTGTGAAGACCATTATAGTAAAACTTCCGAAATAGTTGAATAGTGGGTACACCACTATGGGCACGACAGAGAACTTCAAAATGGCTAATCCTAGCAGCACCTAAACAAGAAAGTTGGGAGATATGTACCCTAAAGTATTCTAGAACGCTTAGAAAGAATCGGGAAAAAGGGATACGATGGTTGCCGAACTCTATTAGCCGAGTGTATAACCCTATTTTACCCGGAGGACTATCCATTATGGTTGAATTGGGTCCGGGTAACTCCACACCTAGATCATCTTTGATAAAATATCTACCACAAAGGGTTCGCAATTCTTTTTCCGTCAATTTACATGTAACTACATCTATAGTCTCTACCATGATCAAAGAAGAAGTAGAGGTGACGGAAGCCTAACCTGAAAATTCTAGAGCAACGACAAGAAGGCGCAGACTAGGCGGGAAGGAGAACAACTGTGTTTTTTCGAATTTTTTGACAACAGTAAAAGTTCTCAAATGAAAGAGATGGGCGTGTATTTATACCCAAAACTTTGTTAAACCTAAAGGAACAAGGTACTATAGATGAGCGACACGTGTAACATGGTCGCAGATGGATGGTTAAGATCAAGTCAAACGAACGGTCACGATGGTCGCAACCAATCAACGGTCAAGATGACCAACCGTCGCGTCAGTCAGAACACGTATGGACGTGATTAATCACAACCATCAAGGATAGTTGTATGGCACACAACAAACAGACACGTGGTAAATCACACTTCAGAGGAACCCGCGGATAACCAAAGAAGTCTAGTACACTTGACCGCGTCACGGCAAAATACTAGACTGGAGGGACTTGATGATGTATAGCATGTCCGGACCCATGAAGGGCCGGATCAGGCGCTAACAACACAGAACTCGAATCCTAAAGACAGGAAGGATAAAAACCACTTGACTCGGACCTCCAGGACAACAAGGACGCAGGTACATCCACCCGTGGTTCAATACTAAGTCCGGAACGCCTCTACTAGGGTCTGGACCACAGAGCAAACAAAAAGGGTAAGGAATCTCCTCAGCACCTTAATGGCTGACTCCGACAGACCCAATGCAGGGAAACTCCGCAGTTCCCCCCCCCCCCCCACACCCCCCCCCCCCCCCGCGCAAAGCATCACCATCACCGGCAAGATGCCAAAAGGAGGAGTTGACTTTGGGGTTTGCCGCCTAAAAACATCACTATCATGACGCAAGATCCCAGGGAATTTGACAAGAAGACTTTAGGCATAAATAGATGGCACTTTGCCACTCTCAAGGGTATCTCGCTCACTCTCTCACTTACTACACTTTCTCTCTCTACAAATACTTATTCTCACACCCGAGGTTGACCGCGGAAGTCCCTCTTCCGCGGTGAGACTAACGGTGTTGTTTCTTTTCTTAGCAGAAAGAAGCAGATCATACGTGATTAGTCCAAGATTAGCCCACTCTGAACTAGTCTTCACCTTGAGCCCCATTTTGGTACTAACATAAAGAATTTCGCGTTAAAGAAAATTTATTATCGATAGATAAATGCACTTCAGTCCAATTTTAAGGTAGTTTCTAACCCTTTTTGTCGTTTTATGAAAAAACAAAGTCCTTGCGGTTTACTTGAACCTGATGGTAATAGCGATCATCATCATCAACTTAGCAGCACATTAGTTTTTCAACATCACCACCAACATAGTATAATAAGACAACAAATATTACCATAAAAACATAACTTACACACACACAAATATATCCAGAAAGATCAATATCACACACACAACCAAGATAAGAAGTCGGTCATTGCCAAGACCAACTTCTCCCTTTTCTTCACCCAAGACGCGTCGACAGGGGTGTGTGTAATAAGAAAGAATGTGTTGACGTGGTGCCAACAAGGAAAAAGACGCAACATGCGTCTTCTATTACCATTACTCAAAAATGAAAATAAAAATACTCCTTCTGTCAATAAAAACTATACAAATCGTCTCTGTAGTTTATTTGTAATGATAAAACCTAAAACGATCACGAAGTCAAGACCGTTAATTTAATACGAGTAGTACTTAAGGCTATAACTGTGATAATATACAAAAATCGTTACACCCCGTGTACGACACGACTTTAAATACTCAAAATTTGAAACTTTTGCGCGGAAATGACTTAACCTTCTCAGAAATTCCATTCCTCTTTTGACCATTGACTAACATTTAATAAACGTTCATACCTTAAGACTATTTTTAAAGAAAGTAGACTCATTTACCTTCGAAAATACTAGTGGCATAACCCGTGATGACTTATGCTTTAAAAGATATAAATTTTCAAAGACGACCAAAATCTGAAAACCCTTTATAAAAATTCTGGTCTGAGCATTGATCTTAAGATCTATGCTTAGGGAAGAACCTTTTAAACTAAAATTTCTGGGTTGAGCATAGATCTTTAAGATCTATGCTCAGGGAATAATTTTGCACAATTTTCGGAAAACTAACTTCCCGAACACGAAACCACATGAAAACTTCTAGAAATCATTAACACATCATAAACTTCCTTTTCATACATTAACTTGGTCATAACGACCCGCGGAAACGTACTTGACAAAGTAACGGGTGTTATGCCAAACTCTCGTTTTTACCCATTTGCATACTAAATTTTAACCATTACTATAAAATACTCACTTGACAACTAAAATACTATAACAATCATGACATAAGCTTTGACACTTGACAACACGTTTATAAACCATTCAATGACCAACGGGGAACAACATTGACTTCGAGCTCGGTATGCTATACTAAGTCTTTTTAAACATTACCATAACCTTCTACCATCTATCTTAATAATCCAGAAGCCTTAGTCCAAGCTTTAACGGATTAGCATGAGCACCTACAAACATGGTAAACATCTAAACCGTAAGCACGAGGCTTAGTAAATAAGGATGAGCATGGTACCATTTTGGTATTGAACTGGCACTATTTTTGAGGTACCTCATTTCCTCCCGGTAAAAAGTGGTAGTACCGTTCCCGGAACCGATGGGTATATCGGTACCGGTACCAGTTCCGGTACCCGGTTTGGGTAAATCGGTACCATACCGTGTTGTGCACCGTTTTTCTTTAAAATAAATTTGTTTGATTCTACGTCATTAGTATGGTCATTTTGAGCTAATACTATGATAAGTGTATATATGGTTTATCATCATCTATATCTTTTTTATATATTTTTTGGGAATTTGCATTGTTAAAGAAATGGACAATTGTACATGAATGGATCATCCTTAAAGGTTTTTATGAGGATGATAAATTTCTCCTGTATTTTGATTCTAACCCACAACAGAGGGTCTAAATGAGCATTCAGTTTGAGGATGATAAATTTGTACAGTTATTTGATCTAATTGAAAATAAAAAGGCAGTAAGAAAAGGTGTAAACAAATGACTTAAACATAGACGAGGCGTGAGGTTTATCCCCTAAGTAGAAAGGTTCGATGCTTGCATACTGCTCAATTGGATGTCACTGTGGGCTCGAATACCAACTGGGCTAGCTCAGTTGGCCACCAAGGGTAACCTTAGGGAGGTATCCTTGGAGAGGTCTCAGGTTCGAGTCTTACAATGGACCTTCAGGGGCTCGAAAAAATAGAAGCAGGATTGGGGTTTATCCCCTAAGGAGAAAGGTTTGATGCTTGCATACTGCCCAATTGGATGTCACTATAGGCTCACATCACGAACTACTAACTCGCCGTTCAAAACAAATTTTTTTTGAGACAAGTCAAAGCGTAAGGATTGTGTGAGAATTATGTAGCATGTAAATGGAGTGAGTACACATGACTCATTATAACTTATAAAGAGATCATGTCCGTAAATCTAAAGTTATTGCACCTTTTTCATTTATTTGGATATGCTAATAATCTATTCTTTGTGTCTAGCTAGTTGTTCGATCTTAGTTTTGACTTATTGGATGGATTAGGAGTGTTTGGATCGAAACCATAATTAAGAAAAATTGCCCTTTTATATTCCGGTACCGGAAGCGGGACTTCCCTTTTTTCCCGTACTGATTTTGAACGGTACCAAATTTTTTCGGCTTCTTTCGTAGTACTGGTACCGTACCATGTATTGTAAACCGGTACCGATACATGTCGGTACCGGTACGGTTCCGGTACCGTACCATTTTTCCGGTGCCCATGCTCATCCCTATTAGTAAGTAAAACGATTATAACATAATATCATAAATGATTCACACATTAAATATCATAAACTGTCAATCCGTTACAACAATAAGCATTAACACATACCTTCAATTACTTAAGCCATCATTATTTTATCTCAACTTCATCTAAACACACTCTAATTAACACATCCTTTGCGAGCTATGTTACACTGACCTTATATCCGTTTTCACGTACACACAAAAATTCAAAGCCATTTTATATCCTTATCATATAATCATATAACACATAATATAATGAAATCAATATAACATTATCATATAACCGGTTTAGTTACCTTGATTCCAAGCTATTAAATCAAGAACATCATCATTCTCCACCCTTGTAATCTTAGCCAAATCACTATAAGCATAAACACACAATCAATTAATTATATAATGGTTACTAGAACCATAGCTCCTCATTAAACACCTCTAACTATCACATAATCATATAATGATTATATGATAATTAATCCTATAAAACTATTAACTTAAATCAATAAAACTTATCATGTAATCATTATAACTTCTTTAATTAGCTTATAACTATCTTTTACCCAAATTTCCAAATTAGGGTTCATAAACCCTAACTCTGAATTCTTCAATTAAATCATTACTTGAGATACTTACACTTGGTGTGGGATCATTTGCTAGAGCCTAACTCTTGATATAGGATACTAATTTCTTCACTAGATCACCTAGTCTTCTTTCCCTCTTCTTTTCTTGATTATGTCGACCCACACACACATACTCTTTCTGGAACTTTTTAAAATGTCAGGGAAATTGCTTCACCTTTAAGGTTGTTGCTACTTTGGCCTATTGACACATTTGGTCCCTTAATTCCTTCCTACTCTAATTTGGCCACATACAACTTTATAACATATTTACAACTTACCAACTTTAGTCCCTTTAATCTATTTTTCTTATTATTGTGACACATCATATTTTCTATAACCATTTACACAACTTTAACACTTATAGTTTTGACTATCGAGTTTGACCAACCAATCCCGCAAGTCGTTAGAATTCATAAAAGTCACAGTCAATTATTCAAATGGCATTTTTGTAATAAAATACTTAAGGCCTGGTTTTAGGGTTCTATGATTCTACCCCCTTATTTAGATTTCGTCCCCAAAATCTCTCATCTAAATTAACCTTGACCTGGCCACATCTTACCCCTTTCTTAGCACTAAGCACACTTTCATTCAAATATTCCTTTGCAATGATCTAAGTGATCTTGCAACACTAAGCAACACATTCCAAAATCCTTGACCCACTCTACTCCTCGTATAATTTTCTATAACCATACGACCCTTCTAAGGTCATTATGTCATTCGAGACACACTTACTATAACCAATGTATCATTTGACCAACTCCATTACTATTACATCACATTCTTACTTGCTTTATTCTAATTTTTTAATCAAGGGCTATGTGTCACTAGAGTAAATTTGCACTGTTTTGACTTTGCATAAGTCAAACATTAACTAATACAAATTAACATTCCCATTTTTACTGTAGTCATCCTACTACCCTTTTAGCATTTTGCTATAACACATTACCTTCTCTATTTCATTTTAAGGATTTTCGCAAAGTGTTATGGGTCATGTGGGAAATCTTAAGTCACTTTGACTTTCACAATTCAACATTGACTAATACTTTCACACTCTACCATTGTCATCCATTATTCCATTATTGTTTTCACTATAATGCCTTGTTTGTCTACTTCTTTCTATAAATTTCTTGTCAAAGACTATAAGTCTCATAGGAAATTTTAATACTTTGACTTCATAAAGTCAAACCTTAACTTATACCGTCACTTTTACTAATAAGGGTGCCAATAATAACTAGCATCCATTACTATCATTACTTACATTGTACCATGCCTCAAGATGTATTATAACATCATTACAAATTCTTAATCCTTTCGAGTTATACTATAGAAGCCTAATGGTAGGGTTCACATAACATCCTAATTTAGTCATGATCTAAGTCCTATCCCACCTATCTTAGTTCTGATAACTTCCAACTAATTTTAGACTCCCGTTTTCTACTCCTTCTTCCTACTCATGCCATGTCCGAAACACATAAGCCCACTCATTTACACTTCCTTATTTACATGGAAAGGCATCCCAATCCATGTAAATCAAGAAACATAAAATCATGGTTCGACGATTTTACAATTTCTTTATCCAAATAAAAAGGCTTCCCAGTCTATTTAAATAAGGAAATCGTAAATCATCCTACTTACACACTACCAACATAACACTCGTACCTATTCGTTACACATTTTAACCTTTCTTTCTTTTCATTGTTTTTACACTTCACAAGACCTTTTACTTTTTTTTTTTTAAATTTGGATTCATACCATTATCACATTACTTTGGGGATATTTTTAAATACTAAAGATATAAGTAGCACCTTGTCGGTGAAGGCACTACATTCCATCCGAAGGATTTCTTCTTTACATCATTAACTCGGCCATCCCGAAGGATACCATCTTTAATCATCATTAACTTGGTCATCATAAAGGATACCATCTTTAACATAATTAGCTCGGTCATCCCGAAGGATACCATTATTAACATCATTAGTTCATCCATCCTGAAGGCCACCATCATTAACATCATTAGCTCGGTCATCCCGAAGGACACCATCATTAACATCATTAGCTAGGTCATCCCGAAGGATACCATCTTTAACATCATTAGCTTGGCCATCCCGAAGGATACCATCATTAACTCGGTCATCCCGAAAGATACCATCTTTAACCTTTCACATTTTAACATTAGATCAAAGCCATTAACATTCTACTAAACACACTTTCCATTCCTTTTATTTAGTTAAGCAAGCATCATTGGCCTATGAAACTTGCTTATCATATTAACATATTTACTATTTGTTTACACTTTCCATTACAATTTACATTCTTTAATTCGCTTTAACCATTTCCACATCTTTATTATTACCTATTTAGTCTACTCGATTCCTTTTTCCACATCTAACCTTACATAGGTTATTTGGATAACACCCTCATTAACTTACATTTATCCTTTATATTCACTTTGAACATTAACATGATCTCTTCCTGTTTATCTAAGCAACATATCATTACGTCCTTGCTTACATTCTTAACTAATCTCTTTTTAATTATTTACACTTTAACTATACTATTTTCATCTCACCATTACATGTTATCGTTTATGAATCCCATTTCTTAATTCTTGTATTAATAGACACTTAACAATCAGTGTGTCAATTCTCATCTTGCCTTCACACATTATAATTTAGCATACTTATCATTACTACATTCCATACTTTAAGCGTCAAATACTTTAACTCACTATTAGCCCCATATTTAATACCACTTACCAGTTCTATTCACATTCCATTACCTATGCTCGAACATATGTTCACATAATCACAATATGATTGCCGGCAATAACCGAGGTGCATGGCGATCTAATCACTTAAACACCTCAAGTCCTCCACGGACTTATATTTACATACACATTTGCACTATAAAACAAATTCATCATTTATCAACTTAGATTCATATAACCTATCACATAATTCATTTCAAAACTTAAACATTTACTCTTTCGCATTACCTACTCTTGCATTCAACGCATCTAATAGTAGTTTAAGTCTAGGGAACCTAAAGTGGAAACCTAATTCACTTAAACTAAGGCTCTGATACCAAGTTGTTACACCCCGTGAACGACACGACTTTAAATACTCAAAATTTTAAACTTTTGCTAGGAAACGACTTAACCTTCATGAATATTCCATTAATATTTTGACCATTGACTAACATTCCATAAAAGTTCATACCTTAAGACTATTTGTAAATGAAACTAGACTCATTTACCTTCGAAATGACTGGTGGCACGACCTGTTACGACTTACGTTTTAAAAGATCTGAATTTTTAAAGATGACCAAAATCTAAAAACCCTTTATAAAATTCTAGTCTGAGCATATATCTTAAGATCTATGCTCAGGATAGAACTTCTTGAAATCAACTTTCTGGTCCTAAGGTCTATGCTCAGGGAAGAAGCTTTTAAAATAAACTTTATAGGTTGAGCATAAATCTTAAGATCTATGCTCAGGCTAGAACTTTTGCACAATTTTCGAAAACCTAACTTCCTGAACATGACACCACATGAAAACTTCCAGAAATCATTAACACATCATAAAGTTCATTTTCATACATTAACTTGGTCATAACGAGTACCCGCGAAAACGTAATTTACAAAGCGGGTGTTATGCCAAACACCCGTTTTTACCCATTGCATACTAAACTTTAACCCGCTACTATAACATACTCACTTGACAACCAAAATACTATAACAATCATGAAATAAGCTTTGACACTTGACAACACGTTTATAAACCATTAAACGACCAACGGGGTACAACATTGACTTCGAGCTCGGTATGCTATACTGAGCCCTTCTAAACATTACCATAACCTTCTATCATCCACCTTAAGAATCCAGAAGTCTTAGTCCAATCTTCACCGACTTAACATGAGCCCCTACAAACATGGTAAACATTTAAACCGAAAGCACGAGGATTAGTAAGTAAAAAGATTATAACACAATATCATATATGATTCACATATTACACATCATAACCCATCAATCCATTAAAACATTAAGCATTAACACATACCTTCAATTACTTAAGGCATCAATATTTTATCTCAACTTCGTCTAAATACACTCTAACTAACACATCCTTTGCGAGCTATGTTACACTAACCTTATATCCGCTTTCTCATACGCACAAAAATTCCAGCCATTTCATATCCTTATCATCATATAACACATAATATAATGAAATCAATTTAACATTATCTTATAACCAGTTTACTTACCTTGATTTCAAGCTAATTAAATCAATTATATCATCATTCTCCACCCTTTCCATCTAAGCCAAATCACTATAAGCATAAACACATAATCAATTAACTAAATCATGGTTACTACAACCATTGCTCCTATTTAAACACCTCTAACTATGACATAATCATATAATGATTATATGATAATTAATCCCATAAAACTATTAACTTAAATCAATAAAACTTATCACATAATCATTATAACTTCTTTAATTAGCTTATAACCATCTTTTACCCAAATTCCCAATTAAGGTTTATGAACCATCTTAATTCTTCAATTAAATCATTACTTGAGATACTTACTTGGTGTAGGATCATTTGCTAGAGCTTACTCTTGATATAGGATACTAATTTCTTTACTAGATCACCTAGTCTTCTTTCCCTCTTCTTTTATTGATTATATCGACCCACACGCACACATGCACTTTCTGGAACTTTTTAAAATGCCATGGAAATTGCTTCACCTTTAAGGTAGTTGCTACTTTAGCCTATTGACACATTTGGTCCCTCAAGTCCTTCCTATTCTAATTTGGCCAAATACAACTTTACAACATATTTACAACCTAGCAACTTTAGTCCTTTTAGTCTACTTTTCATATAATTGTGACACATCATATTTTCTATAATCATTTACATAACTTTAACACTTATAGTTTTGACTATCGGGTTTGACTAAACAATCTCGTAAGTCCTTAGAACTCATAAAAATCATAGTCAATTATTCAAATGATATTTTTGTAATAAAATACTTAAGGCCCGGTTTCAGGGTGTTATAAAAATGTCCCAGATTGGCAGCCAAACTCGAAAATCCTCCTCGGTATAAGTAAACATAAAGAGTGCCTGCACAGAAACAGATTAAATACTATTAGATATAAATAAAACGGGCTTTTGATTTAAGGTTTTACTAACTCCTTTTCTAAGAGTGATTTCCCATCCAATGTTTCATTGATTTAATGCAGACACTCTCATCCAATTCTGAAGCAGATGGAACAGATTTTCAGGATGCCTTGGACGTTCTTCCACTAGAAGAGTTAGGAAGTGTCGTTGGAAGTACGATGTCCAACTCCGAGAAGGTACATAATTTTTTATTAAATTACATGGATAGTCCTTGTGGTTATACTAATGTTTCACAGTTAGTCCCTAGATATGTTAGAAGATGCAAATTGCTTTTAATTGTTTGCTAGATGTGTAAATGAAGGGAGTAACACTAATTGATGTTAATGGCAATTCCTTATGTAAATGGTTAATAAAGATTGATTATCAGATTTAAGGCATTGAATAATAACGGGTTAATAAACATATAATGTACTAAACTTTGTAAAATGTTCCCCCAAATTACTGAAATTTATTTATTTTGTTACAAAACTTTAAAAATTTGTTATTCACGTATCTATACTTTTAACCAGTATTTATAGGTCATGTTTTTTCTGAAAAAATTAAAAGGATTAATAATTATTAAAAAATATTTGTTCTTTTTTTTTTTTTTTTTTTTTTTTTTTTTTTTTTTAATTTAAAACGCATTATGCTCCCTCCCTCCCTCTCTCCCTCTCTCAACATTTTATATGTTTTCAAAATAAAATCATTTTTTCCTTAAATCTTGTTTACATGATGAGAGAAATTTGTTCCTTAACATCATCCCCACAACTCGACAATGATAGGAATAAAAGTTTTTAAAACATTCAATGACATGGATGAAACAAAACACAAAGATCGGTTAATTACTTAAACATTTTTGCAAAACAAACTATGATCTTAGTAAAAATTCAATTGAGCATATACTACCTGAAGGAATCATTATTAACAATCTATAAATACCATATGAGAAAATTTGCTTGCTTGTTGCGGTGAGTGAAAAAACGTTTATTATGTAATTATGATATAAAGTTTTAGCAATAATATTATTTTCTAATAAAAAGTTTAAACTATAATCGTAAGGTAATAATAATAATAACAAAGTTTTAAGAATAATATTATTTTCCAATAAAAAATTTAATAAGTGGTTGCAAAATAACCTATTTCTTGACTTGATACCATGTTGGGTATTCTCATTTATATTATATAATTATGAGAGAGCATATCTACATCACATACCAACGACCATCTATGATGTAAGCATCAAATAATCAAATTTCATATTTTGGTGAAATAATAATAATAATAATAATAATAATAATAATAATAATAAAATGTTTGACGTGATGCACTCTCCAATGCAATTTCACACAAAATATTTGCACCAGATTTTTATTTTCTAGTTTTCTTTTTTTTTCTTTTTAAATATCAATTGGAAGTTTGATTTTAGTTTTTATATAATACATCATTGAAAAGATTTCAACGATAAATATCTTTAAAATGAGTCTGATATGATATATAATTATTATTTTATTTTTCTTGCTAATTTTGTTAAATTTAAAAATAAAAATTTTAATCGTAATTATTGAGATTTTAGCATTCTCTGATAACTTTTATATGTAGTAAATGTAGTATTAGTTTATTAAGTGAAACAAAATTCATAACTATATGAAAACAAGCTCGTGATAGGATTTGATGTAGAGTTTTGGTGTATACTTTGGAATTACACCAAATTTGGTGTAAGCGTAATTTAGAAAGACGCTTTATGTACATCAAAATCAAATTTGGTGTAGTGGTTGATGATAACATTAAAAATGCCCTATGACTATACATCAAATATAATTACAAACATAATATACCAGATGGCAACTATTAATGCCCTCTTAGTATTTAAAATATATGTGACGTAAAATTTTAAAGTAAAACACATGGGAGATAGGCAACACTAGGCATCAATAAATATAAAAAAGGAAACTTACTAAACTAGACCGGTCGTTCTACGACTTATCACTTTCTAGACCTAAATTTTTAAATTTAAAACAGATAGGGGCCGACTCTTGTTTTGGGAAACTCTTGTCTATTGACTAAAATACCCCTCTGTACTAAACCTTATTACAAAATCAAGATTCGGAAGATAACCCAGTGACACCATTTAAAAAACCCTGATTCTAGATTTTTAAACAACATGACTATAACCAGAACCACAACCACTTTTCAATTCCACAGACTTGATCATAACAACAGACTCGAATCAGGGTTTAAAAATCTGGAAATTACAACCATCGCGACCACTTGTTTTAAAAAAACAACGTGACTATAACCAGAACCACAACCACTTTTAACAAGCACAACATGACTAGTTGTTAGAAAATACATCAAAAGTTCAGTGAGCAGCAGAAGTTTTGGGCGAGCAGCTGCAGTTTCCGGTGAGAAGCAGCAGTTACGGGTTTTATCCAAAAGTGAAACACCCGTTTCATGTTTTTGTTAGAATATGAGAATCATGACAATCATAAAATAGGTAAACACATATGCGGAAGCGTAGGAACATCTATAACACATAAGAGATTAACATAAATTAAATAGGAACGTACCGTGGTGATTCTAGCCCGAACAAGAATCAAAAGCAATTATCTTTAACAATATGAAGAACCCTAATTAGGGTTTATATGGATCAATGATTAACCCCTTACCGTTTTGTTAATCGATCCCTTGATAACAACAAAAGTATGTTGTTACCTCGTTCTTGTACACACAAACTACCAACGAATAAAGGTTTGATGCAAGTAAACAAAAACACTTATTTTGGAATAACCAAAATCGACCCAAACCCTAGGAGGGGGTTGTGCCGATCGGCCTAGAAAGAAACAAAGGAAGAAAAGATTTTAGGGTTTTGTGTGTGTGCACAAAAGATGTGAAACCCTAATCCTTGGCCTTGTATATATACTAGAGTAAACTTGGAGGACAAGACAAGCATGGGTTGGGCTTCCCCTCACAATGATCGACCGGCCTAGGCACCCACAAGGGTGTTCTAGATCCTTCTTGATTCCCAAGTTACATTCTAGTCCTTATCTTTCATTACTAATGATAGTTAGTCCATACGGTTAATAACTAACGACCATTTAGTCCATTAAGTGTTTATAAATATATATATATACGATACGTTTAACATATATATATTTATTATTCATTATTCTTGTTTGTAAAGTGTGCAATCCCGAGGTCTCGGGTTCGATACTAGACATTTACATATTAATATTTATCCATATATTTAACAGCTCCCACTTGGATATCTATTAATAGTAAAATGACATTGGTTAGCGTCTTGCAACACTCCAATGCCCCTAGTTCAATCCGAGCTAGGTTTCCTGAAAAACCTTTAATGATTCATTATTATAATTATCCTTTCATTACTAATACCACATTAATAAAGATGTGAGGTTCTTTATTAAATTTCTGTTTCTCGTCTCTTTATGATTTAACAAAATTACCAAAACATCTGAACGTATTCCAGATAGACTTTGGGCGTGGCCACGCAAACATTTTGTCAACCCTGCGAGGGGCCCAGCAGTATTAAACTTCTGAACAAAATCAGAAGGAACAAATTCTCTCTTGACTACAAGAATAACCCATGAACTTTGCAACACTTCTGAAAACAACCCTTATGACTCCCTGTTACGGTGAGCGGTAGATTGCTTCACAAAAATGCACTACATCCATGACACTTATCTGGTATCTCAAGTCTGAGGATAACTTTAAATATGATTCTCACATTAAATATTAAATCATATTATTGGGATAAGTCCAATATTCAATTCATCGAATATCATGTGAAATTGGTATGTCAACGCATCAATATACTTTCAAGTATATTCTTAACCAATACTCAGATTTGTCTTAGTTTAATGATATTCCCATATCATTAATCGACAATGGACAATTTAGAATAACATAAGTTATTCACGGATTTAAACATGCAAATATAGGACACACTTTATTATTAACGAAAACAAACGTACTAAGTACTTTAATTCATTATAAATAATAATTGCTTAACGTCCTTTATCCAAACACTAAATAGATCAATGCATGATAATTCTAGTTAATGAATTATGCCTTAAGTCATGTCATTCATACTTGTTGACAAGGCATAAATCAACTAACCTTGATCTATAGGAATTTTGAGAATACTTATTTCAAGAATTCAATAAGCGAGATTCTTGTATGTGTTCATCCAACTTTCTTGATATAACCACATAATATTCATAAATGGTGTGACATCCTCAATCACTCATTTATGATAATCAAACTTTCAAACATTTTAAAGTTTAAAGTATTCTAATTCTTTAATGTATAATGCAACTATGCTCTTAGTTGAGCACAACTAGTTTCTATGGTCATTAACAAGGATAAAATCCTACCATGACTAGTTATTGAGTGTCACCAGCATCATTGTATATAATCACAATATGCTCTTTAAAATTTTCGTAAACTTAATATCCATTGTGTAATGTTTAGGAGCTATTCCTATTTGAGGATCATTATTCTAATTTCAAACATTTTCCATTAGAATATCTATTACACAAGTTATATAATAACTTTTAATTGGATATCAAATATTGTCAAATCATTTAAGCACTTAAGCATGATACAACAATAATATAATGCACATGAAAATCCTTCAGTCAAACTTAGATTTTATTCATGTTTGATATTTACAAATATGTATATCCATTTAGTCATCCTAAATAATATATCATATTCTATTTAGAATTTATTTACCGCACTTGTTTATTTAATAATAAACTTTTATTTCAAGGTTGTATGTTATATTTCCTAAATCTTTCAAGTAACGTTTCATTCCAAATTAAGTCTAACCTTTTACTTATATGGAATGTTACTCTTATATGTTATATAACATATATGATTTAGTAAATCAAACATAATACTCCCACTAGCTTTCAGGAATACTTAGAAATTACCTTATTTTAATTATAAACCTAAACATAGATTTAAGAATTTATCATAAGAATAATCTCCTAGATGCATGCATTTATCCATTCATGGATTATTGCACTTTGTACACTTCCAAATATTTTCTTGAATTCATAAACTCTTTTTGATTACTTATCGTCCTCGCTCAAGTAATTATTCAAGAAAGAGTTTTTGATATTCATTGTCAAATTTCATATTCATATAAATATGACAATTAACCATCTTTGTATCTTTAATGTGCTTAGGAAAGAGTATTCAATCATAGTTAATTGCTTAAGTATGATTAATAATATTGTCATAAGACATGCATTAAGATATGTGTATAATTTTGTTCATATGATTTATACTCAAAGATTTAACCCACTAAGGTTTCATTATCTTTGAATAAACTCATCTTCATTCTCTAACCATTAAGAATTAAGATAAACCAAATTTAAATTTGAATATCTTTATGAACAGCATCTATAACATTCATATTACGAGTAATTTACCCAATTCATTATTGTGGTAATACTACATCATATAATCGTCAGTATATTTATTAAATATATGAGATATCCAAGTGGATCTATGAATGATAATTCCATCATCTTGAGGTTTATCATTTACATGTTAAGCCTCATCATGATTTTAACTAGTGTGATTTTAGAAGATTGTGTATCTTGTAATTCTATCTTTTCAAGATAAAATACTCCCACTTGCCTTTAGCATTATATAGAATATAAGTACTTAGCAATTAGAGCAACAATCCAATTTTCTCTTTTAGGAGTTTTACAACTACACATTGATAGCTCTTTGTTAATAACCTTCATATAAGTAACTTAACAAATTCAGAACTTCAATTTTAAGACTTAATGTGATTCATCACATTTCATAATTCAATAACGTCTTATTAATCTTCTAGGAGTCTAATTGAGTATATTCAAGCCATACTCAATTTCTAACCTTGATAACTTTTAGAAGAAAAGAAATCATAGTTATCTTCAATCAAACAATCTAACAAGAGTTTGATTCCCTAACTGAACATACTATCCATATGTAGTACTTCAATTAGAATTAATATTGTAAGAAGATCTAACAATATATATAAGATAACCATATTCCTGTTGGCATACCTATTTACCAACTAAGTCAACTTAATGGTATAATAGTATTTCCAAACCAATTGCATGCTTTATAACACAAGTACTTTTGACCAAGTCACTTCATGTTTATGTCTCATAAAACATAAACTTGTTATAATCCCACTATACGTTATTAATCATTGATCAACTCAATAACTTCTTGTATATGTCTTAATTAAAAGACCATAACAAGCTAACGTCTTACTTAATTATAAGTCTTGTAATACTTAGAAGACTTCATGTTTATAACTATACAATAAAGTATAAACATGTATAATTAAAGTAATCATGAACACCACCATTTGGTTTCAATAATATTTTCAAGTTAACGCACTACTTTATTTATTTATGTCATTCTAAGAATACATAATTATTGAAGTAATTTTTATATTACTTCATGCATTTATGTCATTCCAATAATACATAAATATTAAAGCTGAAGTAGTATTGTTATTTGACACAATTTGTTCTAATAGATGTCTAATTTAGAAACTGTAAATTATCCATGTTGGTCTCACGCATACATAGAAATTTATCTTGTTGTTAATATTTAGTCTTCGTCTCACGTTTACTAAATTTTAACACCAAGTGTTTCTAAGATTAGATGTATTAATCTAATTAGAATTATAATCTCTTACTTTGCAGTTAAGAGAGTCCTTTAAATCATATACTTATGTGTTGTACTTTGCACATAATGAAGATTTCTCCCACTTGTGCATGGTACAACACCATGTATCATATAAACAACACGCACGCGTTTGTTAATTTGAACAATATGATTTGTGTCATTAACATAACTTAGTAGATATAGAGTTTACTCAATCAATCAAGGAAACGTACATGACTATCCTTGAAAATATTAGTGTCTATATTTGGAAAGTAATTACCTTGAGATATTCAAAAGATAATCTAAGTTACAATCAAGACAATAAGTCTTGTAACTCCCACTGAATTAGAGAACATAATAATATTCCCTTATTCAGCCATAAGAACACAATACTCCCACTGAATTTGACAACATTGTAAATGTTTCATTCATCAGTGAAAGGAAATAGTGTACTTGTTTACTTTCCTACATCTTTTAAGAAAACCCATTCAAACAATTATATAGGTTATAAAAGGATGTAATCTACTACATAAATGTGATTCATCACATTCCAAATTATTAACTTGAAAAGGCTCGGGCATGCAATTTCTTCCTGTATAGATCTACCATTCCAACAATTGTATGTAGTATCTGTAAATGGTCAAACCAAAACAATTAGATAAAATAATCTAATTCGTCTTTTACCATTATGCAGTAATCAGTCTAGCTTCTAATTTAATAACTCATAAGGTGCATATACTCTTACTATTAAAGTTTGCTATGAGTTATGTATTTAGAATTTAGACAATTCTAATCATCCTATTGTACCTTTCTCATTCATGAAAAGTAATAGGATTTAAGTCTCACACTTCTCCTAATGAAAAGAAGACTTTATTTATTCTTTTTGTAAATATTGACTCTAACCAAAAACCCAAACGGGTGTAGATCAATTAAAAGAATAACTTGCGTTTACGGTTTTGAGTTGTATTAATACATTTAAAGAATTTTCAAAATTCAAATTTAGTATTTTCGATAATTTATATTTCCAAGAAAGTATAATACCCAAGGATATATTCATATAACCAACATATTTTCTTGAAAATCTAGGATCCAACTTTACATAAATTCCACCACATCAGTTGATCTGCTAGTGGTGAAAGTATAAAAGATGGTAATCTGTCGAACAATAATTGGCAAACACTTTTCCAATTCCTAGATTATTATGGGATTTACATCAAATTGATTCATCAATTTGTCATGTAAGCATGTTTCATCCCATCTCATGCCTTAAGCTCTAGGTCTCACGCATCAACTTAATTAAGTCGTCTAACTTAGAAACTGCAAATTCTCCATGTGTGGTCTCACGCACACTCGGAAATTTGCCTTGTCATTAAAATTTAGCCTGCATCTCACGTTTACTAAATAATAACTTCAAGTGTTTCTTATAGTTAGATGGCATGTAACTTAAATTTTTAGGGTATAAATTTTTGATATGAAAATCAAAACATGTATAAAGATGCATGCACTCATCTTTATAACATAAGTTTTCAAAACTTTTTTTTTTATTACCATTCGTGAAATTAATACACAAAGTTTTACTTGAGGTTTAATAAACCCTAAGATGACTTTCTACAATTATGATTTTAAAAGTAATTCGTTTAAGACATATTCAAGATTGTGATAACCAAGGCAGACTCTAAGGCTCTTTTCTAAGCCTTCAAATCACGGTTATGAATATCGTCTTAAAGGACTTAATTTTAAAAGCATATTTGTACAAAACATCAATCAAGCAAGAGTTTATGGATTCAATCTCAAAATCATGTAATAAAGTATGAATTTTGCTAGTCTCGCCTGGGAGCTAATTACCGTGCGAATCGGACCACTAGCGGCACTTAAGACCTTGCAAGATTCTTACTTTATCACTTAGGGTTTCACCATTATTAGTCCGTATTATTTTCTTTATGGAAAAATTACCCTTTTATTGCTTACAAACGTGTCCAACAATCAAACAATAAAACAAGTAATAAAGACAAATAAAACAACTAATAACATAACAATTATAAAGGTGAAACAATTAGCCACATGCAAACCTTGTTAAAAAGATCCTAATAAAATCAATTCTAGGTATAATATGTATATAATTAACTAGGGCCTTCACCTCTTAATGGAAGTGAGCCACATACATTGACAAGTCAATTGCGTAGGCCAAAGCTAATCACATACCACATAGCACATAATAGATTTTAATGATTATGGGGTCTTCCCCAATATAAGATCTATCTAAACATGTGAAAAACATAACAATTAATAAACAATTAATAACCCATGACTAACATGCATGTTTTGTCATGGATCAAAGCATAACAATTACCAATTAGGTCAAGGATACGCCCAAATAACACATAAACATGTAGGCAACCTAGGGTTTCTAATCCAATTAATTAATAAAGCCACAAACCCTAATTAGGGTTTATGGAATAAATCAACCCCCCCCCCCCCCAAAATTAGGGTTAGGGTAAAAAAAAACAAAACCCTAGATCCAAAACATGTATCTAAAGCAATCAAAATTAGTTTTTTTTATGTGTTTTATGTAATCAATTACATGTTATAGCAAGCTCGTGATACCACTGTTAGAATATGAGAATCATGACAATCATAAAATAGGTAAACACATATGCGGAAGCATAGGAACATCTATAACACATAAGAGATTAACATAAATTAAATAGGAACGTACCGTGGTGATTCTAGCCCGAACAAGAATCAAAAGCAATTATCTTTAACAATATGAAGAACCCTAATTAGGGTTTATATGGATCAATAATTAACCCCTTACCGTTTTGTTAATCGATCCCTTGATAACAACAAAAGTATGTTGTTACCTCGTTCTTGTACACACAAACTACCAACGAATAAAGGTTTGATGCAAGTAAACAAAAACACTTATTTTGGAATAACCAAAATCGACCCAAACCCTAGGAGGGGGTTGTGCCGATTGGCCTAGAAAGAAACAAAGGAAGAAAAGATTTTAGGGTTTTGTGTGTGTGCACAAAAGATGTGAAACCCTAATCCTTGGCCTTGTATATATACTAGAGTAAACTTGGAGGACAAGACAAGCATGGGTTGGGCTTCCCCTCACCATGATCGACCGGCCTAGGCACCCACAAGGGTGTTCTAGATCCTTCTTGATTCCCAAGTTACATTCTAGTCCTTATCTTTCATTACTAATGATAGTTAGTCCATACGGTTAATAACTAACGACCATTTAGTCCATTAAGTGTTTATAAATATATATATATGATACGTTTAACATATATATATTTATTATTCATTATTCTTGTTTGTAAAGTGTGCAATCCTGAGGTCTCGGGTTCGATACTAGACATTTACATATTAATATTTATCCATATATTTAACAGTTTTGAACTTAGATCTACATCTTCATCGGTTCAAATAAAACGAAAATAAAGTAAAACAGAAAAGAAGACCAAGAAGACTCAACATCCAAACCAATAACTAAAACACGTCAACAACCAATCTATCCTAACCCATCTCCTCTTATCTACTGTCATATACCCCACCATCACGCCGTCAACAACATATTAAAAAATCATCTCCAAAACACCACCAAATACACTCGAAAAAAACCCTCGAGATCTCAGTTTATCTCATTTTATAATCAATGATTCGTTCTTAGGAGAACACCTAGAGTGATTTACCATCATAGATGTAAGTGAAGCTTAGCCTCTTTTAATTTTTAAACTTTTTAAGAAAGAATAAGAACAACATTGTTTCATTCTTCCTTTAATTCGGTCAAAGAAACACAAAAGCAAAATAAAAGGCACCTACCGAGACCTTTTATTAGATCTTGATACCGAATAGAACCGTGTGTCCTTCATGGGTTGCAAGATTTGAATAGAGGCTTAGGTGGTGTTTGTTTTTCTTAAAAAGGCTCTTAACAGCCTCTTAATTTGAACCGTTCAGACGCGGTCAGACATTTTGGTCGTTCAGACTGTTTGTTGTTTTTCCCCCGTTCAGACGCGTTCAGAGGCAGTAAGATCTTAATGGTCTAGATTTGAGAGGGGTGTCTGAATGCCTCTTGTTGCCTTTTGCTGACACAAAATAAAATAAAAAAAAATGAAAAAAGAGTACATGCAAGCAAATGTGCGGTTCAAACATGAGTTTTTTTTCCCGTTCAGATGCGGTCAGATTCAGACATTTACGCCTCAGATTCAAATTCAGATGTGCGGTTCAGATTCAGATTCAGATTCAGAGCCTCTTAAAAAACAAACACCACCTTAGTGTTGTTTGTATTTAGTTTTTGAGTAGAAAGTTAACAAGGGAAGTTATTTTTTGTGGATGTAAAGACGAGAAGGAGTTAAATAAATGGGTGTTCGATTATTGAGAGAAGCAAGAACTGAATAAAAGTGGTGTATGAATTGGATGCGTTTGCTGTATTATAACATTGGACGAATTTGTTTATGTGACTAGATGGATGGTGATATAAGGAGGCTTCGTTTTAGTTTGTGGAGAGAACAAAAGTTTGGAAGATGTGTTTTATGTATGTGACTGCATGTAGGGTTTGTGGTGGTTGTATAGTTTTGTAATAAGATTTCGTACAAAGGGGTATTTTAGTCATTTTCATTTTGACTAATTGGACACTTGCCGACATTATGGTTACGATATACAAGTTATCAGTTGCCCGGTCTATTTTGGACTTTTAAAAATTTTAGGTCTAGAAGTGATAAGTCGTAGGACGACTGGTCTATCTTGGTAATTTCCAATATAAGAATGGTTCTAAGTTTCGCATCATCGCTTACTTTTAGGATTGAATAATCTCAAGTTGAAAAGTTGAAATAAACATTGCTTATCATGTTCACTCATTTGCGTACCAGTACAATGATGCAAGATTTGTAAGACCTCGAAAGAAGTTTTACAATCCTCCAGGCAGTGTACGTGATGGCTGTAATGTATAGGTAAATATGGGGGATTGATCGTTCTCTAGGGGAATAGTGTCGTTAGGTCAAGATATATGATGAGATAGGTCTAGAGTTGAGGGATGATTCTTTTTGTTTTTTTTTTATATTTTATGAAAGCAGTTTTAAAATCTCGGGTTTTGAAAGAGTGGGCAGAATTAGTTGCTAATCAACTAACTCAAAACTAATAATTCAATTAAAAATAAATGAATAAAAAAGAGAAAATACAATTGGCGACTTTTAATGATAGGAAAACGCGTTTTTACTTAGATTTCATTACTCCCTAGTTATCTCCTATTGATCTGTCAAATTGTTAAACCCTTGTTTTCTTTGAAGCGTTGTATTCCTTAATATCGGTCGTGAGGAGGTGCCGAAGTCCCCAAATCTATGAATCTTAGTATCCCCTAAAAATCTTAAAGTCTATTAAGTTTTCTAGGATCTACAAGCCACAATTCATGCTATAAATACAATGAGAAAAACCAATATTGCACTCTATGGTTGCGTTTCTAAGACGTTCAAGCCAGTTACATATAAGAGGTAGGCCAGTTTTCTTAGCCTAATGCGAAGCAATCAACTAAACAATAGAAGACAAATTAATATTCAACAACTAGGTTTCACTAGATCTAAGCAAACACAAAGAAACTTAAGCTAGCATATTAGATTAAAGAAAAAATAAACACATAATCAAACGATACATAGACATAACGAATGATTAAAGTGATAACTTATCTTTATTGAAACATGAAGTTCAAGGGTTGAAAAACCCTTACTAAGCTGCTAAAATTCGTCTAAAAACCCTAGCTAAGATGTTACCCAAATATGTCACACTTTCAATGAAAACTAAAGGAAAATATATATAGAAAATCGACTCTAACGGCGTCAGCTTATGGGTCCTAACGTCGTCACCTCGCCGTGATTAGGGTTTCATGTAGTGCAAGTCGTCGTTCTGACAGTGTCACTTTGTAAGTCCTGACGTCGTCACGTTGTAAAGTGTGTAGGATGTCTCTTGTAAATTTAACCCGTGACTCTATTCTTTAGTTAACACCTGATGCCTTCAGGTTATGGAGCTTCAGAATTAGATTGAGGCGTCTCTTGTTAAACTTGAACAAAAAATCCAGCATCATCAACAAGTGATGGCGTCACGTTGTAGCCTATGACGAGGTCTAACAAGTTTTTCGCAACTTCTTCGTTTTCTTCATTTTTTCATCCAAATACATCCAAAAAGTGTTGATTTCCAGATTTCTCTTTCCAAGTACCTAAAATGCAAAAAAAAAAAAAAACGATTTAAAGCAATATTTGATCATATAATACAATTTTAGGCTTAAATGACCCTTTAAAAAGGCACCAAATAAATCCTTATAATACAAATAAATCCGGAGGATATATTACTATGTAATGGTATAGTTAGTGTGATTATCCTTTGCTAAAGGTTCTATGTTATGGTGGAATGTTTGATATGTTTTGGATATCGCTTAAGATGTCATGATTATTTGGTGTTAATGTTTCGGGTATTGTGAGATTCGAGTGTTATGAGCTTCGAGTATGACTTCCGATGCTGCTGGAAGTATTGTACCAGATGCTATGGACTTCGAGGTATCCTTCTAAAAACTTGCTAAGATAAGCAAACCATTAGCCTTGCCACGGGCACCCAAATGTGACCAAGCTTCGGTGTAAAAATAAGTACATGGATGGAGAGAATAAGAAAATATGAGTTATAGAGTGTAGTAAGTGCTCACATTCAATGCCTATCAAGTGAAGTGTTCAAGGGTATTTATAATATTATTTGGCGTACCCTTTTACCTTGCATAGTTATATGAAAACAAGCTCGTTATCGGATTTGATGTAGAGTTTTGGTGTATACTTTGGAGTTACCCCAAATTTGGTGTAAGCATATTTTAGAAAGATGCTTTTATGTACATCAAAATCAAATTTTGTGTAGTGTTTGTTGATAACTTTAAAAATACCCTATGACTATGTAGGATCTAGACGGATTGTTAATTTATGTGGTTCGGGAGGTCGGGGAAGCTCAAAGTTAGAGATAGACATGGTAATATTAGATTAAAGAAAAGGAAGATGTGTGTGTTTCTAGAGATAGAAAGAAGAAAACACACACACACGCACACACACACACCTAAAGTATTATAAATGGGAGCTTCACCCTCCTAGTTGTGAGTAGGAGGGTATTTATAGGGAACTAAATGCCAAACTATACATTGTTGACATAACTAGTCCATGTGAATAAGTACAAGATAATACTAATGCAATTCCCGCAATGGCTTCACCTTAACAAGGCTAACAATCTCTCCCCAAGTGATGTCATACGGGAATTGTTTACAACGTTCCCGTATTTTAAATGGGAAAGAAGAAAACACACACACCTAAAGTATAATAAATGGGAGCTTCACCCTCCTAGTTGTGAGTAGGAGGGTATTTATAGGGAACTAAATGCCAAACTATACATTGTTGACATAACTAGTCCATGTGAATAAGTACAAGATAATACTAATGCAATTCCCGCAATGGCTTCACCTTAACAAGGCTAACAATCTCTCCCCAAGTGATGTCATACGGGAATTGTTTACAACGTTCCCTACAAGAAAAATTAAATAAAAAACATAGCTCTGAGAAAGTCTTCATGGTCTTCAAACTTCATAAATCATTTTAGCTTCATGAATCTTATCAGCTGCCATCTTTTAACTTGTAGAATAACAACGTTAGCAAATCTAATTAGGGGTTACTCTCCCCAAAACTAACAAACTTTCTGATGAATGCCTTAAATCCGAAGAAGGCTTCTAATGAATATCTGAATATTGTCTCTAGGCTTCTAACACGCAACGGAAAATGTAGAACAAACTGTCGACTCAACCTTCTTCATGTTTGTCCATTCGAGAGAACAAAATATCAACATCTTCATCTCACCAAATGCATCCCATTTATCTTTACGTAATTCATTTCAGCCCATGATGTACACATATACCCAACGAAATATGAAGCGATAGAACCAAAGTAACATGTTGAAGCACTGATCATCTTGAATTTGTTGCCCGAATTTGGTGAAGGTGGATAAGGGAGAAGTTCATAGAAAAAGACGAGACAAGGATATAGAATCAACCAATCTCCGACATAAATCATTAGACCCGATCATGAGAACTTGTTGTGCGTCCTTGATGTATACATTTCTCTCCTTTGATGGTTGCGATCTCATCGGAAACATCATAAAATTATGTACATGAAGTACTAACAGGAAGCAATATATCATAAATCATTCAGCCCGTGAGAGGATGTCGATAAATCCAATCTACTAACAATACCATTTAATATTGTCTAACTCTTTACCAACCCCCGTATCAAAAACCGATGGTTATATCTAGTAACCACATGTGAAGATAGCCAATATGACGAACTTGAGAATGAAGTAAAATCCTCCATACTTGTGATTTAAGCTTTTACTATCCTGTGACTAAGAACAGTGTACCCTATATCCCACAACAAAAGTATTAAAAGCACAATTCCTCTTGACATATCCTCAACTACGTGAGACATTGAGCACTACAACATAACTCTTTAATGTGATAGTTGTACTATAATTCTGCAACCATATATAACTAGATAGCCAAGTCTTCATCCCTATGAATTATGGTTCAAAAAAGTCATCTTCTCGGGAGGGGAAGAAAAAAAAAGGAAATAAGTGCATGCGTCCGTAAAACGTCACTTCAAACCCAAATAAGTAATAAAGAATAATCCCCGTAGTCACAATTGATAAGCATTGCAAACTCTAGTTGTGTAAAAATTAACCTCGTGAAAATTTGTAAAATCATTTTTACATAATGTATTAAAATACATTGGATAATAAAATCATTTTAGCCCAACTTCAACATTATTTGGATCCAATAATTAGATATTAAAATTGCAGAAAAATTAATAAATAAGTCCAATAATTGTATGAAATATCATTAAGCCCAAGACAAACTTCGGATCCAGCCCAGTCCATAAACAAATGAACTACCCGAATCCACTCCACCCTAAATATACGGTATTACGATATTACATTTCAGTTTAGGGGGAATTACATATATATCCAACTTAAACTTTTAATTGCATATATATCCTTCTAAAAGCTTAATTGCATATATATCCTTCTAAAAGCTTAAAAATTGCATATATATATACATATATATATATATATATATATATATATATATATATATATATATATATATATATATATATATATATATACATATATATATACATATATATATATATATATATATATATATATATATATATATATATATATATAATCTAAAACTATAAATATATATCCTTAATAAACCTTAAATATGTCATATATATCCAAATAACTATTTAATTTAAATTTACAACTCTAGGATACACAACAATTATAATTCTCAAAAAATATATTTCTTAAATATATTTTTTCTTTATTTATAAACTTTTTGGCAGTAGTATATATGCTTTCATTGTTAACATATTTTATCTCTGATATATAATATGTAACAATCATGATATATTTGATGAGTTTATTTCATGTATTCGTATTATATATGAGATAAGGCGATTTTTCCTTTTCGTGAGGTTAAACATTGTCTTGATATATTATTTTTAGTCATATAATTTATTTGAACCTCGAGACATCTTACCCTTAAAATAAATTTGGTTATTGTAATTTTAATATTATAATTACCATAATTTAGAGTTTAAAGTTATATGAAATAACTACTTTGATATATATGATATATTAGAGGTGTAGAAGGATATATATGTAATTACGAAGGTTTAGAAATTATATATATATATATATATATATATATATATATATATATATATATATATATATATATATATATATATATATATATATATATATATATATATATATATATATACAATTATTAAGTTAAGATGGATATATAAGCAATTTTTAAGCTTTTGAAAGGATATATATGCAATTATAAGTTAAGTTGGATATACGCAATTTTAAACTTTTGCGTGGACATATATGCAATTCCCCATTCATTAAGATATTATGATTATATTCTTTTTAGTTTAGAGTTTTGGTGAAGTGTTGATGAGTTCATTAAGGAGAAGGGATTTGGATAGTTATAGATTTGGTTTTGTTTAGAACTGATGTTGGCTTGGTAATGGTTCTTCAAGTTTATACACGTTAGTATTCTCTTGATATTTCTTTTTGATTTGGGACTTGTGATGTTATAACACTAAAGTCAACTTAGTAAATCTTGGTCAAACTCGAAGCTTGAGGGTTTAACTAAGAAAGTTGAAATGGCCTTCGAGTTTATCCAACTCAAAGGATGAGGGTTTAACCAAGAAAGTCAAAGCTTTCTTCGAGTTTATCCAAAATCTAAGGATGAGGGTTTTTGTTAGAAACTCGAAAATCTTCAAAGTTAGAATCTGGAAAATCGAAGATATGCAAAAACCTTTAAACCCGATTAAATTCCAACTTATCGCCGTTTTTTTTCCACAAAAATTCCGTGGGTTGGTACAAAATAGTCACGATAAGATATATCGGTAAAACATAAATTGTTTGTTTTTACAATAAGACACAAAAACAATATATGTTAAACTAGAAATGAAAACAGGACTTTTTGACCACATCTTGATACAATATAAAACGTGTATGAAACTGTTACCAAAATAGATGAAAACAAAATTTCCTGGATAAAAGGTTATGGTAAAAACAACTTCAAATAGTATACGAAGTAACAACCAAGCTCTGATTCCAACTGTATATGGGTGAATTAAATTTCTTCCTTGGTCTACAAATAAAACAAATGGAAGATGGTATCTTCTTTAATCAATCTATATACATATTAAAGAAATGCTTAAGAAATTTGGATTAGAAGAGTCTAAACCAATGAAATCACCCATGTCCTCGATACGAAACTCACGAAGGATGAAGAAGGTGAGTCCGTGGACAATACTAAGTATAGGGGCATGATAGGTAGTTTATTATACCTAACGGCAAGTAGGCCCTGTAGAAACGTAGTGTGTGTGTGTGTGGGGGGGGGGGGGTGAATATGTTCTTGTTTAAAATCTAAAATGTTTCGTATCAAATTCCCGATCAAGTGTGACTAAATATGAATAGTGGTTATGTCACTCATAACAAACATATATGTCACTCAATTATAAGTATACAAGCAATCACAAAAACATAAGCATAACATGAGATTTAAAAGTATTTAGCTGTTTCAGATTGCACTGGGGACGGTCCTCAATATGTACGGACGGTCCCATATATATGTGGGACCGCCACCCTAATTAAGGGACCGCCATCAGTGAAGAGTTTATTATGTGTGATTGAGTTTTCTTATGTTTTGCATTTCTAAGTTTGTTAGTTGATATCACAAACATACACACAACAAACCACACAAACCTAAATGTAATGCAAGTATAGAAAGGAAAGAGATGAGAAGAGAAAACCCAAACCGGATACGATGATTTATAGTGGTTCAGCATGAAGCACCTCTTCGTCCTACTCCACTCCCCAAGTACCACACACGAGAGTTACTTCACTAGTCAACACGCTCCTTTTAGGCGGAACAAACCATACACAAAGCTTACACCAAGTTTAACGACACTAAGCAGAATGTCGAGTCCTAATCCTAGCTAGAACAAATCTACACCAAGGCCCACGTGGCCACACGAACAAGCACTCTTGTCCCACTTAGATTGACACACAATCCAAGTCTTCACACGAACGAGCACTCCCGTTCACTTGAATCTTCACCCGATTCAAGCTTTCACACACAGACTTCACTAAGTCCAAGTATTTACACTAGAACTCCACTGACTCCTAATCTTCACTTCTTGGAGTCACACAAAGTCCAAGTCTTCATACACCTAGACATCAACTTATACAAAGTCCTAGTCTAGATACAACACTTTACGGACTTACACATTGTCCGTTTTTTACCTAACAAACCTAACCACGACTCACACACAAGTTGGATCTACTAATACACAAGAATAGAGTTTAGAGGAAGAAGAGAATCGTAACACTAGTTACGTTTGTGTGTGGAGTCAATAACACTTCGATTCTTGAGGACTTTGAGTGTTCTTCTCTTGTACTTGAGATAGAGGGTGACTACAAAAAAAGTGTCATTTAGTGACACACAAAAAGTGCCACAATAAGTCAAATAAGTGCCACTAAAGGCCTGTTAGACATTTGGTGGCAGAAAAAATAAGTGTCACTAACGACGCTGCCACTAAAAGGTTTCAGTGACACTTTTTGTTGTGTTGCTGCAACATTTGGGTGTTTAGTGGCAGTTAATAATCCGTCACAATATATTTAAATGATTTGTGGCACATACGTTCTACCATTAAATATATTTTATGATGTGATACTCGAATGAATTCAATAGAATATATTGTTTGCTTCCAAAATATTTGTTGATCGTCACTATATCAAAATTATGTATCTACAAGGATTTGAAACCAAATTTCATTCAACCATAGCATATGAATAGACAATTTAATAATTTACGTAGAATTGAAATTCACGCACAGGGTTTTTAAAATTTCGTTTTGATTATGTATTATCGATTAAGAAATGAACCACTTAACATGTTTCAAATAGTTTTACTTAGTGGACTAAAAATAAAAAAATCATATGTATATATGTTATAATCTACCTATTATTTTAGGAGAATGGTTTTGGATTAAAAATTATATTTTATTATTCAAGCAAAATCACATGATGATACTTGACTTGCATGAGATGTTAGTGATATATGGTTTTAGTTTTGCAAACCAGTGCTACCAATTTACGATATGTTTTGTAATTATGGTATTTCTTTTACTTATATTTTCGTTAATATATGTAGCATATTTAGATAGCTTTGAAGATTGATTCATTTCCTTGATTATGAATAACCATCATACCATGTTTACTAATGTATCTTTTTGTTTGAAAATTTGTATTTTCATAAGTTTGTGCTATTTACTTCTCATGTTTGATCATAAAATTACCAAATTAACATAGATGATTACACTATAGTTTCTTTATTACATAAAGAGAAACAAAAAAAAAATGTAATTGGTAGAACTCAAATTAAATCTTACGGTTATTTATAATGTATAAGAATAATTTTTCTCTAAACCTGAACTATATAAGGAAATTATTATTACTTGTATAAGTAAATTATAAATGCATAAAAAATGACATAGTACATCCGCAAGTCTTTTAGAATTGTTTGAATCCTTATTGATCTTTCACTTTAATGCAACTTTCTTCACAATTGGCCTAAATAATCAAGGTAAAACACACCAATATTTTAGACCGTTGGTTGGCACTCATAGTGTTATCAATGACGGCAAACACCTGCTAAGTTTTATTAATTCATTAAAGACAAATTACACTCCGAGAAGAATTCCTACCATAAAATTCCCCATATAGGCACTAAAACACATCTTTGGTACATTAACCTTCCATGACAATCATGTGTTTATACTTAATCCTCCTCTAAAAAATACACACAACAAATTGCATTACACTTTAGTGTGTGCGATAAGATCATAAAACTACAAAAACCACTAACATGTTGCATTATAGTGAGGATAACAACAAAGTTAGTCATAACATCAAATCAGAAATCTTCAGATTAGAACTAAAGGGGTGTTTGGTTATGCTTATTAAAGGTGCTTATTGGCTTATTCAATTACCATAACACAATAAGTTTATGATAAAACTATAAGCTTTTTTGAGAAGCTTAGTAAAAAACCCCTGAACTCCCAACTAATTCTATCATAGCTTAGTGTGTTTATAGTAAAAACACAAATATTAAGTGTAGAAATTTTCAATAAAACATTAAAAAAAAATTACTAAAAGTTGGTGTGTATAACAAAAAAAAGTTAAACTATAAAAAATTTTACTAAAAACTATCAGCTAGATAAGGCATAAGCCAAAGTGCTGTTGAGGTCTCTTTCGGATTCTATTCATAAGCAAAAAGGGGTTTACACATAAATCATAAGTATAGAAAAATGGTTGTATCTCACATCCGTGATTACCAAGTCAATAACATTATCGCAGTATAGTAACGTAATAACCTAATTAAAAACTATATATTCTTGCTGAATAATTCTCATGTACATACTTTTAATTCATTTACAACAACCAACTATTATTATTTATTATTTATTTTTTTTATTATTATTTTTTTTTGAAACATCAAGTCAATGAATAAAGTTAGGTTATCATCTACGTAGTTTTTCTTTTTTTGATTTAGGAGGTGATTCTTATCAAATAAGGATTGTGATGCGTGCATTTTTTTTATAATTTAAGGTTCTATATTAAAGAATGACTATCTAGCCGATGTGTTTTTGTTTGTTGTTTGTTTTTTTTAATAATTAGCTTTGTATAACATTTTTAACTGACAGAGATGTTGAGTTTGAGGTTAATGTTGTTGTTTAACTTTAACTATTGATATCATGTTGTACAAAATGTGCGATTTTAGTGACACATAATGAGCATTGATAAATTTAAAATATGTTCCGTAAAGTTTTTAAAATATTTTTATGGATATCCATATATAAATTTTAAATAACAATTTCATGAGTCGTTGTTATAAGTAGAATCACATATATTTATTTTATATCACAGTACTCATGCTTACCATTTGATATTTATATTCCCGTTACTAATAATTTAACCGTATTTCAAACCCGTGTAAGCATGAATTAAACTTTTAAATAGTAACATGAGTCCTTATTAAAAATATATATATATATATATATATATATATATATATATATATATATATATATATATATATATATATATATATATATATATATATATATTCTAATGGATGAAAGTTTAAAACTAACATTAGTTTAAAAAATATTTAACATATATTAAAACTAATTCGCATATTTACCAAATTTATTTTAATAGATGAAAGTAAAAAAAAAAAAAAAAAATACTATTACTCATGTAATTTTAAACAACGTTAACATTATAAAGTATAGGGGTATGAAGTGTAAGGGGTTATTTGTTTATTATCTAAAGTTATTAAAAAACATGGAGACTTATAATTTTACACTTAACCACTAAGGTTTTTTTAATTACCTCCTCTTTTCTTAAGTTTTTATTTTCATAAATTTGACACCTATATTTTTATGTGTTTTTTTTATCAATCAAATTCTCCACCAAATTTATTAAAGTTTGACCAAAATCAATTCAATTTTGACTTTTTATTGGCCAATCATATTGCTTGATTTTGCTTATGTGTCAAAATCGAGCTCTCCTATTGGTCCAATTTTTTTTTTCAATGAGAAGGGTTTTGCAAAAACACTACGAAATGATGTAATTCTTGTATTATATAAAAGATTCTCCAATATACAATAAACAAGTATCCAACAAAATAACACAAGTCTAAATTTCCCTCTTCATACAGTACTACATAAGATGCCTAAAACTATCAAAAAGATTGCGACTTCATGCTTGTGAAGGAACTACCGAAAAGCTCTTAAAAGCGCATTATCTGTAGACAAACAAAAGCAATTCGCATAGATTAAAGTTACACATATTAAACTAAGATGTGAAGAATTCAAAAGCTTTAGATATATTAACAGTACGTTTACTACTTTATTCAGTAAATATACCTTCATTGTTGAGTACAAATATTTGGTTTACATTGTAGATCCTTGTTTTCCTTCCATGCCACAAACACAAAACGAGTTCTTTGTTGCTTCTTGACATACTTCACACTAGTAGAATGCTACAACATAATTTAATTAATTAACGACATCAATTAATTGAATACGTTGATTTTAATTAGTTAACATTATCAATTAATTTATTAGAAAATATTAGATACAACACAAATTTTCTTATGAAGAGCATGCACCTGGTGTTGATCCCTTTTATTCTTTAGCCATATCCAATCCAATACTCTTACAAAGAAGAGAAGAGCCTTTTTCAATTCAATTCTTTGCTGCACCATGGGAACATTAATAAGTAAAAGTTGAGAAATAAAGTATTATAAAGGTAAATAATATTTTAATGGACATAAAAAGGCTTAACCATCATTAACTTACAAGACCCCACCAATTTTGGGTGAAAACATTACAAGACCTAAAACCATTCAACTTATACTTTTGTTAACTTTACCTATTATACAGTTCACATACATAATACAAAATAATATGTGAATTAAGATAACAAGAATCGCAGGTAAAAGCAATTACGTGGCTTGAAAATGAATGATGGTGATGAGAAAGAGGGATAAGAAGGAACAAAAAAGCCCACCCACATCTTTTCTATTTTAACATAGGCCCGCCTAAACTTTGAAATTAGAGATTTTTATTTAGGTAAAAAATTAGAGATTTTTATTTAGGTAAAAGTGGCACACTAAAAAAAAAAAACCCCTCCATATACGGTATTTAATTTAATGGCATAAAACATGTAGCCAAAAGATCCGTGTATAACCACGTTTTACCATAGAACCAATCAAACAATTTCAGCCGCTAATTTTTTTTTATCAAAATAAAAAAATAAACTTTCACCCTTTTTTTAAAAATTAAATATCTCGCAAACCGTAAATCGTTACACGAAAAAAATACTATCGCGACGAGAATTAAATTATCTTTCTATAGATATGCGTTATATACTTTCGACAAACTTTTTTTTTGAACTAACTTTTTTTTTTTTTTTTTTTTTTTTTTTCAAAATTTCCGCCCAGAAAAATCATATATGATTTGTAAATATCATATGTGATTTGTTAAAATCAAATCATATATGATTTTTACGAATCATATATGATTTTTTTGGGCAAAAATTAAAAAAAAAGTTCGTCGAAGAAAAAAAAAGTTTGTCGAAAGTATATAACAATGCATATTTATAGAAAGATGATTTAATTCTCGTCGCGATGGTATTTTTTTGTAGCTTGAAGATTTACTGTTTGAAAGATATGTTGTTTTGAAAAAAAATAAAAAATATAAATGGGTGGCTATGATTGGTTGATAGGTTCTATGGAATGTATGGGTTTTTCATGGATCTCAACTCAAAACATGTATATGACCCAAATTTATGTTAGCTATTACGGTACATCAAGTTTGTGTCACTAGTAATCATGCACGTTAGTGGCAAAAAAAATAAAGTGCCACTGAAACTTCATTATCATTAATGACACATAAAAATCTGCCACTAAAACTATGATACTGTGGCATAAATACTTTTTGTCGCTAAAAATTTGTGTCACTAAATGGCTATTTTTTTTTAGTGGTAAGGGATCACTTATAAACACATACCAAAGAGTTATAGTGATCAAAGAAGAACAAGGAAAGAACAGGAAATTTTTGTGCAAAGGGGATCAGTTTTTCTGATAAAAATGGGTTAGTATTTATAGCCAGCTCGAGGAGCGGGGGACGGTTCCTTAAACCTACATGCTCATCTCAAACTCGTCATGCATGTTTTTTTCAAAATCATCGCATAGCTCTTGACAAGTTGGACCGAATATATTATCATCGACATATATTTGAACAATGATCAGATGTGAATTTCGTTTCTTCGTGAAAAATAGTATTGTCTACCATCCCCAAGGTATATTCATGTTTAAGCAAGAAAACCTTTAATCTATCATACCAAGCTTTGGAAGCTTGTTTGAGGCCATAGAGTGCTTTCTTGAGTTTATAAACATGATTTAGTTTTTTGAAATCAACAAATCCCAGAGGTTGTGCTACGTATACCTCCTCATTGATAAAACCATTTAAGAATGCATTTTTCTCGTATATTTGGTATAGCTTAAAATCTAATGCGCAAGCATAGGCAAGGAGTATTCTAATAGACTCTAATCTAGCTACGGGTGCATAAGTTTCATAGTAGTCTATTCCTTCTTGTTGGTTATAGCCTTGTGCTACTAACCTAGCCTTATTCCTAGATACGACGCCATTTTTGTCGAGTTTGTTTTGAAACACCCACTTAGTTCCTATGATGGTTTGATTCCTAGGTGGAGGTACTAAATCTCAAACTTGATTTGCGGTGAATTGATTTAATTATTCTTACATGGCAACTAACCAACTTTCATCCTTTATCGCTTCACCGACATTCTTAAGTTCTACGGTAGTTATAAAACAAAAGAAAATACTTTTGTTTTGTTCTTGTGACCTAAGGGTTCTTTGGTTGAGATTTCCTATGAGATTTTCTATTAGATGGTTCTTGGATTCCTTAATGTTGACAATTTCGTCAACTTTGACTATTTTATCATCAATATTATTTTCTAAGTTTTTCTTGCCACTAACCTTAATGGCCTCTTCTTCATCTAAGTCATCATCTACCAAGGGTGATATCCTAGTTAGGGGAAGACTTTCATCTAATGTCACGTTAAGTGATTCTTCAACTTTTATTGTTTCCTTATTAAGGACAACATAAGCTTTACTATTTTGGGAGTAACCTAGGAAAACAGCTTCGTAAGACTTTGGGTCAAACTTGGTGAGGTAATCTTTTGTGTTTAGAATGAAGCACTTGCTTCCAAACACTTTAAAGTAATCTAGAGTAGGTTTCATACCTTTCAAGATTTCATATGATGTTTTTCCTAATATTGGTCTAATCAAAATCCTATTAAGTATATAAGTCGAGGTGTCTACAGCATTACACCAATACTTTTGCAGTATGTATTGTTCATTTAATATCATTCTACTCATTTCTAGTAGAGTAAAATTTTTCCTTTCAGCTATCCCATTTGATTGTGGAGTGTGTGGAGCCGAGAAATGGTGTGGAATACCATTATCATCACAATATAATCCAAATTTCACTTCATTATCAAATTCCCGACTGTGAATTGTCCTAATAGAGACTATTGTACAACCTAATTGATTTTGGACTTTCTTACTAAAGATTTAGAATTCATCGAAAGCTTGTGTCTTTTTATTAAGAAATCTAGTCCAAGTATACCTAGAATAGTCGTCTACAATTACTAAGGTGTAGTAATTTCCTCCGTAACTCCGTACGGCGGATGGACCGAATAGATCCATGTCAAGAAGTTCTAGGCATCTAGAGGTCGAGACCATGTTCTTAGCTTTATGACTAGAATGAGCTTGTTTTCCAATTTTAAAAGCGTCACAAAAGTGTTTATCAAACTTAAGCTTAGGTAAAGTTCTAACTAGATCCTTAGATGCTAAAGATTACATTAAATGCATATTAGCGTGACCTAGTCTCCTATGCCATAAAGTAGAACTCTTATATATGGTTGTTGGACAAATTTTGTCCTGAGGCTTATCTCCTATTTTCATTACGAATAAGCCATTCTTCCTAACTCCTTTACCTATGGTCTTTCCATCCTTAGTAATCTCACTACCCTCTTCAGTAAATACTACTATACACTTATTGTCAACCATTTGACTACTACTAAGCAAGTTAAATCCTAAGTTATCTACATGCAGTTGCGTGGGATCATACCATTGTCTATGATGTTGCCTTTTAATTTACTATCAAATGTGATGTTACCACCGTTGTATGCTTTGTATGATGAGAATAGACTTTGATTCTCAGTCATATGATTAGTGCATCCACAATCCTTGATCAATTCGTCGGGCTCCAAGTCAATTCCCAAGCATATCTATTGAGTAAGACAAAAACTCAAACATTCGGTCCTCAATATCTCATGGATCCAAAGATGTTAGTGTTAAACACCCCATGCATTTGTTGCATATGGTTTGGATGTTGGAACAAAGGATAAATTTCCCATGGCATATAACTTCGTTGTTGAAGGTTATTCCAAGTTACTGGATAGTTACTTGGATAAGTTTGCCTTCTAAAGTTACTTCTCGGTTGAGGATTTCTTGACCAAGGTTTAGGAAAATTTGTTTTTCTAGGTAGAGAAGTTTTTGACCTGGTTCGAAACCAGGTACGGAGTTTGACAAAGGTTTGTAGAAGTGTTTAACTTCATTTTTGCTAGCAACTGGTATCTTCACATTATTAATTACTAAGTGACTTGGTTTATGATTTAAGTTATTTTTTAGAACCGAAGCTGTTCTGATTTTCTCAGCAGACAGTACCACAGTACCACTAAATTTAGTGGCGCCGTTGCCTCCTTTAGTTGTGTTGTCCACTGTTGCTTCAGAGTTTCCAGATGTTACAAATTTTACTTGTTTAGTTTCACTTGTTGATGCTTCATTTGGTCAAAACCTATGCCCGCTCAAGCATGTTCACTATACCTAATGTTTTCTAACATATCATTAAGTGCTTTTTTTTTTTTTTTTTTTTCCTTTTTCAGACTTATTGATTTTAAGAGCATTTTTTTTGAGTTTTTCATTCTCAACTCGAAGACATATACATGAATTACATCCAATATCTATTTCTTTGTTTTTCTCAAGCTTCTTGACTTGGTCTTTTAGTTCTAAAATTTTCGTTTTGAATTTATGCAAAGTTGCTTTTAGTGTCTTGTTTCTAGTTATGATTTTAGAACTTTCTTCAAATAATTTATTATATTCATTAGATAGTATGTTATCATCCATCGAAGAATTATCATCACTTTAGTAAGAAGAATCGGAATGTACCTCATTTGGAGTGTGAGCCATGAGACATGTTTCGTCGTTGGGCTTTTCCTCTTGTTCACCGCTATCGCTCCAAGAACCTCCTACGAACGCTCTTTGGTTCTTGGTTCTCGGTGGTTTGGGACATTCTCCGATGAGATGATTTGGATCTCCGCATCTAAAGCATTTCCTATCTCTTTTACCTTCCTTGTCATCCCGATTCTTTTGGAATGACTTCTTTTCATCTCTAGGTTGTCTTACAAATCTACCTCTTCTCATAAAGAACTTCTTAAAATCTCTAACCGCTAAGGCGTACTCTTCGTCTTCACTATCGGAAGCCAAACTCTCCTCATCATTAGACTCCTTCTTGGCTTTCGATGCTAGAGACCTTACTTTCTCTCCTTTGCCTTTAACTATATTGGAGTCTTTCTTGATTATCATTTCATGAACTTTCAAGTTTCTTATAAGTTCATCAAGTGATAATGTCGCCAAGTTTTTCGACTCTTCAATGGCGGTGACCTTTGCTTTCCGTTTGGGATGTAGAGCCCTAAGAAATTTCCTAACATAATTCTTGCTAGAGTAACCTTCTACAAGAGCTTTAAGACTAGTAATAATAGTATTAAATCTAGCAAAAGCATTATCTATAGATTCATCTTCCAGAATGGAAAATTGTTCATGTTGTTGCACAAGAAGATCAATCTTGTTTTCTTTGACTTGAATATTACCTTGATGAGTGACTAACAAAGTTTTCCAAATTTCTTTTGCCATATTAAACATAAAAATTCTTTCAAATTCCTTTTTTGGCAAAGCATTATAAATCATCATTTTAGCCACATTTTTTTGGCTAGTTTTCTTTTAAGATTATCACTTTGTTTATTATAAGAAACTATTTCATCTCTTTTCATTTCCGGATTCTTTTCAATCGGTTAAAGTCACCCTCGATAATAACATGCTAAAGATCATTATCATTTGATTTCACATGCGTTTCAAATCTTGATTTCTAATAGATAAAACAATCGGTTTCAAAAAGTGGTGGTCTTTGCATATATTGCCCTTCTCGATATTTGTCGAAATCCATTGATCGATTCAAGTTTTAAAATACAATATAATTTATCTTGGTTGACGTGGCTCTGACACCAATTGTTGAATACTATAAGGGGGGGGGGGGGGGGGTGAATAGTTTTACCGTTTTTCAACTTAATTTAAACTTTTCTTTTATGAAAAACTTTGATTCGTAGTTTTGTGAAATCAATTGATTGCAATATGATAACTATATAACTACACTATAGTAAATAAGTTCTAACTATTAAGATATAAATTGCAAGATAAGGAGTGGAAGATGTAAAGATCAAACCGAGCAAAGAGATTTATAGTGGTTCGGTAACGAAGCTCTTCTTTGCCCTACTCCACTCCTCGAGTGTCTAACTCGAGAGTTCTAAGAACTATGTCAACAATACTCCCTTTAAGCGGAGAAAACCATACAACATCGCTTATTACGATTTCCGACACTAAGCTAAATTTCGAGTACTAATCTAGCTAGTACCAATATCACTTACGATCTACTTGATCCTTACACAACACAATCTACAAGATTCTCACGATCCAATCGATCTACACACTCTCTTTACAATCTAAACACTATCAACACGAGATCTCCATGACCTCTACATGATCACAATGATCCACACAAGCTAAATAAACAAGGCTCAAGACTACTTGATGTATATCAAGATACAACATGTAACAAATGTTACAAGTGCACCATACTACTACTACAACACTTGGTATCTTCTTGATACTTCGTGTTCTTCTCTTGCACTAGTAGAGGAATGAATGTGATCACTTGGTTGGATGATTGGATCAATCTTAAACAAAAGAAAACTATCTAAATGATCAAGAAAATGTAAATGTGGTAGAGGGATTTAACTCAGAAATTTTTGTGTGAAAAAGGATGGCAAAAATCTGTGAAATGGTCTAGTATTTATAGGAAAAAGAAATTTAATGGTACCGTGGTGTTTAGTCGTACCGTTCCCGACAAAGACGCTCCACATTTTGGTTTTAGTGGTTAAAGTTTATTTGGGAAAGTTTGGAGCTGTTTTTTTTTTTTTTTTTTTTTTTGGGGGGGGGGGGGGGGGGGGGGGGGAAGATTCTGACTTATTTTTCAAATTAAAACATTTCTTTTAATTGAAAAATAATTTTATATTTTTGGAAAAATATTTTGTCACATTAAAAATGTGAAGTTTAGAACACAAATTTAATTCTTTTTTCATTTGTCAAGTTGTAAATTTTTTTTGTTCTTACCTAGAGTGATTTATGTAGAAACGGGATATTTCGACAAAAAAATTGTTTACGTTAATTTTGACTTAAAGTGTTTTTGCATTTTTTATCATCAAAACATAGAGATATCGAAAAATAGAAGTAAGGTTTTTAGACATTATTTGTATCAATATCATCATATATATATATATATATATATATATATATATATATATATATATATATATATATATATATATATATATATATATATATATATATGAAACTTTCAATGACTTGTACATGAATGGTCCTCCTTTTATTATAGTTGGTTAGAAATCCCTTAAACTTATATGGCCTTGCCATATTGTTAGGATTAAGTTTTATTTAATATGTCACATGCTAATAAATAAATACTTAAAGTGTCTAACGATTTAATTAATGACAATAAAATAATCTTGTGAACATTACTTAATATAATCAATAAATTTAATATATTAATTACATTAAATAAAACGTTCCCTAAGTTTATACGTGTGTACCTCCAATAGGCTTACGTATTCCCATACATACATTATTTGCGATATGGACATATCCTAACAATTCTATCATCATCGATGACCACATGGGGTGAATTATTATTTACTTATGTTGCAGGTAAAGAACATTGAACACTTGAGGATTAGACGCAAAAACATAAAGTTAGCCACGTATAATCTCTCAACAAAAATTGGAAGTGAGCTTCATTATATTACTTATTCCACAGCAAAACTCAAATGTTTTGATAGAGAATATCTTCCATCCGCAATAACGAAGAATAAATCACAACCACCCAAAAGACTCTATAATGTACGGATAACACTCTTCCAAAGAGAAGGTAATGCATCCTGTGTGTCTTATAAAAACATATTTTATAGAAACGTTGAAATTGCAAGTAGTTGTAAGCATCAGAACATCCAACGTCTTATTGGATTTTGTGATGAAGGACGTTCTCACAGGATACTTGTTTATAGGTATTATTCTTACAGAGAACAGCTTCTTGAGTGTTTGAAATCACGTAATCTTACTTGGGAACAACGTTTGAAAATTTGTCTTAATATTGCACAAGGATTGCATTACCTACACTATGAAATGGAGGACCAAAAGATAGTAATTTACAATAACCTAAGTATTGACAACATTGTATTTCACAATAATTGGGGGGCACAGATTGTTGGCTTTGAATCCTCGGTGTTCCTGCCTGCAAATCAAGATGAGGTAGTTCTCGATCTGAGAAATATTTTTGGAAATAGACACTATTATTACAAAAACCCAGAATATTTAAGGAGTTTGAAAATGAGAAGAGAATCAGATGCATATAGTTTTGGGGTAGTTATGTCTGAAATCTTATTTGGGTACTCCATCATTGAGCTTATTGAGAATATGGAAGATTATATGGGGGAGCCGTTGGTACAACGATGGTCCGATAAAGGAAAAATAAAGAAAAAGATATGTCCTAAACTTAGGGAAGAAAATGGTGAAACCAATTCCTTTCTACCGAAAGGACCCAACGAAGATTCTTTGGACACGTACTTAGAAATAATGTACGAGTGTTTGGCACCAACTTACGACCAGCGCCCAACAATGAAAGTTGTCATTACGAAACTTGAGAAAGCAATATCACTTCAAGTAAGTAATATTCTATAGTAATAAACTACTAATAGAAATGTTAGTTTTTTTCTTTTTTTTTTTTTTGCTAATTACTTAAAAATGCATCAAACTTGACACTTTTTACCATTGTATGTTATGTTTTTTTTTCCTAATGTGTGACTAAACTTTCGAATTTGGTACATTGTGTGTATTTTGTGACTATTTTACCTTTACATCTTTCAAAATTTGAAGGGTAAAATGGTCATTGTACAGGGATGAATAGTCACAAAACACACAATGTAACAAATTCGAAAGTTTAGTCACACATTAGAAAAAGAAAAGAAAAAAACATTGCTACATACAACGGTAAAAAGTGTCAAATTTGATGCATTTTTAGATAATTAGCCCTTTTTCAGTAAATTGCAAAAGTCCTCCCTGAAATTTGGTGAAATTGCATGTTTCCTCTCTACCTTTATGAAACTGCAGATACAATCTATGTGGGAAACTTTTGGGGTGAATATCGTCCTTGCCAAAAATAAAATGAATAGAATACCCCTGTTTTCATGCCATTAAATTATTATTATTATTATTATTATTATTATTATTATTATTATTATTTCAAAACTAAGACGAAACACATTCACAACCAAAAATTCAGCAAACAACAAACACTACACAAAGCCATGATTACCAACGTTACCTTAAATAACCATGCTTCTAAATATAAAGTCACTTGGAATTAATACATATCTTATTAAAACCGACTTACCTTAATTGTATGTGTTGGAATTATGTGTTTATAGAAAAGGTTTTGTTAACAACCACGCATAGGGTGCTGAATAAGCATTCCTTAATTAAAAACATTTTCACGTATGAACTAATCATTTCTATAAATACATGATTTAAACACATATAATTAAGCTAAGTGAGTTTCAATAAGGTATGTATTAATATCAAGTAAGTTCATACATTGAAATGTTTTTAGTTAAGGAATGTTTATACAACACCCTAGGATTGTTGTTAACAAAATACTTATAGAAATGATGAATTATATTTGAAAAGATGATTATCTAAGGTATGCTTAAACAACACCTAATGGGTTATTGTTAGCAATTCCCTAAATATATACTAAATTCAGCATACACACCCTATTGTATTATTCATCAAAAAAATCTTCATATACGCACTCTCACAGGAGAAAAAAAAAAAGTCAAACTCCAAAACTCACCCCAAAATTAATAAAACAAATCTTCAGTATGCATTCAAATCAATATGAATATCAATTTGTGTTCGGATTTGTAGGGTTTCAAACACAACCTCAACTTTAAGTTTTAAAGACTACAGCTTTGGGAAACATGGGTTTTGTAAAGGTGTGGAATTGGATAGTGGGATGTTAGTGATTGATTATATAGGAAATTAGAAAGAATGATAACCTTGTGATGTTATATAGGTAATGAATTATATTTTCTTAGCTAGAGAATTGCAACTAGTTAAGAGGATCAAAAATTTATGGTGCGCAATAGAAGTGTTTTAATGGTTAATAAAGTTGATGATGAGAAAATGGAGCTAATGGTGAGTTTAATGTGCGGGTAAGTTAGGAAAATAATTGAAGGTAGGAATGAAATTGAGGGTGTCATTGGTTTATAGTTGATATGGATGGATGTGTAGGATCAAAACCGGGGTTTAGTATGATGCTTGTTTTAAATTTGAAAAGATGGATGAACATGATGAATTAAGGGGGTGTTTGGCTAAGCTTATGAAACATAATCCCAATTGGGCTTATGGAGTATTTCATAAGCCCCAATCTTTTTGCTATTTTGAATCTTGTGGGCTTATATAAGTTTATTATATCAAGTCTCAAAATAAGCCGAAATTTCATTTGATTTCGGCTTATATGTCATAAGCCCTAATTTTTCGGGGTTTAGGGTTTATTATGACATATAAGCCGAAATCAAATGATTTTTCAGCTTATTTTGAGACTTGTGGGCTTATATTATATCATAATGAACCTGTATATGCCAACAAGGCCCAAAAATAAGCGTAGCCAAACATGCAGTAAAAAGAAAAGTAATAGTAAAAAGAAAAGTAACAGAAAAAATCAATTGAAAAATTGAAGGGCTTGTAAATGGGGTAACTTAGTCATTTTACTCTTGGAAGGGATGATATTCACCTCAAATCAGGGAAGGAACCAAGATTAAATATAACCGGGTGCATAAATTTTTCGGAACCGTACTATTGAAACACATTTCGATGGACCGGGTGCATTTAGGAAAAATTGATGTTTTTTTTTTTTTTTTTTTAAATTAACTCTACATCGAAAAAATCTATAGGGGTCCCGGGCACCCGCGAGAACCCCTGCCTCAAATGTTTCTCACATGGACTGTATTTGCAGTTTCGTAAAAGTGGGGACGAGACATGCAATTTTGCCAAAATTTAGGGATGATTTTTGCAATTTCCTTTTTTATTTTTATTTATTTATTTATTTATTTTCGATTGAAAGTGGTAATTAAGGTGCTCAAAGATTTCCGTCACGCAATAATAAATAAACTGTCCACTATTTATGTACTTGGAATTACTATGGGGCAATATTTTTATCCAATGTCTTGTACTTCCTAGGAAAATCACAAAGACAAATTCAGAATGTCATATGAAGACATTAAGTCGGCCACACAAAACTTCAGGCTTCAAAATTACGTTGGAGGAGGAGGTTTTGGAGGGGTGTATAAAGGAGAAATTGCACGTGGAGATGGACATCAAAAAATTGTCGCAAAGAGGTTGGATGCACGTCTCGGTCAAGGGGAGCAACAATACTACAATGAACTACAGATTCTTTGCGAGTTTAAGCATGCAAATGTTATCGGTCTTGTAGGCTATAGCGATGAAACACGTGAAAGAATCATTGTTTACGAACATGCATCTAGAGGAAGTCTAGATAGATATCTGAATGATGCTAGACTTACATGGAAGAAACGACTTAACATCTGTATTGATGTTGCAAGTGGGCTGGCTTTCCTTCATGGCGATGCTGAAACAGGACAGGAGGTGGTGATACACAGGGACATCAAAACTCAAAATATTCTTTTGTTTGATGATTGGAAGGCAAAAGTGGGTGATTTTGGGCTATCTTTGATAACTACATTATATGAAGGCAAAAACTATATCATCGACCATGCTTGTGGCACAAGGGGTTATGTGGACCCAGTGTATGAAAAAACACGTTTCTTAACCATCGAGTCAGATATTTATTCCTTCGGGGTGGTTTTATTTGAGATCTTGTGTGGTAGATCAACCTATCCAATCAACAAAAACGAGGGTCTATTTCTCGATTATGTTAAGCACAGCTTTGAAGAAGGGAAACAAGATGAGATGGTGTTTGAGGCTATAAAGAAACAAATCGTGCCAAAATCGCTGAAAACATTTCAGATGATTGCCTACCGGTGCCTACACGATGATAGAGAGAAAAGACCAACAGCTAAAGAAGTTTTAGCACAACTTAAGATGGCATTGGAATACCAAGTAAGTTTATCAATGTTTTACTAGAACGGGCTGTGTTTAAATGCTTTCTTATATACCAAAACTGTCATGTGTATTTACTGTAAAAAGAAATAGCGAGTCAAAAGACATAAACAAATGCACATTGCAGTTTTGGTTTATTACATAAAATGGCAATTAGCAGACTAGCTAATTAGATCAAAGTCATAACATTTTTATGCAACAACCTTTATATAATATTTCATGAGGATGAAACACATAACTATTTTGGAAAAGTTCAATATGAAATTTGAAACCTACTTTTGGTGTATATTTTCATTTATTATCTGAAGTTTAATATATATATATATATATATATATATATATATATATATATATATATATATATATATATATATATATATATATAATAAAAAAATAAAAAAAAAAAATTGCTGCATCATTATGAGAATGGAATCAATCAATTACCTTGTCTTGTTTCTGATTTATGCATAGGAGGAGAACAATATACAGGAGCCTGATGTCATGGATTTATCTGGGAAACTAGAGGATATCAATCTTAAACCTAGTGGCTCGTTAAACAAACCTGCCTAATGAGAACAGGAAATATACAAGATATCAAAAACCTCAAGGTTAACTCTGTACAATCGAAGAAGGTTCTTTATGGCGACCTGGCAATAGACTGTTTTCTTGTCTCATTGATTTGGTTTTCTTTGAAAGTTATACCTTTTAAGACATCGATTAAGTGTTTGATGTAATCATGTACTGTAATATGTTATTTTCTTTTTTGAGCAAAGTAATGCATAATTATCTAAACAGGGTTTTTTACGTTGGTTTAGTAGATTTTGTGTGCAAGCAACGTAATTCATCTCTAGAAAAATACGAGTGGACAGTCGATATACTAGCTAGCCTCCGGCAACTTTGAGTCTCAACTCAAAACCGAATCGTAATAAGAAAGGAAAATTAAGAAGGGAATGTTTCACAGGTTTGTGGAGGGTTTCCAGGATCGAATGATCCAAACAACACCATGTACAATCATCATGAAAGGAGCAGTAAAAAGAAACACAGAAGTTGGGTTTTGAACCCTTTATATAAATGATATATAAACTGAAAAGGGTTAATGTTTACAATGAATACTATCCCTATATATACTATATGAATCGGTGCCACAAGAGACATGTCGATTCATGAATAAACGTTGCAACCCTAACTTAAACGTTGCATACTAATAACTACCTATAACTGCTTATAAACGGGCCTGTTTCGGTTAATAGTTTGGACCCATGTAGCAGACCTAAATCGACCCAAACACCAATAATACATACGCATTCCATATCCTAACTAAAGTCTTAACATAACATTTGATATAAAACATTAAAGGCTAACAGGGAACAAGGATACTTGTGACAAGTATATTGATTGATCTGATAAAAACGTGAGCTCAAAAATAAATGTGAACTAGAACTCGTATGCATAATTAAGTTAATACAGTAAGATGGTTTTAAACACAAAATGACACACATGCATTAAGGCGGCACCATGCTCGTTGCTACATACAGATCATTCACAAGGCTATAAGCAAGATGGTACTGTATTTTTAACTAACGTGACATGGTAATTGTTTGATTAGCAAATACCTACTGGCACTGCCGATTAGGGTTATGTTTAATCTCTAAATGATCAAACACATAAACTACGATATGAAAAAATAAGTAAGTAGCAAAAACAATCTCATTTTTCTCCCAAACTGTGTTTTTAATGGCATGATACCCACCTAAGAAAAAATCTTATTCAAGCACTAGATATGATAGAAGAAGTATATTTTCTGTAATCATATCTGATGAAATAGTTATGAGATAGAAGAATACAAGTTCGACCAGCTTTAAAATAAATAGAGATGCAAGCATCCTTGTATAATAAGACCGGATGTAATAGTGACCACCATTACTGTCACATTAGCATCCTCTCTCACAATCAAACCAACGGCAACCACCAAACCCCCGTAGTGTTTACCACCAAACCTACTACACAAACATAACACACTTTAACACAAACATAACCATTTAAACACAAACATACCACACACCACACACACACACAATAACCAAAATTTGGTTGTCAAGAAAGTGACCAACCCATCTCCGGAATTGGTGCTCGAAGCATAGGGGGGAGGTGTCTGTAGTGATGCTTGACGCGTGATGATGCCCACAAATTTGTTTCTGGCGTGACACATTTGGTCTAAGGGTTACACAAATAAATAACTAATACTACTGTTTTCAATATGGCGACTCAAGAACCAGCAACACCACTCCTATGAGAAAAGAGCCGTATACATGAAGCAAATCACTTTCAGTCATTTACTCCATTATTCCTTCTCAAAACACTACATTCTTAAATCAAACTAACTGCAATTCCTACCCACCCTTTGAAGTTTGAACTGTAATATTTTACACGTCGTTTCTAGAATATTCAAGACAAACAACCACAACAAACTACTACAATTTCAAACTCGGACACTATCTATCTTTTATAACCAAAGAAGATGTGTGCACTGTGGGCACTCATGTCTTGGTTCTTAATTTAATAAGAACAAGGATTAGTGTGAGTGGAGGATGGATATAGGAAACTGATCAGCAGTGTGAGAGGAGGAAAAAAACAGGAAATGAAATAGAAAGGGCTCTCCTTTAACTAATGGAGCAGAAGAAAAGGAAATAAGACTGAGATGAAGCAACTAACGGATGAAGCTGAAACAAATAAGATTGCATTCCATAGTTCAATGTAATTACATAATGTTTCAGTTTTTGTATGCCGTTTTCGATACATGAATGCAATCGCCAATCAGTATGAATGCTCCTTGTCATGTAAACAATATGTTTGCAACATGTTCGTTGCTTGACTAAACTAACCCTATAATTTGTTCAAAATAATTATTAAATGGTAAAAGCTACCCATTAAATAAATGTCACATAACCATGAATTCTCATCTGCAACTACGAGTCAGCAATCCTACCATCAACATTCATCATCTTATTACTCAAACAACAATAACCATAAAAAGAAGTTTAGCATTAGCGTGATATACCCAGAAAATGAACAGGCCGGGCAGAATTACAATAATAGAGTCAATGATCATAGAGAATCTGCTGACACAAAATAGTTTGCGAGTACTAATTTAAAATGCATTTGGAATGCATAAACCATATCTAGCCTAAACATAAATTCAAAGTGCTATCAATCAACTTACTTCTTCAACATTAGGACCATGATCAACCAACAGTTCTTCCCGATCACTACTTCAGTTTGAATCAATCTCTTGAAGAACCTTCAAGTTTGATGGAAATATGAAACCTTTAGCTTTTAAACCAGTGAGAGCCTGCCAACAAAATAGTAATGAAAAAATATATTAAAAAAAATGGAGCAATGCCTGTATGAATTGATTGTTATCAAGGCAAAATGAAAAAAGGAACTTGCAATTACACCCCCCTCAACAATAAAAGAGGAGTATGTAAAGAAAAACGTCCATGCTCCATGGTTTGTTTCCAAACAATCACTAAAATTTGCCAAAGTAAAAAAGAAAGTTTTACCTGTAAGCATCCTTCCCCAATTTTAACCTCCTTGACATGGCCAAGGCTTAGTATTAATCTTTTGAGCATCTCTTCATGCATTTCCTTAGGCGGTTTAAGTTGGGAATAATCTAGTTCAGCTTTAATTACGGAAGACACATTTAGCAACACAAGATCCCGTACTAACAAATATCTTTTGAATACTAGTGACAAAATATAAGGAGCATTGATTTCGACCATATTCATATAATATGAATCAGAGATTCCAAAGAGCACCAAGTTCTTAACACTCTTGTTAGGAATATCAATCCTCTCTAAATCACAGTAACAAGCCAACTCCAAAGTTTCCAAAAGAGGACTTCCGGATAAAATATTTTTAATCTCATCTTGGTCTAATTCACCATCTTCAATATGCAAAGTCCTGAGGTTTTCCCAATTAACGACATGCGCGTGTTCAAATAGGCACCCACACAATGTGAGATGAATAAAACTTGAACTGGTGAAAAAAAACTCAGGTAAAACAAACCATCCATTGCAAAACTTAATATCTGGATCATGACATAGATCAAAATCAACCTCTTGAACGTTATGAATAATAGCATTACGAATACAATTGTTGACTTGAGATTTAGTCCGATCGGTGTAATGTGCATGCAGTTTGAATTTGTTGAGGTTCGATTGGCCACGTTGACTTATAATTCTTTCGATGGACGAATAGAACTGGGGGTAATCATATTCAAAGATAGATTCACCTGTTATAATGAGATTAGGAAGTTGAGGCCAAAGATGTTGCCATCGTTTGGAAAGTGTACCTGTTCTTATAGCGTATTTTGTCTTAGGTAAACGAGAGATGATTTCGATAAGTAAGCAATCTGATGACCAGCTTATTCGATCTTGTTGTGTACTTTGCTTTCGTTTCATTATGTCAATAGCGATTGGCAGCTAAGAACACAGCCGACCTAAAACACATACGTTGTATTATTAATATCCAGTTTTCCCAAAAGGGTCAAATAAACTTTCGATTTTGCCCCTCAACTTTCGAAAACTATAGTTCAGTCCCACAAGAGAAATGGCATCATTCCATTCCGGTCTTTGGTAGACTTAACAACACTTTTTAGCTATTAAAAACCTTATAAAATGTAAAAAGTTTAAAGCCATGAGTAAGGCGGTCAGGTTGGTCGGGTTTCGGTCAATCTGGTTGGGTCACTTCGGGGAAGGTTTGAAAACACACCCGAACTTGACCCTATTTAGGGTTGGGGTTTGATAGGTTCATGTCTAGTCAAGGCGGTTTCATTTGAGATCGGGTATATTCGGGTTTGGGTTTATAATCTATATATTTGAGATCGGCTATATTCGGGTTTGGGTTTATAATATATATATTACTTCTCTCATACTTTGTTCCAACGAGATTATGTATTATTTTTGTTGTTATGTTGATTTTTATGAAATAATTGAATTTGTTCATATATTATGCTTTAAATCTATAAATATGGAGATGAACATAGTTTAAGAAAATATATTAAAGACTATGATCTCATTCGCCCAAAAACACGGTTGTTTAAAAGAATATGACAAAATTTTAATCTACACAATCAACCATATCGCTCTTAGCCAAATATTAATTATTAACATATTTCTTTTTCGAAACCCAAACGAAATATCTTATGATTTTAAACCTTATTAAAACATTAATAATTCTGTTTTGAAGCCCAAATGAATTATGTTTTGTTGATGTTAAACTTTAGTCTATAAAATTAGAGTTGTAATCGTGTCAAGCCGTGCTCCAGCATAACGGGTGTGTTTGGCGACACGTAGCAGTAGCTGTAGTAGTAAGCAGTAGCAGTAGTGTAAAATATAGTAAGAACACAAGATAGAATCCAACCAACCACCCCTTGATTCAAAGTAAGAGATATAAGTTTAGTACAAGAAGATCAGATGTCAGTATGCGAACAATCACATACAAAACATATACAAAAGAAGATTAGATCAACAATGAGTATAACTCATCCAATACAACAAAGTTTAGTATTCCAAAGCTTGTATAGCAGTTGGAGAAGAGATAGAGATAAGATATCTTCAGAGTGAGAAAGAGACGTTGGACCCTAGAAGGGGTGAGGAAATATATAGCCACACCAACAATTCTCTTGTCCATCTTTGGACCCTGCACAATACAACACAAGACAAACATAGAAAGATAAAGAAGTTAGAGTTAGAAAAGTTCTGTAAATGACAGAACCAGACCCTGAACTTTAGGGAGGAAAGGTTTGACCAACACATTCAACACCCTCCCTCAAACCTTTAACCCTGAACATGTCCAACATACCAAGCTTATCACACAGGAACTTGTGTTGCTCAGTACCCAGAGCTTTAGTCAGGATATCAGCAATCTGCTGAGAAGTATGAATTTTCTCAGTTTTAATCACACCAGCAGAAACCTTCTCTCTAACAAGATGAACATCAATTTCAAAGTGCTTAGTTTTCTCATGGAAAACAGGATTGCCAGCAATCTGTAAAGCAGAGTTATTGTCACAATGCAACACCACAGGTAACAGGTTTTTAACACCCATTTCACCAAAAAAATTTGCAAGCCATATGATTTCACAAGTGGCAGAAGCCATGCTTCTATATTCTACTTCAGTGGAAGACCTGGACAAAGTAGATTGTTTTTTACTTTTCCAGGTCACTAAGGAATCACCCAGAAAAACACAATATCCAGAGACAGATTTTCTAGTAACAGGGCATCTAGCCCAATCAGAATCAGCATAAGCTTTGAGCTTAAGATTACCAAGTTTACTGATTTGAATGCCATTGCCAGGAGAGGCTGATGCGTGGGAATCGCACCTTGCTTTACCTCTCGAGGGATCCCGAGAAGCTTACAACCCCCACCAGACAGTGTACCTGATCGTTGTAGTATAGTATAGTGACAAGTACCGGGGGATTGATCGTTCAGCTAGGAATAGTGTCGCTAGGATTGAAATTAATCTAACTAGGTCTAAAGGTGAAGGATGATTCTTTTTGTATTTTTATATTTTATGAAAAGCAAGTAAAAATCTCGGGTATTGGGAGTGTGGGCGGAATTAGTTGCTAATCAACTAACCCAAAAGCTACTAATTAAACTAATTAACAAGAAAAGTAAACTAGGTTTCTACAAGATAAGTGAAGCATGTCTACCTATGATATGTTACTCCTTGCTAGCTATCCAATCCTACCTATTGAATTGTAACCTTGTTTTAATTGACGGGTTGTATTCCTTAATACCATTCATGGGGTGGCATACATAACTCCCCAATTCTATGAGCTCTTATCTCCTCCTACACCATGCCCAACACAACTATAGGGATTGTAAATAGTGGATCATGCATTAAATACAACCAATAAAGACCTAGTACGCCTCGGTTCATGTTTCTTAAGACGTTCAAGCATGTTACCATTTGGAGATCTGCCAGTTTTCTTAAGCCTAACATATAAATCATTCAATCAAAACAAGAATCAATAGGAAACAAGGATTATAAACTAAACCAATTAGATCTATCGAAGTGTCACGCCCTAATTGATGAAGATAGACACAAACATCAACAAGGAATCAATAAGATCTAATCAATTATATACAAGTTTCACACAATCATAAGTAGACACAAGGTGAATTAACAAAACATAATCAAAGAAGGACAATCAACAAGAATAATGAAAGATATAGTTGAGATAGAATCATCAAACCAATACATGATATTTATGGAGTGATTGAAACCCTCTAAGTTGCTGGAAAAACACCCACCTAAACCCAGGAATCGACCTTAGGGTTTAGGGCTTACAAAAAGTGAAGTTATGAAGTTATATTTATAGGCATGTTTTCTGTCGGCCCTTCGTGACGGCGTCAGCCCGTACTCTTGACGCCGTCAAGACCACTTTTTCACCAAATTGTAGATCTCTTCGTCCTCTTCGCGTGGGCTTTTGAATCACCTAAATCCGAGTTCGTATGCAAAAGTTATGACCAAAACAATATCAGCTACTCCGCGCGCAAGTTTTGACAAGTTTACACGTGACGGCCTTGGTGACGCCGTCACCAACTACGGATTTTTATTCTTGGGACTCTGACGCCGTCAAGAGCAATTCTTGACGCCTTCATGCACTGTTCCCAGCATAGAAATTTGAGACTTTGCCGTTTTCTTCACTTTTATGCTCCAAAAACGTCCGAAATGGCTTCTTTTCCAGAATTCACTCTCCAAGTACCTAAAATCACAAAAGGAACGATTTAGGGCAATATTTGATCAAATAAAGTCGGATTAGGGCTTAAATGACCCCCTAAAAACGGATCATTTTTCGTCTCATCATATACCCTTACACTTGAGATTTGCTTGTCCTCAAGCAAATGAGCTTTTATTCTACTCAAAAGACAAGTTAGGGGTCATTTAACACTAATATAAAAGTAATTACAACAAATAATCGTTCCACTAAAGACCAATAGACAAGCACGGAGGTCATACACAAGCACCTCACAAATAGTGTTTAGATACTCACATCTCTCGGGTGTAATAAAGTAATATAACATTATGGAAATGGAAGATATCTCTCACTACCTGTCATAACAAAATAGATTACCATAGGCTTGGGAAAGGATCAAACCTCCACCACATGGCGTAAGCACCTAGGATAAACTATCAAAGAGGTCTTTTTAAAGGGTTGTAACGTTAGGTATAGGGATATGAATTACACGGTTTTGTTGGATAAAGGAAGTTTTACTGGTGGCGAGTTAACAATCTTAGTTAATTACATGTACAAGTTGGCGTTGCTAAGCCAAGACTAGACTCGAGTTAAGCTAATAAATGAAAAATAACAAAAACATAAACATAGAATGAAACGGGATGGTAGTCCGTATGTTTTTTTCTCTTTTTCCTTTTTCTATTTTTTTTTTCTTTTTCTCGATTTTTCGATTTTTTTTTTTTTTTTTTTTTTTTTTTTTTGCATACACTCTTACCTTATCATCCGAAATAATACATCATAGGGGATGAGAATTCCCCTTACACTTGAATCTTTACATACTTTACAATTAACTAATCTAATGACTCGAATTAAGAAAATTAAAACACTTGGAGCACTTTTAAGATTAATGCACGTATGGGGGTAATAAGTGATGTTCTTCCCCATTACTCCATAAAATAAGTACTTACCCACGAGTCCCAATCGTCCCAAAACAATATGTACAAGGATATGACTCGACTTAGCAACCATGTAATCAATTAGAAAGTTAACTTAGGGTTTAACAAATAACAATAATGCACTAAAAATGAGCGCATACACAGAAGGCTAAGGCAATTTGGTTGTACATTTAAATGGGGTGTAACAAATTCTTCCTTTAAGTAAAATGCTTAAAGTTAGAAACAAAAAGATAGGCTCGGAGGGGTGTACTAGGGGTTTCGTGTATTAAAAATGAGTACAACGCTAAGGGTGTGGGAAAAATTAGTTGACTTAACTAGCCAAGCAATATGACTTAAATGGTCAAGTAATTATAATACGGGTTTAACACAAGGGTGATCCTAATGCCTCTTATCATGTAGTAAATCCTACCACGCGAATGTAGTCTCACTAGCGGTCTCGGGATGCATCACTAACGCAAGTTCTAGAATCTAAATGCTACCGGTACACTCATAAGCACTAATAGTAAATGCTTTTCCTATCAAATCTAAAGGCGAACCTCACATTTTTTGGTGGAAAATTTTTCTGAATATACGGTTATGTGCTAGTCATATAATCTCCTATCCATGAGACACTTGCTATGGCTAAAGTTTCACTCCTAAATGTTGTAAAAAATTTTAAATTTGGCGCTAAAATTACACTAACAAGTATTTCTCATAGTTTTATTACACATCTACCATCAAACAAAACAAACTCAAGCGAAAGTGCATATGTAAGGTATCATCTTTTTACCCTCCCCTTACACTTAAGATGAACATTGTCCCCAATGTTCAAGTAAAGAATGTAAAAGTAAAATAAGTAAAAAGAATGAAATCAAATACTCCCCTGATTCGCTCGGTATGGATTTTAGGTTGGCCAGATTAGATCTTCCTCCAAGAAAATGAACAATCAAAGCTTCCCTTCCAGAATATAAATCATCTCCTTGTCGAACATAACCTGTAAATCCTGACAGAACAACTACAAAAACCCAAAGCATCAAGCCGAACAAAGATAACTCACAACTAGATGTAATTCCAGACTTAGGAATAAAAACAAAACAATTAAAGATATAATGCTTGTGGAATGAATGTTTGCAGATTTCCTGGAGATTATAAAACTTAATAATTCACAAAAACCATAAGACTCCGTTAGAAAAACAAAACTGGTAAAATTTCCAGATTTTTACACGTGACGCCGTCAAGAGTAAACTCGTGACGCCGTCAGAAGTGACCTGCAGAAATTCTTATGTTAAGTTTCCGGAAAATTTCTGGAAAAACTTCGTCCTACTTCCTGGAAAATCCTGCAAAACATCATTACGACTCGATACAAGCATTTGACTCTAACAAGTACTAATACACATGTCCATTTAATATTGTTGTGGTTCATGCTCAATTTCGTTCTTATAAACAAATTTGGATCTCCCTTACACTTATCTTTTGCAAAATACCTTTATATGCAATTAAGACGAAGTTAAAAACAAAATAAAGCATTTTCACAATTTACTTTGAAACATGAGCCACAAACAATAAAAAATAAAACATGCATACGGAAACAAATAAAATCAAACAAACAAACAAACAAAAAAATAAAAACACACAAAACATGGGTTGCCTCCCAAGAAGCGCTTGTTTTTGTTCGAGTCATGAGCCTGACTCTACCCTTATTTAATGGAAATAGGGGAGGTCCTCCCTACACTTAGGATTAAGTGTGGGTGAAAGTAGCGATACACACCCTTAGGGTGTGAATATGCCACGTGAGGTGAAGGGGGTGAGTGAATGGCTTCCTTCATCCTAAAACTACCCGGATAATATTGGTTGATGGGTGGGTCGGTTCCTCTTTTGTCTCCTAGAAATATATCTAAGGATGGAAAAGTGTGTAAAGATTGAGGTTCCGGTTCATCAACACTAGGAAATTCCCTAGAACTAGGAGTAAGGTTATCACTACAAGTGTTCAAACCTATATCCTTAAGTGGTGCCTGGTCCAAGGGTTCTACCTCCATGGGAATTCCTAAAATTTCTTCTACTTCTTCCGGGTAAGTCACGGGCGGTGTGTGTGCCTCAAATGATGGTTGAGTATTTTGTGGGCTTATGTTATTTACCTCATCACTCCATGTGTCAGGATCTAGCCCTAACATTCTCCCAAGTATCTCACGTGCTTCTCTAGGCATCTCAACTTCTATGTCCGAATCATAAGGATCATCTTCAATATTCTGACTGCTATATACAAATTGCCTAAGAGATTCATCATCTGTTTCTTGAGATTCATCATCATCAATCATAGAACCTAGGTCTTTTTGATCAATGTGATCATGCTCGGCTAAATCCTCCTCAATTGTTTTCTTAGGTAGTGATAATAGCAAACCTAGTGCTTCATCCAACTTATGATTTGTTGCAATGGCTCTTTCCATAATTCCTTGGCAAACTAGGTCGCATTTCCTATTGGCCTCACTAAAACTAGATCTTAAACATTGAGATTGTTCATAAGAATCTATCCTAGGTGAAGGCTCATATGATTCATAGGTGTCTCTAAATGAGGTATTTTGAACTCTTTGGTATGTTAGCCGCTCAACCCTATATTGCAATCTTAGAAGCCTAAGTGTAAGGTCCATTTGAAGCAAGTTACAAACAAAATTACAAAGAAAAGATAGACTACGAGAAAGCTAAAAAGAAAAAATCTCACTTGATAGGAATCTAATGAGTAGACCTAATAAAAATCAAATTCAACCTAAACAATAACTATTCCCCGGGCTGCGGCGCCAAAAACTTGATGCGTGGGAATCGCACCTTGCTTTACCTCTCGAGGGATCCCGAGAAGCTTACAACCCCCACCAGGCAGTGTACCTGATCGTTGTAGTATAGTATAGTGACAAGTACCGGGGGATTGATCGTTCAGCTAGGAATAGTGTCGCTAGGATTGAAATTAATCTAACTAGGTCTAAAGGTGAAGGATGATTCTTTTTGTATTTTTATATTTTATGAAAAGCAAGTAAAAATCTCGGGTATTGGGAGTGTGGGCGGAATTAGTTGCTAATCAACTAACCCAAAAGCTACTAATTAAACTAATTAACAAGAAAAGTAAACTAGGTTTCTACAAGATAAGTGAAGCATGTCTACCTATGATATGTTACTCCTTGCTAGCTATCCAATCCTACCTATTGAATTGTAACCTTGTTTTAATTGACGGGTTGTATTCCTTAATACCATTCATGGGGTGGCATACATAACTCCCCAATTCTATGAGCTCTTATCTCCTCCTACACCATGCCCAGCACAACTATAGGGATTGTAAATAGTGGCTCATGCATTAAATACAACCAATAAAGACCTAGTACGCCTCGGTTCATGTTTCTTAAGACGTTCAAGCATGTTACCATTTGGAGATCTGCCAGTTTTCTTAAGCCTAACATATAAATCATTCAATCAAAACAAGAATCAATAGGAAACAAGGATTATAAACTAAACCAATTAGATCTATCGAAGTGTCACGCCCTAATTGATGAAGATAGACACAAACATCAACAAGGAATCAATAAGATCTAATCAATTATATACAAGTTTCACACAATCATAAGTAGACACAAGGTGAATTAACAAAACATAATCAAAGAAGGACAATCAACAAGAATAATGAAAGATATAGTTGAGATAGAATCATCAAACCAATACATGATGTTTATGGAGTGATTGAAACCCTCTAAGTTGCTGGAAAAACACCCACCTAAACCCAGGAATCGACCTTAGGGTTTAGGGCTTACAAAAAGTGAAGTTATGAAGTTATATTTATAGGCATGTTTTCTGTCGGCCCTTCGTGACGGCGTCAGCCCGTACTCTTGACGCCGTCAAGACCACTTTTTCACCAAATTGTAGATCTCTTCGTCCTCTTCGCGTGGGCTTTTGAATCACCTAAATCCGAGTTCGTATGCAAAAGTTATGACCAAAACAATATCAGCTACTCCGCGCGCAAGTTTTGACAAGTTTACACGTGACGGCCTTGGTGACGCCGTCACCAACTACGGATTTTTATTCTTGGGACTCTGACGCCGTCAAGAGCAATTCTTGACGCCTTCATGCACTGTTCCCAGCATAGAAATTTGAGACTTTGCCGTTTTCTTCACTTTTATGCTCCAAAAACGTCCGAAATGGCTTCTTTTCCATAATTCACTCTCCAAGTACCTAAAATCACAAAAGGAACGATTTAGGGCAATATTTGATCAAATAAAGTCGGATTCGGGCTTAAATGACCCCCTAAAAACGGATCATTTTTCGTCTCATCAGAGGCCTTTAAGTATCTCAAAACTCTGAGAGCAGCCTCAAGATGAGACTGCAAAGGAGCATGCATGTGTTGGCTAAGACAGTGAACAGAGTAAGCAATGTCAGGTCTAGTATTGGTTAAGTAAATCAACTTTCCAACCAATTTTTGATAATTGCCAACATCAGACAAGGCTTTATCATCTTCTGTTTCAATATGATTCAAGGTGGTGTTTTCAGGTAAAGGGGCATCAACATGTTTGGCTGCAAGCAAGCCATATTCATGTAAGAGATCAAGGCAGTACTTCCTTTGACTTAGGCAAACACCATTTTCATTTTCCAGAACTTCAATACCAAGAAAGTACTTAAGTTTTCCCAAATCTTTAATTTGAAACTTGCTTTTCAGGAAAGCTTTAAATCTTTCAATTTCATTAACATCATTGCCAGTGATGACAATGTCATCAACATACACAAGTAACATCATAAACATGTTCCCAGACCTCTTAGTAAACAGAGAATAATCAAATTTGGACTGTATGAAGCCATGTTCACTAAGAGTTTCAGTTAACTTGGCATTCCATTGCCTGGGAGCCTGTTTAAGCTCATACAAGGACTTGTTAAGTTTCACAACTTTAGACTTATGATCATCAAAGCCAGGAGGGAGGGTCATATAAACATCTTCAGTTAAGTCACCATATAGGAAAGCATTATTAACATCTAATTGAAAAATGCTCCAATTATTACAAATGGCAACATTAATCATGCATCTGATAGTGGACATTTTAACAACAGGACTGACAGTTTCCATATAATCAAATCCCTCCCTCTGACTAAAGCCTCTGGCAACCACTCTAGCTTTATATTTATCTACTTCACCAGTAGATTTATACTTGATCTTCCATAACCATTTACTACTAACAGGTGTTCTTCCTTCAGGAAGGTCACACTCAGTCCAAGTATTGTTCTTTTTTAAAGCATACACCTCATTATTTATGGCCTGATTCCAGTGAGCATATTTAGAAGCCTCTTCATAAGAGGAGGGCTCAACAACTTTGTTCAGAGTAGTGGAGAAGCAGTAATTGGCAGAATCAAGATTGGAATAAGACACATATTTTTCCAGGCCATATTTTACATTGCTACTTACAACATAATCATTGAACCTAGCTGGAGCTTTGACAGATCTGCTAGACCTTCTAAGAGGAGGTTGCACAGGACTCAAGTTTTGAGTGGGAAGAGCTTGAGTATTTGCATGGTCAGAGATGGATGGGACATTTCCCTCCGATGGAGTTAAATCACCCATAGATGCTGCGATGCCATTAGTCTCGCTATCACTAGAAGTATTTGTACTCCTAGGGCAAGAAGAGGCATCACCTCCATCATTGGGTGTAGTTGGGCCTCTCCTTTCATCATTGGGATTAGAATGATTTTCATTGAAGAAATTTTGATCATTTAGAGTAGCATCATAATTCTGATCAGTTTGAAGTCTAGAATTCATTTTGAAAGGGTAAATGGTTTCATAAAATTGAACATCTCTAGAGTAAGAAACCATTTTTGATTCAAGACTGTAAACTTTGTAGGCCTTTTTTGTTGTAGAGAAACCAATTAAAACACATTTTTCAGATCTGGGAGACAGCTTATCTGAATTGTTAAGCACAGAAGAGAAACATAAGCAACCAAAGCATCTCAGATGAGATAGTTTAGGTTTTTGACCATACACAAGCTCAAAAGGGCATTTTCCACTCAGAACAGAAGACGGAAACCTGTTAATTAGATAGGCAGCAGTTAAAATACATTCAGGCCACATACTTAGAGGAATGCCACTTTGAAACAACAGACTCCTAGCAACATTTAGGAGATGCCTGTGCTTTCTCTCAGCAATCCCATTCTGCTGAGGAGTGTAAGCACAAGTAGTTTGATGGATAATACCAAGGCTGCTAAACAAATTGCTCATTTTATTATTAACAAATTCAGTCCCATTGTCTGATCTCACAGTTTTAATACCACATTTAAATTGATTGAGAATCAGATTGACAAAGTTAATGAACAAGTTATAAACTCATCTTTTGTTTTGACCAGATATATCCAAACAGCCCTGGTAAAGTCATCAACAATGGTCATAAAATATCGAAAACCTTCTCTGCTAGTGACCTTGTAAGGACCCCAGAGGTCTATATGAATAAGATCACCAATAGCAGAACTCTTATGGTCACTAAGAGGAAAAGGTTCCCTGGTCTGTTTGGCCTTGTGACAGATGTCACAAGGAGACACATGAGATCCTTTGGTGATCTTAAGATCAGAAAGAAGCATGTCAACAGCTTGCTCAGAGGGATGACCAAGCCTGTTATGCCACAAAGATTTAGAAATATAGCAAGCAACAGACAGATTACCCATTGTTTGATGTTTAGAAGCAAAAGGAGAGGGTGAATCAAACAAATAGAGGCCACCATTCTCACTACCAGTCCCCATGATTTTGTTTTGAGTCAAATCCTGAATGTAACACAGATTTATCAAAACCAACAAACATTCTGCTGTCCTTGATAAGTTTATGCACAGATAAAAGGCTAACACAATATTCAGGAACCACCAACACATCATATAAGATGACTTTATCAGAAAGTTTTAGATTGCCAATGTATTTGATTTTGGCAAGGGTACCATTGGAGTGTCCCACAGTAAGATTTAGGCCAGAAATATCAACAATGCTAAACATATTAAGAGTGTTAATGGTCATGTGTTGATTAGCCCCTGAATCAATAATCCACCCAATACTGACTTTACATAAGGCAGTATTGTGATTATAAAACTTGTGAAAATTTATATTGAAGAAAACATTGTTGTTCATAAAACTTGATATACCTGACATATTGGCTTGCACATTGCTAGAAGGCATTTCATTGATAAGATTCATAAGTTTCAACATCTGCTCATTGGTAAAAGTCATGGAAGAACCATTTTCAGCAGATGTGGAGCTAACATTAGCATGATAAGAAGGTTTGAAATTAGTTTGTTTTTTGCCAGGATTTTTGTTAAAACTAGGAGGATATCCATTGAGTTCAAAACATCTGTCAACACTGTGACCAATTTTATTACAATGAGTGCAAAGCAAGTTTGGATTAGGCCCTCTGTTCCCACTGTTGTTCCCAGTATTCACAAACTTTTTATTATCAGAGTTGAAAACCTTCTTATTATCAAATCTTTTATTCCCATTATTAGACCAATTAGTTTTAGAAGCAAAACTAGCAATTTGGGATTTAGAGTCAGAACCAGACAAGGAAGAAGAGGCAATGCCTCTATGGGACTCTTCCCTGGAGACAATAGCAAAAGCATCTTTCACATCAGGAAGAGTTTCTCTAGAGAGAATACTACTCCTGATTGGTTGATAAATATCATTAAGACCCATGAGGAATTGCATAAGTTTCATCAGTTGATTGTGTTTTAACACATCTTCTCTAGCAGCACATATACACTTAGGCAACTTGGTCATAATATCAAATTCTCTCCACAAAGAATTCAGTTTATGATAATACTCAGAAACAGATAATTCACCTTGTTTGAAGTTATTAATTTTTTGCATAAGGTTTAGAATTATGGAGCCATCAAGTTTATCATAAGTTTCTTTAAGTTCAGTCCAGACATCATGAGCATTCTCAGAGAACATTTGACCAAGATACAATTCTTCAGACACAGAATTAAGCAACCAAGATAACACAATAGAGTTGCATCTTTCCCACTGATTAGCCAAAACTTCACTAGAGACATAAGAAGCCTTAATACAGGTACCATCAATAAATCCAGATTTATTTCTAGTATTAATGGCAAGTTTCATAGCAGTGGACCAGACTCTATAATTTTCAGTTCCAGTAAGTTTCACAGATATAATAGAACTGGAACTAACATCATTAGCATGCAGGTATAAAGGACTACTCAAGTCAAGACTGCTAATGAGAGTCTCATTGCTGCCACTGGCAGCCATTTAGAACAAATAAGCAATAGATACACAAGCAAAGAAAGACTCACACCCAAGAGTTACAAGGCCCAGCCTAGAGGACTGAGTGTGACCATAGCAGGTATTCACACCTCTCAGGGAGGCAGATCAAGAAGTTAGCCACACCGTTTGCACCCTCTAAACTACAACCAAGTAATCTTAAAAGAAAGGGAAGAATCTTACAGTGCTATACAGTAAAGAGATGCGGAAGAGAATCACAATACTCTTAATTCACTTAGTTAAGAGATATTGTGAAAAAATCAGGTCCCAATAAACATCAAAACCTTCAGAAGCAAGAATCCCCAAATCCAGGAAAACTTAGGGTTTCCAAGATCAGACCTTATTTCACCAGATCCAGTCACCACCAACAAGGAGTGTAGAGAAACCCACGAATCAACCAGATCTTGCACCAATTGAGGAAACCCCCAAAAATCAGATGAAACCCTAGAAACTCAAATCACCAGCTTGCACGATAATCAAGAGCCGTAGCTCTGATACCATGTAAAATATAGTAAGAACACAAGATAGAATCCAACCAACCACCCCTTGATTCAAAGTAAGAGATATAAGTTTAGTACAAGAAGATCAGATGTCAGTATGTGAACAATCACATACAAAACATATACAAAAGAAGATTAAATCAACAATGAGTATAACTCATCCAATACAACAAAGTTTAGTATTCCAAAGCTTGTATAGCCGTTGGAGAAGAGATAGAGATAAGATATCTTCAGAGTGAGAAAGAGACGTTGGACCCTAGAAGGGGTGAGGAAATATATAGCCACACCAACAATTCTCTTGTCCATCTTTGGACCCTGCACAATACAACACAAGACAAACATAGAAAGATAAAGAAGTTAGAGTTAGAAAAGTTCTGTAAATGACAGAACCAGACCCTGAACTTTAGGGAGGAAAGGTTTGACCAACACATTCAACAAGTAGCAGTTAGTAGTAGCAGTTAACGATAGCTGTTTGTTAAAAAAGCATGTTTGGTAACGTAGCTGTAGCAGTAATTATAAAGTGTAAAATTACGAATAAGGACATATAATAAGAAACTAATTAAAGAAATGAGAAATTAATTATGGGTATATGAGTAAATTAAAACCAAACGCTTGAGCATTTGCTTGAAATGCTTCTTTAGCAAGCTTTACAAATAGGAGTAGTTACATAAATTTTAAACTCTAGTTGCTTCATTACCAAACAAGCTTTTTAACCAAAATGCTAACCGCTTGTCGCTTACCGCTCCAAAATGCTTCAAACCGCTTGTTGCCAAACACAACCAACAAGGCTTGAGTTCGGCTCGAAAATTATAAAGTAGGATTTACCTTGGCTCGATAGCATGACAAACTTTAATTATTCATGTTTGAGCTCAGATCGAAAAGCTTGAATTTATATATAAACATTGAATTCGATAGCTACTCATCAAAAAAGTCAAGAAAATACGCGACTAATTATCATGGAGGTTTGAAAAGTACTGTCTCTATAAAAATACATAAGTGGATTGTCGTCACACTAGCCTCCGGCAACTTTGTGTCTCAACTCAAAACTAGAATCGCAATGAGAAAGGAAAATTAAGAAGGGAACAAGGATACTTCAGACAAGGATATTGATTGATCTGAAAAAAACGTGAGCTCAAAAACATATGTGAACTCGAACTCGTATGCATAAGTTCATACAATAAGATTGTTTTAAAACACCCACAAAATGACACCCATGCATTAAGGCGGCACCATGCTCGTTGCTACATACAGATCATTCACAAGGCCTGAAGGCCATAAGCAAGATGGTATGGTATTTTAACTAACGTGACATGGTAATTGTTTGATTAGCATATACCTACTGGCTACTGCCGACTAGGGTTATGTTTAATTTCTAAATGATCAAACACATAAAATAAGATATAAAAAAAAATAAGTTCCTAAAAACTCTCATTTTGACCCGAAACCAACCCACGTGACCCACCTATCTTGCCTAACTGGATAACACTGGTTAATTATACCTTTTCTTGGCCTCCAAACTAAATTGGCATACGAAAACACACACATGAGTCGACAATGGCATTGAAAAACTAGAATTTTCTCTATATATCAATAGAATAAAATTTGGAATACAACATAAAATACTAAAAGCTAGTCCATGCCCTAAAGAAAATGTCATCACCATATCAACCCATATAATAACCCCGTTAAAGATGCTCAACTGCTTTATATATACAAATAATCAAGCAGAAAAGAAAACAGCAGAGAAAAAATTCGTTAAATTGAATCACTAAGAGGACCAATACCTAACTCGTCTTCTATGTCATCTGTATCTTCAAATAGTTTCATAAACCGAGCCTGTTCACGTTGTCTCTTCCTCTTCTGCCAATACTTGTATGCCACAACTAGTCCCACGATGAATAGTACAGTTGAAGCCACGGCACTTAGGCCAATGATTATTATGGACCAGTGCATCCCGTTATCTTTTTCATCAAGTGAGGTATCTGAGTTCATTCCTGTGCCAATAACAGCAATTTTCGGTTATTGTCACAAAAAAGTTATAATAATAAAGAAGTGGTAAGATTTGAGCCTGTTGATTGTCTCATAGACTTTTATATAAACATTATCATGAGTGAACATTCTAAAAAAATTGGCATTCTTATATACCCGAGTGTAAGGGGGCATTTGGATATGTGTTTTGAAAGTGACTATAAGATGTCAAAAAAAAAAGTAATCAATCAATCAAGCATTACAGTTTTTAGAGAAGTGTGATTATTAAATAAGATTAGCAGATAAAATGGCTAAAAAACATTCTTGTGAGAAAACGAGAAACATCTTATACAATAGTTGGTTTTCCTACAGCTAGCATGACACTGATATTTAAACCTCTATGTAAACATAAAGTTAGACATAACCATATAAGCACTTGCAGAATGTTTATATCCATACATTAGACTCTGAATATTGCAACTTTGAATTGCAATAATACTACAAGCGATTACAAAATAAGCATTCAAACATCCTACTATATTATTGCAATGGGAAAGCCCCTACCTGAAAAGAAATGGTCCAGGGTCCAAACCAACTACTACCCCAAACCCTAATATGCATATAAGCTAGAGAAAGAATTTACCATCCACGCACTTATGGCACACAAATGTCGCATTGAATTCCTTGGCTTTGGTGCGGATATATCGACCATCAGAGGTTTTGAAATCAGAAGGACAGAATTCCCACTCATCAAACACATCATCGGACTTAAGACGATCCTCTTCGTAGAACCCACATCGCTTGCATTTTTTACTAGTGAAATCGGTAAGAGGCTGAAAATATTAAGGACCAATTGAAGTCAGTTTCCAAAAACACACTGCAAATCTGCAATCATGATATAACATGTAGTGCCCAAAATACCTATTTGGATATTACAAACCCATAAGTCAATCAAATGCATATATGATAGGAAATAGAAAGACACTGAAATTCATCGTTCCTTAAAGATATATTAGTGCGGATCATATAAACTGCTCTTCAGTGACACCAACAATTGGGGTGGCAATTGTGACCAATTTACTTAAAAAGGGTCAATATTGGTTATATTTAATCTCAAACGGGTCGAAAGGTGTTCAAAACTAATTTTAGTTTTTACATCCTCCAAAATCGTCTAATTAATAAACATTTTATAAGATAGTTTTGTAATCATACAAATTATATATTTACAGAAACCATAGATATGGCAAAAAAGTGGCTGTGGGTCAACCCGATTTGAAACATCACCCAACCCAACTGACCCTCCCATGTTGCTACCTGTACCTACAACGTAACTCGGTTTTCTTAAACCTTGATAAATAAAACAACAACTAACAGAGACATTTTTTTAAGAACAATAACACCAACATAAAAGGTGCAAAACGAGGTAAGATAGACTTCCAGTCCTGACATAATGTCAAACACATGTATAGGATTACAAACGGATTCTGGAAGAATAATAAGAAAAATAACCAAATTTTTAACTAGCATAGAAGGAAAGACTGCTTTTCAACTGCTCAAAATTATACCAGTGTGCAGCACTGTAGGTAAGACAAATTTAACTACTAGAAGTTCCTTTAAAAAATTAAGAAGACTAGATCGATACTCCTTCTACAGTGTATCCAAATAAAAAAGGGCGCTATACACTTTTGCTTATGGTGTATTTGGCAAGACAAATAATTTGCGAGAATGATGATACCACAAATCAATAGAGTAAAAGAAAATAACTAGCAGGGATAGCAGTCGGAAAGTCTCATATTCTTATTTATACCTGAAAAGATTCTTCAGCCCTGAAAGTGTATACAGTCTTTGTCTTCTTCACATCTGGTAAAACCGTCTTGTTCTCCTTGTTACATAGAAAGTAAACTGTGGGCGACGCTGTTATCCATTCATGGGTTGTATATATTTCAAGAGACTCAAGCGTAACAACTGCTGACAATAAGAGTTCTGCAAACAAAAAGTGATAACCACATAAAAATCAACACCAGCAAACCATATCAATGTAACTATAAAAATAGACACAATGCATCAAAATCCTAGAAACATGAACCGTCTTTATTCGCATAACCAAAATGGTCGTAAGTAAGCGGTTTATATCACACATATATCAAACATATATGTACACACATATGAAAATGGTTGTATGACTTGTATCTGATCAAGGACTTATGAAGCCTATGTGCTTCTATGTTCACAGGGAGATAAAAACAAAATCGTTAAAACTTTATTTGTTCCTAGCAGACCATTTATAGCAAACCAGTTCCAACAGTTCACTGATAGCTGGTCGGAAACTTAAAGTGACACCTAAGCAGTTCACTGATAGCTGGTCGGAAACTTAAAGTGACACCTAAGCAGTAAGCGCTAGCTTCATCACCCGCAGAACAAACCGATGCAACTATCATTGGTCATCATTATTCCCGTCACCCAAATACTTTACTTATAATATGTGATAACGATTTTTAACAAGCGTCTTTTCTTTATACAAGTTTTCACATATGCTACTTACCACAAATTACTAACCCTTAACACACGGTATCTTTTTATCTTTATGCTACATCCCAAAAACACCATAGCAATAAACATATCATATTCTTTTAGCTTCATACTCAAATCTAAAACTATTTCATATTCATGCCTCAACTGTAAACAAAAAAAAATAACTGCCCAAATTAGTTTTATATGGATCAGGCTAATGCTGAATGGAATGATATAATTGAATGTCTTCCAATGATGCACTACAAGAATAACATGAAGTGTGTGATGAGTAAGATTGGAACTGCAGCTTGTGTTTATAATGTGTGGCATGAAAGGAATCAAGATTGTGAAAGAGGAGATTAAATGGAAACTTATAAGTCTGAATGTGAAAAAGCCTGCAGCAGTGGTTCAGGCTTATAAGAAGTGGGACATTGATATGAAAACTTTACAATGAACGTGTTGTGGGGTGGTTTTAGGATGGGTGCTAGTGAGCTGTGCAAGATGAAGCTACTTTCCCTAACTAAAGATCACCCGTTCTTAATGCTATGATTGGTGTATTGGTTGCTATGGTTAAAACAGATGGCTATGTACCTTGATCTTAAAATCCTTGATTCAGAGGATTCCCTATTTATCAATACAACGTACTTGGTTGAAGTAGCTGTGTTGTTGATATGGTGATCTTGTGTTCCATCGGTTAGCAGAGGTCATAAGGATAGTTTCCTGTTGGGTGAACTGAAAAGGGCTCTAAAGTGTTGATTATACTGCATCAGAGCCTGGAAGTCAAATTACAGTATCCAGGTACATGCAAGGGCGGACCTATGTAGGGGCAGGGGAGGGTCCCGGCCCCCAAAAATTTATGGCACCTAGTGTAAATATTATAGGTTTTAGGGGTAATTTAGTTGAGGTTACAAACAAATCTCCTATTCGCGCCCCCCCCCCCCCCCCCCCCCCTCCCCCAAAAAAAATTCGGCCCCCCAAAAAAAAAATGTTCTAGTTCCGCCACTGGGTACATGAATGGATATCTGGATGATCAGCTTAATTGCTGGAAATCTGATGTTCAAGAGCAAATGTGTGCTTAAACGTGTGAATATGGTAGTCTGGTCAAGATGGCTACGTACTTTGGGATTGAATTCCTATGATTTTAAAACATTTTGAGCAGACTTAGCATGCCTTGGTGGTGGTCTATTCTGTGTTAATTAAGGTTGTTTCATAAATCATAGGCTAGTAGATTCCATAAGGATAGTTTCCTTCCAGCGTGGTTTCATTTGCTCTTGCCTCAGATTATTGCAGACTGTTGTGTGTCATGATAAAGGTCTGCCTGAATTCATAGTATGAAAGGTGGTTGATAACGATGAAAATCCCCTATTTGATGGTCAATCATGTTTAGTTCTATGTTGGGTTGTTTCTAGAGCTTCTGTCAACCTGTTTATCTCTCTAATTGGTTCAGCAGAGCATATAAAGGGGTGTTTGGATATGGTTTTTTGAGCAGTATAAGAGTGAGCATCTAGGTATAGAGAGTCATGAAAGATGAGACTTCTTGGTCCTAGCTTTGCTCTTACTTACGATGATTCTGCTATATAATGCCTAGTGGGATGTTTTCTGTATCAATGATGCCTGGGTGATATGCTCCTTCCATGATCCTAATGTGAGGATGTAGCTGCATTATGGGTTATGGTTTGGACCTATGAATTGGGAAATGTCGTTGATTCAGTTAAACATTCTTTCTAGACGAGAGGATTGGCTTATTTAATGTAATTGGTTTGGACCTATGAAGACATATAGTCCGTTAAAGAATTATAGTTCGTTATATCACTTGTATACAATTTTCTAAGTAACAATATATTTCGCCATTCACCAAAAAACTGCTCAAACTAGTCAAACTACTCCAATCCAATGAACGACTCTCGAAACATTCGCAAACACAGGTACTTAAGTCATACAATACTTACACAAATAATAAAAAGGCGATAAGCCGATAACGTAAAAACTATCTGATCCAATAACAATTAAGGGGGGTGTTTGTTTAAGCTTATTCGCGGGCTTACGAGCTTATATGATCTCGGCTTATTTTTCATAAGCCCATATTTTCCGGCTTATTTCGAGACATATGTGGTTGTATAAGATTATTATATCATAATAATCTTATAGAAAGTCTCGAAATAAGCCGGAAAATTTGAGCTTATGAAAAATAAGCCGGGATCATATAAGCTCGTAAGCCCGCGAATAAGCTTAAACAAACACCCCCCTTAATTGTTATTGGATCAATAATTGTAACCAAATATATATATATCAATTCGATTGATAAATTAATAAAAATTTTACCTGGAAAACAAAAGAGGAATAAAATTGAAACCCTAGAAAAATAGTAATTGAAAGGACTCGTCATTGATTAAACCAATCGATCGATTGATTATTTGTGACGGTGGCGTGATGGTGGTCCGGCGAGTGAAAGAGGGAGAGATTCGCGCGTTTTATTCAATATTTAGGGGTGTTTGGTTGGTATCAAACCTGTTTTTTATTTTATTTTTTTATATCAAAACAAATTCCATCCAAAATTTTCAAACCAAACAATGCTCACATGATGGCTATGTTTGGCGACACGTAGCACTAGCAGTAAGCAGTTGGCAGTAGCAGTAAGTTGTAAGCAGTAAACAGTACTTGTTTATTTAAAAAACGTGTTTGGTAACGTAGCTATAGCAGTAATTATAAAGTGTAAAATTACGAAAAAGGTTATATACACATTAAAATAAAATAAATGATTAAGCAGATGAGGGTATATATGTAATTTCCGTATCTAAACGCTTGGAGCAATTCTGGAAAGCTTAATCAAGAAGCATTTAGATTGGAGCGGTAACACAATATTTAAATGCTTGTTAAGGTGTTGCCAAACAAGCTTTTTATCTAAAATGTTTACCACTTGTCGCTCCTAAACGCTTCCAAATGCTTGTTGTCAAACATGACCGATATTTAACAAAGGAGAGTTTATTTGCACACATTTTTTTTATTTGTACATTTACAGTACAAATTATTAAAGCAGGATATAAATATAGTATAATTGTCTAATGCAGTACTTGGAGTGTCTCAATCAAAAAACAAAGTATGCAAATTAATTCCTACAAAAACAATTAAATTCGGACAACCAACTTAAAAAGCATGGCAAATGAATATCTAAATTTTAAACGGATAAATTCTCAAATGATCATATAAAATTAAAACGACGTGAATATAACCAAGTCAAACACCAAATCGATCTCCAGACTCTAAAAATCAAATTCGAATTTCGGTGACTCAAAGAAGTATACGGTCCAAACTTCAATCTTATTAATAAAGTATCAATAAATTTAAGTTAATAAAATAACTTGACCAACATGCTCTTATAATTCAAATGCTCCAAATATGATACTTGATAATTATAATAACTCATGTATATAATACGAATTAATTACAACTCAAATTCATAATCTTCTAACTTGAAATCTTAGTTTGTTTTTAGTTAGAGAAAAAATTCTCTTGTTTTCTATCTCTGGTTTGTAAAAATTCAGAAGGGAAATTTAAATACTTGAACAAATATAAAACGCGTTTAGTTGGTGTTTATATTTTCTAAATTGAAGAAAGGGAGGCAAGGTTGTGGGTTACAATGGAAAAGAACCAAAATTTGTTTTATAATTTTCGAAATAAGATAGTTTATGTTTTGCAAAATATTTTGTTTGAAAACACTTATTTGAACACGATCTTATGTTTTCCTTGTTTTTCACAAAATATTTTTTAGAAAAGAAGAGTATTTCCCCCAACAAATCCAAACAAATTTAGAACAAACAAATACCAGGGTGCGTTTAGTTGGAGAAAAAATTCTTGTTTTCTATCTCTAATTTTGTAAAAATTTGGAAGGGAAATTTATCTCCACAAAACACTTGAAAATATAGAAAACGCGTTTACTTGATGTTTGTAGTTTCTATTTTGAAGAAAGGGACGGAGGGTTGTGTTTTACAAAGGAAAACAAGGAAAACAACTTAAATTTGTTTTGTAATTTTCCTTGTTAAATTAGGAAATAAGGGATTTTGAATTTTGCAAAACATTTTGTTAGAAAACGTTTATTTGAAAGCAATACCTGTTTTCTTTGTTTTCCACAAAATATTTTGTGAAAAACAAGGGTGTTTTTCTCCAACTAAACGCACCCAAAGATCTCAATAACAAATACCAAATTAACCGAACAGTAATAAACTCAAAAAAAAAATGTTTCTTAAAAGCCTACATTGGCCCAACATTGACAAAAGCCCAAATTTGAATACAAGCCCATGTGGAAAACGTGAGAAACTGAGAACACAATGTCCATCAATCTATCCAACGTCTTAACCAGACGCTCCATGGTTACCCAAAACAAAGAGTCGACTTATATTATATGACAAATACTAGATCAACCACATGGTTGGGATATGATCAGGGACGGAGGCAGCTTATGGATTGGGTTGGCCAAGGCCCACGCAAAATGGATTTTTGTCAATAATATAATGCATGTAACTTGTATATTTGTAACGTATTTAGTCTCATTTATTTACTTTTGGCCCATCCCAAGAAGCGTAATTTATAAAAAAAATCAATTGTTATTATACTCTTAGATATTAATACATGTTAGTAATAAGGTTTCACAGTTAATGTATTTATTTTCTTGAACTTCTATTTTTGTATCGGCCCATCCGAGCGAAGATTCCTGGCTTCGTCACTGGATATGATGCTTGTTGCTTTCTTGTGCTCTTCAATCTGGAAATCATGTTTTTGAGAAGATGATAACTAGTTTTGATGAAAAGAAAAATAAATGTAAATGCCATGTAAGTCTCACGTTGACGCCACATGTAATTTAGCAATGTCGGCTCCAAGGGTGTGCAGCCTGTGCAATGGCACAGGGCCACCTGTTTTTATAGGGCCCATTTTTGTTGAAACCCATTTATGTTTAGCCAACCCATTTATGTTTAGGGCAACCAAGTAAAACGTCATTTTGCTTTGATAGTATATGATGTATTTTGTATACTACCTTAACATTTCTATAAATGGCACCATATCATATATTTAATAGTATGTATTAAGAAATTATATCCTTTTTACATATAAAATCTGACTTACTAATTAACTAAATTCTCAAAGTATACTTGTAGTTAAGCTTTCACACGAACATTTTTTTCTTCTTTTTTCTTTTATGATTCACACGAGTATTTCTTTCTTATCTTTTTTTAACATTTCACACAAGTATTGGATCATGAGTTTTATGTAAGAATTATATTTGACAAGTTATAGATTTTTTCGTATACTTTTCTTTCTTTCTTTTTTTTTTCTTTTTTTTTCTCTAATTAATTTTATGTATTAACAAGTAGAATGTCGAGATCTAACGTCGTGATTAGTTAATGGCTTTAGGTAAATCTTGTTTGTATATACACAGGACGATATGCCATACCAATTTTATGTACAAGAGGCCTTTCTCGTTGTCACGGCACAGGGTCACCAAAATCTATGAGACGGCCCTGTAATTTAGTAACACTAGCTGGTAAAACAAGTTTAAAGTATCATATTAGCACGATGCATAAAGTTCACGTATTAAAAGAGTAGTTTTTTTAGTACATGCATGTATCACAATGGTGCATTTGAGAAAGAACGTTTCTAGTGTACGACCTAAACCCATTTTGAAGATACTTTCTACATCCTTGCAATTACGTCCAGTCGTCCAACCATCAATTACCGCAACCTCGTGCCTCGCAACAACAAATTTATCTATAATGATATCCAGTTACAACGTCTAGGCAACATTTTCTAAAATATTTATATGATCATCTCAGAAAGAAATATATTATTATTTGGGTTTCCAAATCGACATTGCAAGCCGACTAATCTCAGAACGACTACCCTTTTCAACAAATGCATATACTATGTCGAATAAGAATGACTATGACCAAATTATTTTATATAACATATATAGAACCGAAACGAAGTTGTTTATGCGTCCAAATTGAAATAACCAATGTTGATGACTCTTGATTTGTCGTTGACAAGTTATTATTGTCGATAAAACATTAAGCTAACGAATGCATGCATGCATACTATGTTTATTGCATTTACATGATGAAGTTAATAACCACAACCGTAAAGTAGGACAGATGCACATTGCATGAAAGCGTTAGCATTGGCTAAATTAAGTATGAAATTATTACGTTAAGGAGACGGTGGCTGATGTACGTTAATGTGGTTTAATTACGATAATAACTAACAATATTTTCACGACAACTACATGGCTACATGCTATTTTGACCAACACACATATGACTTATTAATTTATATTAAACCTTCAGTATGTATGTATAAATTAAAAACTGGTTTATTTATCGTTCATCACGAACAATAAATAAAAAAAAACGTAAAGTTAGTTTTCTTTATTTCATTTCATATATGTTTGCATATCTCATCTTTATATGCATGCTATGTAATCTTATTATTTTACGACAAACCATTCAACTTACATTCTAAGATTTCTTGATTTATAAAATATCAGTTTTAGAACTCATATAAAAGTTTTTCAAAAATTATAAATATTTAGATGTTTGGATATATAAAACTATTATCCGAAATTTTGGATATCCGAAATTAAAAAGCTTGGCTAAAATAATGGGCCTAACACAAAATCATCAACTCAAATTTCGGAAATTCGAAAACCGAACAACAATATACGATTTATATATAACATCATAAACTTATTTTGGATAAGAAATTAAATGGAAAACTTTTTGTTACTTAAAAAACACTAATTTAGAAACTTTTGTGACATTCCATAAAGTAGGAGTATTTGATTTTGATAAGGCCATTTTGGTAAATTTACATCTTCCCCCTATAAATACGCTTCAAATTTGTTACTATTTGATGTCAAGGAGAATCATCTCTACTCACATTTACGAAATCATGATTTACAATTTGTTTGTATTGCAAATTTCATGACAAAAATGAAGCAAAAGTTCAAAATCACCATAATGCATGACCTAAGCGTTTTGCTAGTATTGGCAGGCACGTTAATATTGTTGAACACCTTCAAGACAAAATTGCACAGAGAGAGGTTGGTGGTGGTGCTCGTGGAGGCAGACACCTCCATTGCGTCCTCCATCACGTCCTCCATGTCTGCCTCCACGAGCACCACCACCGACCTCACTTTGTGCAATTTTGTCTTGAAGATGTTCAACAGTATTAAAATTACCTGCCAATACTAGCAAAACGCTTACGACATGCATTCTAGCGAGCTTGTACTCTTGCTTCATTTTTTCATGATGTTTGCTATACAAAAAGTTCCTCCCTCCCGACTCCACGAGCACCACCACCGACCTCACTTTGTGCAATTTTGTCTTGAAGGTGTTCAACAGTATTAAAATTACCTGCCAATACTAGCAAAACGCTTACGACATGCATTCTAGCGAGCTTGTACTCTTGCTTCATTTTTTCATGATGTTTGCTATACAAAAAGTTCCTCCCTCCCGACTCCTAAATGGTCATTTCAAGTCTATAATTAAGCTTCCGAAATCTCTAAGTTATGCAAACATATGTTTACAATCAGTTTTTCGCGAAAAGGTGGGTCACGGGTCTTGAATTTGCTTACTATTTAAATTACATTCTAAGATTTCTTAATTTAGGTTTTGGATATGCAAAACATATGCGTATTTTGGATATCCGAAAAATTGATCAAAATTAATTAAAAGGTTGAATTTTATAAAATATCAGTTTTAGAACTCCTATAAAAGTTTTCCGTAATTTAAAATATTTGGATATTCGGATATATAAAACTATTATCTGAAATTTCAGATATCCGATTTTAAAGAACTTAACAAAAATAATGGGTTTGTATTCGTATTATTAGTAAAAAGTACTATTAGATTTTAATAAGGGTATTTTGGTCAATTACACAAACCACCATCACCTTTTTTCCCCTATAAATCTGCATGCTTCACATTTGATTGCAAGGAGAATCACTTACATTTACAACATGATTTACAATTGCTTGCATTGCAAATTTCATCACAAAGATGAAGCAAAAGTTCAAATTCACCAGAATTCATGCCCTAAACGTTACGCTAATATTGGTAGGCATGTTGCTGTTGTTGAACGTCTTCAAAACGAAAGGTGGTGCTGCTCACGGAGGCAGACATGCAGGAGGACGTGATGGAGGAGGACGTGGATAGGGTGTCATAGGTGCACCAGTTGCAACACGGATCGTTGGAGGACCCCGTGTTGCTGTACGGCCTCGACGTGTGCAAGGACGTGGTGTTGCTGCAGAAGCGGCTCAAGTTGATGAAGATGGTAATGAAGCCGCTCTTGACGAAGCATCTTCCACAGTTCAAAATTCATCTAGCTCCACCGGTTAAATCGTTTATGAATTATGAGAACAATGTTAGTGGATTGTGTTGCTTAACCTATGATCCTCCGTGACTTGTTGTTGACATGTATTCGTAGTTGACTCTTGTTGACCCCAAGTATTTATTAAATGAACTATAAGAAAATATTGAGAATAATTGTTGACTTGTTGTCGTTGTTATTTGTGTGCTGATGGTACGACGACTTGAGCACATTTGCTTATTATGTTCACCTTAAAATTTGATTTTTTAGGTGGTCAACGTTATGCGTTGACTTTTTCCCTCTTGTTTGATGAAGTGATTATTTGTACACATGTGTTACAGTTTAAGATAAGTTGGAGAAATTTCGTGAGATGATGATGGAAGGGAATTACTTGATACATATTTATTATTAGGATTAATGTAAATGATGCGTTTCGATTGCGTTTCTGGAACTCGTGTCGTGGATCGTGACGTGTTATCGTTGGAAGTTGGGACGTTGAGTGATGCGTGGGGATTGCACCAAGCTTTACCTCTCAAGGGATCTTGAGAAGCTTACAACCCCCACCAGGTAGTGTACCTGATCGATGTAGTATAGTATAATGACAAGTACCGGGGGATTGATCGTTCAGCTAGGAATAGTGTCGCTAGGATTAGAAAACCTAAAGATTAAGTCTAGAGATGAGGGATGATTCTTTTTTGTATTTTTATATTTTTTAGAAAGCAAATTAAAATCTCGGGTTTGAAGGATTTGGGCGGAATTAGTTGCTAGTCAACTAACCCAATACTAAGATGCAATCAAAATAAAATACTAAAAATGAAAATAAACTAATTATACTAAAGTTGTGAGCAATAAGTGGGAGAAATGTGTTTACTTAGATTTCACTACTCCCTAGATATCTTTTACACATTAATTACTTGTTATAGTTGCGTGGATGACGGATTGTATTCCTTAATACCATTCATGGAGTGGCGTACTTACTTCCCCAATCCTATGAGTGCCTACTTCGCTCCTATGTCGAGCCGGCTAAGAAGCTCCTAACATGGGATCATTAGAATTTACTCATGCATTAAATACAACCAATAAAACCTAGTACACATCGGTTCATGTTTCCTAAGACGTTCAAGCATGTTACCAAGTGGAGATCTGCCAGTTTTCTTAAGCCTAACATTGAAATCATTCATCCAATACAACCATAAACAAGTAATCAACACATAATTAACATCTAGGTTTCATTAGATCTAAGCAAACACAAGATAGATCTAGCCTAGCATGTTGAAATCAAGACAAGCACAAGATATAGACAACCAACACATAGACATATTGATTGAATTAATAGAAGAGTTATCTCAATAGCATATGAAAGGATTCAAGGGCTGAAAACCCTTGAAAAAGCTGTAAAATACGTACAAGGTTCGGCCTTAGGGTTTCTCCACACACGTTCCTTTTTTAATGAATGAAAAATAGAAAACTATATATAGATTTTAGAAGGTGACGGCGTCAAGAACAAATTTCTGACGCCGTCATCTCGCCGCCAAATAGTTCCTCGGACTGCCTAGATCTGGGTCTGACGCCGTCATGTGTACACCTTATGCAGGCCGTTATGATTTTAACTCTTGACGCTCTTTTTGTGACGCCTTCACGTTTCTTCTGGGTCGTCATGGATTTTACTCTTGACGCCGTCAGGATTTCCTTCTTGACGCCGTCATACACTGTTTCCAGCATGGAAAATTAAGTCTATGGCGTTTTCTTCACTTTTATGCTCCAAAAACGTCCGAATTGATTCCTTTTCCAGATTTCTCTCCCAAAGTACCTAAAATCACAAAAGGAACGATTTAGGGTAATATTTGATCAAATAAATTCAATTCCGGGCTTAAATGACCCCCTAAAAGTGGTTCATTTTTTGCCTCATCATATACCCTTACACTTGAGATTTGCTTGTCCTCAAGCAAATGCGCTTTTATTCTAATCAAAATACAAGTTAGGGGTCATTTAACACTAATATAAAAGTAATTACAACAAATAATCGTTCCACTAAAGACCAAAGACAAGCACGGAGGTCATATACTAGCACCTCACAAATAGTGTTTAGATACTCACATCTCTCGGGTGTAATAAAGTATAAATTACAATATGGAAACGGAAGATATCTCTCACTACCTGTCATAGCAAAATAGATTACCATAAGCTTGGGAAAGGATCAAACCTCCACCACATGGCGTAAGCACCTAAGATAAACTATCAAAGAGGTCTTTTAAAGGGTTGTAATGTTAGGTGTTGCTATATGAAATACACGGTTTTGTTGGATATAGGCAGTCTTTACTGGTGGCGAGTTAACAATCTTGGTAAATTACATGTACAATATGGCGTTGCTAAGTCAAGACTAGACTTGACTTAAGCTAATAAATGAAAAATAACAAAAACATAAAATGAACATAGAATGAAAAGGGATGGTAGTCCGTATGTTTTTTCTATTTTCTTTTTCTATTTTTTTTTCTTTTCTTTTTCTTGATTTTTTCCATTTTTTTTTTTTTTTTTTTTTTTTTTTTTTTGCATACACTCTTACCCTACCATCCAAAATAATACATCATAGGGAATGAACATTCCTCTTACACTTTAATTTTTACATACTTTACAATTAACTAATCTAATGACTCGAATTAAGAAAATCAAAACACTTGGAGTACTTTTAAGATTAACGTACATATGGGGGTAATATATGATGTTCTTCCCCATTACTCCATAAAATAAGTACTTTACCCATGAGTCCCAATCATCCCAAAACAATATGTACAAGGATATGACTCGACTTAGCAACCATGTAATTAATTAGATAATTAACTTAGGGTTTAACAAATAACGATAATGCACTAAAAATGAGTGCATACACGGAAGGCTAAGGCGATTTGGGTGTACATTTAAGTGGGGTGTAACAAATTCTTCCTTTAAGTAAAATGCTTAAAGTTAGAAACGAAAAGATAGGCTCGGAGGGGTGTACTAGGGGTTTCGTGTACTAAAAATGAGTACAACGCTAAGGTGTGGGAAAAATTAGTTGACTTAACTAGCCAAGTAATATGACTTAAATGGTAAAGTAATTATAATACGGGTTTAACACAAGGGTGATCCTAATGCCTCTTATCATGTAGTAAATCCTACTACACGAATGTAGTCTCACTAGCGGTCTCGGGATGCATCACTAACGTAAGTTCTAGAATCTAAATGCTACCGGTACACTCATAAGCACTAATAGTAAATGCTTTTCCTATCAAATCTAAAGGCGAACCTCACATATTTGGGTGGAAAATTTTTCTGAATGATACGGTTATGTGCTAGTCATACAATCTCCTATCCATGAGACGCTTGTTATGGCTAAAGTTTCACTCCTAAATGTTGTAAAAAATTTTAAATTTGGCGCTAAAATTGCACTAACAAGTATTTCTCATAGTTTTATTACACATCTACCATCAAACAAACAAACTCAAGCGAAAGTGTATTTGTAAGGTATCATCATTTTACCCTCCCCTTACACTTAAGATGAACATTGTCCCCAATGTTCAAGTAAAGAATGTAAATGTGAAATAAGTAAAAAGAATGAAATCAAATACTCCCCTGATTCGCTCGGTATGGATAATAAGGTGGCCAGGTTAGATTTTCCTCCAAGAAATGAACAATCAAAGCTTCCCTTCCAGAAAAATACTCATCTTCTTGTCATACATAACCTGTAAATCCTGAGAAAACAGACAAGGCAACCTCGCATAAAATCGGCGGCAATCTACATATGTTACTAAATCCTAGAAAACAAAATAAGATATAATGCTTGTGGAATGAAGTTTGTAGATTTACTGGAGATTATAAAACTTAATAATTCAACAAAAACCTTAAGATTCCGTTAGAAAAACAAAACTGGTAAATTTTCTAGATTTTCAAACGTGACGCCGTCAAGAGTAAACTCATGACGCCGTCAGAAGTGACCTGCAGAAATTCTTATGTTAAGTTTCCGGAAAATTTCTGGAAAAACTTGGTTCTACTTCCTGAAAAATCCTGCAAAACTTCATTATGACTCGATACAAGCATTTGACTCTAACAAATACGAATATACATGTTCATTTAATATTGTGGAGAATCATGATCGGTTTGTTTATTAAAAACATATTTGGGGTTTCCCCTTACACTTATCTTTTGCAAAAATACCTTTAGGTGAAGTTAAGACTAGGCCAAACAACAAAATAAAGTATTTCCATTATTTAGTTTAGAAACATGATCTACCAACAATAAAAATAAAGCATGCATACGGAAGCAAATAACAATCAAACAAAATAAAAATCACACAAAATCATGGGTTGCCTCCCAAGAAGCGCTTTTCTTTATTTACGAGTCTTGTAGCTAGACTCAAGGTCATGGGTTACCGTGTATCGCTTATGCTCACATACCCAAGCGTGAACCATCTAATGGTCGCCTCATCTTTCTTATAATCATCTCCTAACTCTAAACACCAACGATAGTATCTTTTGTTCTTTTCATGAGTATACTTAACCCCTTTTCTCTTATCATTCTCACTTAGCATTTCTATGGGCGGATACCTACTACACTTCTCCATGGAAAAATCCTTGAACCTAGGGTGTGCACGGGGCATTTGGTAGACAAAATCTTCATCCCTATCCGTGAATGTAATTAACCCTTCCATAAGTTTTTCATCAAGGTTGGTCAACCGTTTGAAGGGTTTTCCAAACACAACTTGGGTTAACATATCATCAATAAATTCTCCTAGACTCTCCATAACCATGAACTCAACAAGATAAACCAAGCTTCCTACAAACACATGCAATGGTATTGCCCTAGCAATAATATTTTCTCTTTTGTATTCCAACTCATCTACCATGATTTTATTATATTCATTACGCGAGATTATGTTCATTGGGAGAGATGAGTTAAGATAGGCGTTAAAAATCCTAAATCCGATCTTACAAGGAAATTGCATGTTGAATGAACTATCACTCTCAATCCTTGTTCTAGGGTCGACATACCTAAGAGGGTTCACTTCCTCTTCCATCCTATTCTCATTGATCACATCACCATCATCAAGATCCTCGTCGGAGTCTGAATAGTAAAAAGGACTAGCCCTACGGTCATCATCATGATCAGACTCCTCTAACTCAGAATTATTGTCAAAGTGGTGGTTGGGTGAGAGGTTAGGTGGGTTCTCATTTTCTACTAAAGGGATTGGGGCGGGCATCTGGAAAATCCTACGACGAAAAACACGAATAACAGGAATCAAACGATCAATGTTATTGTTATCCATCGAGCTAGTTTACAAACAAAGGAAACAAAGAAACAAGATAGACTAAAGAGAACCTAAAAATAAAAATAAAATCTTACTAGAAAGGAATCTAGCAAGTAGACCTAATAAAAAAAGATTCTAACCTAGACAATAACTATTCCCCGGGCTGCACCAGGCTTTACCTCTCAAGGAATCTTGAGAAGCTTACAACCCCCACCAGGCAGTGTACCTGATCGATGTAGTATAGTATAATGACAAGTACCGGGGGATTGATAGTTCAGCTAGGAATAGTGTCGCTAGGATTAGAAAACCTAAAGATTAATTCTAGAGATGAGGGATGATTCTTTTTTGTATTTTTATATTTTTTAGAAAGCAAATTAAAATCTCGGGTTTGAAGGATTTGGGCGGAATTAGTTGCTAGTCAACTAACCCAATACTAAGATGCAATCAAAATAAAATACTAAAAATGAAAATAAACTTATTATACTAAAGTTGTGAGCAATAAGTGGGAGAAATGTGTTTACTTAGATTTCACTACTCCCTAGATATCTTTTACACGTTAATTACTTGTTATAGTTGCGTGGATGACGGATTGTATTCCTTAATACCATTCATGGGGTGGTGTACTTACTTCCCCAATCCTATGACGCCGTCATACACTGTTTCCAGCATGGAAAATTAAGTCTTTGGCGTTTTCTTCACTTTTATGCTCCAAAAACGTCCGAATTGCTTCCTTTTCCAGATTTCTCTCCCAAAGTACCTAAAATCACAAAAGAAACGATTTAGGGTAATATTTGATCAAATAAATTCAATTTCGGGCTTAAATGACCCCCTAAAAGTGGTTCATTTTTCGCCTCATCATTGAGGGTCATGCGTCGTACGTCGGATGAGAGTTCGATGAAAAGTTCTGGTAGAATGTTGTTTTGAGGAATTGATTCTGGCTTTACTTAAATAAATTTGTTTGTTTGTATGATCAAGAGACTCTTTGGTTTTGATTCCTGCTTATGTCCATTCTAAACCATTTAACAAGGACAGCTAGACAATGTAAACTAAAAATGTCTAGGTATACACTTTTTGGGTGGGGGAGTACCCCGACATTTGCATTTGCTGAAGCTATGGCTTGGACGTCTCTTCCCACGCCTTTGACCATATACCAAAACCAAAATATACAAAAAAATAAAAAGACGCGTATACAAGAAATAAACCAACATTTATTAAGCAAAATATATACTAGTAAATATTTGCGTACATCCATAAAAGTAAATTAAATAGGTCCTATAAAAAGAGTATAATATAAAACATGTAATTTACGTACAGTTCTTAATTGCATGCTAGGCCGTACACATCGTCTGTCCGAAGTTCGATTACATCGAACCCAAATGGTTGACCGTGTCAAATTAATACGATTTGGTTCTTTAAACCTCGATCAACCATATCACGAACGGAAGCAAATAATTTTTAGGTACAGTTTCTAGGCCAAATGACTTTTTCTCATTTCAATAATAGAAAAGCGTCCTGGACTAATCCGAATTGATTGAAATTAAGGAAAGCGTCATAGACCAAAAACTGGGCAAACTTAACTATTATCATTTCATTTGGTCGACTCAACTTTTCGATATGATGGTTTGAACGACCAAGTTCTGCACACCCCTAATCGCAACTTTGAACCGAAATGAAAATTATCACCCTCTTACTGCGAAATTACATTGATTAATCATACGCGAACTTGACATATGACAAGCAAATACTTGTTGATGATTTTTATTTTTCTTAGCCTTATGGTACATTTAGAAACATATGCTAATGAAACTAAATATTACAGTATGGATATTGTGTGGGTTTTGAAACTTTTTTGATATTGACAATACAGTTTATGTGTAAGGACGTGACAATATATATCATGAACAATAGGATTCAACTTTCCAATATTAATTTTCCTCAATCGGTTGTTTTGTTGGTAATGTACGTACGTAGCCTCTTGTTGCGTTATCAGTAATGAAACAACCCCCAAACAATACATGGTAATTGACGCATAATAGGCAACCCTAGCTTGGCATTGGCTTAAAATGAGTATAAAATGATTAGGTTAGGGTGGCATTTTTTATTTAATGTGGTTTGATTACGATGATGACTAGCAATAAATTTTAGTCTTGCGTATGTACATCTCAGTTCTCAAACAGTACACCATAAAAAGCATAACGATCGAGTTAATAATTGGTACACCATAAAAATCAATCTTCTAAAAATATATGTGATTAATTTCTTTTTTGTAGAACTTCTAAACACAACATGCATGACTTTCTTTTTGGCTTATTTATATTCAAGCGTGCGTACGTGTATCTGATAACACAATTAATGTATCTGAATGAGTAATATATGCACTAAGCTACTTATTGAGGCAACATGATCAAGATCTCTTTATATTTTAATGATGACAAATAAACCATCGAAACACATAAAATAACAAACGTAAGCTCAAAATCGCTGGAGCCAATGTCTGCTCCTGGCGCGCTGCCCGCATGTCAACGTGCGGGTGACGCGCCAGGAGTCTGTATGGTTCCGAGCGAATTTTGAAAGTCGGCTTTCCCCTTACCCGACAAATGTGGATCTTTCAATACAGGTATGAATATGTTATGTGCTTAATTGAGAACACTCGAAACGAGTTTTGAGACTTGAGAGATCCTACTTTTAAAACACCCATTTACGGGAAAACGCCAACTCATGATTTCTAACTATCGCCTCTAGCCAAGGCATTTCTAAACCTAGGGAGTTTATATATTTCACGTAACATCGTGTTGAAGCATCCATATGCTCATATCCCGTGTTTACGTCTTCTCTAATTACGTAACGGGTTTACTCCCTTATTGGTCAAACTAAGTCAAAGGTCACTTTGCGTAAACGCATCCTTTCCCACTTGGGGTATGGTTTACATCAAGGCAAAGCACTTAACTTGTTTGAACCAAGGTATTAGTTGAGAATGTCGAGTCGTGGAAAGTCACGAGATATGAAACTATGGATTCTCGACGTTGTTACTTGAACTTATAAGTAACCTATGATTTTCTCAACTTATAATCTTAATTGTCTAAACCTTTTCTTCTTAATGACAATTAGATTATGTCTTAATCTTCTCTTAATCCCATGTTTACACAAGACAAAGCCAATCATATCCAAATCAAATATTCTCTTACACAATCTCTTACACTCTTACATATTCCCTTACACACTACATCTAAACCATCCATTCCCTTACAACACATCTCATCCCTTCATTTTTGACACACGGGGAATTGTTTGCAACCCTAATATGGCTCCTCTCATCCAAGCCATTGATTTCAAATTACAACACATCACAACCATCCATCCAACCATTCATCTCTATATCATCACATGTGCTTGATCCCAACCATTGAATACAAACTAAACTTATCTCAACCGTCCATCCAATCTCTCCTATCTATGCCACCACATGTGCTGGATCTCAACCATTGAATTCAAACCAAAACCATCTCAACCATTGATCTCTTCTTTCCCCCCAATCAAAGCATATTCCTTAGAATATCCTTCTCAACCCTAACCTAGGCATGTTTGATCCTAGCCATCCATTTCAAATGAGATCATCTCATCCATCCACATTCACCACATGCCAAATTGTTTGAAAACCAAGGGAGGCTCCCTTTGATCCTAGCCATCCAATTCAAACCATTTCATCTCAACCCTCCATCACATTCTTCCCCCCAAGCATTAGAATATTCCTTAGCATATTCTTTCTCTCTTTTCTATGCCATGTGAGGAGATACACTTCTACCCCTTCCAAATTACCCTATCTACACTTTATACCCTTGGTAATTTGGTTTCTCTTTAAACACTTCACAAAACATTTTCCAAATTGGCTATTTGAGTTGGTAAACCTTAGAATGATTAATGTTAAGGTTTAGTGTGAAGTACAATTGGGGGTTTAGCAAGGATAGGTATTTGTAAGATCCAAACACGCAACACTTGGGAAAATCTTACAGACGCCTGGCCCGTTGCCCGCGCGTTGACGCGCGGGTGACGCGCCGGCCTCGGTAAAATTTCCCAAGTTTGGGTTCTTGGCCTATAAATACCACCCTTGCCTCTTGTATTCCTCACCCCTTGCCATTATTCTTTCTCTCTAGATTCTTTCTCTCTAAACACTCTCAAATCTCTATCTCTATCTCAATCTCCAATCTTGTGTTCTTGATTTTCACATTAACATCTTTGGAAGAACACATCTACTTGCAAGGGAAGAATCACAAGAACCTAATCCACTCTTGTGATTGTGTCGAGGGTCTTCTTTCTAATACCCTTTCTATTACAATCGAGTCACTAGGTTAGGTTAGGGCTTGGTTGATAAAACAAACTTTTATTCATTCAATTGTTTGTAAGGGAAGTCTTGTGTCTTGGTGACCAAGCCTAGATCATTGGGGATCTAGTTGGGGTTTGATACTTCCGGTGGGAAGTCTTGGTAGAGATCTTTGTGATCCTTAGGTAAAGTCGAATCGTGAGATTCTTTTGGGTGGTTTCCGAGGGCGGAATACCGTTGGGAAGTAACTCCTTCTTTGTGAGCATCGATATTGGTGAATATCGGTGGAGTGAATTGTAACGGTTTGTAGTCTACCGAAAGGATTATACTAATGAATAGTATCGGAGTCGCGGATTCGCAACTGGACGTACGGATGGTATAAACCCCCATCCCGAACTAGTATATATCGTGGTGTCTTTCTTTACTCGCATTATATACTTTGGTTGTGTGTGTGGTTGTTTGGATTGATTATACAACCACTTGGTTTTATTTGAGGCTTAAAGTTTTTAAACGTCTAAAAGCCTAAGAAACCGTATTCACCCCCCCCCCCCTCTACGGTTCTACAATTGGTATCAGAGCAGTATACTCAAGTTATTGAGCATTAAAGCCTTCTTGAGAAGTCGTTTTAAGTCAAAAACTTCTTTCCCAAAAATCTAAAATCCTAACTAAAATTTTTGGTAAAGTAGAGTATAGATCCATGGCTCAAGAGAACTATAAAGAGGGCCGTTCTATGGAAAGACCACATTTGTTTGAATACGAAGGATTCCGTTTTTGGAAAATCCTTTTTGAGACCTATGTTAGGTCTAAGGATTATGACTTGTGGTATAATTTCCAAAATGGTGATTTTGATGATAAGGAAAAGAAGATGGCCGACAAGAATGTTTGAGCAAAATGATGATATATGATGCCCTACCTCAAGAGGAGCTTGAGAGGGTGTGCATGTGCAAGACCGCAAAGGAGATTTGGGACTTACTCCTTCTTGTTCATCATGATACTACACAAGTCAAGGCCAACAAGATAGACTCTCTCATTCAACAATATGAAGAGTTCTCTATCACAAGTGATGAAACTATCGATAGCAGTGTAATGAAATTCAATGCTATCACTACAAGCTTGAACTCGTTAGATCCAAGCTATTATAGCAAAAATTATATTGAAAAATTTATTCATGCTATTTCAAAAAATTGGCAACTTCAAGAAGCAAAGGTTGAAGAAACAAGAAGTTTGGGACAGTTATCGTTAGAAAAGATAATTGATGATCTTAACGCACATGGAGTGCTTCTAGATAATATTAGAGTCATCACCAAGGAAGAGGCCGATTCACTTGATTTTGAAGATGAAGTTACTACAAGCCAAACTTGTGATCAAGATGCTTCTCTTGATAATGACAAAGTTTGGGACAACTATCATAATAATCTTATAGAAAGTCTCGAAATAAGCCGGAAAATTTGAGCTTATGAAAAATAAGCCGGGGTCATATAAGCTCGTAAGCCCGCGAATAAGCTTAAACAAACACCCCCCCCCCCTTAATTGTTATTAGATCAAGGATCATAAGCAAATATATCAATTCGTAAATTAATAGAATTTACCTGGAAAACAAAAGAGGAATAAAATCGAAACCCTAGAAAAATAATAATGATTCAAACGATTCGTCATTGATTAAATCAATCGATCAATCGATTACTTGTGACGGTGGCGTGATGGTGGTCCGGCGAGTGAAAGAGGGAGCGATTCGCGCGTTTTATTCAATATTTAGGGGTGTTTGGTTGGTATCAAACCTGTTTTTTATTTTATTTTTTTATATCAAAAACAAATTCCATCCAAAATTTTCAAAATAAACCAAATACGACTTCAAAATAAACAATCAAATGTTAACCGACAGAGTCAAAACGGCTAACCAAACAATGCTCACATGATGGCTATGTTTGGCAACACATAACACTAGCACTAAGCAGTAAGTAGTTGACAGTAGAAGTAAGTTGCAAGCAGTAAACAGTAGTTGTTTATTTAAAAAATGTGTTTGGTAACGTAGATATAGCAGTAATTATAAAGTGTAAAATTACGAAAAAGGTTATATATACATTAAAATAAAATAAATAATTAAGCAAATGAGGGTATATATGTAATTTCCGTATCTAAACGCTTGGAGCAATTCTGGAAAGCTTAATCAAGAAGCATTTAGATTGGAGCGGTAACACAATATTTAAATGCTTGTTAAGGTGTTGCCAAACAAGCTTTTTATCTAAAATGCTTACCGCTTGTCGCTCCTAAACGCTTCCAAATGTTTGTTGTCAAACATGACCGATATTTAACAAAGGAGAGTTTATTTGCACACATTTTTTTATTTGTACATTTATAGTACAAGTTATTAAAGCAGGATATAAATATAGTATAATTGTCTAATGCAGTACTTGGAGTGTCTCAATCAAAAAACAAAGTATGCAAATTAATTCCTACAAAAACAATTAAATTCGGACAACCAACTTAAAAAGCATGGCAAATGAATATCTAAATTTTAAACGGATAAATTCTCAAATGATCATATAAAATTAAAACGACGTGAATATAACCAAGTCAAACATCAAATCGATCTTCAAACTCTAAAAATCAAATTCAAATTTCGGTGACTCAAAGAAGTATACGGTCCAAACTTCAAACTTATTAATAAAGTATCAATAAATTGAAGTTAATAAAATAACTTGACCAACATGCTCTTATAATTCAAATGCTCCAAATATGATACTTGATAATTATAATAACTCACGTATATAATACGAATTAATTACAACTCAAATTCATAATCTTCTAACTTGAAATCTTAGTTTGCTTTTAGTAAGAGAAAAAATTCTCTTGTTTTCTATCTCTGGTTTGTAAAAATTCAGAAGGGAAATTTAAATACTTGAAAATATCGTTTAGTTGGTGTTTATATTTTCTAAATTGAAGAAAGGGAGGCAAGGTTGTGGGTTACAATGGAAAAGAACCAAAATTTGTTTTATAATTTTCGAAATAAGATAGTTTGTGTTTTGCAAAATATTTTGTTTGAAAACACTTATTTGAACACGATCTTATGTTTTCCTTGTTTTTCACAAAATATTTTGTAGAAAAGAAGAGTATTTCCCCCAACAAATCCAAACAAATTTAGAACAAACAAATACCAGGGTGCGTTTAGTTGGAGAAAAAATTCTTGTTTTCTATCTCTAATTTTGTAAAAATTTGGAAGGGAAATTTATCTCCACAAAACACTTGAAAATATAGAAAACGCGTTTATTTGATGTTTGTATTTTCTATTTTGAAGAAAGGGACGGAGGGTTGTGTTTTACAAAGGAAAACAAGGAAAATTTGTTTTGTAATTTTCCTTGTTAAATTAGGAAATAAGGGATTTTGTGTTTTGCAAAACATTTTGTTAGAAAACGCTTATTTGAACGCAATACCTGTTTTCTTTGTTTTCCACAAAATATTTTGTGAAAAACAAGGGTGTTTTCCTCCAACTAAACGCACCCAAAGATCTCAATAACAAATACCAAATTAACCGAACAATAAAAAAAAAAAAAAAAAAAAAATGTTCTTAAAAGCCTACATTGGCCCAACATTGACAAAAGCCTAAATTTGAATACAAGCCCATGTGGAAAACGTGATAAACTGAGAACACAATGTCCATCAATCTATCCAACGTCTTAACGAGACGCTCCATGGTTACCCAAAACAAAGAGTCGACTTATATTATATGACAAACACTAGATCAACCACATGGTTGGGATATGATGCTTGTTGCTTTCTTGTGCTCTTCAATCTGGAAATCATGTTTTTGAGAAGATGATAACTAGTTTTGATGAAAAGAAAAATAAATGTAAATGCCATGTAAGTGTCACATTGACGCCACATGTAATTCAGTAACACTAGCTGGTAAAACAAGTTTAAAGTATCATATTAGCACGATGCATAAAGTTCACGTATTAAAAGAGTAGTTTTTTTAGTACATGTATCACAATGGTGCATTTGAGAAAGAACGTTTCTAGTGTACGACCTAAACCCATTTTGAAGATACTTTCTACATCCTTGTAATTACATCCAGTCGTCCAACCATCAATTACCGCAACCTCGTGCCTCGTAACAACAAATTTATCTATAATGATATCTAGTTACAACGTCTAGGCAACATTTTCTAAAATATTTATATGATCATCTCAGAAAGAAATATATTATTATTTGGGTTTCCAAATCGACATTGCAAGCCGACTAATTTCAGAGCGACTACCCTTTTCAACAAATGCATATACTATGTCGAATAAGAATGACTATGACCAAACTATTTTATATAACATATATAGAACCGAAACGAAGTTGTTTATGCGTCCAAATTGAAATAACCAATGTTGATGACTCTTATTTTGTCGTTGACAAGTTATTATTGTCGATAAAACATTAAGCTAACGAATGCATGCATGCATACTATGTATATTGCATTATACATTATGAAGTTAATAACCACAACCGTAAAGTAGGACAGATGCACATTGCATGAAAGCGTTAGCATTGGCTAAATTAAGTATGAAATTATTACGTTAAGGAGACGGTGGCTGATGTACGTTAATGTGGTTTAATTACGATAATAACTAACAATATTTTAACGACAACTACATGGCTACATGATATTTTGACCAACACACATATGACTTATTAATTTACATTAAACCTTGAGTATGTACATTTCAAATAGTATAAATTAAAAACTGGTTTATTTATCGTTCATCACGAACAATAAATAAAAAAAATCGTAAAGTTAGTTTTCTTTATTTCATTTCATATATGTTTGCATATCTCATCTTTATATACATGCAATGTAATCTTATTATTTTAAGACAAACCATTCAACTTACATTCAAAGGTTTCTTGATTTATAAAATATCAGTTTTAGAACTCATATAAAAGATTTTCAAAAATTATAAATATTTAGATGTTCGGATATATAAAATTATTATCCGAAATTTTGGATATCCGAAATTAAAAAGCTTAGCTAAAATAATGGGTCTAACATAAAATCATCAACTCAAATTTCGGAAATTCGAAAACCGAACAACAATATACGATTTATATATAACATCATAAACTTATTTTGGATAAGAAATTAAATGGAAAACTTTTTGTTACTTAAAAAACACTAATTTAGAAACTTTTGTGACATTCCATAAAGTAGGAGTATTTGATTTTGATAAGGCCATTTTGGTAAATTTACATCTTCCCCCTATAAATACGCTTCACATTTGTTACTATTTGATGTCAAGGAGAATCATCTCTACTCACATTTACGAAATCATGATTTACAATTTGTTTGTATTGCAAATTTCATGACAAAAATGAAACAAAAGTTCAAAAACACCATAATGCATGTCCTAAGCGTTTTGCTAGTATTGGCAGGCACATTAATATTGTTGAACACCTTCAAGACAAAATTGCACAGAGAGAGGTTGGTGGTGGTGCTCGTGGAGGCAGACACCTCCATAGCGTCCTCCATCACGTCCTCCATGTCTTCCTCCACGAGCACCACCACCGACCTCACTTTGTGCAATTTTGTCTTGAAGGTGTTCAACAGTATTAACGTGCCTGCCAGTACTAGCAAAACGCTTACGACATGCATTCTAGCGAGCTTGTACTCTTGCTTCATTTTTTCATGATATTTGCTATACAAAAACTTCCTCCCTCCCGGCTCCTAAATGGTCATTGCAAATCTATAATTAAGCTTCCAAAATCTCTAAGTTATGCAAACATATGCTTACAATCAGTTTTTCGCGAAAAGGTAGGTCACGGGTCTTGAATTTGCTTACTATTTAAATTACATTCTAAGATTTCTTAATTTAGGTTTTGGGTGTGCAAAAAATATGCGTATTTCGGATATCCAAAAAATTGATCAAAATTAATTAAAAGGTTGAATTTATAAAATATAAGTTTTAGAACTCATATAAAAGTTTTCCGTAATTTAAAAATATTTGGATATTCGGATATATAAAACTATTATCTAAAATTTCGGATATCCGAATTTAAAGAACTTAACAAAAATAATTGGGTTTGTATTCGTATTATTAGTTTTTACTGAAAACCCATAATTTTTGTTTGAAACTTTGTAACATTCCATAAGGTAGGAGTATTTAATTTTGATAAGGACATTTTGGTAAATTTACATCCCCCCTTTTAAATACGCTTCGCATTTGTTATTATTTGATATCAAGGAGAATCATCTCTACTCACATTTACAAAATCATGATTTACAACTGTTTGTATTGCAAATTTCATAGCAAAAATGAAGCAAGAGTTCAAAATCGCTGGAATGCAGGTCTAAGCGTTTTGCTAGTATTGGTATGCATGTTAATATTGTTGAACACCTTCAAGACAAAATTGCACAGAGAGAGATCGATAGTGGTCCTCATGGAGGCACACACCTCCATTGCGTCCTCCATCACGTCCTCCGTGTCTGCCACGAGCACCACCACCGACAACTTTCTGTGCAATTTCGTCTTGAAGATCTTCAACAATATTAACGTGCCTACCAATACTAGCATAACGCTTAGGACATGCATTCTGGCGAGCTTCTACTCTTGCTTCATTTTTTCATTTTTTCATTTTTTCTGACGACTTGAGCACATTTGCTTATTATGTTCACCTTAAAATTTGATTTTTTGGAAGGAGAATCACTCACATTTACAACATCATGATTTACAATTGCTTGCATTGCAATTTTCATCACAAAGATGAAGCGAAAGTTCAAATTCACCTGAATTCATGCCCTAAACGTTATGCTAATATTGGTAGGCATGTTGCTGTTGTTGAACGTCTTCAAAACGAAAGTGCACGGAGAGAGGAGATCGGTGAATTGGCTGAAGTTCAAGGTGGTGCTGCTCACGGAGGTGGACATGCAGGAGGACGTGATGGAGGAGGACGTGGACCGGGTGTCAGAGGTGCACCAGTTGCAGCACGGATCGTTGGAGGACGCCGTGTTGTTGTACGGCCTCGACGTGTGCAAGGACGTGGTGTTGCTGCAGAAGCGGCTCAAGTTGATGAAGATGGTAATGAAGCCGCTCCTAACGAAGCATCTTCCACAGTTCAAAATGCATCTAGCTCCACCGGTTAAATCGTTTATGAATTATGAGAACAATGTAAGTGGATTGTGTTGCTTAACCTATGATCCTCCGTGACTTGTTGTTGACATGTATTCGTAGTTGACTCTTGTTGACCCCAAGTATCTATTAAATGAACTATAAGAAAATATTGAGAATAATTGTTGACTTGTTGTCGTTGTTATTTGTGTGCTGATGGTACGATGACTTGAGCACATTTGCTTATTATGTTCACCTTAAAATTTGATTTTTTAGGTGGTCAATGTTATGCGTTGACTTTTTCCCTCTTGTTTGATGAAGTGATTATTTGTACACATGTGTTACAGTTTAAGATAAGTTGGAGAAATTTCGTGAGATGATGATGGAAGGGAATTACTTGATACATATTTATTATTAGGATTAATGTAAATGATGCGTTTCTCGAATTCTTGCCGTGGATCGTGACGTGTTATCGTTGGAAGTTGGGACGCTGAGGGTCATGCGTCGTACGTCGGATGAGAGTTCGATGAAAAGTTCTGGTAGAATGTTGTTTTGAGGAATTGATTCTGGCTTTACTTAAATAAACTTGTTTGTTTGTATGATCAAGAGACTCTTTGGTTTCAATTTGTGCTTATGTCCATTCTAAACCATTTAACAAGGACAGCTAGACAATGTAAACTAAAAATGTCTAGGTATACACTTTTTGGGTGGGGGAGTACCCCGGCATTTGCATTTGTTGAAGCTATGACTTGGACGTCTCTTTCCACGCCTTTGACCATATACCAAAACCAAAAATACAAAAAAATAAAAAGACGCGTATACATGAAATAAACCAACATTTATTAAGCAAAATATATACTAGTAAATATTTGCGTACATCGAACCCAAATGGCCAAATGGTTGACCGTGTCAAATTAATACGATTTGGTTCTTTAAACCTCGATCAACCATATCACGAACGGAAGTAAATAATTTTTAGGTACAGTTTCTAGGCCAAATGACTTTTTCTCATTTTGAGACATATGTGGTTGTATAAGATTATTATGTCATAATAATCTTATAGAAAGTTTCGAAATAAGCAGAAAAATTTGAGCTTATGAAAAATAAGCCGGGATCATATAAGCTCGTAAGCCCGCGAATAAGCTTAAACAAACACCCCCCTTAATTGTTATTGGATCAAGAATAATAAGCATATATATATATATATATATATATATATATATATATATATATATATATATATATATATATATCAATTCGATTGATAAATTAATAAAAATTTTACCTGGAAAACAAAAGAGGAATAAAATTGAAACCCTAGAAAAATAGTAATTGAAAGGACTCGTCATTGATTAAACCCATCGATCGATTGATTATTTGTGACGGTGGCGTAATGGTGGTCCGGCGAGTGAAAGAGGGAGCGATTCGCGCGTTTTATTCAATATTTAGGGGTGTTTGGTTGGTATCAAACATGTTTTTTATTTTATTTTTTTATATCAAAACAAATACCATTTAAAATTTTCAAAATAAACAATCAAATGTTAACTGACAGAGTCAAAACGGTAGGGAATGCAAAGGAATGGGTGAGGTGGGTAATCAATCCCTTACCACTGATTTAGTCTACTCCGTATAATGGTTGATTACCCACTACGGGGTAATCAATCCCTTTGCACTCCCCCCACCAAGCACCATCTAATGAGTAAGGTTGGCCCTTTTGAATACATTACTCATTCCCCACCCTTCCTTAACCCCCAACCAAGCACCCCCTTAACAAAAGGGAGGTGATGTGCACACTCTTTTTTTTTGTACACTCACAGGACAAATTTTTAAAGTAGGATATAAATATAATATAATTGTCTGATGCAGTACTTGGAGTGTCCCAATTAAAAGAGAAAGTGTGCAAATCAATTCCCACAAAGACAAATTCAGACAACCAATTTAAAAAGCATGGCAAACGAATATCTAAATTTTAAACTGATAAATTCTCAAATGATCGCACAAAATTAAAACCACGTGAATATAACCAAGTCAAACAACAAATTCGATCTTCAAACTCTAAAAATTAAATTCAAATTTCGGTGACCCGCTTATTTAATAATATACGGTCCAAACTTCAAACTTATTATCAAATTATCAAACAAATTATAGTTAATAAGTAACTTGACGAACAGGCTTACAATTCAAATGCCCCAAATATGATACTTGATAAATCTAATAGCACACGTATATAATAAGAATTAATAACAACTCAAAATCATAATTTTCTAACTTGATATCTTAGGTTGCTTTTAGTTAGAGAAAAAATTCTCTTTTTTCTATCTCTAGTTTTGTAAAAATTTAGAAGAGAAATTTATCTCACAAAATACTTGAAAATATTGAAAATGCGTTTAGTTGATGTTTGTATTTCTTTTTTGAAGAAAATGAGGGAGGGTTGTGGGTTACAACGGAAAACAATTAAATTTGTTTTGTAATTTTTCTTGTTAAGTTAGGAAATAGGGTAGGTTGTGTTTTGCAAAACATTTTGTTTGAAATGCTTATTTGAATGCGATATCTGTTTTCTTTGTTTTTAACTTAAGATTTTGTGAAAACAAGAGTGTGTACCCAACTAATCCAAACAAATTTAGAACAAACAAATACTACCAAGTGCCAAAGATCTCAATAACAAATACCAAAACGACCAACTATAACAAATTCAAAAAAGGTTGTTCTTAAAAGCCTACACTGGCCCAATTTTAACAAAAGCCTAAATTTGAATACAAGCCCATGTGAAAAACGTAAGAAACTGAGAACACAATATCTATCTTTTCAAACGCTTGATTTCCGGATTGAAGAGCACAAGAAAGCAACAAGCATCATATCCCAACCATTTGGTTGATCTGGTGTTTGTCATATAAGTCGACTCTTTGTTTTGGGTGACCATAGAGCGTCTGGTTAGACTTTGGATAGATTGATAGATATGGCCATCTTAATTGTCTTTGCCAACAATCTTTTTAAATTTTGTTGTAATTTTAATCTTTATTTAAGGATTTTTTTTTTTTTTTTTTTTTTTTTTTGGGTTCAGAGATCATATGCATTTCCAGTGACTCAAATGAATCAAGTGAAACTTCTTCAGGATGGGAAATGGGTCCAACATGGGATGACTACTTTCCAATAGGCTATGGTGGTACTGCTACATCATCAACAAAGGAGACTGCTAAGAAGAAAACAAATCCAAAACAGAGTGTCCCTGAACTCTTTGAAGAAAAAGTAGCATTCAAAGCAAGGGGTAAGGTTTTAGGCTTCCCAAATGCCAAATTTTATGCAGACCATGGTATCAAACCATGGACTCCCAAAATCACCAAAGAATGTGAAGGAAGGAAGGGGAAAAAGAAAATGGGTTAGCCATCTGCTATGTAATTCCAATGTATGTGCTTTCTCTTTGGCTACAATGCCACTGAATAAAACTTTGACTTTGTAAAGTCAACTTTTAACCTTTATATCTAAGCATGAAAAATACAAACTGCATAAAATGAAAAAAAGCAACTGCAAATATTTATACCATGGAAAATTGCAAATTTTTCATTGCATTACAAAATATTAACTTTATGAAGTCAAATTACAACATAACAACCTAACTACTAAATTACAACTATTAACCTAAGTGCTAGTGTTCATGGACCTAAATCAGCTTCCCACTTTCATTCCAAACACAACACAAATGATCATTAAAATCCCAATCTAAATAAGAAACAACCTATCATACAATTGCAACTTTTACTTTGTGCAAGTCAATTCATGGACCAACTGATTCTTCTCCATTGTTAGAACTTCAATGTCCTCTTGCATTTCATTCCTTTTATTCCCTCTTTTGACCTTTTGATGCTCATCATACAACAACTCCCTATAATAGTCACTAGGTAAATCATCATCAAAAAATTCATAATAACTACACTTCTTATACTTCTCCTGTAAATTAAAATACAAGTTCAATTAGGGCTAAGAAATTAATTGAAATACAAGTTCAATTAGGGCTTACAAATTTGGGACAAGCAATAAATATTTTCCCAGGATTCTTCTTTGTCCAAGCCGTTTTCACAGTCATTGGAAGCCCACATCCACAGTAGGGTTGAACATACTTATGTGTCACTCTTCGTGTGCCTGGAGCGTATTCGGCCATAATTGATTTGTGTGTGTATGTGTAGGTTTGGATTTGAAGGTTATGTAGTAATCAAATATGTGATTTGTGTGTGTGTTTTTAATGGTGTCTGTGATAAAAGGGTAAAAATTATACCGTTGGAGATAAAAGACAAAACCACTGACAGCGTGGCTGCAAACGTGGATGCCAACATGGCAAGAAAAAACGGAAATAACCTTAATCACCCCGTTAGTACACAAATTTGCAAAGATTAGTAAGTTTGTACTCCAAGATAGCAAAATTAAAAGTTCCATACATAACTCAGTAAAACGTAGAAAGTTGGATACATTTAGAAATCATTATCCCTTTTACTAACAACAAATATAACCTGTTAACAATATCTGTTTATGTACGTACAGGATCAATATCAATGGCATCCATTAGAAAACACAGCTATACGTAGAGCTTGGGAAAATGTAATGTCAAGCAGGTTTTCTGATATATTAGGTCAGTGTCAATGAGAAGCTGCTTATAGAGCCACACTTGACAACATCAAAGTTGGAAATGATTTATCCGTTCTTAAGCCGTATACCCCAAGTTGGATAGACCAAGCCGATTAGGAGGATATGATTGATAGGCTATGGAATACCTCAGGATGGAAAAAGAAATCAGCTCAGGCTCAACAAAATAGATTAAGTGAGGAAGATGGTCAAGTGTCAAAATATATTGCCGGGTCCATTACCATTCTTCAAACCAAGTTCAAAATGGTTAGTACAATATCAATTATTTTAGGTTTTGAACTTTATACATTAAATTTATAAGCTTATAAATAATGACAACTTTTGTAGGAAAAACAAGAAAAACGACCTGTTACTTTATTAGAAGCTTACCACCGATGTCATACACAAGAGTCGACTGAGGCGTCGGGGAATGGGATGGATGAGGGGTCAGGGAACGGGACAGATGAGGCATTAGGGAGCGGAACACGGAAGTACATCACACGTAGGTCAAAACGAGTGGCGGTAATTTCTTTTCATCTCCTTTTAAATTCAGTCCAATTCTGTTTGTTGGTAAAAAAAGGTTTTTAGACGCGCTACAGAAAGCATATGAGGAAAAGCTGAGAGGGTAGAAGAATGTTTATAGTATAGTGCATCAGTTACTGAAACTCTAGAACTAGTTGATGCAGAGTATGTGATTTGTAGTAGTTAGTGTCAGATTAGCAGGATACCACGGTGTATAAAATGTTGCGTTAGTTGTGAAACAAAGACTACGATAATGATACACTATTAATGATTAGCATTACTTAATCGTAGGATGCTGTTGAGGCTGCTATGGAGGAGAAACATGGACCAGACGGTAGTCAACATCCAGCTGATGACTTTGATACATGGGAGGATGCCACCGGGGGGAAGAAGAAAGGTAAATTAGTTGGTTTGGGTACACGGTGGGATCCAAGGCTCATGGTGACATCAAGAACATCAAGCTCTTCTAGTTCATCGTATGCTCATCACACAGGATCCGAACGTAGCGAACAGGTTTGCTATCTCTAATAATCGTCTCAATTCTTGATGGTTACACTCTAATCTGTTTGGCCTCAATTTGATTTTGCGTTTTTTTATTAATTTACAAGATGTGTCAATTTTCAAAAGCCTTCTACACCAGATCTTATATTTGGCTTGTTATACTTTGGAAATTCATAATAGTTTTTTTTATCTAAACTTTGGAAGCTTGTTTAAAGTATTAAACAGTCTTTGCACCAAGAGCTTATGATTTACTAGCTTATTTTTGTCCTCAAAAAGCACTCAGTAGGATGTTCAATGCCCTACTGACACCAAAAATGTTCCATCAGCTAAATGATTTTGATTTTTAATCTTCTTATTTTCTGTTCTAATTTCCTAAAAAATGGTAGGATTCATATTCTCTTGCTCTATTAGTTGATCCACATTTTTCCAATTTTTCCTTTTAGCTTCTTCTCAGCTTTTGGTTAACCCACAGTAGGCTATTTTAGCAAATTTCAAAAAGTTTCTTATTAGCTTATCTGATAGTGTTCTTACTCCCTTTTCCTAGCTTATATCTTGTTTAAATTCTCCAAATTTGGTTTTAGGAGTAGTTTCCTAGCTTAAGTATAACTTTTTGAGCTTATTCTAGTTTTTGCTTATCTTTTAATAGCTTATTTTACTGCTTGAATATCGCCCCTCAGCCCACTATAAGCATTTGCAGCCTAGGATAGGTTATTGCTTATTTAGTGTTTTTAGTACTTTTGAATTGCTTATCTCTGCCTAATTAGTTTATTTAGTTTTACCCTTAGTTGCCATTTGCTTAATTTTCCCCTTTGCCTTTAGCTTGTAGCTTATTTACTAGCTTCTTAGTTTTCAAAATTTTGCCTTTAAGTCTTTTTAGCCCACTGATTGGATTTAAGCTTATTTCTCTGCTAAACCATTAGTCCATTATTCTTCTATCCATAATTAGTAAGTTTTGAATTGATTAAATCCAGTACAACATTCTGAATGCCTTATCGTGCAATGATGTTAATCTGGTGTCAGTTAACGAATCTCTACTTAAGGAACTTATAATACAACATTAAGATTCTGCCTATTTGACATAGATTGCTAAGATTAGTAGTAGCATGGGTTCATGTTTTGAATTTCATTTGAGCATCATAAAATGTACCTGAAACAGAAAGAGTAATGGCCACATATTCAGTTGGTGCAAAATTTCTCATAAATGAGACTTGGTACAATGTAGCTGTGAACTTTGGAAGAGACGGTAAGAAAATTGCAAGAGGATAACGCACAAATGAGAGCAAGAGAAATTGAGATGCAAGTGCAGTTACAACGACAGGTAGAACATCAAGTGCAGCCACATTTGCATCAACGGGAATTAGAGGCGAATGCTCATGAAGAAGCGGCGAATGCTCGTGAAGAAGCTCGAGAGAGAGTGGCAACAAAAGATGAACGACATTAACTCGATGCTAAGGAAGTTTAACAATCCAGGTCCCCCAAAGTAGTTGGATATTGTCACATCATTATGAAATATGAATCTTTGGATTTTAACTCTAATTTCAATCTTTTATGTCTTTGAATGCTTTGGAAACTTGAACGATGTAACTGATGGAATTTGGTGATATATATGATTATCATTTCAATGGTTCTATGTTTTATATAAATTATCATTTTAATTTACTGGTTTAATTTATTAAAGCAATTTAAATACAGGACATGAATAGCTATTTAAATACATGTTTACTGCATTAATTTTAATTTATAATTTTCCGATTGATTTCTGACAGACTTTTTACCGACGACTTTCCAACAGATTTTTTCCGACTGACTTCCGACAGAAAACATCACCAACGGAATTCTGACACAATGTTCTTCGTCGCTATTTCCGACAGAATTCAGACAGAAACTAATTAGCGACCATAGATTATGCGACGCACTGTTTTTGTCACAAATCCATCAGAAACCACTTATACCGACGGATTTCCGACAGAAACATCCGTCGCTATAGCCCTGTCATCTAGTAGTGACCCTTTTCAACAAATGCATATACTATGTCGAATGAGAATGTCTGTAACCAAATTATTTTATATAACATATATGGAACCGAAACGAAGTTGTTTATGCGTCCAAATAACCAATGTTGATGACTCTTGGTTTGTTGTTGATAAGTTATTATTGTTGATAAAACATTAAGCTAACGAATGCATACATGCATACTAAGTTTATTGCATTATACATGATGAAGTTAATAACCACAACTGTAAAGTAGGACAGATGCACATTGCATGAAAGCGTTAGCATTGGCTAAATTAAGTACGAAATTATTACGTTAATGAGACAGTGGCTGATGTACGTTAATGTGGTTTAATTACAATAATAACTAACAATATTTTCACGACAACTACATGGCTACATGCTACTTTGACCAACACACACATGACTTATTAATTTATATTAAACCTTGAGTATGTACATTTCAAACAATATAAATTAAAAACTGGTTTATTTATTGTTCATCACGAACAATAAATAAAAAATTCGTATAGTTAGTTTTCCTTATTTCATTTCATATATGTTCGCATATCTCATCTTTATATACATGCTATGTAATCTTATTATTTTACGGCAAACCATTCAACTTACATTCTAAGATTTCTTGATTTATAAAATATCAGTTTTAGAACTCATATAATGTTTTTCAAAAATTTTAAATATTTAGATGTTTGTATATATAAAACTATTATCCGAAATTTTGGATATCCGAATTTAAAAAGCTTAGCTAAAATAATGGGTCTAACATAAAATCATCAACTCAAATTTCGGGTATCCGAAAATCGAACAACAATATACGATTTATATATAAAATCATAAACTTATTTTGGATAAGAAAGTAACTGGAAAACTTTTTGTTACTTAAAAAACACTATTTAGAAACTTTTGTGGCATTCCATAAAGTAGGAGTATTTGATTTTGATAAGGCCATTTTGGTAAATTTACATCTTCCCCTATAAATTCGCTTCACATTTGTTACTATTTGATGTCAAGGAGAATCATCTCTACTCACATTTACGAAATCAGGATTTACAATTGTTTGTATTGCAAATTTCATGACAAAAATGAAGCAAAAGTTCAAAATCACCATAATGCATGTCCTAAGCGTTTTGCTAGTATTGGCAGGCACATTAATATTGTTGAACACCTTCAAGACAAAATTGCACAGAGAGATGTTGGCGGTGGTGCTCATGGAGGCAGACACCTCCATTGCGTCCTCCATCACGTCCCCCATATCTGCCTCCACGAGCACCACTACTGACCTCACTTTGTGCAATTTCATCTTGAAGGTGTTCAATAGTATTAACGTGCCTGCCAATACTAGCAAAACGCTTACGACATGCATTCTAGATTTCTAGTGAGCTTGTACTCTTGCTTCATTTTTTCATGATGTTTGCTATACAAAAAGTTCCTCCCTCCCGGCTCCTAAATGGTCATTGCAAGTCTATAATTAAGCTTCCGAAATCTCTAAGTTATGCAAACATATGCTTACCATAAGTTTTTCGTGAAAAGGTGAGTCACGGGTCTTGAATTTGCTTACTATTTAAATTACATTCTAAGATTTCTTAATTTAGGTTTTGGATGTGCAAAAAATATGCGTATTTCGGATATCCGAAAAATTGATCAAAATTAATTAAAAGGTTGAATTTTATAAAATATCAGTTTTAGAACTCATATAAAAGTTTTCCGTAATTTACAAATATTTGGATATTCGGATATATAAAACTATTATCTGAAATTTCGGATATCCGAATTTAAAGAACTTAACAAAAATAATGGGTTTGTATTCGTATTATTAGTTTTTACTGAAAACCCATAATTTTTGTTAGAAACTTTTGTGACATTCCGTAAGGCAGGAGTATTTCATTTTGATAAGGCCAATTTGGTAAATTTACATCCCCCCTATAAATACGCTTCGCATTTGTTATTATTTGATATCAAGGAGAATCATCTCTACTCACATTTACGAAATCATGATTTACAACTGTTTGTATTGCAAATTTCATGGCAAAAATGAAGCAAGAGTTCAAAATCACCGGAATGCATGTCTAAGTGTTTTGCTAGTATTAGTATGCACGTTAATATTGTTGAACACCTTCAAGACAAAATTGCACAGAGAGAGATCGATAGTGGTCCTCGTGGAGGCACACACCTCCATCGCGTCCTCCATCACATCCTCCGTGTTTGCCACGAGCACCACCATCGACAACTTTCTGTGCAATTTCGTCTTGAAGATCTTCAACAATATTAACGTGCCTACCAATACTAGAATAACGCTTAGGACATGCATTCTGGCGAGCTTGTACTCTTGCTTCATTTTTTTCATGATGTTTGCTATACTAACAGTTCCTCCCTCCTGGCAACTAAATGGTCATTGCAAAGTCTATAATTAAGCTTCTGAAATCTCTAAGTTGTGCAAACATGCTTACAATCAGTTTCCCGCAAAAAGGTGGGTGACTGGTCTTCTACTATACTATGTTCTGGGATGATTTATCGATTGGTGATTATTGCTTTAAAATTGCCTTAGGTAGACTTATGTGTTAGGACTTGGTTGTCACGGAGGAATTTGTCAAGTTGTGTTTTACTATTTAGATAACAAGTGCTGGTTACATTAAAAAGTAAATTCGTTTTCTTTTCTCACTTGTAATACTATATAGTAGGTGACTATTGTTTATGCAGTGCCATGTGAGTACCATGTTATTATTTCGTGAGAAGTCTATAAGTTATGAATAAGGAGCTTGTAAGCCCACGACCATGTTGAATTCTTTGGGTAGGTTATTAGAATTGAATAGGTAAGAAACGACTAAAATACCATTAAGTTTAGGTAAAATATGTTGTTTTTTATAGCTATCGTTAAAAGTTTGTGTCGCAGACTTGTGGAAAATAATTTGTATATGCATGTTAAAATAAAGTTGGAATATAAGAGGTTAATAATAAAATTGATTATGTCACAAACAATGTTATGTGTGGAGAAACAAACGATCTATAAATACCGGTATGTTCCCGCATTTGTTACCACAAAAAAATATAAAAAATCAACCAATCATGATTTACGAATGTGTGAGCTGCAATTTTCAATCTAACATGTTGGAGATTGTTCACAATCATCAGATTAACGAGTGTCCTAACCGTTTCACTATCGGCGTCGGTAGGGAAGCAATTGAACGTGCACGTCTCCAAGGTATGATTGCTAACCGCCATCACGGTGGACGTGGGGGAGGAGGACGAGGTCATCACGGTGGAGGAGGCCGCCGCGGTGGACGTGAAGGAGGCGTTGGAGGATCTACACCTGCACGTGTTGTCGCATGACGGCGCGTCATTCGACGCGTCGCCGTTAAGACTGGAGAAGCTGCTGGTGATGCTAATGAAGAAGCTGAAATTGATGATGTTGTTAATGAACAAGTTGCTAGTGATACTAATGAACAAGCTGAAGATAATGATGTTGTTAGTGAAGACGATGCTCCTGCTCAAACAACAACATCTTCATCCTGTGTTGCTGCAGCTAACACCTCCGCATAGTATCATTTCGGTAATAATAATAATAATAGTACAATTGTAAATGTAAGTGCTCTCCAATACATCTATGTGTTGGAGAGCACTCTACTCTATCCGTTTCATATTTGTATTATTGTTGTTGTTTCCGTTGTTTATGTTTTAGAAAAACTCGTGCTTTAGTCAATTTCAATTGATGAGATATATAGTACTAGTAGTGTTTCACTAGTAGTATAACGTACGTTGTTATCGATGATGAACAAGTGTAATAAGTAATAAATAATACTACCTCCGTCCCATTTTAATTGTCCGCGGGCCCGAATTTGACCGTAAATATTTTTGTTTGTATTATATAACACTTGATGAAATTTATATCATTGAAAAGTTCGTTTAACGAACTTTTCAATGATATAAATTTCATCAAGTGTTATATAATACAAACAAAAATATTTACGGTCAAATTCGGGCCCGCGGACAATTAAAATGGGACGGAGGGAGTAAATAAAATTTTGTTTGTTTGTGTCATATTTTTGTTAACGGTGACGTCATCCAGTTAGTATAATTGTTTTACTTCTTCCGATTCAGTTATAGTCTGTCCTACGTGTAATGTTCCTTTCTGTCCTATGTGTTTATTTTGTATCCTTGACCGTTGACCGGTTGACTATGTTTGACCGGGGAGATAGATATAAGTTAATATATTCCTATGGATAGGGTTTCGAGATATTCTTTTGTTGTTGTTTTGGAGTGAATTACGATTATTTGATCCGATTAATTAGAAGAAAATTATATTCTTTTTTTGTGAAATGAAGCTTCGATTGTGTTACCTATTGGTTTGCTGGCATAGTCATTGATTAGGATATGGTGACATATGATGGATGGATGGAGGGAAATTTTTAACGGAATAGGATTTGGTTCTTTAGTTTCAATTCCATTACCGATTGGTTGATTCATTTAATCTTGTGAGACACGTTTCAAGTGAATCAAGTTTCGAGTGCGTTTCCGGTTGGTTGTCGGCTGATTCTTTTTTTACGGATTAAGATTTGGAGGCGGATTTTAGACCATTATTAGCAATAGATTTAATCTGGTGAAACGATCGTTTCAGCCGATTCAGGACTAGGATTAATTATATCTCCTAGGACACCTCTAAAGTGAATCAAGTTTCTAGTGCGTTTCGAGTTGGTTCGCCAGCTGACTCATTTTTCAGATTAGGATTTGGTAACATATGATGAATGGATGGATGGAGGCGAGTTTTACAACAGTATTAGTAATAGATTTAATCTGGTGAAACGGATCATTTCAGCCGATTCAGGACTTGGATTAATTATATCTCCTAGGCACGTCTAAAGTGAATCAAGTTTCTAGTGTGTTTCTGGTTGGTTTGCTGCCTCGTTTGATAATGATGATACTCATATGTTGTTTTCAGCATTTTATTCAGCCTTAAACTTGTTGATATGATCATGTTTTTGAAATTTGGCTTTTGATTGTGTGACTTTGTATATGTCGTCTGGTGATTTTTTTTTCATTACAAAATTTCCTTATAGGTAAAACTGACCTGGATCAACCGAACTTATAAATGGCACAGCTTTAGCATATCGTAACTTTGGATTTAGTTTCATAGGGAACCGAAGTACTCGCTTTAGATGTGAATGGCTTGGATTTAGGTCGGTTTATAAGTTATGGAAACCTACACAGCCACACGATATTGCGGAGAGAATAGTGAGTTTGTGAATCTTATACACGCCTATTAATTTGATCGGTATAGTGAGTGATAAAATGGGCCTTTTAACATTGTAATTGAAGTATGTGTGTGAATTGTAGTTAGATTATACTTTTGTTTTTATATCGATCAAATGACACATTAAACCTTCTTCAAGTTTAAATAAATCTTCTATTCTAGGTATAACCGTTGAGTTTTTAGAACATTTTATAATGATCAATGAAGTTCTATACTTTTTTATAAGTTATAAGATGTCATGTAGGACTTACTTAAAAAATATATATATATTAGCTGATAATGTTTGTTTTGTTAAAACAATATATAACGTTTACTTTTTCTAAAATAATATACTCAGTTAGAAATATAGTTTTTCATGAGATATAATATATGCTTCAAATAAGGATAGAGTTTAAAATTATAAATATTAAAGACAAAGGGGTTGAAGTGTAACTTTCATAAGAAACACGGTTTGAGAAACGGTTAAAAATTTAAAAATTATGAAATAGTAATAAAGTTTGAATTTTGTTACAATTTAGTCGGTCTAAGTTTATGTTAATCATAAAATACACTCAAAGAGTCAAAGTTTCAAAAGGTTTATATTATTGTGGAATATTTATGCTTGGTAACAAAAGGTAACACATCTCAAACTTGGTTATTAGTTTATGACTAATATTTCTTTTCATTTGTGCATAAGTTGGTTGAGATAAGTTAAATTCACGAGGGTGGGTGTTTATTGTTATGGTAGTCAAATAATGCATATATAAATATCTAAAACATAGTTCTTTTGAATATTTTTACAACAATAAAACAATATTAAAACTTAGATAGTTTTGGTAATAAATTTACTAGAACATTCATGAAACTCTGTTACGCAACATTTTCCTATATCAAAACGAAAAGACTTAGCATCCTCACTCGGACTAAGACATGACGTTTTAAAAAGTACTAATTTCTTAGTAAAGAGTAATTTTGTGTTTAGCAAATTGCTTTAACTATAACATTTCATATGTTTAACATTTTAACATGCATTTTATCAAATTATTTCCAATCGCATTACGTTTTTGTACACTCTACATTAACAAATATGGTAAATATCAAAATAAAGCATCATACTTGTTAAAAAATGCACTTTTGAGTAGCGATTTTTTTTTTTTTTTCATTAGGGTACTAAACTTGCATTTTTTGGCTCTTTAAGGTACTTTGTGACGTTTTTGCCCCTCAAATTATTAAAAACCCAAGGGCAAAAATGTCATAAAAATGTCACAAAATGCCTCAAGGAGACAAAAATAAAAGTTAAGTACACCAATAAAGAAAAAAAAGTTCGCTACTAAAAAATACTTTTATTGACAAATATAATACTTTAATTTGATATTAGCCCTTAACAAATGTACTACCTAAATTTGAAAATAATAAGAAAACAATAAATGATTCCATATTCTAACAGTCAAACTTGCTAAAAAACGCTCATGAGACTCCTTACAAGTAATCTTCTTTGAAATTTTAGTAACGCATAATAGCTTTAACCATAGTTGTTAAGATCCCGATTCTGATCTTAGGATCTTACGATTTTACGATTCTACGAAGCAAAAATGATCCAGATCTTACGTAGGATCTTAACATGCTTAAGATCTTATAGTATCCCGATCTTGACCATTGGATCTTAAGATCTATTCTGATCCGATCTTAATTTTCTCGAACCACAAACTAAAAAACTACAAATTTATGGTTTATGGTTTTATATAATTTAAAAAACAATATTGATTCTTCGTAAATATTTCATATTTATAATTTATGACAACATTTTCATGAAATATTTATATAATTTGATGTTTATAATATATAATAATTTGTAGATTTGAATAATATTACAAAGATCATTAAAAAATAGCATTATCGTAGGATCTTAGGATCTCGATCCGATCATACGATCACGATCTTGCAAAGACGAAAACGATCCTAGGTAGGATCCAGATTTTGAAAACCTTGGCTTTAACTTTTGAATTTACTCAAAAAAAAATAATAATAAATAAATAAAAAATAAAAAATCTGTTATGTTTTTAAATTGGAGGTGAGAAACATGCAAAAACTGTTTTATGTGGATCATGCTTTACGTTATATTTTTATGAATTGCTATGCTGTGTGACTACGTTATGTTGTGATGATTTTGAGATTATATGTTGAATTATAGGGAGTACCTATATGGATTGAGTTGAGATGTTTATGAGATTATATGTTTTATTGTAGGGAGCACCTATAGGGATTTAGCATGGCGCCAGTGCATGAGAATATATGTTGGACTATAGGGAGTACCTATATGTATTGATTTGTGATGCTCGTGTATGCATCCGATATAGTATTGATTTGTGACCTAGTCTAGCATAGCAAAGGTTTTAGGTATATCGGTTCACAAGTGTGAATTTGACTAAACCTATGAACTCACCAACGTAAGCTGACTTTTAGCATGTTTTCTCAAGTAACTAAGTGATGCTTTGATATGCTCGTGCTGGGAGGCTTGGCAAGAGTCGTTTGGTCGTTGGATTAATAAACTCTGATTGGGACCTACTTTTATTTTCTTATGGGCTTATTTTTCGTACTTTGAAATGATGTAAACATTATGTCTTGATGTTCGGATTGGTTTTATGTTATGAATACGGTGTTTTGTTTCTATATACTTGTGTTGGATACCAATTCCCGTAGCACCCCGAAAGCTTGACAAGTCTTTCGCTGTATCAAATTTTGAGGGTGTTACACTATGTAAGTGCCACGTAGACGCTACATGTAATTTAGTAACACTACCTTGTAAAACAAGGTTTTAAGTACGTATCATATTAGCACGATGCATAAAGTTCACGTATTAAACGAGCAGTTTTTTTAGTACACGTATCACAATTGTGCATTTGAGAAAGAACGTTTCTAGTGTACGACTTAGACCCATTTTGAAGATACTTTCTACCTCGAAATTACGTCCAACCATCAATTACCGCAACCTCGTGCCTTGTAATACTACCATCTTCTTTGTCGCAGTTGTGTCACGCAAATATCCTACTAATCGACTTAAAAACTACTGTGATCACTTCAATTTTTAATTTTCTCCTTTTTAAGCTTTATCAAATTTATTTATAATTAAATAACATATTTATAACAACAAACTTGTTTATAATGATATCCAGTTACAACGTTTAGGCATCATAAACCTTTTTCTTTCTAAAATTTTTATATGATCATCTCAGAAAGAAATAGGTTATATTATTATTATTATTATTATTATTATTATTATTATTATTATTACCTTTCAAAAAAAAAATATTATTATTATTATTATTATTATTATTATTATTATTATTATTATTATTATTATTATTATTATTATTATTATTATTTTCACTTAGGTTTCTGACTCGATATTGCAAGCCAACAAATGTCAGAGCGACTACTTTTAAAAGTTATTATAAACAACAAATGCATATACTAAGTCGAATGAGAATGAGTGTGACCAAATTATTTTATATAACATATTACGTATGGAACCGAAACGAAGTTGTTTATGTTTCCAAATAAACAAATGTTGAGTCTTGATTCGTTTTTGAGAGTTTTTTATGGAACCCTTGCAATCAGAAAACTTAAGTACGTAAACGTAGTAGTGCTAAAAATATTTACAAACATAACTTTTTTTTTTTCATTCATTTCTGCTGTTTAGTATTATGCAGTCAATTAATAACATCCTTATAAGAACCCATCCAATTTAAAATTGAACAACACTTGGTTAAATCCTAGTTCATCCTCCTCTTATTGAGACTATATTTCTTTGTCAATTTCACCCGCTTTTTTTGCTATTACTCGCCTTCATCCACAATCTCGATACCAATATATTCATTTTCTTTGAAGCCCAAAACCCAATTGAGAATAGGTTTTGAACTATTCATGAATTCGGTATGGTACCAAAAATATCACCCGATTGAAGTCTGAAGACCACACTCAGTCGGACCCCGTATAAGGATAACATCTTCTATTGATTCGAAGGTAAAAAACATAAAACAAATCGATTGTTTTTTTTTACAAAAGAACCTAATCCTTTTGTTAAGAGTGAAGTAGAAAATTTTATTAAAAAAATAATAATAATAAAAATAAATAAATAAATAAAAAATAAATCAATACTCGTAATTTTGTTGAAGATATAAATCGCACTCACAAAAGATTATTCAATAATTAATTCATATTCTTGAGAGTATGTCACAACATAACTTTTTACCTGAGTTTTGAGAGATGGCATGGATCGTTTACGCAGGAGTAATAAGAAATAAAGAGGATAGTGTAAATATTTTTAAATTATTATTGTCGATAAAACACTAAGCTAAATAATGCATGCATGCTATGTTTATTGCATTATCCATGATGAAGTTAAGGTGTATTTAATAAGAGAGATACAAAATAATAATAATAATAATAATAATAATAATAATAATAATAATAATAATAATAATAATAACAACAACGAGGCATGCAGAACCCGTGTTACGCACGGGCTAAGAATTTAATTGTTAATCGTGTATTCTTTCTGTATATTGGCGAGTGTATACTTAATTATTGTTTAGTATGTTGTATGAAATGTTTTAACTTTCTTGTATAAAAATTTAAAAGTGTTTGATATTGTTTTGCTTTTGTGGTGTTGTATTTTATATATGGGCTTTTGGTTAATAAGTTGTGATGGTTTTATTTCTTTTGACCTATTACTTATTTGCATGATAAAATAATGGCTTTATTTCTTTTGGTCTATTACTTAGCCCTACAATACTTGTCCACTAGATGGTTTTGCATGGTAATATGAAGCACACGAGGTCTATCTAATTGGTCATAGTTTAATGTGCATTAAATATTTTCTTTATTAAGTTTGTAAGTTAAAGTTTGTGTAATAATGTATATATAATAATGCCACATAGACTGTATAAAAATCGTTACAACCTTTTTTAGTTTCATCTCATTTTATTGTACAACTAATTTTATTAAAAATTAACATTGAAGTCTAACTAATATTAATAAATTTTATCAATAAACTCAATTCTAAATAGCTAACTAAATGAATATTAATTAACACACTATTAATAATTCCTAAAACCTTTGGACTCCACTATTATGTCTTAAACTTAATATTTTTAATTTACAAATGGGTTTGAGCAAAAATTATATACTTTTTCTTTTATATTCATTATTCAAGTTGCATGCTTACATAAACTAATCATGTTAAAAAGTATTATTTAATCATTTAAATGTTGCTTTACATACATGCTCGTGCACATTTTCTTTAATCAATTCGCACGTGTGAGCTAAATCAATAGAAAACACACATAAATTACTTGTATATGAAAGTGCATTAACATAATACATATACATATATCTATATATATTGCATGAGAAGGGATCCAATAAGAAGAATAATTAAAATAAAAAGGGTAAGAAGTAATACTAGCCACACATTTTAATGTGGGAGGGAAACTTTGAATGAAGATGCATCCATTTTTGTAGGTGCATCTAGAATGTGTGGTTGTGGTTACTTTCTATCATTCCTATTTTTATTATTCTTCTTATTTGATCATAACTCTATATTGCATTAGGTTAAATCATCAATTATTCTTGCAACCTTTCCAACTTCATCTCAATCCATAACCGACTTTTAATTCTATACTAATGACTAAATATCAGGTGATAAATTCCGGCAAGCCTTGCACTTCCATCTCGATGTTGTATATACTTCACATTAAATGCACCGGTTTTATTTTTCGATAAAAGTTAAAACTTTTGCTTATGTTTAAAACTCAACTTTTTTATTTGATATTATAATTTACAAACGGATTTAAGTCAAAATTATGTATTTTTTCCTTTCTATTCTTTACTCAATGTGATATTTTTAATATGTCGTATTTTACTATTATGGCAAACTCATTTAATGGGCGTAAATATTAGTTTCTCACTAATGATTTTACATATAGAAAAAGAAAACACTTTGAGATGCGCGGACCTTCTTCTTTTCAATAATAATTCAATTGCACACGATAAATTCATTCTAATATTTCTCAAAGAGCATTCGAAAGCAACTACTTACATAAACTAATCACGCTAAAAAGTATCATTTAACCATTTAAATGTTGCTTTACATACATGCTCGTGCACATTTTCTTGAATCAATTTGCACATGTGAGCTACATCAATAGAAAACGCAAATAAATTACTTGTTTATGAAAATGCATTAACATAATACATATATCTATATATATGTTATCTATAACAATCACCTAAATATGTAAGAAACAAAGAAAATAGTTGGTATCCCAATCTTTGGTTCCATTTATCTGAGCATGCATGATCTTGTGTGATTTTCACGATACCTGCGTATGATAACTAAATTAAGAAAAAAAAGAAGACCAAGTTAATTACAAAGATCTAAAAGATGTGTGAATCATCTCCAAAATGTTGCAAAAAAGAATTTACATATCGCTACCAACAATCAAAGATCTAAAAGATGTGTGAATCATCTTCAAATGTACATACTAAATGTGATTTTGGTGGGTTTATATAGGCATGAATTAGGTTAAATCATTAATTATTCTTGCAACCTTTCGCAACCCTTGCACTTCATCTAACCGACTTTTAATTCTATACTAAATGTCATGTCATCAATTCGGGCAACCCTTGCACTTCATCTCCTTTCATGATTGTATAGTTATTATGAGGCTGCATTGAATTTCGAGCATTAGTTATCTTGTACTCTATGCAACTACTAAATGACTCCAACTTGTTTCTAACTCTAAAAACTCTATCATCATTACTCCACATTAAATTTAGGGACTGAATCTTATAGTATTATAGATTCGACACAAAAAATGGAGCCTAAGATTACCCCTTCACACTAATTACGACACATTCTCACTTTCATGTCTTTACCAACATACCAAAACTCATCTTTTCATGAATAACAACATCAAACTTTATACATATTTGTAAGATCAAAATTAAAACAAATAATTTGTGAACTTCAATTAATACCATATAGTAACCATTGGTAAAGAGACCCTCAAATCCCTATCAAAAAACATAGATTAAAATAAATTCTCAAAATATTAATTTTGTCTAGTTATACTTTCCATCAATTCAACTTTGATTTTGTATTATTTCTAATGTCATGGGGTGGATACATTGCAACCTCTTAAACTGCTTAAGTGGAAGAAAAAAATAAAATAAAAGCAAGACTCAAGCCACCATTAATATTCATCAAAGCTTTGTCACACTAATTATTAACCTTGTTTACATGGGACTTCATCTTGAGTATCTTGATTACTCCACATTAAAATGAATTCGACAAAAAAATAGAGCCTAAGATTACTCTTCCCACTAATTACGACACATTCTCCCTTTCATGTCCCTACCAACATACCAAAACTCATCTTTTCATGAATAACAACATCAAATTTTATACATATTTGTAAGATCAAAATTAAAACAAATAATTTGTGAACTTCAATTAATACCATATAGTAACCATTGGTAAAGAGACCCTCAAATCCATATAAAAAAACATAGATTAAAATAAATACTCAAAATATTAATTTTGTCTAGTTATACTTTCTATCAATTCAACTTTGATTTTGTATTATTTCTAATGTCATGGGGTGGATACATTGCAACCTCTTAAACTGCTTAAGTGGAAGGAAAAAAAAATAAAAGCAAGATTCAAGCCACCATTAATATTCATCAAAGCTTTGTCACACTAATTATAAACCTTGTTTACATATGATTTTCATTTTCTTGCATGCCTAATTTTTTGACAGTTCTTTCATAAATGTGGAGATATTATCCACTCCATCTCCATCTTCCACTTTGTTTTGTTATCAACATCTTGATATACCCCGTTAGTGTCACTAACCACTTATCAATACCTGCAAGAATAACATTAATAAACTACTAACCAACCCAAAATTTTAAAATAGGTTAGCAGATCTAACCCTCGGTTCCTTCTCAGGAAACAACACATCCATTTGTCTTCCATAAACTTCAAAGCTGGACTATCAACCGACTTCACATGCGAGAAAGTTAACCATTTGCTTACCTTTGCATGTATACCCCCTTGCATTAATCAAATCAATATTTCTACATGAACCATTGCACGTAACATTAATATGCATAGTACACCTTCATTGGACGGAAAAATTTTACATTAACCAACTAAATTCAATTCCATAGGTGAGAAGCTAAACCAAAAAGAACTTTATCACACTATAATGAAAAATATGGAAAAACTATTGACTGAAAAAAATGATCATGTCAATATCTATTTCAAAACTATTTATCTAATTAGCAAGCTTGTTAATTCACAGATCTTGATCCATAAAAACAGATGGGGTACATACCAAGGTTACGGTTATTGATGCCAATGAGTTCAATGGCATCAATTGCTAGCATGCGATCCATTTCATTCTCATCATGTGCCTAGAAACAAAAAGTAGAGATCAAAAGGAAATTGGTTAGTTGGTGTTGCGCTGAATTTACACACAAACAATAATAAACTAACAGCAAACATGTGATTCATACAAAATCATCAAACTATACATAAATTAAAGTTTCACACACACACACACATCATTAACAAAGACCAAATGGTGTTATTTATAGTATTCAATGATAGTGGTTGAAGGGTTTGTACATTTATTTGAAGGCAAATGAAAGGAGCAAATGATTAAATGAAAATAAAGGCTAGCAACATTTCGTATGGTTTCACTCATTTACATTTGAAACACTAAATATAGCTCATATGTACTTACCACTTAAGCATGAACATTAAATCAAGGTACTTACGCATGAAGCCTCCGCATAATGAAACTCGATTTTCTGCATTTAATTCCGAGCATTAGGTAACTTGTACTCTATGCAATCTTGACGCCTCCACATTAAATTATAGGACTCAATCTTATATGTTTATAGATAATAATAATAATAATAATAATAATAATAATAATAATAATAATAATAATAATAATAATAATAATAATAATAATAATAATAATAATAATAATAATAATAATAATATACTAGACCCACAAATTTTAAACTCGTACTACGTATATCTCATGGCTTTAACACAACCTCGTATATTCTGACTTAAGACTTAATCCAAAATTTCAGATTTTAAAAAAACACTACTTTTGCTTTTTGAACTCCGTGAATCAATGTTTGGAAAACCGGGTTCTAAATCAACCAGGTCAAGTCATCGGGACCGGGTTTAACTGGTTCGACCGCCGGGTCAACCCGGTTTTCAATTTATTAGTATTTTTTTATTTGACCGAGTCAACCGGCTCGATCGCCGGATCAACCCGGTCAACCCAGGTTTTTATTTAAAAATTTTGAAAAAACGAAACCCGGCCGGTTTTCGAAAACCGGGTTGACCCGGGTCACTCAAAACCCAACGGGTCTAACCGGTTAACTCGGTTTTAGAAACTCGGGTCTTTTTGTCCCATTTTTTTGGCCGAAACTGGTCGAACTGGTTAACCCGGCTGGGTCGACCCGGGTTTCAGAACACTATCATGAACCCAATCCAACCCCTCCAACAAACGGCATGCGCATTGTAGGAAATTAGCGTTAGCATTGTCTAAACTAAGCACGAAATTATTACGATAATGACTAACAATATTTTCACGACAACTACATGCTACTTTTACCAACACACATATGATCTATTAATTTATATTAAGTCTTGCGTATGTACATTTCAAACAGTAAATCAAGAAATCCTAAAATGTAAGTTGAATAGTTTGTCGTAAAATAATAAGATTACATAAAATGTATATAAAGATGAGATGTGAACCTCGATCACCCATATCGCGAACGGAAGCCAATAATTTTTAGGTACAGTTTCTAGGCCAAATGACTTTTTCTGATTTGAATAATAGAAAAGTGTCTAGCCCTGGACCAATCCGAATTGATTATAAGTAAAGGTTTTATCGTTTCATAGACCAGAAACCGGGCAAACTTAACTGTTATCATTTCATTTGGTCGATCGACTCAACTTTTCGATTATGATGGTTTGAACGACCAAGTTCTGCACACCCCTAATCGCACCTTTGAATCGAAATGAAAATAAGAAAATTATCACCCTCTTACTGGGAAATTTACATTGATTAATCATACGTGAACGTGACATATGACAAGCAAATACTTGTTGATGATGTTTATTTTTCTTAGCCTTTATGGTACATTTAAAAACATATGCCAATTAAACTAAATATTACAATATGGATATTATGTGAGTTTTGTAAATTTTTTTGGATCTTGACAATACAATTTATGTGTAAGGATATGTGACAATATATATATCATGAACAATAGGATTCAACTTTCCAATATTAATTTTCCTCAACTATTTTTACTTGTATTTTATGATTCCATGGTCGGTTGTTTTGTTGGTAATGTCCGACTATACGTAAGTAGTCTCTTATTGCGTTAACAAGACATGGTAATTGATGCATAATAGACAACCCGGCCTAGCTTGGAATTGGCTTAAAATGAGTATAAAATGATTAGGTTAAGAAGAGGGTGGTGCTTTTTAATTAAGGTGGTTTAATTACGATGATGACTAGCAATATTTCAAGACTACTACATGCTACTTTAACCACACACATATCATTTGTTATAAATTTTAGTCTTGCGTATGTACATCTCAATTCTCAAACAGTACGTACACCATAAAAAGCATAACGATCGAGATCCAGTTAATTGGTACACCATAAAAATCAATCTTCTAAAACTGTATGTGATTAATTTCTTTTTTGTAGAACTTCTAAACACAACATGACTTTCTTTTGGCTTATTCACATTCAGGCGTACGTACGTGCATGTGATAATACAATTAATGAATCTGAATGTGCGACAAAAAATATATTAGGATTCAACATTCCAATTTTTTTCTTCTTTAATTACTTCTATCTTTTGTTTTCATGATCGGTTGTTTTGTACGTAGAATTTTATTTGTCTTTGACTAGTGTTCCATAATCAAAACGTTAGGATAACGCATAAGGTAGATGTTATTATCAATGATGAAACAAACATGAGGCGTTTGATGCAACAACCAAAAAAGAGATGGGAATTGACGCATAGTAGGCAAGCCTTAGCATTGGCTTAAAATAAGTATGAAATGATTAATTAGGTTAATGAGAGGGTGGCGCTTTTTATTTGATTACGATAATGACTAACAATATTTACTTTCAAGACAATTACATGCATGCTACTTTTACCAACAAGCATATTCATTCTTGACAAATTCACTATATCGATCAATTAATAGGCGTATAGCATAATTTTGTATTGACTTCTCGTGCAACTGGCATATGAATGTTGGTGCATATGTTAAGACAATCTGTTAAAAGGTTTTATGCATTCAAAACAATAAGCTTAAGGCACTTTTATACTTGCATAAAAGTTTGAATGTACCTAAGCCACTCATATATATATACTTGTTAAAGTGTAGTACAAATATATTCTGGGCTAATGACACCGTAATGTATCATACTTGTCACTTGCACCTTTTATATGTATCGAACAAATTATTTTGTTATTCAATGTACTAAATTTGATTTTATTGTATTTTTTGTATTGACCATTTTGCCCCTCAATTTTTTGCTACTATATGTATAATAGTTATCATAAAGTACACAAAAGATACAATAAAATCAAGTTTAATACATAGAATAGCAAAAAATTTGTTCGATACATATAAAATGTGCAAGTGATAAGTTACCAAAATTAAAAAAGTAAATTCGTTTTCTTTTTTTCTTGTAATACTATATAGTAGGTGACTATTGTCCATGCAGTAACGTGTGAGTACCATGTTATTATTTCGTGAGCAGTTTATAAGTTATGAATAATGAGCTTGTAAGCAAATGACCATGTTGAATTCTTTGGGTAGATTGTTAGAATTGAATAGGTAAGAAATGACTAAAATACCATTAAGGTTATGTCAAATATGTTGTTTTTGATAGCTATCGTTAAAAGTTTGTGTCGCAGACTTGTGGAAAATAATTTTTATATGCATGTTAAAATAAACTTAGGAATATAAGAGGTTAATAATAAAAATGACAATGTCGCCTACAATGTTAAGTGTGGAGAAACAAACAAGTAAAATGGTTGATTCTAGAGACCCTAAGATATTAGAAAAATGGAAAAATGAAAATAAAAAATATTTAAAGTAAACGGTAGTAGTATGTATGTATTTAAAAAACGTTAAGTTTATTACAGGAGGAGGAGGAGTAAAATGGGTTGAGCTAGGCTGGAGTGGGCTTAGTGAAATAACTTGAAAAAATGGCAGTGATGGACAAAAATACCCTCATCATCATGATCATGCATCTCCAACGGTCTATAAATACCAGTATGTTCCCGCATTTGTTAACAAAAAAAATGTCAAATCAAATCAACCAATCATGATTTACGAATGTGTGACCTGTAATTTTCGCTCTAACCTGTTGAAGAGTGTTCAGAATCATCAGATTAACGAGTGTCCTAACCGTTTCAATACCGGCGTCGGTAGGGAAGCGATTGAACGTACATATCTCCAAGGAATGATTGCTAACCGCTGTCACGATGGACGTAAGGGAGGAGGACGAGGTTGTCACGGTTGAGGGCCTTCGTGGTGGACGCGGCAACGGCGTTGGAGGACATGCACCTGCACGTGTTGTCGCAGGATGGCACATCGTTCAACGCGCCGCCGTTGAGACTGAAAAAGCTGAAATTGATGATGGTGTTTATGAACAAGCTGCTGCTGATGCTAATGAACAAGCTGAAGATAATGATGTTGTTAATGAAGACGATGCTCCTGCTCAAACAACAACATCTTCATCCTCTGTTGTTGCTGATAACACCTCCGCTTAGTATCGTTTCATTAATAATAATAGTACAATTGTAAATGTAAGTTTATGTGTTGGAGAGCATTCTACTCTATCCGTTTTGTATTCGTATAATTGTTGTTGTTTTCCGTTGTTCATGTTTTAGCAGAACTCGTGCTTTAGTCAATTTCAATTGATGAGATATATAGTACTAGTAATGTTTTAGAAGTAGTATAACGTACGTTGTTATCGATGATGAACAAGTGTAAGAAGTAATAAATAATAAATAAAATTCCGTTTGATTGTTATATTTCTGTTAACGGTGACGGCATCCGGTTAGTGTAATTGTTTTACTTCTTCCGATTTCAGTTATAGTCTGTCCTACGTGTAATGTTTCTCTCTGTCCTACGTGTTTATTTTGTATCGTTGACTGTTGACCGATTGACTATGTCTGACCGGAGAGATAGATATAAGTTAATATATTCCTATGCCTAGGGTTTCGAGATATTCTTTTGTTGTTGTTTTGGAGTGAATTACGATTATTTGATCTAATTAATAATTAGAAGAAAATTAGATTCGTTTTTTGTGAAATGAAGCTTTGATTGCGGTACCGATTGGTTTGCCAGCATAGTCATTGATTAGGATTTGGTGACATATGATGGATGGATGGAAGCGAATTTTTAACAGACTAGGATTTGGTGCTTTAGTTTCGATTCCGTTACCGATTGGCCAATTCATTTAATCCGGTGAGACGCGTTTCAAGTGAATCAAGTTTCAAGTGCGTTTTCGGTTGGTTCGCCGGCTGATTCGTTTTTTACGGATTAGGATTTGAAGGCGAATTTTAGGTCAGTATTAGCAATAGATTTGATCTGGTGAGACGATTGTTTCAGCCGATTCAGGAAAAGGATTAATTATATCTCCTTGGCACCTCTAAAGTGAATCAAGTTTCTAGTGCATTTCCGTTGGTTTGCTGCCTCGGTTGATGATGATGATACTCAGAGTTCGGTTCTGTCAGGTGATTCAATACACGACTCATATGTTGTTTTCTGCATTTTATTCAGCCTTAAACTTGTTGATATGATCATGTTTCTAAATTTTGCCTTTTGATCGTGTGACTTTGCATATGTCGACCGGTGATTTTTTTTTTCGTTACAAACTTTCCTTATAGGTAAAATTGACCTGAATTAACTGAACTTATAGATGGCACAGCTTTAGCATATCCTAACTTTGGATTTAGTTTCACAGGGAACCGAACTACTCGCTTTAGATGTGATGGCTTGAAGTATGTGTGTGAATTGTAATTAGATAATACTTTTGTTTTTATATCAATCAAATGACACATTAAATCTTCTTCAAGTTTAAATAAATCTTCTATTCTATAACCGTTGAGTTTTTAGAACATTTTATAATGATTTATTAAGTTCTAAATACTTTTTTATAAGTTATAAGATGTCATGTAGGACTTACTTAGAAACATATATTAGCTGAATGTTTGTTTTTCTAAAACAATCTATAACGTTTAATTTTTGTAAAACAATATTCTCATTTAGAAATGTAGTTTTTCATGAGATATAATGTTAGCTTCAAATAAGGATAGAGTTTAAAAATTATAAATATTAAAGACAAAGGGGTTGAAGTGTACCTTTCATAAGAAACATGGTTTGAGAAAAGGTTAAAATTTTTAAAAATTATGAAATAGTAATCAAGTTTGAATTTTGTTACAATAGTCAATCTAAGTTTCTATTAATCATAAAATACACTCAAAGTTTCAAAAGGTTTATATTATTATGGAATTTTTATGCTTGGTAACCAAAATGTAACACTTCTCAAACTTGGTTATTATTTTATGACTAATATTTCTTTTCGTTTGTGCATAAGTTGGTTGAGATAAGTTAAATTCATGAGGGCGAGTGTTTATTGTTATGGTAGTCAAATAATGCATATATAAATATGTAAAACAAAGTTTTTTTTTTTTTTTTTTTTTTTTTTTTTTTTTTTTTTTTAATATTTTTACAACAATAGAACAATATTAAAACTTAGATAATTTTGGTAACTAATTTAGGGCCCGTTTGGTACACTGGGTTCATGCTTGGAATTTGGGTTTGGCTTCAAAAGATAAGTTTGGTTGAAAAGATGAGTTAGGATGGGCCCACGTCAATCCAAATATTTGGCATTCTTGCAAAGGAGGCATGGCAGTGGCCAGTGGGGATTTAAGAAAAACACTGTTGGGATTTTGACTTTATGACGTGCAAGTGTTTCTGTCCATTTGATTTTTTGACTTTACACAAATTATAAGTTTGTAAATTTTTTATGTGGGCCCTTTTTATCTCTTATCATTTAATTCAAAACCTAATACCAAATACAAATTCAAATTTAAATCCAAATCCAAATTTTAATCCTAAACCCGACTACAAACCAAACGGGCCCTTAATGTTTGAGTGACTTAACTAGAGCATTCATGAAACTCTGCTACGCAACATTTTCCTATATCAAAACGAAAAGACTTAGCACCCTCACTCGGACTAAGACATGACGTTTTAAAAAGTACTACTGTAATTTCTTAGCAAAGAGTAATTTTGTAGTTAGCAAATTGCTTTAACTATAACATTTCATATGTTTATCTATCTATACTACCTTATAATGTATTTAGGAAATCTATATTTAGAAGTCTTAAAATGTTTAAGACCAAAAACATTTCTTTAATAGGAAAGATGCATACACATATAATTAAAAGCCTAGAAATTTAAGTGTCTTTAAAAAGTCTGAGTTGTTACAAGTATAGCTTTCAATGCTTGTAATTTTTTAAGACTTACAAGAAAAGAAGTATAGTGTACACCACTTTAATGCATATAATTTTCAGACTTACAAGACAAGACACATAGTGTACACCACTTTAATGCACATGTTAAAAAAATAAAACACCACATTTAATACTATTTAGTGTTGTCATTTAACTAACAGATCAATAAATACAATTAATACAGTTATTAAAACACCGCTTACATAAAAAAATACAAATTATCAAGCATATTGTACAACCAAATTAAACATCATTCTTGCATTAAATGTCACCAATACAAATAATAAAGCACATTATACAAATATTTAAGCCCAAAAAGGGCAACGGGCCAAATGGGCGTGAGCCCGAACTGGTGCGGGCCAAACGGGCTAGCCCGAACGGGCACGGGCTAAACAAAATTCTTGATATCCGTAAATTTTTTGTTAAAAAGAAAATAATAAACTTAAATATATGATTCACTGAAAAATTTAATTTCAGGTACCCGCAGCTGCAACGCGCGGGTACCTTGCTAGTCAATTTAACATGCATTTTATAAAACTAGACGAGTACCCGTGCATAGCAACTGAATTTTATAGCGACAAATAGTTTATTCATAAAAAAAAGTTTATAGGTTATGAATGAAAAATAATAAAAGTTTGAAGATTTGGGAACTAAACATAATGTTTTGAAACCCGTTTTGACCCGGGTGGTTCAACCGGTTGAACCATTCCGGTCGATTTAAACCGGGTCAACTTGCTAGGTTGGGTCAAAACGGGTCAAATTAAACCGGTTCAACCCGTCGGGTTTGAAGCGTCCCGGGTCAACTCGGTTTGTGATTTGTATTAATTGGTTGTATTTAATTTGGTAGATATGTTTTTAATTAGTTGTACAATGTAAATAAATCATTGTACTTTTAAGTAATGGGTGTTTTAATAAGAGTATTAATTACATTTCATAATTTTCTTTAATAAGATTTTTCAAGATTTCACATTACTTGACTTTTCAATTGATTGACCATTTTTCTTTTACTAGACGAGTACCCGTGCATAGCAACGAGATTTTATAGCGACAAATAGTTTATTGATAAAAAAAAGTTTATAGGTTATAAACGAAAAATAATGTTTTGAAACCCGGTTCGACCCGGGTGGTTCAACCGGTTGAACGGTTCCGGTCGAAAAATAGGTCGATTTAAACCGGGTCAACTTGCTAGGTTGGGTCGAAAACGGGTCAAATTAAACCGGGTTAATCCACCGGGTTTGAAGCGTCCCGGGTCAACCCGGTTTGTGTTTTAATTGGTTGTATTTAATTTGGTAGATATGTTTTTTAATTGGTTGTACAATGCGAATAAATCATTGTACTTTTAAGTAAAAGATAATGTTTTGAAACCCGGTTCGACCCGGGTGGTTCAACCGGTTGAACCGTTCCGGTTGAAAAATGGGTCGATTTAAACCGGGTCAACTTGCTAGGTTGGGTCGAAAACGGGTCAAATTAAACCGGGTCAATCCGCCGGGTTTGAAGCATCCCGGGTCAACCCGGTTTGTGTTTTAATTGGTTGTATTTAATTTGGTAGATATGTTTTTTAATTGGTTGTACAATGCGAATAAATCATTGTACTTTTAAGTAAAGGATAATCTTTTTAAACCCAGTTCGACCCGGGTAGTTCAACCGGTTGAACCGCTCCGGTCGAAAAATGGGTCGATTTAAACCGGGTCAACTTGCTAGGTTGGGTCGAAAACGGGTCAAATTACCGGGTCAACTCGGTTTGTGTTTTAATTGGTTTTATTTAATTTGATAGATATGTTTTTAATTAGTTGTACAATGTGAATAAATTATTGTACTTTTAAGTAATGAAGTGTTTTAATTAGAGTATTAATTACATTAATTTTCTCTCACATTTGACTTTCAATACTCAACTTTCAAGACTCAACTTTTCAAGTTTGACCATTTTTTCATTATAGATAGTATAGATATGTAGTATAGATTATTTCCAATCGTATTACGTTTTTGTACACTCTACATTAACAAATGTACTACTTAAATTTGAAAATAATAAGAAAACAATAAATGATTCCATATTCTAACAGTCAAACTTGCTAAAAAACGCTCATGAGTCATGACTCCTTAAATCTTCTTTGAAATTTTAGTAACGCATAATAGCTTTAACTTTTGAATTTACTCACAAAAGTACAAAAAAAAAAGAAAAAAAGAAAACCATTTTTTTGTTTTCATTGCCGATCAGTAGTTGATACCTGCCGGCCTGTGGTTGTTTAACAAACTTTTTTTCATTACTAGTTTAATGTTTTTTTCGTTGATTTTAATAAACTTTTGATCATCATTATATTCTTATGATATAAAAAGTTAAAAATAATATAAGTTTTGAGTTTCATGATCAAGTAATATACCACTTTTCATGTATGTTAACCAGGTAGGGTTTTTTTTTTTTTTTTTTTTTTTTTTTTTTTTTTTTTTTTTTAATAAATTGATCAAATGAAAAAAAAGTTTCGATTTCTTGTTAGTTTTGAGTTGGGTTACGTTGGAAATGTGTTTTTATGATCTGGGTGGACTTTCTAAGTGCTTATATGTGTCCTTCTTTGGATTTGTAGGGAAAGAGTGGTTAGTCGGGGTTCGTTTATGGATAGTACGAGGTCGTTTCAGAGACGGGGGAGTTTTGCTCCTTTGTCACCGACACAGATGTTGTGGTCAAGCGAAAATGGTAGCCCGTCTAGTAAAGATGATAAAGATAAAGGTGTAAATGTGCAAGTTATTTTGCGTTGCAGGTTAGTTTTTAGTATATTGTCTATCGTTTCGTAACAAAGATACAAATTTGCTCGTCTAGTGCATTTGCATGACTTGTTAATGTGTGGTTTCCAGGCCATTTAGTGAGGATGATGTGAGGGCAAAGACACCTATGGTGGTAACTTGTAATGAAGGTAAACGAGAAGTAATTGTTACCCAAAGCACGGGTAGTAAGCAAATAGATAAAGCCTTTTGTTTTGATAAGGTATAGTTTTGAATAATGTCCGTTATGTATCTAGAGTTTGATAGGTTTCCATTTTGATTAAATGCTTGGATGTGTAGGTGTTTGGTCCAGGGTCGAAACAAAAGGATTTGTATGATCAAGTGGTTGATCCCATTGTTAAAGAAGCTCTTGAGGGCTATAATTGGACCATTTTTGCGTATGGGCAAACGGGGACCGGAAAAACCTACACAATGGAAGGTGAAGGTGGAAAAACAAAGGTCTAACTCTTGCTCCACGACAATCCTTTGACTTTTGAGGTCAAATATTGTACATTGCACGTTTGAGCTAGATTATGATTGTAATCAGGGGCGGATCCATGTATAGTCCAGGGGTAGCGGTCGCTACCCCTGAACTTTTACCTGGTAGTGTAATTTTTGGCGATTTTTTACGTTTTTTAGCCATTTTTGGCCATTTTTTTGGCGATTTCGCTACCCCTGAAACAAATTTTCGCTACCCCTAAACAAATTTTCGTATTTCGCTACCCCTGACAGAAGCTCCTAGTTCCGCCGCTGATTGTAATACAAATTTAACTTATTATTTTTCACATTTAGTGTTTTGTACAAACATGTCATTATCATTTTGTCCCCTTAAATGTTTAGATAGTTCATATAAAGTTTAAATACGAAACTTTTGCCGCCTTGACCTAAAAAGTCAAACTGTAGCTTAAGGATCATTTTCTATGCAGAATGGAGAGTTTCATGAGGATGTTGGAGTTATTCCAAGAGCTGTTGAACAACTTTTCGACACTCTTGAAGCTCAAAATGCAGAATACAGTGTGAAAGTGACATACATAGAGCTTTATAATGAGGAAATAACGGATCTTTTGGCTCCGGATGAAAAGTCCAAAAAGTCCATATCTTTAATGGAAGACGGCAAAGGTGCAGTTTTCATGAGAGGGTTAGAAGAGGAACTTGTATGCAGTGCAGATGAAATATACCACATTTTGCAAAAGGGGTCTGCGAGAAAGCACACAGCCGAGACACTTATCAACACACAAAGTAACCGTTCTCACTCGTTATTTACCATCACCATTCAAATCAAGGAGCATAGTTCGGATGGGGTAGAAGTAACCAAATGTGGAAAGCTGAATCTTGTAGATCTTGCTGGTTCAGAAAATATATTACGCTCTGGTGCAAGGGAGGTATAAAAGAGTTACTTTATTTACAATTGGTCAAAATGATTTTTGAGTTTTTAGGCCTACACGAATTTCGACCCAACTGCCCCAGTTTGGTTTTAATTAACCTTTTTATTTTTAATTTACGGGTTAAAGATAAAATAAGCTGAATCTACCTTTTTGTCAGTAAAATAGTAAATTTGCTGCCACCTCTACTTATACCAAGAATGATAGTCTTGACTTTTGAGGGTCAACCATTTGACCTCATGTTTGTGGCAGGAAAGAGCAAGGGAAGCTGGTGAGATCAACAAGAGCCTACTTACACTTGGTAGAGTAATAAATGCATTGGTTGAGCACTCAGGACATGTTCCGTATAGGTAACAAATTTACTGCAACAAACATCACAAATTTACAATGTTAATAGTTAAATGCAACATCTTTTTCAAATGTATTTTGTGAACTTAACACTAAATATCAGGGACAGCAAATTAACAAGGTTATTGAGAGATTCATTAGGAGGGAAAACAAAGACATGCATAATAGCTACTGTGTCACCTTCTATCAACTCGTTGGAAGAAACACAAAGCACACTAGATTATGCATACCGGGCTAAAAGCATCAAGAATCGACCAGAGGTTAGTTATCTTTTCTAGAATTGAAAATTGGAATAATCTCTAGACCTTATTCCATCTTTTGAAAAACTACAGGTTAATCATAAGGTGACAAAATCAGTAGCTGTCAAAGAACTCTACACTGAAATTGACAGTCTTAAGCAAGGTAAAAATTTACTCCGTATTAATTTTGATGTGTGGCTAAGAATGATTAAATGCGTAATAGTATTATTTACCTATCAGAATTGCATGCGACGAGGGAGAAAAATGGAATATATATACCGAATGATCGTTACATTAACGAAGAAGCTGCCAAAAAGGTTTACCTCCATCTTATTTCTATTTATCTCTATCTCAAGAAAATTGCATGGCGTTTCTAATTAAAAATGTGAAAAAATTACATTAGATAATAAACTTAGGATATTTTGTGGATCAGAATCAGAAACACTTATAATGTGCAGCGATGACCATTGATTTATGTTTATAGGAATTAATGGATTAACTTATTATTTTCTTGTAGGAAATGACTGAGAAATTGGAGTTAAAAAGTAAGGTAAACATATCTGTTTTTCTATTTTATTATGCCCATTTTCATCTTAGTATCAAACACTAAGAACTTGATTTATGTTTATAGGAACTAATGGATCTTCAAGAACTTCTATTTCGTCAACAAAAGTTGACTTCAGAATTGAGTCAAAGACTTGAAAATATGGAGGTTAGAATAGCTTTATTTTCTTAGTTATAAATCACAAAGAATCTATCTGATGTATATAACTCTGGTACTTTCAGAGACAACTTCATGAAAGTAGGCAAGACGTATCCAGTCTAGAAGATAAACTGAGGCATGCGAGTGAGTCAACAAAAGAGAAGGAATATCTTATACTCAATCTTCTAGAATCGGGTGAGTTAAGTTAATGTTATATTAAGAAGGTGGCAATTTGGATTCATGAAACTGGGTTGTTTTAGGTTATGGTTCATTCCAAATTGGTCGCATGGGTCAAATAAATATATTTTGAAAAAAGGAAATGGGTCAAACGGGTTGATCATCCTTATTGTTCCTTTGATGCTTATATTTGTATTCGTTTTTTTTTTTTTTTTTTTTTTTTTTTTTTTTTTTTTTCTCCTATTCTAATAAAACAGATTATTATTGTAATAAAGTGATTCTGTAATACTACATAATGGCATAATGCCCTTAAAAAAACATTAGACTAAAAATGGACAAAAAGTATTTGCAGGCCAACCCAACGTGACCCATTTTGACTTGCACTAAGAACAATCTGTTTCCAACCCAACCTGTTTTGACCCGTTTTTCAACCCGACCATTTTACCAACATTATTATATATAGTAACAATTAATTTCTATATCCTCATATCACCTACTCTTATATAGAAAAAACACTCACTAAAAGAGCAGTTGAGCTTCATAGTGAGCTAGAGAACGCAACATCAGAGGTATCCAGCTTGTTCGCGAAAATTGGTTTGTACCTTTTTAAACTTGAGCACTTTTTTTTATTTGACCTACAAACTTTAATTAGATTTTATAGCTTCTTATTTATTTCTTTATTTTGTTTTAAAGAGCACAAGAACCATATAGAAGATGGAAATAAAGTGCTAGTTCAGTGCTTTCAAACACTGTTAGCTCAACACCTTGAAGCTCTTCACAAGATTGTTGTTACTTCTGTAGCACACCAAGAACAACATCTAACTGCCATCGAAGGACATATGAAGTCCTTTGTATCTGAACAAGATAAGGTAAATTATATGACATTTTTAAAAGCTTATTTTAAGTTCAGGATTCAGAATATTGGACATGCATGCTAGAGGTGGCAATTTGACCCGTTCACTTATGAATGGGTCAATCCGGGCTATGTTTCATCTCTAATGTGTCAAATCGGTCGGAAGTAGCTTACCTAATTAGGTTATTATGGAAATTATGTAATTGCTGAAATAAAAAATTTCATACTGATTATTTTTTTGAAGCTTCAAATTCTTGGACAAAGATTGTTTTGGGTCAACCAAACCATACCCAAAATAACCAATTTTTTTTACATGTTATGTATCTCGTCCATTACCTTTATTGCATACCGTGGATCCATGTAGGTATGTGCCTATGCCCATGCTTATGTTAGCACTTGAGGAACATCTCTATATATTTAGCCAAATTGAACTCCTCGACTGTCAAAATAAAAATTATGGACTTGGATTCTTTATTGATGTATGTATAGGCGACACAAGGACTCCAAATTCGAGTAGAAAAGATAAGGGACATATTTTCCGGTGGTATAAAATCTCTGGTTGAACTAGCTACAGAGTTCAGTGGGAATTCCAAGACAGCACTTGGTGACATAAATTCTGAAGTTGTCGAGCATTCTTCTGCCCTTGCAGAAGTTAGTAAGCCAATTCATATTTTGGAGCAGATTAAAGCGGTGATGGTTTCTGATTTTTCAAAATTTTAGGACGTTAATGTCTTGATGATTTATGTGTTTTTATGTGCAGCTTATAAGAGAAGCCTCAGTCAAGGTTGGTGACGTACTAAATGATTTACACAGTAACCTTAATGATCAGGAGCAAAGTATAGCTACCTTTTGGAAACAGCAGCATGAGGTACATTATTACCATTAGCCAATTTAATATCTTGGACTGAAAATTAGTAGTTTGTAATTAAGCTGGCAATTTCAACCAAATAATTTTGAATGATTTTGGTTAATCTCCAACTGGAACACATCGATTTGAACGAAAGTCGCCCCAAGTATACTCAAATGTTTATAGTCCCATTAATTACTTTCTGATAAAGAAATCGATAGTGTTTGTAACCCATTAATATGTTTTGGTCTGTAACTAAAACGCCCTGTTTTGACCTGTCAATCGACAAACTTATCTAACCATGGCAATGGCCTTCAAGTAAATTTGGCTTAATTATTTGCCATTGCGATTCCAAAATACTTGTGTCACATTGCACTAATTTTTTATATGGTAACCAGAGCCAGTTGCGAGCATACCAGACAACCCAGTCTGCATCTAGTGTTACAGTGAGTTTCTTCAAGACTATGGCCCATGACATTTCCAGGGTGATAGAAATGGTGGAAGACGCACGATCAAAATATGACAAGCAACTGAGTGATTTTAAGATAAAATTTGAGGTTTGTACCCTCATTCACATAAGCTTTTCTCCCTTGTCATCTTCACATTCACAAGCAAAATAGTCATTTTTTATTTTAATCGCAGGATTATGCCAATGGGGAAGACAAACAACTATTAGACAAGATGGCAGAGCTTTTAGCAAGTTCCAATGCCAAGAAGAAACAGCTGGTATGTAATTCCTTTTAAGGGTGGCTGGATTTTCATTTTCTTACCCATTTTTTAGACAACATAAAATTAATTAATACATTATCATATGTGAAATATTATAGTAATGGTTTTTTTGTTTTTTTTGTTTTTCTGTTTTTTTTTTTAACATGTTGCTATGTTTGATAGATTCAAACGGAAATAGATGCTATTCGAAGTGATATTGGCAGCAGAACCTACGATATTCATCGTAAAGCGTCAAACATGCATACTCTCTCTTCCTCAACACAAGATGAATTCACAACTTTCTTGGGTAAAACAGAGAGACATTACACTGAGGATAAAAACGCGACTCAAAATGCAAAAGATGGTTTGACAGCCAAACTCCAAAACTGGTATAAAAGTTCATTCATTACTTGTATAACAAATGCTAATGGGTCATATGGGTCAAGCTGGCTAATTTAAACAAACAGGAAACGGGTATAATAAGTAGTATGGGTCAAAGTGTTTGAAACTTCAAAGTCATTTGAAATGCTACACCAGCTTATTAAAAAAGTTCGATTTTTTTTTTTTTTTTTTTTTTTTTTTTTTTTTTTTTTAATGATGTAATAAAAAGATGGATAAAAAAACGTGTTTGTGGGTTGGCCCAACCTGACCCAACCCATTTCTAACCGCAGTTAAAAGTAGCCATTTCGACTATTTCTTGATCCGGACATTTTACTACCTCTATGTGAATAGGATATAAATGTTAATGCTATTTTACTTTAAAATGAAAAGGGCAACCAAAGCAAGAACAGGTTATGAAAGCTGGAGGCAAGTCAAAGAATCTCTAAGCGATGTACAGAAAAGGCATATAGAATCTGTGGATTCCACAAGCAAGTAAGTTTAAAATAAGTTACTCATTTGACTTAAGGTCAAATAATACTTTCAAAAACCAAGAAGTTATACTACTTGTTGACTTACTTTCATGCTGGCAAATTTAACATCAATGTCTTCCATTTTCTAACTGTTAATACGTTTTGTTAATGCAGGGATTCACTTGAAACCAATCAAGCAATTCACTCTCGATTCTCATCCATGGCCTCGTCAACACTAGAAGAAGTAGAAATTGCTGAAAGTAGTTCTCTCACATCCATCGAATGTAAGCCATGTCGTAGGTCCAAAAATAGTCCTTCCATGATTCTATCACGTCAGAAGCACAAAACTTCCTATTTTGCGTTGCTTGATGCTTTTACTGCAATATTTCATGTTCAACTTATCAATTTAATAATTACAAAATTTATTGCAAGAGGTAACAAAGCAGACGAGTCGGGGAATGGTCAATATGGGTTCAGGTCAAATGTCAAAACTAGTAATCCAACATGGGTAGGTTATTGTTGGGCCAGCCACCAATACTTTGTGGTCCTTTTTTTTAACATAGTAAATACTTACATGCTCAATGTGAACAAAATTTTGAACCGTTTCACATCTTTAACTAATATCTTATATTTAACCCCGCTTGACTTGTTATGTATCAGTTGCCAAAATGGGTTGAAATTCTCACATTTGCAATACACTATTTTGTCTAATGCTATTTAGTGGTTTGAGAAAGTATAATAAGAATAGTGAACTACTTAATTTATTTGTCCAGTGTTTTAGAATTTGGAATGCCTTTCCCTCGTAAAGCTATCTTGAATCTTTTCATATATACATCTTTTGCAGGTGTGTTGGGGGATAACCACGAAGATAATGAGGGGATCATTTCACTAACTAGAAGTTTTCGTGATACTTTGAAGGATACCGAAACTGCTCACTCCGCCAAAATAACTGACATCACAAAAGATGCTGAAAAGTGCCTGATGAATGAATACATGGTAATGATGTTTTAGTTAAGTTCAAATCTGCTTGTAGAAAAATACTTTCGCTATTACCATAAAAAAAAAATAAGCAACCAAGTCCTTTTACCCCATAAGGCCATAAGAAAACCCATACAAGTTCCATTTATTTTGATTCTTGAAATTTGGATGATTTTTTCAGCATTAAAAACTTTGGTAAATAAAAATGATATTAGGACAAATGTTGATCTCCTTTTAGATGCAATTGGCCTAAAATGATTCTAAGTTGCTCATGTTTGCAACAAGCAGGTGGATGATTCTATATTATCAACACCAAATTTCTGTAAATTACTAAGCAAATCCAACACTGAAGAACTCAAGACTCCACCATTTGAGGTGTTGTTGGATTCATATCGAAAAGCTCAATCAGGGATGCAAGAAAATGGAAATTTAACCGCATTTTCTTTTGGAACCATTAATGGAGGGTGAAGATCAATAGGTACAATCATTCATTATTTATCTTTCTAAGGTTATTATTACCGTTAGAAGCTACACCAAGAACGCTTAATGAGATCTTGCTATGAACGTAATTAATGTAAACTATAGAGGAGAATGTAGGATATAGACCAGATTACTTCGTTTTTTATTATCTCAATTTAAAAGCATATTTTCTTGTTGGATAAATTTCTGATGCAAATTAATCTTGTTTAACTATATGCCAAGTCAATCGTTGATATTTGTTTTTGTCCTAAGCTACTCTTTGCAGAAATTTTTTGCCTTCTCTTTATCATTATTGCAATAAGTTATCCGCGACTAATGATCGTATTGCAAGTATACCAAGTTATCATTGCAAACCCGAGATACTATATGCCGAGCTACATGTAAAAGATACTCACCAGATACTTGACTTATAACACCAAGTTCTAAAAAGTATGTGAAATGTTGCAACTTTCACATGACATATACAAAAGAAAAGGAATTGTTCTTTGAAGTTTTTAACTCTTGGCTAGATACTTCACTTCTAGTTAGATATATACTTCACTTATGACACCAAGTTTTATTGTAATCATCTATTGCATCTAAAGCATACAAAAGAGCTTAACTGGCTTGTTTCAAATTTTATTTATACGAAACAAAAGTAATTTATCTATACTACCTTATAATGTATTTAGGACATCTATATTTAGAAGTCTTAAAATGTTTAAGACAAAAAACATTGCTTTAATAGGAAAGATGCATACACATATAATTAAAAGCCTAGAAATTTAATTGTCTTTAAAAAGACTGGGTTGTTACAAGTATAGCCTTGAATGCTTGTAATTTTTTAAGACTTACAAGAAAAGAAGCATAGTTTACACCACTTTAATGCACATAATTTTCAGACTTACAAGACAAGAAAGCATAGTGTACACCACTTTTATGTACATATTAAAAAAAACAAAACAAAACACCACATTAATGCTATTTAATGTAGTCAATTAATTAATTGGTCAATAAATACAATTAATACATAAAACACCCCTTACATAAGAAATACAAATTATCAAGCATATTGTACAACCAGATTTAACACAATTCCTGCATTAAATGTAACTAATACAAATAATAAAACACATTATACAAATATTCAAGCCCGAACGGGCAACGGGCCAAATGGGCTTGAGCTCGAATGGGTGCGGGCCAAACGGGCTGGAGCCCGAACAGGAACGAGTCAACAGGCTCGAGCCCGAATGGGCACGGGCTAATCAAAATTCTTGATATCCGTAAATTTGTTGTAAAAAATAACATAAAAACTAAAATACATGATTCACCGAAAAATTTATTTCAGGGTACCCGCCGCTGCAACGCGCGGGTACCCTGCTAGTCGTAATAATATCTTTTTGTTTGTTGAATTTATTTTGTATAGACAAAATTAAATACTATAGAAATAAAAAATGAATTAAAGTGTTGTTTTGCCATAAATCTAGTAGACAAGGAGACTAACTTCTGAACCCAACATACAAGTCGGTCTCTTTTTTGGCTCACAATTCAACCAATCTAAGCCCATAATATCTTTTGACACTTTTTTAACATACAAACGGATTATTTTCCAGCCTTAAATGTATCAGAATGGCATATCCTCTTAACTTTTGTTCATACTCCATTGATTATCTTATCAATTTAGGTTGCAGGATAATGATAAACAAGGGGGAAGGGAAAGGAAAATTTATAACAAATGGGATTCATAAATGGTTCGTAGAGGGAAGGTCGAACTAGGTATATGGAATTGAATGGCGATAAGTTAACTCTTGACAAGGGTTAGACGCATCCTTATTAAATCCGATTGCATTCAAGTCCACTTACCCACGGAAACTAGATATGTTTTAAAATGATTGGATAAAATGAAGAAAGAAAATAAGTGCATTTCACATGTCACCGTCTTATGTCGGTAGAAAGATAAGTAGGGAATAATGTAGGAGATATAACAATGCTCAAACGAATCCGTGGGTTATTAATGTACCTTTATTTGTTGTTGTCATTGCTATGAAAATGGTATATAATAATAATAATAATAATAATAATAATAATAATAATAATAATAATAATAATAATAATAAAAAAGTCGCAATGAATCTCTTAGAACTTTGACATGATGTTTTATAGCCAACCAAACCCTAATTACATAACATATGAGTATGATTTCGTTGGTCGGCAAAGTGAGACATGGCAATGTTGTCTTCTACTATATCATCACTCTAACATAAATATCATGTGTTAATACAAATATCGCCTAAAAACGTTATTTATATTTTACAATCTTTGCTAAGTTTTGTTAACGACAAAATGTAAACTTTAGTTTCTAAGTAAAACATAATCTTAGTTTTAAAGACTTGCATAAAATACATTTTACATTTCATAAAACACAACACTTTTTATTTCTTAAAATAGAAATGTCACATCACATTTATGGCAAGTTTTGTCAATATACATTTATGGAAAGAAAGTGTGTTTGACTAACCATATGTTTGCTTGCAAGATTTGTGTTTGACTAGGAATAATGAGATGTGACATTGTTTGGTTTGCAAGATTTATTGCAAAACCAATTGCAAGCCCGGCGGAACCCTGGGGGTACACGGGCGGAACCCATCTAAGGGTTCCGCCGTATCCGCCAGGCCTGCAGAAGGTTTTGCTATAAATACTAAGCCACAAGTTTGATTTTTGGCTTATCACTCTACATCATATTTACATACATTTATTCATTCTTTCATCTAACCCTTTAACATTTCATATGTGAAGTTTCTTTTTGTAGCAAAGAGATTCACAAGTTCATAAAAAGTTACAAGTATTCAACACAACGTTGCAAGACTTGTTAGCTTAGCATTGTGTAGACTTGTGAAGTTTACACTTCATTTGATTGTGTATTTTCAGTAGTGATCGGTTAGTATTTTAGTCCTCAAAATACAAAGTGTGACGGGAGTTGTTGTACCCTTGTAAAGAACTAACGGGAGTGGTTGTACCATTGTAAAAGAACTCGACATCTAGCTTAGTGTCGGTAAACGTGTATAAGCGACGTGTAAGGTTTTCTCCGCCGGTGAAAGGAGCTTGTTGACTAGTGAAAGAAACTCTCGAGTTGGATACTCGGGGCGTGGACGTAGGGCAAGGAAAAAGAGTCCCTGTAGCCGAACCACGATAAATACTCGTGTTGTGGTTTGATCGTTTCTTTCATTTACTTGCATGTTATATATTGTGTTGTGTATATATCTTTGATCAAACGGAAAGTTTCAAAGCTAACTAAACAAGTTAAAAAGATTTTTAACGGTAAACTATTCAACCCCCCTTCTAGTTTTCCACAATTGGCATCAAGAGCTACGTTACTCAAGCTTTTAAAATATATTGTGTTTTAAAACTTGAACCGATCCATGGATTTTGAAAATTACAAAGAAAGGCAATCTATGCAAAGATCACCACTTTTTGAAGCAAATGGTTTTATATATTGGAAAAACCGTTTTGAAACTTACGTGAAATCTAAAGATATAGATTTATGGTATATAATCATTGATGGTGATAATATAGTTACGAATATTAAAGATGATGATCAAAAGAAATTGATTGCTAAAAATAATGAAGCTAAAATGATGCTTTACAATGTTTTGCCTAAAAAAGAATATGAAAGAGTCTTTATGTGTAAAACCACCAAAGATATTTAGCAATCTTTAATAGTCACTCATCAAGGAAACTCACAAGTTAAAGATAACAAAATTGATCTTCTTGTTCAACAATATGAACAATTTGTTATTTCCGAAGATGAGATTATTGATAACGCATTTGCTAGGTTTAACACTATTATTACTTCACTTAAAGCACTTGACGAATCTTTTTGTAGTAAGAATTTTGTCAGGAAATTCCTTAGAGCACTCCATCCGAAGTGGAGAGCAAAACTGACGGCAATTGAAGAATCCAAAGATCTTTCAAGCATGTCACTTGACGAGCTAATTGGAAACCTCAAAGTTCATGAAATGGTAATGGAAAAGATTCGGAACTAGTTAGAGGCAAGAAAGAAAAAGTTAAGTCCATTGCCTTGAAAGCTAGAGTCCAATCAAGTGATGATGAAGAATCTACTTCGGATAGTGATGATGAGGAATATGCTATGGCCGTTAGAGACTTCAAGAAGTTCTTTCGTAGAAGAGGGAAGTTTGTAAGGCAACCTATAGATGATAAGAAAACTTTCCGAAAAGATCGTGATGATAGGAAAGGAAAGGTTGAAAGAAAATGCTATAGGTGTATAGACACAAGTCATCTTGTAGGAGAATGTCCAAAACCACCCAAGAGCAAACCTCAACAAGCTTTTGTGGGTGGTGCTTGGAGTGACTATGAAGGAGATGAAGATGAGCCAAAGAATGATGATATTGCTCTCATGGCTCACGACTCAAATGAGGTACTCTCCGACTCATCTTACTCCTCTATTGATGATGACACCTTACAAAAGGAATATAACAAACTTTGTGAATTGAGCTTAAAAATCATAAACAAAAATAAGTTTTTGAAAACTAAAGAGTTTTTAGAAAATGAAGTTTATGAATTAAAAGAAAAAGCTAAGAGATTAGAAAAGAGTAAAGGCATTGACACATCTTGCAAATCATGTGAAGAACTTAAACTCGAAGTTGAGAAACTTAAAATTACTCAAAATGATCTAATAAAACAAACCACAAAGTTTAAGAAGTTCGATAAGAGCATTTCTTATGCGGATGAAATTATGAAAATTCAAAAGTCATCCTTTGATAAAACAGGACTAGGATTCATGAAAATAGAAACTTCAAAGGGTCAAACGAAACAAGAAAAGAATGCACAAGAAACTAACAAAACTGCTACAGCAGCCCGCGGAACAGACGGAACCCAATCCAGGGTTCCGCCCGTTGAACCCGAAGGTTCCGCCAGGTCTGCTGCAGCAGTAACACCATCCACATCGGATCGTTCAAAATTTGTTAAAGTTACATATAAAAATGGAACAAAACCTGTCTTTAAAACTGGAGTAGGACTTAGTAAAAATGAATTTAGAGTTAAGACTACTCAACCAAGACCTAAGACTCCAATTCCCAAACGCCCCTTTCCAAAGAGCAACTTCAACACACGACCAAACTACCAACATGTATGAAACCAAAACACTCCTGGAAATTACCAAGCTCCAAACTACATGTCTTGGAACCCTTATGTTCTACTTTCATACTTGGAACAAGTTAATGGTATGCTTAACCAAAATGGACCCATGAGAAATTGGGGACCAAATGTTTGAGTGTTTTTCGTAAAATAGGTGTGCCTCAAAGTTTGTTTGGAACCGGATGAATGGATTAAAGATAGTGGTTGTTCAAGGCACATGACGGGTAACAAAAACCTCTTCACTACTTATCACAAATGTGATGGAGGTAATGTTATGTTTGGTAGTAAAGCGAAGAGTAAAATCATCGAAAAAGGTACAATCTCTCATGACTCCCTTTCTATAGATGATGTAGCTCATGTTGATAACTTAGGTTTTAATCTTCTTAGTATTAGTCAACTTTGTCGTAATAAGTATAATGTCATTTTTAGTGAAAACGGAAGTAAAATACTTAAAGATGGTATAACCATAGCCAAAGGTGTCCTTAAGAACAACGTATACGTCATGAAAATGGATCCAACATCTAGAGACAAAATTTGTCTTACCTCATTAGATGAATCTTCAACTTTATGGCATAGACGTTTAGGACATGCTAACATGAGACTAATTCAAAACCTCTCCTCCAAAGACTTAGTTCGAAACCTACCTAAGTTGAAATATGACCAACACTTTTGTGATGCTTGCAAAGTCGGTAAACAAGTCCATAGTAGCTATAAGGCTAAAAACTTGGTTTCTACATCTAGGTGTCTAGAACTTTTGCATATGGATTTATTTGGTCCATAAACTATACAAAGTTATGGAGGTAACTTCTACACTTTGGTCATAGTCGATGATTACTCAAGATATACCTGGACAAAATTTTTGAAAAGTAAAAATGAAGCTTTTGATAAATTTGAGATTCTAAGTAAGAAAATTCAAAATCAAGTAGGGTCTAATATTGTGTCTATTAGAACGGATTACGGTCGTGAATTTGATAATGAATTTCAATTTGGAAACTTTTGTGATATTAATGGTATTACTCATAACTTTTCGGCTCCACGTACCCCTCAATCTAATGGTGTAGTAGAACGTAAAAACCGGACATTGCAAGAGATGAGTAGAACAATGCTTAATGAACAAAACATTCCACAAAAGTTTTGGTGTAATGCCGTTGACACATCAACGTACATTTTAAATCGAGTCTTAATTAGACCATTTTTGAATAAAACTCCTTATGAACTATATAAAGGTAAAAAGCCCACATTAGGATACTTTAGAGTGTTTGGGAGTAAATGTTTCATTCTTAACACCAAGGATTATCTCACCAAATTTGACCCAAAGTCTTATGAAGGTGTATTTCTTGGATATTCACAAAATAGTAAAGCTTACATTGTTTTGAACAAAGAAACCTTAAGAGTCGAGGAATCGTTGAACGTAACATTTGACGAGAGTCCACCTCCCTCTAAGACATCACCTTTGGTAGATGATGACTTAGTTGAAAGCCAAGCAATAGAAAGTCAACAGATTTTAGGTAATGACAAGGAAGATGAACTATTAAACAAAGAACTTGTCAATGTCAAAGAATCTAAAAGTCATCCATTAGATGGTGTCATAGGCAACATTAACGAAAGAACACTAAGATCAAAAGTTCAAAATGAAAGCAACTACTTTTGTTTCGTGTCAAATATTGAACCGAAAAACATTAATGAAGCCATTAAAGATGAGTCTTGGGTAACATTAATGAAGCCATTAAAGATGAGTCTTAGATGGTGTCATAGGCAACATTAACGAAAGAACACTAAGATCAAAAGTTCAAAATGAAAGCAACTACTTTTGTTTCGTGTCAAATATTGAACCGAAAAACATTAATGAAGCCATTAAAGATGAGTCTTGGGTAATTGCAATGCAAGAAGAGTTAAACCAATTTGTTAGGAATGATGTATGGACATTAGTTCCTCAACCAAAGAGTCAAACTATAATTGGAACAAAATGGGTCTTTCGTAATAAAATGGATGAAAATGGAATTGTGTCTAGAAACAAAGCTAGGCTAGTTGCACAAGGATATAACCAACAAGAAGGCATTGACTACGATGAAACTTTTGCTCCGGTTGCTAGGCTCAAGTCAATTAGAATCTTACTTGCATATGCATGTGCACACAATTTTAAACTCTTTCAAATGGACGTCAAAAGTGCATTTCTAAACGGAGTCATAAATGAAGAAGTGTATGTTGCTCAACCACCGGGCTTCATCGATTTTGAAAAACCAAATCATGCTTACAAACTTAGAAAGGCTCTTTACGGACTTAAGCAAGCTCCAAAAGCATGGTATGATCGACTTAAAACCTTCCTAGTTGACCATAAGTATACATGGGCTTAGTTGATAATACTCTCTTCACTAAGAAGAAAGATTCACATATTATCATAGTCCAAATCTATGTTGATGACACTATATTCGGATTAACTTATCAAGAATTATGTGTGGATTTCTCAAAAATCATGCATGACGAGTTTGAAATGAGTGTGATAGGAGAGCTCAACTTTTTCCTAGGACTCCAAATTAAACAACTAGAAGATGGTATCTTCTTTAACCAATCTAAATATATTAAGGACATGCTTAAGAAATTTGGATTAGAAGATTCGAAACCAATCAAAACACCCATGTCCACGGAAACTAAACTCACCAAGGATGAGGAAAGTGAATCCGTAAATAGCACTAAATATAGAGGTATGATTGGTAGTCTACTTTACCTAACGACTTGTAGACCCGACATTATGTTTAGTGTTTGTCTATGTGCTCGTTTTCAAGAAGATCCTAAGACTGCTCATCTCGAAGCCGTTAAAAGGGGTTTTAGGTATGTTAAGGGCACTACACATTTAGGTTTATGGTATCCCAAAGGAACGGGAATAGACACCATAGTGTATGCCGACTCGGATCATGCCGGTGACTATGTTGATAGAAAAAGTACAAGTGGTATTTGTACTTTTGTTGGACATTGTCTTATCTCATGGTTCTCTAAGAAGCAAACGGCTCTTGCTATCTCAACAACGGAAGCCGAGTACGTTTTGGCCAGAAAGGCATGTCAACAAGCTCTTTGGATGAAGCATGCTCTTGTCGACTACAGAATTCAACTTAACGACATCACAATTCTTTGTGACAACAAAGGCGCCATTGATCTTAGCAAAAACCCGGTTCAACATGCTCGTACCAAACATATTGAAATCCGTCATCATTTCCTTCGTGACAATGTTCAAAAAGGAAATATCTCAATTAAGAAAGTTTCTTCCGAAAACAACATAGCCGACATTCTCACAAAACCCCTTAAACGTGAACCTTTTAACCTTCTTAGGCTAGGCTGAGGACTCATGGAACCTACATTGTAGTTCTGGACATTAGACAAAAATCACAAAAATCAAAACAAATCCATAACTCTTTTTCTCAGCAGGGTCGGCGGAACCCTCAGACACAACGGACGGAACCCAACTCAGGGGTCCGCCGTATCCGCCGACCTGCAGAATCAATATTTTTGTTTATATTAAACCAAACACCCATTATCTCATACCACCACTTCCAAACTGTTACTATTCACCTTACCATCCATCCAAACCTGCGATTTCTTGGTCTTCCTTTCACTCACATTGCTAATCAATCATCATTGTAAGTATTCTAAACTTGATTACAATCCTGATCTGAGTCTAGGAATTCTATTTTTGCACAAAAACAAAAACTTGGGGTTATGCATTAATTTGAGAAACTCATGCATGAAATTAGGTGTTTAACAAAACTAATCATGTTCCCCATAGTTAGGAATTGCATTCTTACTAAGTGTAAACATGTTTGCTAAAATACCCCATGACAAATTTTTCCAAAAATTTCTCACAAATAGGACAAATATTTTTTCGTCTCACATTGAGAATACAAAATCAAAACGTTATGTTTAAAACATCACTTGCATAATGTCTCTTGAATGCTAAAGGGAATACATAACCAATATGTATTTTCGGGTACATTCAAACGAAGCTACATTAAACTAGGAGCGCTTGGGTTATCTTTTGTTCTATAACAAAACTTGCATTATAAAACGTTTTTGAAGCATCAAAATGAGTCAAGATAACCGCACCTCCACATTGTTTTCATATAGGCACACACTAGAACACCTACATTATAATAGTAGTTTACTTAAACGAAAATGTGAAATTTTGTTGTTCTAGGAATCATCATGCCTCCTCTAACCCACTACGACCACAAGGACACCATTAAGTACCTACCAAAACACCACAAAACCAAAGGCCTTACCCCAAATCAAGTCAATGTTTTCAAAGCCTTAGAAAAACATTATGTCCATGAGGGTAGAACCATTGACCCGTCCTTCCTAGAAGGCACAAACTTTTACACCGAATTTGCCACAATCAACTTTGAGTGTCTTTTGGAAATCAACGAGCCTATTTGTCCTAGGTTCATTTTGGAATTCTTTGCATCCGTCGTCCTCTCCATGGATGATTATGGTCACATGTCTATCAACTTTAGGGCTAGTGGTCATCAATACTCCTTCACTCTTGAGGAGTTTGCTCAAATCATTGGTGTCCCAAACCGTGGTACTTGCATCTACTCCGACTTGCACTCCCTCTCAACTCTTGACACCCTCCAAGACCGCATCCATCCTTATGACACACCTCTTGTGTCAAAAGATGTACTTCGTGACCACCTCTTTGTTAGGACAACCAACACTAGGAGAACCCGTTCGGGAAATGAGGTCGATAAGGACCCATATGGAATGGAAATGAATGAACTCAAGCCCCAATTTAAGAAATGGGAGGAAGTCCTTAGAGCAAATGTCATTAGCACCATAGGAAACCGAGATCATATCAATCTTTGCCTTTGCTACATGCTCTACTCCTTGTCCGTTAGGCAACCCTTCAACCTTGCCTACTACATGGCCAAGAGAATGGCCGACATTCCCGTGCATGGCACAACGGCTATGCCGTATGGAATGCTCTTGACCCGTCTCTTCAGGTTCATCTCTCCCATTCCACCAACTCCAAACGATCTTCGTCTTGACTACTCTCTCATTCTACACACCTTTGTCCCACTTAGTGATAAGAGAGTTTACAAAGCCCAAGGAAAACATCCTCATCCTCCTACCTCCTCATCATCTTCCTCAATGAGTGAAGATGACTCTTTGCCCAACTCTAGGCTCCCACCTCTCGAATACCTATTCCAACTTCCGGATATTCCAAATGAGTCGGCGGAGTTCAAGCAAATAAAGGGGATGTTTAAGAATCTTGGAAGATTCCTTGGAAAGCTCAAGAACAAGATTGACCGTCAATGAGTGCGGGTGTGTAGAAGTGTTTGGCACAAGGTGCTATTTGAACAATTTGGTCGTTTAAACAATGTTTGTGATGTATTTGTGTGTTGGTACAATGTGTGATACTATTTAGAACATGTATTAACTAACAATGATGCAGGTAGACAACTTTTGGCAAGTTGTCAAATTTTCATGATTATGAAATTTTCACTAAGTATAGTGAAATTCTCGACCTCAAGGTCAAAGTCCTATGGTATGTGTGTTTACATGTCCAATTTTTGCATTACCTAACCAGATATGCATTATCTTTTTGATTTTAGGAGTTTTCGAAAAATTTGAAAATCATCTCGCGGGTCAAAATCGCGAACTGCCAATTTTTTCAGCCCTGGCGGATCTGGCGGCACCCTAGAATGGGTTCCGCCAGTGTATTTTCTGGGCAACCCAGAAATGGCCCAACAGACCGGACGGAACCCTCATACGGGTTCCGCCTGTGTATTCTGAAGGTTCCGCCAGATTTCCTGCAAATTTTTTTTTTTTTTTTTTTTTTTTTTTTTTTTTTTTTTTTTTTTAGTTTTCAACATTTCAACATCCAATCAACAAAATACAATCCTTTTAGATAGAAACCAATTTCCTGCAATTTGTTTAGCACAATAGGGTACTTCTCATTCCTTATAACTCAAACAAAACCATTTCCCGCCAAATTTCAAAAATAGCCATAACCACCCCAAGGAACCTTCAGACATAAAGGAAGGAACCATTCCAAAGGTTCCTTGAAATCCCTGAGATATATCCTTCAACAAATTTACCAAAACCACTAAGCATTTAGTGCAAATCTTGTCTTCTCACTTCACCATTTTTATTGGATTGACTTCCATGATATGACAACCCACAATTAGTTTTCCAAATCATTAGGAAACTCCATTTTTGTATGGCCTAACATCAAAACCAAACACTCCTTCCCACACTCCTTCATCACTATAAATTAAACCATCCTAAACACTATCAAATCACACCTTCTTCATCACAATTTCTCATCTTTTAAACCATTTTAACCATGACTAAGTCAACAATCACCTCTCAACCATCACGACCCATTCGGAAAACCGCCCGGATAAGTGTCAAACCTTTTTGGTCTAACCAATCCATCAACCTAAGCTCCTCATCTTCGGATGAATTCACCTCACCTATCAAAAATGAACATTTTTTGAACCTTGCATCTCCATCTCTATCACCCAATGAGCTCACTCCACCACCAACAAAATCACCCATTGACCCAACTCCGCCAAGTGCTCCAACCCAACCATCCAAAACTCCATCACCATCACCATTGCCAAAACTTGAACCTATGGAGTTATTTGGGTCTCCTCCAACATCACCACATCCTTTTGTCCAAGATCTCAATGATCTTCCACCAAGACCAACACAACCACCACCTTTTGTAAATGAAACACCAAGGTCAATTCTTGACCAAAATGAGCATTTTAACCACAACCAACCACCACAACAAGAATACTACCAACCCAAACCATTGTTGTTTCACCCAATCTACCATGACATCCATGGTCCTCTTTATGGAGAACCAAATTCTGAAAACCATGGTCACCCAACTCCACCACATTCTCAAGCCCAAACCTTTGAGTCTTTCTTTCCTTCTTATGAGGAAATCCAAAGCATGGTTGAGAATCATCTCCATCAAGCAATGGAATTTCAAACCACCTTGCTTGACTCTATACCAACCCATCCTCCAACCAAGAACCAAAAACCAACCAACCCTCAAACCAAGAAACCAAAACTAACCCATTTCCACCCACTCATCCCCATGTTTGCTCAAATTGTGAGCAAATGGGTGCAAGCATCAAATTGTTGCTTCACCAATTCCAAGATGAAACCCGTTTTGCATTCCAACACGTCATAGAACGTTTTGATGCTCTTTCTCACCCAAACAAATCCTAGACAACATTTGGTGGCCTTTTGCCCCATTTAGAAAAGTAGTATTTGATTTTCTTTTATTTTCATGGTTATTTTTAGTTTTTCTTTTATAAGTAGAAGAATCTTTCCCATTTTTTGTCTTTGACTTTTAAAAGTCAAATTTTACATGGAATGATATTTCTTTCTACTTACTTACTTGCATTGTTGGTTGATCATTTTTGTGTTGTCATTGTGGTTGCAATGTGTGTGGTAACTACAAGCTTGACTATATATATCACCAACTAACAATTTTTTTTTGTAGGATCAAAATCCATGTTTCCCATCTTGGTACTCCTTTTAGGGGGAGTAACAACCAATGGGGAGCAAGTGCATTATTCCGCTTCGCTACTCTACTTTTTGTTTCGACAAAAAGGGGGAGAAATATATTAAATCTTTAAAACTTAATATGATTTTCATCACTTAAGTAAAACAAGTTTAATATAATTTTTTTTTAAGTATTAAACACCAAGATTTTGTGAGTTACTTAAAAACAAAGTTTATGTTTTGTCATCAACAAAAAGGGGGAGATTGTTAATACAAATATCGCCTAAAAACGTTATTTATATTTTACGATCTTTGCTAAGTTTTGTTAACGACAAAATGTAAATTTTAGTTTCTAAGTAAAACATAATCTTAGTTTTAAAGACTTGCATAAACTAGACTTTTGCTACATTTTACATTTCATAAAACACAACACTTTTTATTTCTTAAAATAGAAATGTCACATTACATTTATGGCAAGTTTTGTCAATATACATTTATGAAAAGAAAGTGTGTTTGACTAACCATATGTTTGCTTGCAAGGTTTGTGTTTGACTAGGAATAATGAGATGTGACATTGTTTGGTTTGCAAGATTTATTGCAAAACCAACTGCAAGCCCGGCGGAACCCTGGGGGTACACGGGCGGAACCCATCTGAGGGTTCCGCCGTATCCGCCAGGCATGCAGAAGGTTTTGCTATAAATACTAAGCCACAAGTTTGATTTTTGGCTTATCACTCTACATCTTATTTACACACATTCATTCATTCTTTCATCTAACCCTTTAACATTTCATATGTGAAGTTTCTTTTTGTAGCAAAGAGATTCACAAGTTCATAAAAAGTTACAAGTATTCAACACAACGTTGCAAGACTTGTTAGCTTAGCATTGTGTAGACTTGTGAAGTTTACACTTCATTTGATTGTGTATTTTCAGTAGTGATCGGTTAGTATTTTAGTTCTCAAAATACAAAGTGTGACGGGAGTTGTTGTACCCTTGTAAAGAACTAACGGGAGTGGTTGTACCCTTGTAAAAGAACTCGACATCTAGCTTAGTGTCGGTAAACGTGTATAAGCGACGTGTAAGGTTTTCTCCGCCGGTGAAAGGAGCTTGTTGACTAGTGAAAGAAACTCTCGAGTTGGATACTTGGGGCGTGGACGTAAGGCAAGGAAAAAGAGTCATTGTAGCCGAACCACGATAAATACTCGTGTTGTGGTTTGATCGTTTCTTTCATTTACTTGCATGTTATATATTGTGTTGTGTATATATCTTTGATCAAACGGAAAGTTTCAAAGCTAACTAAACAAGTTAAAAAGATTTTTAACGGTAAACTATTCAACCCCCTTCTAGTTTTCCACACCATACTTAATCAATGTTACGTTTGTTAGGAAGATACATGTACCCATTGTACTTCAATCATTTCTTCATTTTTTTGATTTATGAAATTCATTTGCCAAAAATGGTCCATTTTTGGTTGTTAGTACCCTTCCTGGTTGGGATGCACTGGAAGAAGAATGATGGGAAGGTCATGGGGTTATGGATGTGTAGGTCCAAAAGGACACCTTTCATGGTGTCAAAGAACAGAGGGGTCTTCATGGGTTGAAACTGAAAGATTGACACGCGTCGAGTCAGAAAGGATTAGGACAAAGAAGAAATAACAAAACTGAACACTCGACCAATACAAATTGGTTTGACATCTAGTCTAGATCTGCAATCACAAATAGGATCAATAGCTGAATACAAACTTCAGGTTTTATAATCCGAAATGCATTTGTGGCAAAACCAGCACATCATATGTGTAAAAAAAATCACCGTATTTTATGTTGAAATCATTGTATCACAAAAATCATTAACTTAGTCATTACATTCAAATTCTCACTCATTTTGTTTGCTAGCAAAAAAAAAAAAAAAAAAAAAAAAAAAAGTAGTGACATTGGTTTGTAAGAGTGAATAATAGTTGATCTTATGATAATCTAAAATTAGTAAGGTCTGATTTTTCTAGCTAAAAGGGTACACCAGCTATGAGACATTAACGATGAGAACTGCAACGCCGAGTTATTGTCTATGGTGCACAATTCTCTCATTCAAACACATTATGTTTTTTAGAATAAACTGCTTTAATTAGACCATTTGTGATTAGTGAACTATATACATCTTAACCCAATGGTGTTTACCATTATTTGATGAGAACTGAGGTTGTATTCAATAGGTTTGTAGAATTTGAAATGCTGTGAGAAACGTAGTTGACCAAATTATAACTCTTATGACCAACTATCCTATAAGAAACACATATTAACCACACACATATGCCAAAACAAATCAGCAAAAATTGGCTAAAAACATGGATTACTGTTCAAACAAAGTCCAAAATAATCAAAACCTAAATGCTAAATTTTTTAATCTAACATTTAATACCTCATCAGCCTCCCATCATCTTAAAAATCCCAATCTACAAAGATTTTCTGCCAATAACTTATTGCTCCTTTTATTTCCATAAACAACTCTGTCATAAAATCAAAATCTATATGGGTTTTACAGCTAAGAATGTTGGACAAATAAATGGATATGGGAGGTCTACATGAACTAAAAAACAGGTTCACGGTATGTACTTCAAGGACACATCACCATATTCTATAAATATCATTAAAAATTATGGTTTTCTTGTCCTCTGAATGACATTATTTTGTTTTTGTCCAATTTTAGCCCATACCCTTTGACCCCTTTTGTATTTCTTGACATTAATGGTGTCTAGGTTATACGCTTTTGTGGGTATTATATAATGCAAGAATCTTGGTTGTTGGGTAGAACATAAACAAAGCTAGAGTTGAGGTGGATTTTAGGTTTGATTCTTGATGTTACATTGATGAGTAAATAGTTTGTACGCTTATTTTGTTGATAGATTTGTATATGGTGTATGTAAATTAGAACATATATAGGTCTTTTGATGAATATTGTGGATGATATATATGTGAAAATCATGTCGGGTAATAGTTACTTCGATATGGTTAAACCCTTGTGGAAAGGTAGACTAGGAGGGGTACAAAATGGAAGAACGACCGGATTGTTGTGGTACAAAGATTTAGGGTATCATGTTAGCGGAGAGTTTTCAATGGCGGTTGTTCAAGCAAATAATTTATTGGAGGATGAAAGCCAAGTTGAATCCGGACAATTAGGTTCATCAGGGCTTTATGGGACGTTTATTGGGGTCTATGACGGACACGGTGGCCCTGAAACATCCCGGTTTGTGAACCAGAAGCTGTTGTCCAATCTCAAGAGTACGTTATCCCTTCTTCATATTGAAATAATTGTATTTAATTTTATAAATGGTCCCTTATGATATAATGCATGCTAGTTTCCTTCATTCTTTTGCTGCCATGCATAATATTTGCTCATAAATTAGGGGCGGGGTTTTGGCCTTTCGGGTACGTTTTTATAGAGAAAGAAGGCAGAACAAAGCAACATTTTGCGTAGTAGATAGCACATGTTACGTTACTATTATTTCGTTATTAAATTATTTCGTTTCAGGGTTTGCGTCCGAAGATGAAGAAATGTCAGCAAATGTAATCAGAAAATCGTTCTTGGCAACCGAGGAGGAATTTATTTCTCTTGTAAGAGACCAATGGTGTACATGCCCACAAATTGCATCTGTTGGCACATGCTGCTTAGTAGGCGTTATTTGTAATGGTGTGATATACATTGCAAATGCCGGGGATTCACGAGTGGTTTTGGGGAGAACAGAAAGAGGCGGTAGAGGAGTATCCGCCATTCAATTATCCGAAGAACACAATGTAAACCGTGAGCATATACGTGATGAGCTTTTTTCCTTACATCCGGAAGATCCAAAGATCGTGGTTAAGAAACATAATGTTTGGCGTGTTAAAGGGATTATTCAGGTATGTACTTGATACTTCCTATTAAATTTTTTAACCATTTTGAGATGGTTTAATTTAGAATGAAAATAATTTGATATTGATATATAGTACATTGGGTTTTAGGTCTCAAGATCAATAGGTGATGCGTATTTGAAGACGCCCGAGTTCAATAGAGCACCTCTTTTGCCCAAATTTAGGCTCCCACAATCGTTTTCGAAGCAAATTCTGAGTCCCGAGCCATCAATCTTCATACACGAAATAAACTCAAGGGACGAGTTTCTCATATTTGCATCTGATGGTCTATGGGAGCATCTTAGCAACGAGGAAGCCGTTGATATTGTCCACACTTACCCACGTAGTGTAAGTAATTTTATACTCATCTAATCTTATATTTGTATGCTAATCTTCTAATCTTATTTGGTTCTTAACGTCCCATTAGATATTTTGTTAGTGTGCTAACTATGTTATTAAAATTATATTGTTCATTAATATTCCTTTATTTCTAAATTTATACGGAGTATTTGTTTTTGTTTGTTTGTAGGGAATTGCAAGGAGACTAGTGAAGGCGGCACTTCATGTAGCAGCAAAGAAACGAGAAATGAGATACACGGATTTGAAGAAAATCGAAAGAGGGGTGAGGCGACATTTTCATGACGATATTACAGTTGTGGTCGTTTTTCTCGACTCTTCTTCGATGAATACAAGCTCGAGTTTCTCGATAAAAGGAGGTGTGGGATTACCTGGCTCTAACAAATTCTGCATGTAGACAACGACTAGTTGCGGCCAGACACGACCTGAGAGTTTTTATGTAAATTTGATCACCATGAAGAGCCGATACACAATTGTAAGCGTGCTCTTATAGTGTGTTTTCATATGGGAATTGAACGTATTTAATTTCAATTCAATTTATGCAAGTATTTTTATGCCTTCCTATGGGGCAATTTCAATTCATATATGTAAAAAGATCCAATTTGGATTATATTCTATTTGTAACGAGTTTAATGATAAAGTAAAATTTGTTTGCTAAAATAAACACACCAATGTTCTTCATATAAAATTTAGTAAAGGGATTTGCTATACAATAAAGGGTTAAAAAGTATAAATGAAAACTTGGACTTTATTAAATTAAAAATTATATATATTTAAGGTAATTTGTATGTTTATTCAAGTGAGCATTGTATAGCAAAACCCTAAATAAGTTAAACTTAATTAGTAATGAGTATAAATATTTTATTTCATATTACCATAACTATATTATAGATCGAGTGCATGCATATAAGTTCATTGTAATGACTAATGACCTAAACCATCTAGATTCAATAATTTTATGTCTAGTGCAACTAACTATGATTTCAAGTCATAAATATGAGTTACTAGACAAATATGATTCTGTCTACATAAAGTCGAACATATTTCCATGTTTTTAGGATTTTATCCAACAATAATAACGTTCAATTCATAAACAGGTTGCAACTTTATTAAGATAATGTGGATTCTATTCTATGTCATAACCTCATAATATAACACCATCCCTTTAAACCAACATCAAATTATACTCCTTTTGTGTAAAAAAAAATCGATCAATGAAAACAAAACAATCATAAGCACAAATGGGTCTCAATCGATATAACAAATTAGCACGAAATCTGATCAATACGTCTCGATCAACAAACAAAACATGTTCATCATGTTCTTGGTCTTATCGTGATCAATGGAGAAGGTTAGTGATGTATTCTTCTTTAGGTGATCTAAAAACGGTGTCTTTTTTTACAAACTCGAGCTTTTCGTATCATGGATCAACGTATAGGCCAGGAGTGGTTAAGCATTTGATTTATGAAGATTTTGAAATGCATGGATCTAAAGCTATAAAAGTTCTTAGCAAAACCAAAGGTATGATATAAGAGAAACAACCACTTTTTATTGTTTATGACCACTTTTAATTTTGTAGTCTTGTTACATTCGTGGTTTTATTTATAATGTCGAAAGAAACAAGATATGATTGTGAGTCTTTGTTTTTACTAGATGTATGAACAAAACTTTTCATTCATCGTTTGCTACTTGATACAAGAAAATCATGTGGCAGTAGAAACCAATTTAGGGAAATTGTAAACCGACTTATATACGATGAGAGACCTTGGTGTTATAGTGGTAGCGATGTGGTGGTATGATGGCGTGGAAGAGGTGGTGTCCCATATCATCAGCTACACCAAGCCGGAACCGGTGATCAAAGCTCGATTTATCTAATGGTGGTATCATTATATTGGTGTAGAAGTAGCTTCGTTGATAGAATGGTGATGTGGTGATTAAAATGTGTTTACTATAGTTCGATCACCATATAGTAGGGGTGAGCAAACGGACCGGATGGACCGGACCGACCGACAAAACTGACCGGACCGAACCGGACCGACCACATTCGGTCCGGTCCTCGGTCTAGGCTTTTTGGTTAATTCGGTCTTCGGTCCGGTCGGTCCGGACCGATCAAAAAACCGAAAAAACTTGCCAAATCTTGCCTATTTGGACCGGACCGAGACCAGACCAACCACATTCGGTCCGGTCTCGGTCTATGGTTTTTCCTTTACTCGGTCTTCGGTCCGGTCCGGTCTTGACCGATCCGGTTCCATTTTTGAACCGTGATCACCCCTACCATATAGGTACTATATATAGAAAAAGATTAGAAAAACCCTTAAAGAATAATAGTATTTCCTATACTACAAACCTATAAGAATTTTGGTCTAAACCATCTTACATCATTTTAGATTGGGATTTGCACTTATATGCTTTTGACTAATACACATCAACTCATGAATTAGATAGTTGTATCATATTTACATTATGCATAATAAACTTGTGCACTATATTAACATTACCATAAATTTATATAGAGTGATTATCGTCTAGCAACAATGTCACCACCACACGACAAATACGAGTGTTTTCGTGAAAACAAACTATCATTACTTGCTAATGATTTAGCGAAAATTACTGCATAGGTGAAAGTGATTGCCTTGAAGAGGGTCGGTTTTTTTTTTTCATCCCCAAAAGGCCATATATTTCGCTGCAACTAGGCAGCGAAATAAAAACCCTCCACGTGTCATGCTATGGTTAATTCAAAAACAAGAATTAATAAAAAAAAAATATATATATATATATACACACAACTCGTCTCCCAATTGCAGCGAGATATACATCTCTCTTCAAATTTGACACCACATCTAAAAAAAGTACCATTAAAAAAATGACACTTCTTTTCAAAAGTTATGTGAATTCTTTCTCTCTTTACAAATTAGACCCACCCAATAAATGTTTATTAAATAAAATATAAAAATGTGCAAAATCCACCCTTAAACTTTTTAATATAACAAACTTTATTCGTCAAATATTTATCAAATATCTAGCGAATTTGCTAAAAAAAAATATACCGTTGCGAAAAGCTCTGGATTACGAAAAAACGAGCCCAATATCGATATGCTTTTGAGATACGTACGATTTTATAAAAAATGTTAATGTTTGATACATTTTTCTTAAAAAAAAATAGTTTTTATTTTATTTTTTATTTTTTTTATTTTTTTTTGTTATTTAGCACATAATCTATATCCACTAATAAAGTTCTAATGCAACACTTACATCATTAAAGGGCATAGATTCAATGCATACCAAGTCGTCAACATAAATACTTTTTCTTCTACCTATTTCGGGAATTAGAAAACTTTAACATTTTTTAAAAGTTTTTTTTTTTTTTTTTTTTTTTTAAGTATCAAACTTTAATATTTTTTTATAAAATCGTACATACGTCAAAGCATATCGATATTGGGCTCGTTTTTTTCGTAATCCAAAGCTCTTTGCAACGGTATATTTTTTATTAGCGAATTCGCTAGATATTCGATAAATATTTGACGAATAAAATTTGTTATATTAAAAAGTTGTATATATTAAAAAAATTTTAAAGGTGAGTTTTGCACATTTTTATATTTTATGTAATAAACATTTATTGTGTGAGTCTAATTTGAAGAGAGAGAAAAAATTCAAATAAATTTTGAAGAGAAATGTTATTTTTTTAATAGTACTTTTGTTAGATGTGGGGTCGAATTAGAAGAGATGTATATCTTACTGTAATTGGGAGACGAGTTGCATTTTTTTATTATTTATTTTATTTTATTTTATTTTATTTAACCATAGTAGGACACGTGGAGGGTTTTTTATTTCGCTGCCTAGTTGCAGCGAAATATGTGGCTTTTTTGGGGATGAAAAAAAAAACCGACCCTCTGTAAGGCAACCACTTTCAACAGTGGACTCTGCAGTAATTTTCGCAATGATTTATGGTTGACAAGTCACTCATCCTTTTGCTCAATACATGTTGACAAGTACATGGATAGATTCTTACTTATGTCAATGCTTAGTTTCTCGATCCATAAATGATGTCAGGGACGGAACCAGGGGTTCCGGGACACCCATAGATTTTTGTGTCATAGTGTTAATTTTGTTACAAAACCTCGATTCTTTATAAATGCCCTCGCTCTCAAAAAAATTTGTATGTAGTCTTGTTTGATTTTCTCTAAATGTGCTAAGTGACTTTGTATTATGATTCCGTCCTAAATGATGCAATCACCAAAATAATATGTCACATAGTCAGACTTCATCATGGGTGTGGTCACACAAATATTCATCAATTTCATCGAGTGGCTTAACTCTACCCAAATAAAGGAACAAACCCCTTTGAAATATCAACCTCATAATGCATCCTCGTAATTACCCAAAAAGACCTTTTATAACTACCGAGTTACCGGCATCATTTTAATCAAATCTAAGCAAAACTAATTACACATTAATAGAGTGTTGTACATCTTAGGTTTAAGGATATAAAGACTTAACCACGTAGGAAACTTAGAGTTCGATAACAATCCATTATGTGACATTTCTAGTTGGTCCAATTAATATTCATCTGACTATGAATACCTCGTAAATCAACATTTCCACTAAATCTGATCTTTACAAATAGCCTCTCCATAACCTAAACATAATTGACTATAGATATATAAAATAATGATTATAGCGACATAGTATTAGTTGTACTATAAGTATGTCTATTATTCAAAGGATATAAACATGTAAATATAAGAAACTCATATACCTCCATATATCATTGATTATATAATCATATTTAAGTTTCAGGTTTGATATGCTGTCATGAATGACAATGGGTAAGAGTTTGATAGCAGTGGTGGGTCTCTCACCTATGAAAGATGCATACCTAGGTCCCTTGATGTATATAAAGTATGGATTATATTCATCATTCATTACCATAGTAGTGAGCCCCCTCATATTAAACAAACACCTTTAATCATTCTCATAGTGATAGTCTCATTTCCATAGTGAGATACCAAACACACCCTCAATAACTAGATACTAATGCTCAAATGTTTTAGACTTTATGACTCTCATAATTATCAATATAAACTATTTATATTGATTGGGGCATGTCCAATTCAGTGGTGCATTTGTCACTTATCTTATACTATACTTTTGGAGATTAATATATTTTACCTTTGAGTCTTTAAAAAAAAAAATAATAAAAATAAAAAATAAAAAAAGTTTTAACTAGCATTTAATTTTAAGTATAAAAAACAAACATCCTTTGGATTTTTAGTAAAATTTCAACACAATATATTCCTTAATTATCATAAATTCAAAGATCAAACATCCTTTGGATTTTTAGTAAAATTTCAACACACATAGATCAATCATTTATGGGAATTGAATCTTTGATCCTATGGATCTATAAGGATTAGACTTCGAGTTTCAACTATATCTCATATCACTTTCACGACGGACTGTTTTCTCTTGAGAATGTAATAAATCTTGCTCGAATCTCTTTAGGAAAGTCATATGGTATCACAACTATCATGTAAAAATTAAAAGTGACCAGATACTCATCTTAATAAAATCATGTGTTCTACTTTTTTTTTTTTTTTTTTTTTTTTTTTTTTTTTATGTGCGGTTTAGAGAAAAAATAATTGAGTATCTGGTCACTTTTAATTTTTGTTTCGTCTTTTACTACATGAAATATATGAAAATGTGTGCTTTTTTTTTTTTTTTCTCACAGATTTGTAAAAGAAACGAGGGAATTCAATTTTTCACAAAATATAAAAAACGAATTTCATATGATATTATTTTATGTTCTCAAGAAAATAAAAAGGGTTTACAAGGAAAACAAAAATAAATATTGTGCACTTTCTTTTGTTAAAATAAGGAATGGAAATTTTATGTTTTATGAACAAATTGATTAATATTAATTTGAACACACTTTTTTTATTTTATTTTATTATTATTATTATTATTATTATTATTATTATTATTATTATTATTATTACGAAACATTTTGTGCAAAACCAAAATGTTTCATTTTAAGTATAAAAACAAAAACAAAATATATATTTATAGCAAGTGTTGTGGGACTGGGGAGGGACCAAAGTGAACATGTTCCACTTCTTTCATACACCACAACACAACCCAAACAAACTACACTCATCTAAACTCAAAAACCTGTGCATCACACATACACACTCTAAATAACTAAATAAACAAACCATGAAATTAGCTTCAATAATACAAAATGGGATGCACCCACCTCTTCAATCTGATACACCTTCACTTAAACTCACTTCCATATCATTTTCTCATCAATTTTCCAAATGGGTTCATTTTAAATTCACTAATTCTCACAATCTTTCTGGTCAAACCTTTTTTTTTTTTTTTTTTTTTTTTTTTTTTTTTTTTAACATTGGTTTTGATTATTGTGTGATGTTAACTGGGTTGAGTTTTGTTTTGCAGGTGTTTGTAGAAATAGATTGCCAGTTGTTTGTTCGAAAGGGGTCAAACAAGAACAAGAAGATCAAGAATCTGTTTATTCAGGTTAAAGCTGTAACCTTTAAGTGTTTTTTTGATATGGTTATTTGTTTTTTTGTTAGGAAATGATGATGATGTGTTGATTTTAAGGGTGTGGTTAGTATTTGGGAATGATTTTTGAAATAAGCTGTTTTGAATAAGCAGTTTTAAATAAGCTGTTTTAGTAAGCATTAAGCAATTCTAAACACCCCTGCAGGTTGCTTATTCTTATTGCTTTTTTGATACATTAGATAAGTAGTTTTGAGGGTGTTTGAGATTGCCTATCTGAACTGCTTAAGCTGTTTATATTTAGAACCGGAAACACTCTCTAGAGCTAGTGGAAGTTGGTAATTTAACATATATGCTCGCAATGGTTCCTGTAGCACTTTTATGCATAATATGAATTTTTAATAAATACTCAAAGGCCTCTTCATATGTCATTTGTGCTGCATCGAAGGTGGTTTGAACTTATAAACAGTAAACCAAAGTCAAGAATGATAAAGTGCTAAATTACCATCCAACATCATATTTTATAGTTTTATTAAATAATGTTTTTCATTTAACCAGGTCTTGAAATTGAAATAATGTGCTTTTTTTTAGAACGGCAACTCGAACACATAATACCTCACATTGTTTCCAACGACACTTGAACCTACAACCTCTAGGTTGATAGGCCACTCACATGCCACTAGACCAATCGCCGTGGGTTGTGACTATAATAATGTGTTTGTGATTGTATAGTATTATCTGTTAACTTTCATAGTAATAGTAATGGTGCTAGAGCTTGTTCACTGAATGTATATCAAGCTAGGAATCGTTGCTTAGGTTTTCAGTTGTTTATCTGTGTGCCAAACTAGTATAAAAGGCATGCTTTCCCTATGTGGATTTGTCCTTTTACACACTATACAAGCTTACAATGAAGAACAAGGAGAAACTCCTTTCAGTTCACCTCTAGGAACTCATTGCCGCTGTTGCTTCCAATCTCTGTCAACCCCATCAGGCCATTACTAGTTCGCTTATATTAACAACAAAAAAGATTATTACCTCATGTGGGATACCTGATGCACAAGTGTTCTAGTTTCTTGGTCAGAAACTTTACAAATCTGTAGATTGTTGTCATCCTTTCCTTCTCCAACTGATAGCTTGAACTTTATTTCTAACTGCTAATATAAGCATGGTTTAGAACTCGCTAGGTGGTACTCGAGGCAGGGAGTACTCGGATTGGAATTTCTATATGTCCACAGAACCATGGAATTGTTCATAGGACCCTTGCAATATGTTAAGAAACATTAACATGATTGTCTAAATACTAAAACCAAGTTTTTCGGCTCAACTTGCCTTGGTCACCGACCGTGTAGCGAGTAATTGCTGATCATTTGGTGTTGAAATCCAAGTTTTACAACACTGTATATAACTTTAAGATAGCACTGGTATTAGTCATTGCCATCCTTAACTAGTCTGGTCACCCCCAAAGAGACATGGGCAGCCCTACTGGCAAACTAGCACATACTTTGTTTCCTTTTGTAGTGGTAAAAGAATTGTCAGTATAGGAACTCACATGATGCTAATATAAGTTTTGAAGGTGTTAAGCTTGTAGAGAGCCTGGTCTATGCACCTCAGTTAAGTTACTATTCACTTTTTCGGGTTGATAAAGTATTCTTTGCTCCCTTTTTGGTTCTCATAGGTATCTTTCTTTAGATTCTGGATCAATTTCCTTTCACATAACTTGTCACTGCCTTTTATCTCTTCTACCATGTACACTACTCTTGTATTAAACATATGTGTAAGACCGTACGTTTTACTTGACACATAGTTTAATGGAAGTTTCGGAGACAATATGTCATTGTGATGGCTGATGGAATACATTTGAATGCTATCTTTGCTATTTTGGTGAATGGGAATTTTGCATTTATATTTGGATGGAAATACTTCTTTAGTGTTTTTATTTCATTATCATTATCAATAATCACTATTTGCTTCATGATGTGATCTTACTGGCAGAGGGAGAAACTTCCTCTTCAAGTTCATATGATGAAAATGCCAAATCCAAAAGCCGTCTCACAATTAAAAACGATGTAGAAGAAAAGATCAAAGATCTTGCAAATTACAAGACGTCTGCTAAAACCGTAGCCTTGTGCGTAAGTATAACCTTGATATAGTTTAAATTCATTCAAATCTATATAACCATGTTTCAGGGTTTATATAGTCTATTCACTGTATTAGGTGTTCTCAGCTGTGGCATTTGGTGTTGGTATCGGATTGAAAGAGGGAATCGGCAAGGCATCAGAATTTTTTGCTGGGTATGAGCTTGAGAGTCTTTTGTTTACATAAGAAGTATTTTAAAATATTTTTAGTTACCTTTTGGATACCATCAAAATTGCAACAAATTTGATTCTGCAGAATTGTTTGACTCTTAGTCAACTGCCTAAAATACCCCTCAATAATGACCAAATAGGGAATTTTGAACAGAAAATAGAGTAGCATCAAATCAATGATATAAGACGCGGAAAAATGGGTAGATATGTAACTTATGCTCAAGATTTTGCCCAAAAAAACATTTGCAATTATCAAGGGACATCCCTATATGGGGCGAAATAGGCAGTTTGAGGGTAAATGCCACCCCTGGGCGCCGACCTGTCTCTTGGCTAACACAGGGGAGGTAAATCACGACTTACCTTTTCAGAAAAGGGGCAAAATTTGTGTATTGGGTTAAAAACGCATAACTTTTCAATCTAGTTAAATGGAACTGCCAACAGCTTATTGTCCTTTATGTTAAAACTATTACGTAATGATCTAAGTATAGGAATGAAGCAATTTAAGAGGCTGTACAGAATTGAATTAACTCTGGTTGACTTCAACCTCTTTCCTTTTTAGTTTATCATTCACTTATACCCATTGACCTGTTAACAGAAGTATTAAACCCCTAGCGAGTCTTTTGAACCATTTTCGTATTAATTCTTGAATGGGTCCCCTGTTGAAATGAGTACATGACATTGGAGGTTGCTTTGGTTTACTAATTATTATTCATTGTAAACTTTTACCTAGGTACTTGCTTGAACAAAGCTTGTCGGTAGATAATCTTTTCGTCTTTGTTTTGATATTCAAATACTTCAAGGTGCCGCTTGCTTATCAGGTGCGGTATTTAACTTTCTTATCCGGTGAAGTCAGTCATTATGCATATCGTAGAATTACTAGATAGTATTATCACTTACTTACCTTAATTAAATCACAGAATCGGGTGCTTTCATACGGCATCGCTGGTGCAGTAATCTTCCGCTTGTCATTGATTCTTCTTGGATCCGCAACCCTTCAGGTCAGTTCTTGCGATAGATAATATTCCATTTGTCTTATGAGAATTGCAGATTTTGACTCAACGTATAGTCAGATAATACTTTTAAGTAAATTGTGAATTAATGAGGATGGTAAAGAATCTTTTTCATGATTTATGTGAAATTGTGAATTAATGAGGACGGTAAAGATCCCTTTTTCATCTTTTTCAAAGAGCAAGCAATCTGTATGAATTGTTCATTTAAGCGTCAATCCTATCTACTACCCATGTTTCAGTTATTATTGGTCTAACACTTTTTTGTAAATGTTTTAGAGGTTTGAGGCGGTGAACTTGCTGCTGGCATCAATACTTCTATACTCATCCTTTAAGGTACCGTTTCTTTCTCAGTTACTTCTAGTGAGGATATCAAACTCAAAAATAATAATTTTGTGAAAGTATAAATCAAAGATGTTAGCTATTGCTGAGATTCTTTTTTTTTTTTTTTTTTTTTTTTTTGGACCTTGTGAATTCTTATGATTATTTAAAATGATTTCATCTTTTCATATAGTTATTTTTTGCTGGTGATGACGATGAAGAAGACCTATCAGAAAACTTTATCGTGAAGACGTGCCAAAAGATCATTCCAGTAACATGTAATAATATCCTTCACTTTTCCCTTTTTACGAATCTGAGACCTGAGAATTTATTATTTGCAACGAGGTTCACTTGACACATTTGTTTTGCACCAGGGTCAGATTAACTTGTTACATAAAGGGTTATTTTATTGATCTCATTCATTTTATTTTGTTGTTTTGCAGCTGCATATGATGGCAATAGGTTTTTTACAGTTGTAAATGGAGCTTGGAAAGTAAGTAGTGGATATTGCCTTTTTGTCTTTTTTGACTCTTAAAAAATTTGATTGTTTGAGATAAAATACAACCTAAATGGACCCATTATTAAGTAAATGGGTCAAAAACACCTCCAAAAATAACCATATTTCATAATAATGAATCTTATTGTTGATTCATATTTTGACTTGAAAGTGTCATGTTGAATTGCTCTTTTACATGGTTTCTAACAGGCATCAAACGTTTTGGGCAGGCAACACCTTTGCTTCTGACTGTAGCAGTTATTGAACTCAGTGATATTGCATTCGCTGTACGGTTATTTTATTCCCAACTCCAAATTCAGCATATTTTTAATATAGTTATATTATGTTTACTGTTTATTTACAGTTTACCAATCTTTTTCTAGGTTGACTCTATACCAGCAGTTTTTGGCGTGACAAGAGACCCCTTCATTGTGTTTTCATCTAATCTCTTTGCGATTTTAGGTAAAGTCGGTGGTCAATGAAACTGCCATTGACTTTTTATTTAACTGGTCAAATAAATTTTTGTGCTAATTGTTTGTGTTTGACGCAGGTTTAAGGTCTCTATATACACTTATTTCAGAAAGCATGTCAGAGTTGGAGTATCTACAGGTAACTTCTCATGTTGTAACTGCTTATTCGACCACTTTTTTTGTTGTAAAACAAACTGTTGCCATTGTTTTCGTCAATTTTTTTTTTGCTTAAATTCATTATCATAACTGTGTACTTCCTCCTGATCATCGTTACAAATAAGTGAATACTTAACATCGATTTGGGCTCAAAGGGCCCTCTATTTTGTCAAATTGAATGTTTAAAAATCAGTTAAATAGTTTCCTTAAACTATCTATCAACTCAAACATTGCAATTACTTTAAATGTTACTATTTTTCTGTCGTTCAGCCCTCCATAGGCATAGTTCTTGGTTTCATTGGAGGCAAGATGATTCTAGAGTTCTTCGGTGAGCATCTTCATGATTATATTTCTTTTGTCATTCATACTCGAAAGATAACATTTTGATTTCTTAAAGTTTGCTTACCTTTCATGCAGGGTACCATGTATCGACTGAAGTTTCACTCGGCTGTGTGGCAACTACTCTAAGTGCCGGAGTTCTGCTGAGTTTATTGAAGAAATCAGATTAGTATACGGTTGGTTTAGCTGCTGATAAAACCCAAAAGTTCTCGTTTTCCCTTATTCTATATAGAAATTGAAGCAAAAGTAGCAATACATAGACTATAAGTGAACTGTAATGTTGTATCTCTTAATTTCTATGAAAACAATGTAATGAAGAATCGCCAACCATCTTCTATGAACAATACAGTTTTGTTTGTTCATATCAAGCATATAGAGATTTACGTAGTAGTTGATAACCACATGAGATTATGGGGATACTTTTCACCTTAGTTGTACAAAGACATCCAAAATACAATGGGTAGATGAAGTATGCTAAGAAGTACTAGTAAGAAACATGGAATCTTGGTTGTGGGATCAAGCCAATTGTGATGGTGATTATGTGCACACTATGTTTATGCATCTTTCATTTTTCATATATGTACATAAGATAATAACAAAATTACCATTATCTACTCCTACTAAACCAAATAACCTAAATTGACACTATCTTTTCAGATTATGATTCTCTACAATGCGTGCAAATACATTTGCCCGCCATACTCATTTGCACACTACTCCATACATGTCACAATAGGGACCATTAATTAATTATTAGCAAAAATGAGTAATTGCAAACAATGTCATGTGTTTTGCTGATTTTACGCCCTATGCCATTACTGTTACCGTCTACTTTTTCTGACAAGTTATGTCCCTCGGTCTAATGATCATCAGAAAATCTGGTTAATTACTGTTTCAAGTTGGGGTATTTTAGTCATTTCTTGTTTCCCGTTAACGCACCCACCTCCTTGGTTATGTTCTGAATGCCATCTTATTCACGGGAACATAACTTGCAACACATAATTAAACTTTTGCATATGTTAGAAATATATCGACTTAATTGTCTTAATAAAAAAATATATATTTGAAAAAGGTTATCTGAAAAGTATTTTTATATAAGAACTAAAAATACAAAAGGTCATTTAATTTAAACAAGACTTGATTAAAATATTATACAAAGACCCAAACCATGTTATGACCCATAACGAAATAAACTTACGTGAATAGAAATTGGACGGTGTTATATTCTCATTGATTAATTTAAGCAACACCGTATGATATGATACAACAAAGGAGTAGTCGTTAATTCGTTATACAACCATGTACTGATGCATAAAAAAACGTAACAACATTTTATTTAAAACTTTATAATTTAACATGTTATATAGTCGTCTAGTGAACGATCACAACATGGCTTTCAAATTTTGGAAAGTGTGTGTAATTTGTGTTCTTGGAGAGCTTGATGATTGTTGTCGTTGTCTTGCAACATGTTATTTACCTCGCTCACAAATTTATTCATTGCAACGCTTGGCAAACATATAGGTACCAAGATTCCACGCTCACCTACAGTGTTATAAAATGGTATATAGAAACTAGCACTACTTGGGGGATCGCCAGCAACCCCTTCGGAAGGTGCAGCATAGATTGCCTTCCCCCACCCAAAATCAATATCTTCAAATCCGACATGAGTCAAATTTGATACAGAATAGCCTCGAACATTTGTAAGGCAAGGTCGTCTTTTGATTACCATTAGGTCTGCAACAGATTTCATGTACTCTTCTGTGACAATAGATTTTGCTTTCATTACAAGATCCAGTGCATGACTTAATGGTTTGTTACACAAGTCTTGAGCTGTGGAGATAGCAGTTGCGAAGGCCAAAACATTTCCATAATATCCTAAAGGGATAGGAGGGTTGAACTTTGAACGTGCATCCATGATGCATACGATACGCATGTCCTCCTCAGGATTAGGCTGTAGAGCAACGGTGCGACAACGCCAAATGCTAGCTGTTAGCACGTCAAAGGTGGAACAATGTTGTAGGTGCATTGGAGCAAACTTACGTAAGGCTGTAACCTCAGCCGGTCCAAAGAAGAATGATCTCTGTGTCATGTCATCCGATGAGATGGTTGTACCTTCAGTGTCAGCCACTTCATCGTACTCACGATGATTATATGTCACAAGTGGTGGATCTCTTGCAGAAAGCAACTCTCTTTGCCACACGGGCAACGTTGAAGGTGTTAATGCACCGCGAGCCATTTCACTCCATGCTGTCATAAATTTTACGATTCCAGTTCCGTCACACATTGTATGGTTCCATCGTATACCAAAGATAAAACTTCCACATAAAAGTCGTGTAACCTATCCATCAAAGTAATATAATATATCTCAACATTATTCTTAATACTCATTTTGTTCCATAATATCATTGGTTAATTGTCTTATATTTAAAAACAAAAAAAAAAAAAAAAAAAAAAAAAAAAAAAAAAAGGTTTAAATTTCACCTGGATTAATAGCAAAGGTGTATCGAGGATGCCACTAGAGCCAGGAACATCACAGAGGAGCTCTTTCATACAAGGAAACGGCGGGTGGAGCTCCTCTCCAAACTGCTTTAGTGTGACATCCGCCTCAGCCTCGATAAACAACACACCCTCACCCGTGCAATCCACCATTAGCTTCCTCGCGGGACCTTCTTTTAGCCTACCAGCCAAAGGATAGTAAAACACCAGCACCTTAGCCAAAGCCTCCCTGATCACATTTGCTGGATTTTTATTTCTCATTTTGGGATTCTCGCGATAAAAATGAACCACCGGTATGTGAAACCGAAGGCTTTCTTGATCATCAATGTCTGAGAGAGGCTTCAATTCTCGAGGCGTGGGTTTTGCCGGAACGATGAGCTCAGGTGCAAGTCTTCGTACTTTAAAAGTTAAGGTGGTGTTGCTTTGTGCCATATCCAGTGTAGCTTTGCTATGAACGTGCATAATAATATACGCTATAATGGTGGTGAATTTATAGCGGTGTTTAAAACTTGAGGAAAGAAAAACCGGTTTACGCATGTTTACTGTGGATGACTACATTAGTTAAACCTAAATGTGAATAACTCAATTTAATTTAGGAAAACACATTCAATAAAATTCTTTTAATTTACTAATTTACACGATATCGGAGCTTTAGCTTCAACTGACCACAAAATAATTATTCTTCGATGATCGGTTATTTACCAATTATTTGAAGAATCCTGATTTATTTACTTTCTTTCGGTTTATATTTTCATTTTATTAGTCTTTTTATCTAATCTAAATCACAAACGTCATAACTCAAAAACTATAGTCATCATAACACAACTCATATTATGTTGATTTAGCCATCAATCAACAAAATTTGTCTCATCAATATTACTTTTTGTTTTACCACCAGAGATCATTGTCGTTGTTCAAAAATAGTTGATCACAAAATTGCCGCTCCTACGTAAAGGCAAAGCAAGCCATGACGAAAAAAACGTCAAGCAAAAGAGGAAGCCGCATGCGGTAAACAACTATGCCATCAACATAGTTATGGTTCCGTTTAAACAAACAATAAAGAAGATGCAAGAAGAAGAAGAAGAAGCGGCTTTCAATATATGTTCTAGTTTTCCATCTGTATGTCTCGCGTTCAAATTGCAAGAGAGTGATGGATGACTAACTTAGTTGGCCTAACCTAATTGTAAGTTTGAGTCTATTTAATTTAGTGTTTGAATTGCTTAAGGTATATATTCAATAATAATACTTTATATTTTTGTCAAAATAGTTGGGTTTTGTACAAAAGTTGGGTCACATATTACGTTGATTTTGAAATCTGGGTGGTTACCAACGTTGGTATTAATGACGTCTATATGAGTTAATGACATTTTCATAGTTGAGTGGTGTTTTTTAGACTTTAAGCAAGTAATTTTGGCCTCTATAGTAGACTACCCGTATACGTTTAATGCTGCAATTAATATTTGTTAACTAAAAGAGAAGCAACCGGTTTTATGTTATGTAATATCCAACAAACATCCGAAGCATACTGTCAAAACAATGTAATAATGAAGAATCGCCAACCGTCTTCTATAAACAATAAATTTTTGTTTGTTCAATTCATATATAGATTTTAGTTGATAAACCACAAGAGATTATGAGGATACTTTTCAACTTAGTTGTACAAAGACATCCAAAATACAATGGGTAGATGAAGTATGCACTACAACAAAATACCCAACTTTTCACACTTATTAAAGCATATTTTCACACTATAAAGTGTGTGAAATTGAAAAGTTCACACTTACCTTGTGTGTGAACCATATTGGTGTAGCAAATAATTTCACATTTTTAAATGTGAAGATTTATAAAAACTTCACACTTTAAAGTGTGATGTTTTTGAAACAATTCTTCACACTTAAAAGTGTGAGATTTTTATTCTTCACACTTAAAAGTGTGAGGATTTTGAAACAATTCTTCACACTTTTAAGTGTGATATGTTAATTCTTCACACTTTCAAGTGTGAGGATTTTAAATGATTCTTCACACTTTCAAGTAAAGTGTGAGGATTTTGAAGAATTTCCTCACACTTTTAAAAGTGAAAAAATTTAGATGTATGTTTTTAACAAATAAATAAATATTTCTGGAAAAGTGTTTTAATAATTTCTGAAAATTAAAAAGTCAAATATTACATAAAATTTATAAAATCACACATAAGGTATATTTTATAAAATCACACCAAAAAGACAAAATTCAACAAAATTTTGAAACATCTGGTAACTACTGGTAACTAAAACAACACAAACAACACAAACTTTTGAAACATCTGGTAACTACTGGTAACTAAAACAACACAAAATTCAAGAGTCGCATATTACGTAAGCTTCCACTTTGATTCTGTAATTTTGGAGTGCCAGTCTTGCTCCTCAACCAATCTCAAAGTCCTTGGAAACATGTCAATATACCTGATCAAAATTTACAAAAAAAAGTTCAGAACATGGAAGCATCGGAAAGTAGCATTAGATCATAAGCAAATTCAACTCTTGACCCAACCCGAACCAGTTGACCTACGACCCGTTTGACATGTGTTACCATATGACCTGTTTCAACTCATGACCCATTTTTCCAATGTTATCTTTTTGCATTATTTTTAGTCTCCTATAGTTGCAATTCAGGCCATGCAAGCTAGTTATACAAACAGAGAATCCTTTCAGTAATTGTTTACGAATCGAAGCATACTTCAATAAGAAGGAAGCCCAAAGGAGGCTTAGAGTGAAATTTGACATCATGTACATAAAATACAGTGGTTACAATTACAGCCATCAGTCCAATAACATCATGATCATGCAGCCAAGGTTACTAGTTATCACATATTTCTAAACATATACTTAAGAACCTATTAAGTAATGCAGCCAAGGTTACTAGTTAGAACAATTTACATGCACATACCAGTCAGCCACTACGGAACTAAAGTTGTCTAAAAATATTAGTCCCTGAAACACTTCCAGCTCTAGCATTTTGTTTCGGTTAGCCCCCAAGGTTACAGTCCCAGGATCTAAAGTTTGTCTAAAATGGAAAACTACTGCTATTGGTACCTCAAAAGTTATTCTAATTTTCTTCGACAGATACTGTCGTACGGTTTGGACCTACCAGAAATCACAAGTACCTATCCTGAAAGTTATGGTATGTGAGCAAATAACAAGAGTGAGGTTTTGATTTCCATGTGCCGCTAAAACTTAACCATTTAGTACCCTACATTCTAGCACACGACACATATTCTAGAGATTTTTTACTGTCACTGTCGAAATATGTGTAACCACTAATTCAAGTTTTAGAGATTGACCACGAAAATGAAGCAATATAATAAGCAAATGGGCACCATATAAGACACCTCATAAATGCTACTTATAATTATACAGGAATGCAGTAGATGAATAACAAGGTGTTTACACAACCTTTGAAAATATATAATTCTTAATATTTCGAAAGTGCCTATTATACACATTACACATTTTCACCTGATAACCAAAAAAAGTCCCAACTTACAACCCAAAAAAAGTGTTAAAAGTGTATTCAGCCAGATTATGCCAGGTAGTAGTTGCTCTTGAGACAGTATCATATAATGCCATTTGTATGAGGTTGCACATCGATATCCAATATCTACATACTATACTCTCACTGTCCCACAAAACCTTCAATGCAGTCTTATTACTTCTGAGTAATGAAGTATTTGACTACTAATATATTATCTACATTGAACTCACAGGAGAGTGCACACAGAAACAGAGGTCGCACCTTTACCTTGCAAGTAAGAAATGAGACGCGCAACAGTGTTTCCTGTATCTACAATATCCTCAACCTGAGCAAAAAATGAGAATCAATAAGCTGTATCCTAAGAAATCATTTTCAAGTAATCACATATGTAATTTAAACTAAATATCACACAAAAGTAATTTAAACCAAATATCACACAAATATCGCAACAGCTAAGAAGTTCATCATTTCACTCCAGATTATCATTAACTCGAGTTAACATTTCAATAAACTAAATATCACACAAAAGTAATTTAAACCAAAAGTCAAACAGACACACTTTTGACACAAAGGCATTATGCAAAACTACATACCTTATCACTATAGAATTCACAAAGGCAGCAATTATTATCATTTCTTTCGTTTCTATAATCAACACATCAATTGCACATTCTTAACTAATAATTCAACAGCAGCAATTATTATCATTTCTTTCGTTTCTATAATCAACAGCAGCAATTGTTATTCTTAACTAATAATTCAACAGCAGCAATTGTTATTCTTAACTAATAATTCAACAGCAGCAATTATTATCATTTCTTTCGTTTCTATATAGTAGTTTTAGAACATTAATCCTTGTTCAATATTGACTCTTAAGTTTCTCTCATATGTTAACTTTGGATTCACTTTTAATTTCATTTTCTTTTATGGAAGTATTAAAACTCCAAACTTTAAGTCAGCATTTTGAATGCTTCCTTCACCTCATTCAATATACACACAAATTTGTGTATATATATACACACACCAACATTTGATCAAGAATGAGAATTACCCAAGAAATTTTTACACACACATAAAGCAACATGGTTAGTTCTATTTCATTAATAGTTGAATACTAGTAGTATTTAGTTTCTATAATTGTATACCAAGCGTTTATCATTTGTGTCCTAGGACAAAGAAAGAGTGTTGTTTCTCGTCTCCTTGTTGTTTTGCCTGCTACATCGAAGCTCCTGTGGCAAATATAACATAATGCAATATGGCGCCAAGGGCGATGGTGTGAGTGATGATACAAAGGTACGTATGATCAGTTAGACTTCTTTTACATAAAGTTCAAGTTTCAGGTTTAACCATATAGAATTTTCTTCCATTGTAACTAATGTAGTTTTCAACTTTTCATACATTAATCTTAACATGCTCTCTTTGCATTTTGGCAATCAAGGCTTTTGAAGATGCTTGGCAAGACTTATGTAATGATGATGGACCAAGGTCAAGGTTGACAATACCATTAGTCAACACCTTCTTAGTTAGCCCTATCAACTTTCAAGGCCCATGCAAATCTCCTGTGGTCCATTTTAAGGTAATTTCCTTACAGTATAACATAAGCTCCATTCCTTTAACAAGAACAACATCAAAGCAAAGAAATTAAGAACTAAATTTATATTGTAATCAGATACTTGGTACGATTATTGCACCCGAAGATCCTAATTCATGGAATAGCTGCGAAACGGGGGCATGGCTATTATTTTCTAACGTGGACGGCTTAATTCTCGACGGAGGTGGTATGATCAATGGGCGTGGTAATGCTTGGTGGACTAAATCTTCAACCTATGTAGGGTTACAAAATTTTAGCGACGTATCAAAAAGTTTTTGCATTCGTGTTTTAACAACATTGAATTTATACTAATTTGTTACAATTTTGTAGATAAATGAAGTATTCCGATGTGCCGTACCACCATCGGTAAGAAAATGCTAACCAAAAAAAGTGTATAGTTGTCAAAATAATGTCGTTTTCAAGCAATTATGAGTGTTATAAGGTAATAAACTCTGATTAAATGTATATATTTGTAGGCATTACATTTTGAAAGTTGCAACAGGCTTCGACTAAGACAACTTAAGCATCGGGATAGCCCTAGAAACCATATAGGTCTTTCCCGATGCAGTTCTTCGACTATTTCAAATCTGGACATATCAGCACCTGACAGTAGCCCGAATACAGATGGGATCGACGTTTCTATTTCAACTCAAATAAGAATTAAAAATTCAGTCATCAAAACTGGTAAATATTTGTTTACTCTTTATTAGCCATAACATTTTGTTTGTACTTGTGACAATATTTTTGTTTTATTAAATATTTAGGCGACGATTGTATAGCTCTAAACAATGGAACCTCTCAAGTTAATATTACGGGCATATATTGTGGTCCGGGTCATGGTATAAGGTAAAATATACAAGATGATTCGTATCAAAGTCACTACCCTCTTATTCACTGGGTATAAAACCCTTTACCCAAAAAAAAAGTCACTACCCTCTAGCAGCTGTGGTCACTTATGTATTTATATTTATCTTGTAGCATTGGAAGTTTAGGCATAAATGGCTTATATAGTACAGTGGAAAATATTTACATACGAAAATGCAACTTTTCTGGAACACAAAACGGAGCGAGAATCAAAACATGGCAGGTATGTTTATGTATGATTGTCTACAGTATAAATGAATACGTAATTGTTGTTTGTTTTATGTAAAAGAAACTCAATTGCCTTTTACTAATACAAATGGTCATCTGCAATCATATAAGGAGGTTCGGGATATGCTAGGGGTATCAAATTTGAGCAGATCAACCTTCACAATGTCAATAACCCTATTCTTATCGATCAATACTATTGTCCTGGTGGGCATAATTGCCCTACAAATGTAAGACTTCTCTTTAACAATAGGATTATTAACTGAAAGAAACTTAATAGCATAAGCTTACAAATTTCACATCAATCAGTACTGATAATCGCACATCATCGCAATCACACAGACAGTAGCATCAAACACTATCAAACACCTAGCACATCTAAAGTCAATACAGACATTTCATCAAACACCTTTCGTGCACTAAGTAAACACCTTTCCCTAAATCGCCATACTAATCCGAGCTTCAAACCATAACTAACACCATTAAAACAGATTATATACTATTTCGCCATTAATCTACGCAACTAAATTGATCATGATCTACATATATTATTGCTAACTAACAGGTATAACAGCTAAATTAATCGTGATTCGTTTAATCGCCATACAACTCACCATTAACAACTAAATCAACTCACGAATAAGTAAATACCTGAGACTGACGAATCACTTCGAGCTCAATGAATCACTTCGAGTCGAGACGTTAGGGCTTTTCAAACTCACTTCGAGCTGAATGAATCACTTCGAGTCGAGATGTGGTTACTGATGAGCTGTAATCAACACATCAATATAAGTGATATTGAATGATATAAAAAATTTATTCGGATCCGGGTTTTGTAAGTGGATATTGGATCACTTTTGAAATAAAGGGCTTTAATCAGATATTGGATCAATTTTGAAATAAGTGGGTATTGGATAAAGTGGAGTATAAAAAAGCTTGTTACGAAAGTGGAGTATCTAAAAAGATGATATAATTTTTTTTTCCTTTCTTTTTTATACACAAAGAATCATCACACTTTTAAGTGTGAGGGTTTTTTTTAAGTAAATGGTAAATCTACATCTTTTTCACAACTTTAAGTGTGACAAAAAAAATTAGTTACTTCACACTTAAAAGTGTGAAGTTTTTCAATAGTTCTTCACATTAAAAAGTGTGAAGACCATATAATTATGTTAGCTCACATTTATAAGTGTGAGCTTTTGTTTTCACAACTAAAAGTGTGAAGTTTTTTATGGCATTTAGGGTAGGGATCCAATAAGAAGAATAATTAAAATGAGAATGGTAAGAAGTAATTCTAGCCACACATTTTTATATGGGAGGGAAAATTTGAATGAAGATGCATCCATTTTTGTAGGTGCATCTAGAATGTGTGGTTGTGGTTACTTCTTATCCTTCCTATTTTAATTATTCTTCTTATTTGATCCTAACTCATGGCATTTAATGTTTATCACACTTATTAGTGAGAATATTTTTTACACACTTATAAGTGTGAATATTTCTGAAAATAAAGTTCACTTTTCATTAAGTGTGAACAAAAAAGTGTGTACAAATCATCAATTTGTTGTAGTGATGCTAAGAAGTAAGAAACATGGATCTTGGTTGGTTGTGGGATCAAGCCAATTGTTATGGTGATTATATATGCACATTAATTATAAACAATAAAAACGATAAATGGACAAAGGTTGCTCATATTTAATTTAATCATTAAAACGTGAAGCTTTTATTTGACACGATTTCTTATAGATGCTAAATTATACATACGTATATTGTCAAAGACCTATCATTTATGCTTAAGTCAATAATAAATTTAACTTTAGAATTATAATGAGTACGTAAATTTGTTGTTTTGTTTTTCCAGTTAGTATTTTTCAAAAAGTTAAAGGTTTAAAATAAGACTAGACAAGTACCCGTGCATAGCAACGAGATTTCTAGCGGCAAACATTTATAAGTGTCACATGATATATGAAAGTGAAATAAATAAATAGTGCATCATATTATAGATAATCAATAACCTTCAAATGCACATGGTCATCTTTTTCGCCTCTTTCTTTCATGTTACTTCGTCAAATATTCATTCCATCTGAACAAAAAAAAGATCAAAAGCGAAAAATGTTAGCTTCGCGAGAAAAGTATTACAGTAGTAATGAAGAAGTATACGCATGTATGTATTAAATAGACACCATTTTCACAAATACACGATTGGCATATGGTTGGCATTGACAGTTTCAAGTTTTCTCAAATCATTCCTATCTTTACTACATATAATTGAGATAAAGAGATGAATCATTTAGTTTAAAGTTTACAATAGTTTCCTTTATTGTCATAACAAGTCAACATTCATTAGCATTTACAGTCATTGCATATTGTGTGCATTTACAGCCGTGTAAGAACAAGTCAACAAAATTTGTTTCATTTTAAGTTTTTCCACTTTTCACTTTAACTGTTTTTCTTTTATAGATAGTTTAGATTTAGATATATTGTCCAGTCTTACGTATTTATAGATATATATTTTCGTGTCTAGTCTAATGGCATAAGTTTCGACTATGTTTAAATGGTATTGTCATAAAGCTAGTGAATACAAATACACCATTAGCATAGTTGCTAAAGTAAATAGGTGAATCATTTTTAATAAACCATAAATGAGGATCAACCAACAATACAAGAAAATAACAGTGAAAGACAAATAGAGGCTACTATAATGCTCGACAACCATCATGCAAGAGTATACAAGTCTGATCAGATCTCTCTAAATTTTATACCAAACACAAGCTTACACGAAAAATTCTAAATACATTGAAACATAAAACACAATCAGTATCCACCATTCATCATCCAAAAGGAGTCGTTATGGCTCCATCATTCAAAGTGAATCAGGACAAAATCACTCTGTAAATGGAGTATCCACCAAGGCGCACCCGCTTGCTGATAAGTATGTAAATACTCATCATTTTTTGGCAGTTCAGATACGACAAAAAATGATGAGTGAACTGCCAAAAAATGATGAGTATGTACACACTCAGATTTTTTGAGAAATGGTTAAGACCATTGTATAATACAATGTCTTGGAAAATAGGAAAGACCATTGCAATCAGTTACAATGTCTTGGACATAAAATGTTGGAGTAGGAACATGATTGGGAGAATGTGATTGTGTCGAAATGCCCTAGAATAGGCATATGCAGATATGTTTAGTCCATTGTTTAGATAAATGATTGAAAATAAACCGAGTTTATATATCAATATACTAATATGTTCATGTGGTATAAAATGCCTAGTGTGTATATATCAATATACTTATATGTGTTCATGTAGCATAAAATGCTTACGGGAAAATGCTCAATTATGTTAAGGGTACATATACTAATATGCAATTATGTTTGTGTAGCATAAAAATGTCTATGGGGAAATGCTCAAAATGGGTATATACAAATATACTAATATGTTTGTGTAGCATAACATGCTTACTAAGTCCATAATCATCTGGAGGATGGAAGACACGGAGAGCGGAAGGCTATAAAATGTTTTTGCTTGTACGTGTGGTTATAGTTTATGTCTCAATTAGACCCGTTTCTCTATAACCATGGCTCTGGTACCAATCTGTAACACCCCCAATTCATGGTTGCAGCGGAATTCAAACTGGGTGTTACTCGACGGCACAATAGTGACAATGATAGAAAACGAACTCCAATTGAGTCGTTTTAAAAGATTTATCATTCAAATTATATAAATATCAGAGATTACAAAATGAGGTCCCAATTGGTTCCATGTTTACAATGTATAATAAATGAGTTTTTGAATGATAATAAAATTTATAGCCCTCTTGAGTATCCGTGCCATTCCGTGCCATCCTTGATCGTCATGAACCTGAAATACATGCTTGAGAGGTCAACACAAAGGTTGAGTGATATTCATAGAGTTTGTTTAATGTTTGAACACAATATGTTGGTAGTATGAGTTAATCAGACTCATACACATGTTTGGAAAACAAAGGTGGGCTACGTTGTTATACGCCCGGAAAAGGTATTATCACATTATTCACTAAGCTTATGACACCAAAACGTTAACGGGTACCAATATCGATCGGCGGTTTTATCCCGGTAGGTATGTTGCTGTCATACCCAGGTCTCAAATATTAATGCATTTGTATGAACGTATTCACTACAAATGGGATTCGTCAATCCCAATAGGCCTATTCACAATATTCGCGCTCACTATTGCTAGTGATTAAATGGTTCATAATAAGGGATCTCGGTTCAGCAAGGCAGGTACTTAGTGATAATAAAACAATCAGGCAAGCATATAATTTGAAAGCATTGTGTTCGGTTAAAATAGCATGTATTCCCCCCAAGGGTTTGTAAAACAATTAAGTAATGGAAAGTGGGGCTATGAACTCACCTTGGGATGTAGTGACGTAATGAACACAACTGTGCCAAGGTGTATGGCAGAATAGTAACATAAGTGATGTCAATAATTAGAGCGCAACGATACAGAATCGGCATAACCTAATGAATATAAGCTTGTCTCAAAACATAATACGCAGAAAGTAATCGATACGTATGAGTTTCAAAAGGTAGAGTGTTGTAGTTTTCGTGGAATATTTGTATCAATGTTTGTAAAAAGTTTGGTATCCCATTCGTGTGGTGGTATAAAGTCATAGACTCACACAAAACGCACGCCAAAGCACAAATCATATAGCATAAGTATGAAAGGTAATAAGCATGTATAAAAGAATAAACCGGTAATAAGTGATTTGTTATTAAGTCGTAAGTCCATTAAGAGTGCAATACATTAATCCTAAACCCTTGTAAGATTATATATGTATTTGACATGGTACATGAGGTTTGTAACTTGAAGATTTGCTAAAACAAGCCCTATGTATGAGTTAGAAACCTGAAATTCTAAAACAGTCCCAAAGATTGGAAAGTCTGCACAACTCAGTGAGTTATGGGCCTTAGCTAATTAGATAGGGTGATAGAGCTATGTCTTGTGGTCGTTTCGCCGGGTGGCGCACCTCATAACTCATCCCGATGAGTAAATGAGAGCCAAAATGGCGAAAGGTGTCAAAATCTGCACACCAGATTTCAATCAGAAAAAGCTCATGGTTCTGGTCATTTCTGGAGCTCAGCCCAGTTTTATGAAATGTAGGTAAGACATAAACTTAAATGTAGCCGCAAACGGCGCATCAACCGGAGTTGTAGAACTCTAGATATCGCCGAAAAGGCGGGACTCCAGTGAGCTGTTCCAAACAGCTCATGTATGCAGTAAATAGACAAACAAAACGCACCCATTTGGTGCAGAAAATCAGCACACAAACACCCCTATTTGGGGCTGTTTTGCAGCCACTAAACACCCTCGGTTGGGGCTGGTCTTGGGGCTATTTTGGCAGCCAACAAACACCCTCTATTGTGCAGAAAATAGGCATACGAAATGCACCCTTTAGGGGCTGAACTAAGCTGACAAGCGCACCCTTGTCGGGGCTGCTGTGACAGCAACAACCAAACGTTCTTGAGTGGGGCTGTGGTGACACAAGACCAATACAAACACCACCTTCAGGTGGCTGTTGGCGCAGGACAGAAAAACAACACCCAACGTACCCCTTTTTGTTATTGCTTACTAACGCACCCTACTAAGTTGCACCAAACAATTACCCTTTTTAATTAGTTCTAAAACTAAGTCATAGGCAGTTTCTAGAGAATAAACCAACTCTCTTGCTGCTGTTTTCTGAGTTTAAACGAGACCAAAGATAAACCCTCTTGTGTTTTGTTGTTTATACCGATCCAAAACAGCACCCTAGTTGACAGTAACATCAAACCAAACACCCTCTTGGGCTGTGATATGGGTCGAAATAAAACAAACCAAGTGCACCCCTAGTTGGGTCGCGGTGTAGGTCGAAGCAAACAGGCCAAACCCACCCTTCGGGTGGCTGTTACACACGAAAACAAACCCCTCCTTGCGGGTTCCTTCTGACCGGGACCAACAACACACCCCTTTGGGGTTTCTGTGGTTGACCGAACAAGCAAACAAAGCAAACACCACCCTCTCGAGTTGGTGTTGAACCGAGAGCAACAAACACCCCTAGTAGCTTATTTTTACCACACGAATTTATGTAAAAACGTTATAAGCCTTGTTTTTATTCCACGAAAACCATTCGAAAGATTAATCACATGGTTTTAAATAAACAGAAATCAACGAGATCAATGGTATGTCGACTTACAACATAACGAGAAAAAGAGATGGAACGAGGTGGAGCTAGTGGTGCGGTTGTGGTGTTCAATAAACCAAACAAGACCCTTCACGCTAAGCCGAACCAAATCAATATACCCATAGCCATTCTAACTCCTTGTCTTAATGGTGATGGTGGCGTGGAGTGGCTGTGGTAGAGGCGGTGGAGGTCGGTTGTGCTAGAGAGAGAGATGTGAGATAAGTATTATCTTGTGAATGAGAGAAAGATAGATCTAATCTATCTGTTATTCATGTGTAAGAGATAGAGGCGGTGGGAATAAAAAAGATAAAGACAAATGAGTCTTATTTATTATTATTAAGGTTATTGTGTGTATCCCGTGTCCCGTTGAGCTAAAGTGTAACCTCGGTACTTTGATTTGGTAATTGTGAGAAATATATTTCTGGAAGCGTTTTTATATTAGCAAAAATAAAAATGAAATTATTGACTCCAAATAATAATGATAAAATTTAAACCATTATTAATGCGGTGTCGGTATCGTTCTTCAAGAAAAGCGATGTATCCTCTAGCTTTTAAGTTTTAAATCACCGGTAATCGTCAGAAAATAAATAACTCGTATTTTCTGATAAAAATAAATAGTGGTACTATTTAGAATAATAGTCTGAAAAATTATAGCTTGTGCCGGTACGCGTTGTGTGCGGTCTTCACGTTTTGCAAGATAACTTCTCGTTAAATAGACCGAGGTGGACGAAATTGTTTAGAAAGTAATAATTCAAAACAGAATGAATTATTTAACTTGGAAGACTACTGGTTAACTACTGGTCATAGTAATTGCTTTTACGTTATGGTAAAAGTCAAATAGTCAAAAGTCAAAGTCAATGGGCAAAATAGTCATTTTGCCTTATGAAAATTTACGGGTTGCTACAGTATCCACCCCTCAATTGGAACTTCGTCCCGAAGTTCAGCTGGTGTTATCTGCTGACAGAGTGTTCGAGAGTCGAGACAAGATGGAAGTACTTGCGACGCATCTGGTCTTCACGCTCCCACGTGAATTCGAGTTCTTACCGAAAGTTCTAACTAACTCTTGAAGAATAGGAATGCGACCTTACTTAAGTCGTTTGACCTTACGGTCTATGATCTTGATTGGTTCTGTGATAAAGTTCAGACATTCGTCAATCTGGATCTCTTCTAGAGAGATAGTGACCAATCCTAGTCTGGATCTTGTATAGTCCGATGTTGAGATGTCTGGGAAAGAGTGTAGGTATTTGTGGAGAATTTTGATCTCACACTCCTAGGTGAAATCAGGAACTCTTTTAATGTTTTGATGGGTGAGCGAAAGTGCTACGATTAATATCATGGCTCAAACTAACATTTGTAAGAAATAAAGTAAGGGTATAGATGTTTGGAGGACTAACACAATTGGAGAGTCTAATGTTGCAGGGCTAGCTGAAAATATTGGAGAACCAAATGTTGTGGCGCCTCTTCGAGTGATTGTTGTGCCAGGTGTTAAGAGGTTGTTTTCACAAGGATTTCATGAGTTTCAAATGCAGCAGTTTCAAAAGCCTAGAGAGAGTGGTTGCATTTAGGTGCCTAGATGATGAATCAATTTTGATGTCTCGTAAGCCAGTTGATCATGTTGTAAGAGCTCGGTCTGCTCATGAATTAAATAATGGCAAAAATAACAATAGTAACAAACGGTGTGGGGATGTGGAGAGAGAACATTTCGAGAAACAATGTCTCTAAAATAAAGGTCAACAAATGGAAGGAACTCTTGGGAGAGTTTATGTGTAGGTGTCCACACACCCAAGTAAAGTAGGTAGAATATCAAACACAGTCTGTTAGTTTGAGACTGAACCAAGTCAAAAGTGTAACAAGTCTGTTAACTCAATAAATAACTCATGATTGTAAAGATTTGCAACGGCAAAAGTGACAACTTATGAATGAACTTAGGAAGTTCCAATGAGATCTTAAAACTTCTGCTGAGAAATAGAATACCGGAGATTCTAAAGTTTGAGTTCATACTCATGTCATATCAGATACAACTAAGCCCACTTGTTTATAATTCTTTATTTACATAGAGAGGCATCCCAAACAATATAAATAGAGGAATATAAACTTATGGTTCGGTGATTTACAATTTCTTTATTTAAATGAAAAGGCATCCCAATCCATTTCAAATAAGGACATTATAAATCATCCTACCTAAGAATTCCCAACATAACATTCATACTTAGCCGGTGAGTTACAAGGTAGTGTATTACAAGATGATACTGGTGTTCCAAAAGTACAAAATGAATATTCAATCTTGTAAAGCTGATGAGGGTGCTTGTTGTGTAACTAAGGATGATTTGAGCTTTAAAAGTGCATCAAGATCTGTTAATGAGCTTGTGGTTGTAACGGTTGTGTAGATAATGATGTGATATGTTGATGAACAAAAGTGTGTAGTGTATGCTTAACATTAATATTGGTAGAGATGTCAAGTTTGCTTTAAAATTTTAAGAAATTTTAAAGGTTTATGACGGGATGGTATCCTTAGGACCTAAACAGGATAGTACTTCTACAGGATGAAGAGAAGAATTGATAACTATCCCAAAATAGTAGTTCGGATTATCTCATAAATGAAAACTTTCAAGAATGAAATTAGGTAGTACAAATAAGGTGTTAAGATTTCGCTGAGTGGTAAGACACTATCGTGTCTCTAGATTGTTTTAAAGAATTCTGGTGGTTTATCGAGTTCAAGTAGGAAATCAATCTAAACATAACCCTAGTACAACTATTCTCAGTATTTGAAAATTTTAAGTCGAATATAGTTAGTCAGACTATATTCCACTGTCCCTAGGTTAAATATAGGTGACTAGTCTATATTTAGCCAAGGTTCGATAAAATTTCCAAATACCTAAATTAGGTATACTTGTGATATGTCTGTTGCTTTCGGGAAACTGTCCACTAAACAAAGGCGATGTCAAACAATTCAGTTGCAAGTCCCGCCCATACAAGACTTGTAACCTATGTTTTCATATTCTATTGCATAGAAGATAGTAAGGGTAGGTACGTATGGAAAGGAAGTTTTAAGTAGTTCTAAAATAGAACATACTTGGCCAGGATCATGAACTTTTAATAATGAAGGTTTCAGAAGAAAACTTTGATGAATGTAGAGCTGAACTTCAGCTTTTGTAGGTGATGGATTTGTTTATCCTTTAGAAATCTCATATTTCTTGTTTTGAAATCGATAGGTTGTGACTGGTTTTTGATATCATATGAAATGATATTTATGATGTGATGGAATAATTCTAGAGACCATTGCGCAAAACACAATGTCTCGGAAGTAGGTTAGACCATTGTGCAATTCACAATGTCTGGGAAGTAGGTTAAACCATTGTGTGACTCAAAACATTTGAGAAATGGTTAAGACCATTGTATAATACAATGTCTTGGAAAATAGGAAAGACCATTGCAATCAGTTACAATGTCTTGGACATAAAATGTTGGAGTAGGAACATGATTGGGAGAATGTGATTGTGTCGAAATGCCCTAGAATAGGCATATGCAGATATGTTTAGTCCATTGTTTAGATAAATGATTGAAAATAAACCGAGTTTATATATCAATATACTAATATGTTCATGTGGTATAAAATGCCTAGTGTGTATATATCAATATACTTATATGTGTTCATGTAGCATAAAATGCTTACGGGAAAATGCTCAATTATATTAAGGGTACATATACTAATATGCAATTATGTTTGTGTAGCATAAAAATGTCTATGGGGAAATGCTCAAAATGGGTATATACAAATATACTAATATGTTTGTGTAGCATAACATGCTTACTAAGTCCATAATCATCTGGAGGATGGAAGACACGGAGAGCGGAAGGCTATAAAATGTTTTTGCTTGTACGTGTGGTTATAGTTTATGTCTCAATTAGACCCGTTTCTCTATAACCATGGCTCTGGTACCAATCTGTAACACCCCCAATTCATGGTTGCAGCGGAATTCAACTGGGTGTTACTCGACGGCACAATAGTGACAATGATAGAAAACGAACTCCAATTGAGTCGTTTTAAAAGATTTATCATTCAAATTATATAAATATCAGAGATTACAAAATGAGGTCCCAATTGGTTCCATGTTTACAATGTATAATAAATGAGTTTTTGAATGATAATAAAATTTATAGCCCTCTTGAGTATCTGTGCCATCCTTGATCGTCATGAACCTGAAATACATGCTTGAGAGGTCAACACAAAGGTTGAGTGATATTCATAGAGTTTGTTTAATGTTTGAACACAATATGTTGGTAGTATGAGTTAATCAGACTCATACACATGTTTGGAAAACAAAGGTGGGCTACGTTGTTATACGCCCGGAAAAGGTATTATCACATTATTCACTAAGCTTATGACACCAAAACGTTAACGGGTACCAATATCGATCGGCGGTTTTATCCCGGTAGGTATGTTGCTGTCATACCCAGGTCTCAAATATTAATGCATTTGTATGAACGTATTCACTACAAATGGGATTCGTCAATCCCAATAGGCCTATTCACAATATTCGCGCTCACTATTGCTAGTGATTAAATGGTTCATAATAAGGGATCTCGGTTCAGCAAGGCAGGTACTTAGTGATAATAAAACAATCAGGCAAGCATATAATTTGAAAGCATTGTGTTCGGTTAAAATAGCATGTATTCCCCCCAAGGGTTTGTAAAACAATTAAGTAATGGAAAGTGGGGCTATGAACTCACCTTGGGATGTAGTGACGTAATGAACACAACTGTGCCAAGGTGTATGGCAGAATAGTAACATAAGTGATGTCAATAATTAGAGCGCAACGATACAGAATCAGCATAACCTAATGAATATAAGCTTATCTCAAAACATAATACGCAAAAAGTAATCGATACGTATGAGTTTCAAAAGGTAGAGTGTTGTAGTTTTCGTGGAATATTTGTATCAATGTTTGTAAAAAGTTTGGTATCCCAATCGTGTGGTGGTATAAAGTCATAGACTCACACAAAACGCACGCCAAAGCACAAATCATATAGCATAAGTATGAAAGGTAATAAGCATGTATAAAAGAATAAACCGGTAATAAGTGATTTGTTATTAAGTCGTAAGTCCATTAAGAGTGCAATACATTAATCCTAAACCCTTGTAAGATTATATATGTATTTGACATGGTACATGAGGTTTGTAACTTGAAGATTTGCTAAAACAAGCCCTATGTATGAGTTAGAAACCTGAAATTCTAAAACAGTCCCAAAGATTGGAAAGTCTGCACAACTCAGTTAGTTATGGGCCTTAGGTAATTAGATAGGGTGATAGAGCTATGTCTTGTGGTCGTTTCGCCGGGTGGCTCACCTCATAACTCATCCCGATGAGTAAATGAGAGCCAAAATGGCGAAAGGTGTCAAAATCTGCACACCAGATTTCAATCAGAAAAAGCTCATGGTTCTGGTCATTTCTGGAGCTCAGCCCAGTTTTATGAAATGTAGGTAAGACATAAACTTAAATGTAGCCACAAACGGCGCATCAACCGGAGTTGTAGAACTCTAGATATCGCCGAAAAGGCGGGACTCCAGTGAGCTGTTCCAAACAGCTCATGTATGCAGTAAATAGACAAACAAAACGCACCCATTTTGTGCAGAAAATCAGCACACAAACACCCCTATTTGGGGCTGTTTTGCAGCCACTAAACACCCTCGGTTGGGGCTGGTCTTGGGGCTATTTTGGCAGCCAACAAACACCCTCTATTGTGCAGAAAATAGGCATACGAAATGCACCCTTTAGGGGCTGAACTAAGCTGACAAGCGCACCCTTGTCGGGGCTGCTGTGACAGCAACAACCAAACGTTCTTGAGTGGGGCTGTGGTGACACAAGACCAATACAAACACCACCTTCAGGTGGCTGTTGGCGCAGGACAGAAAAACAACACCCAACGTACCCCTTTTTGTTACTGCTTACTAACGCACCCTACTAAGTTGCACCAAACAATTACCCTTTTTAATTAGTTCTAAAACTAAGTCATAGGCAGTTTCTAGAGAATAAACCAACTCTCTTGCTGCTGTTTTCTGAGTTTAAACGAGACCAAAGATAAACCCTCTTGTGTTTTGTTGTTTATACCGATCCAAAACAGCACCCTAGTTGACAGTAACATCAAACCAAACGCCCTCTTGGGCTGTGATATGGGTCGAAATAAAACAAACCAAGTGCACCCCTAGTTGGGTCGCGGTGTAGGTCGAAGCAAACAGGCCAAACCCACCCTTCGGGTGGCTGTTACACACGAAAACAAACCCCTCCTTGCGGGTTCCTTTCTGACCGGGACCAACAACACACCCCTTTGGGGTTTCTGTGGTTGACCGAACAAGCAAACAAAGCAAACACCACCCTCTCGAGTTGGTGTTGAACCGAGAGCAACAAACACCCCTAGTAGCTTATTTTTACCACACGAATTTATGTAAAAACGTTATAAGCCTTGTTTTTATTCCACGAAAACCATTCGAAAGATTAATCACATGGTTTTAAATAAACAGAAATCAACGAGATCAATGGTATGTCGACTTACAACATAACGAGAAAAAGAGATGGAACGAGGTGGAGCTAGTGGTGCGGTTGTGGTGTTCAATAAACCAAACAAGACCCTTCACGCTAAGCCGAACCAAATCAATATACCCATAGCCATTCTAACTCCTTATCTTAATGGTGATGGTGGCGTGGAGTGGTTGTGGTAGAGGCGGTGGAGGTCGGTTGTGCTAGAGAGAGAGATGTGAGATAAGTATTATCTTGTGAATGAGAGAAAGATAGATCTAATCTATCTGTTATTCATGTGTAAGAGATAGAGGCGGTGGGAATAAAAAAGATAAAGACAAATGAGTCTTATTTATTATTATTAAGGTTATTGTGTGTATCCCGTGTCCCGTTGAGCTAAAGTGTAACCTCGGTACTTTGATTTGGTAATTGTGAGAAATATATTTCTGGAAGCGTTTTTATATTAGCAAAAAAAAAAATGAAATTATTGACTCCAAATAATAATGATAAAATTTAAACCATTATTAATGCGGTGTCGGTATCGTTCTTCAAGAAAAGCGATGTATCCTCTAGCTTTTAAGTTTTAAATCACCGGTAATCGTCAGAAAATAAATAACTCGTATTTTCTGATAAAAATAAATAGTGGTACTATTTAGAATAATAGTCTGAAAAATTATAGGTTGTGCCGGTACGCGTTGTGTGCGGTCTTCACGTTTTGCAAGATAACTTCTCGTTAAATAGACCGAGGTGAACGAAATTGTTTAGAAAGTAATAATTCAAAACATAATGAATTATTTAACTTGGAAGACTACTGGTTAACTACTGGTCATAGTAATTGCTTTTACGTTATGGTAAAAGTCAAATAGTCAAAAGTCAAAGTCAAAGGGCAAAATAGTCATTTTGCCTTATGAAAATTTACGGGTTGCTACACGTCTCAGCAGTTTCTTGCGGCTGATGACCGTCCTACACCACCTGCTAGTCACCACACCGGTTCAGATGCTGATGACGAGTCTTCTGACTCCGATACTTCTGACACTGCTGCTTCTATCCCACCACCATCCTCACCTGCACCGACTCGTCAATGCAAGCGAGTGAGGACTCTTGAGCCCTTTGAGCCTGAGCCTTTTGGAGAGTTGTTTCGATATCATGATGGAGACTTTACCCGCAAATGCACGGCTCGGAAACGAGTCTGTATTTTGCCTGCTTCTACTGTTACACCACCAATACCTACATCTGTACCGTCACCCACACCTGTACTTCCACCTGTTTCTATGCCAGAGCTGACACTTGTGGCATCACCAGCACCTTCACCATCTCCATCATCATCACCTTTATCACCGTTACCTGAGCCACATCCTTACATGCTACCTACTTACACCGCACCCCACTCTTCTGAGGTTTTGCCACCCATGCCACCACCTATGGTTTTCTACTCTCAGACTACTACTGTACCAATACCATCACTTGCTTCGTCACCTATTCCATCACCATCACCTGTTCCTGCTGAGACCCCTACCTCACCCGGCATTCATAGGTTGGTTGATGCCCACCGATGGTCGTTCTTGTTGGGGTGCATACGTAGATGGAGGTTTATTGAGGGATCACCTAGGGCTGCTGAGCTTGGAGATGGCTCTTCAGTGGTGTTACCGGTCACTGGGGAGCCGATACACCATAATATCCCTCTATTGGCTGCTAGGTTGGTTAGACATGAGGATCGTCTTGATGAGCTGTTGGGCATTATTGAGGATATATCCTTGGAGAGGATTGAGATTATGCAGGAAGAGGTCGAGAACCTCGTAGTGCATAGGACAGCCTAAGAGACTGTATTTGAGATGATGGGGACCGAGATCGAGGAGGCACAGGATACTATCACTGAGTTCGGTCATCGACTAGATGTTTAGAGGCATGAGATGGAGGATTTGAGAGAGCTAGCGATCATCACGCAGCAGATGCTGGAGCATCAGACTCAGGAATTGGCCGCATCTAGTGCTACCATCCACACTCTGTCAGCCACGATTGAGGAGATTCAGGCCCGAGAGAGATCCAGAGATTTAGAGATGTTGGAGATGATCAGGATCATCAGAGAGCTGGAGGGGAGATCAGGAGGCGCACCTGGACCTTCATAGATCTATGACGTATCATTACATTCAGAGACATCTTAAATTGCCGCCTATGGCATTAATAATGTTGTATCTTATTGTTTTGTAACAATGAATTCAAAATTATTAAAACTTTATGTTGGTTATGATTGTACCGTATTGATATTGATTTATGATGTTCTAGTTGTCTGATCTTTTATTATGCTCCCATATTGAGATTCATTATAATTTCCATGTGTGTTGTTACATGTCATGATGATTATTGATAAATGATATGGTTTATGTTGATGGTGTGGGTGTGATATATTTTGTGAGGATCTCGACTATATATTACGAGCTTGGTTATGCTATTTCTCTTGTTATTGATCGATGTTTGGGATTTTTACTTATACACTTGCGATTTTATAAAACCATGGCCCCTAGGAAAACCACAACTACCGTCGCATCACCTGCTATGACTCAAGCTGCTATAAAGAAATTGGTTGCCGACAACATTGTTGCAGCTCTGGAGGAGCAAGTTGTTACAATGGCACGATCAAGTAGCAACAACCGACTTACTGCAGAAAGCGAGTCCTCAGCGACTCGGAAGTGTACCTATAAGGACTTCATAGCTTGTAACCATCCCACTTCAAAGGTACTGAAGGAGTTACGGAGCTTGCTCGATGGTTTGAGCGAACTGAGACTGTGTTTGTGAGGAGCGGTTGTGCCGCTGAAAGCAGAGTCTCGTTTGCTACTGGAACATTGTTGGAAGATGCGTTGTCTAGGTGGAACGCAACTGCTCAAAAGATAGGTGTGGAGGAGGCCTATCAGATCACCTGGGCTGAGTTTAAGGAAAATATGTTGAAGAAGTTCTGCCCTAGAGGAGAGATCAAGAAGTTAGAAGATGAGTTTCACATGTTGGTCGTAAAAGGAAATGATCTCAAGGCTTATGATAGGAGATTTCAGGAGCTTGCCACACTTTGCCCTTCGAAGGTTTCTGATTTGGAAAAGTTGTTAGAGAAGTACATTGAGGGACTACCCAGGAGCATTGAGGGAAACGTCACCTCATCGAATCCTCAATCTTTGGAAGAAGCAATGACTATTGCCCAAAGACTGCTAGACCGGGAGATTAAGCGTAACTCTGCTCATGGAAACAACGATCACAAAAGGAAGTTTGATGATCGGAATACAAACAACAACCGTAACCAAACTAGACACCACATACGAAATTGAACTTAATATTACACCGACCAAACTTGCAATATTAGTTCGTATCTATTTCTCTCGCACCTCTACTTAATATTACACCGACCAAACTAGACACCACATACGAGATTGAACTAGCCGATGGAAAGATAGTGAGCACTAACACTATACTCCGAGGTTACACCATACGCCTACTAGACACACCTTTCGTCTTTGACCTTATGCCTATTAGACTTGGTAGTTTCGACGTCGTCATAGGAATGGATTGGCTATCCAAGAACCGCGCTAAAATCATTTGTGATGAGAAGGTCGTTCACATCCCTCTGAATGATGAAACCCTAATTGTTCGCGGTGAGCGAAGTAAGACATGTCTGAGTGTCATTTCTTGCGTCAAAGTTGTGAAGTACATCGAACGAGGATGTCAAGTCTTTTTGGCTCAAGTCACCGAGAAGAAGTCGGAGGAGAAGCGACTTGAGGATGTGCCAGTAGTCGGGAATTTTCCAAAAGTATTTCCTGAGGACTTGCCTGGCCTTCCGCCGACTCGTCAAGTGGAATTTCAAATTAACTTGGTGCCAGGAGCAACACCCGTAGCATGAGCACCTTATAGGCTAGTGTTAATACAAATATCGCCTAAAAACGTTATTTATATTTTATGATCTTTGCTAAGTTTTGTTAACGACAAAATGTAAACTTTAGTTTGTAAGTAAAACATAATCTTAGTTTTAATGACTTGCATAAACTAGACTTTTGCTACATTTTACATTTCATAAAACACAACACTTTTTATTTCTTAAAATAGAAATGTCACATCACATTTATGGCAAGTTTTGTCAAGATACATTTATGGAAAGAAAGTGTGTTTGACTTATTATATGGTTGCTTGCAAGTTTTGTGTTTAACTAATGAGATGTGACATTGTTTGGTTTACAAGGTGTAATAAGATGTGACATTGTCTGGTTTGCAAGATTTATTGCAAAACCAACTGCAAGCCCGACGGAACCCTGGGGGTACACGGGCGGAACCCATCTGAGGGTTCCGCCATATCCGCCAGGCCTGCAGAAGGCTTTGCTATAAATACCAAGCCACAAGTTGATTTTTGGCTTATCACTCTACATCATATTTTACACACACACATTTATTCTTTCATCTAACCCTTTAACATTTCATATGTGAAGTTTCTTTTTGTAGCAAAGAGATTCACGAGCTCATTAAAAGTAACAAGTATTCAACACAACGTTGCAAGACTTATTAGCTTAGCATTGTGTAGACTTGTGTAGTTTATACTTCATTTGATTGTGTATTTTCAGTAGTGATCGGTTAGTATTTTAGTCCTCAAAATACAAAGTGTATCGGGAGTAGTTGTACCCTTGTAAAATAACTAACGGGAGTGGTTGTACCCTTGGTAAAGAACTCGACATCTAGCTTAGTGTCGGTAAAAGTATAAGCGACGTGTAAGGTTTTCTCCGCCGGTGAAAGGAGCTTGTTGACTAGTGAAAGAAACTCTCGAGTTGGATACTCGGGGCGTGGACATAGGGCAAGGAAAAAGAGTCCTTGTAGCCGAACCACGATAAATACTCGTGTTGTGGTTTGATCGTTTCTTTCATTTACTTGCATGTTATATATTGTGTTTGTGTATATATCTTTGATCAAACGGAAAGTTTTAAAGCTAACTAAACAAGTTAAAAAGATTTTAAACGGAAACTATTCAACCCCCTTCTAGTTTTCCACAATTCGCATCAAGAGCTACGTTACTCAAGCTTTTAAAATATATTGTGTTTTAAAACTTGAAACGATCCATGGATTTTGAAAATTACAAAGAAGCGCAATCTATGCAAAGACCACCACTTTTTGAAGCAAATGGTTTTATATATTTAAAAAATCGTTTTGAAACTTACGTGAAATCTAAAGATATAGATTTATGGTATATAATCATTGATGGTGATAACGTAGTTACTAACATTAAAGATGATGATCAAAAGAAATTGATTGGTAAAAATAATGAAGCTAAAATGATGCTTTACAATGCTTTGCCTAAGAAAAAATATGAAAGAGTCTTTATGTGTAAAACCGTCATAGATATTTGGCAATCTTTAATTGTCACTCATCTAGGAAACTCATAAGTTAAAGATAACAAAATTGATCTTCTTGTTCAACAATATGAACAATTTGTTATTTCCGAAGATGAGATTATTGATAATGCTTTTGCTAGGTTTAACACTATTATTACTTTACTTAAAGCACTTGATGAATCTTTTTGTAGTAAGAACTTTGTCAGGAAATTTCTTAGAGCACTCCATCCGAAGTGGAGAGCAAAAGTGACGGCAATTGAAGAATCCAAAGATCTTTCAAACATGTCACTTGACGAGCTAATTGGAAACCTCAAGGTTCATGAAATGGTAATGGAAAAAGATTCGGAACTAGTTAGAGGCAAGAAAGAAAAAGTTAAGTCCATTGCCTTGAAAGCTAGAGTCCAATCAAGTGATGATGAAGAATCTACTTCGGATAGTGATGATGAGGAATATGCTCTGGCCGTTAGAGACTTTAAGAAGTTCTTTCGTAGAAGAGGAAAGTTTGTAAGGCAACCTAAAGATGACAAGAAAACTTTCCGAAAAGATCGTGATGATAGGAAATGAAAAGTTGAAAGAAAATGTTATAGGTGTGGAGACACAAGTCATCTTGTAGGAGAATGTCCAAAACCACCCAAGAGCAAACCTCAACAAGCTTTTGTGGGTGGTGCTTGGAGTGACTATGAAGGAGATGACGATGAGCTAAAGAATGATGATATTGCTCTCATGGCTCACAACTCAAATGAGGTACTCTCCGACTCATCTTACTCCTCTATTGATCATAAAGAAAAATAAATTTTTGAAAACTAAAAAGGAGTTTTTAGAAAATGAAGTTTATGAGTTGAAAGAAAAAGCCAAGAGATTAGAAAAGAGTAAATATATTGACACATCATGAAAATCATGTGAAGAACTTAAACTAGAAGTTGAGAAACTTAAAATTACTCAAAATGATCTAATAAAACAAACCACAAAGTTTAAGAAGTTCGATAAGAGCATTTCTTGTGCTGATGAAATTATGAAACTTCAAAAGTCACCCTTTGATAAAACAGGACTAGGATTTACGAAAATAGAAACTTTAAAGGGTCAAACGAAAGAAGAAAAGAATGCACAAGAAACTAACAAAACTGCTACAGCAGCCTGCGGATCAGACGGAACCCAATCCAGGGTTCCGCCCGTTGGACCCGTAGGTTCCGCCAGGTCTGCTGCAGCAGTAACTCCATCCACATCGGATCGTTCAAAATTTGTTAAAGTTACGTATAAAAATGGAACAAAACCTGTGTTTAAAACTGGAGTAGGACTTAGTAAAAATGAATTTAGAGATAAGACTACTCAACCAAGACCTAAGACTCCAATTCCCAAACGCCCCTTTCCAAAGAGCAACTTCAACGCTCGACCAAACTACCAACATGTTTAGAACCAAAACACTCCTGGGCATTACCAAACTCCAAAGTACATGTCATGGAACCCTTATGCTCTATTTTCATATTTGGAACAAGTTAATGGTATGCTTAACCAAAATGGACCCATGAGAAATTGGGGACCAAATGTTTGAGTGTTTTTCATAAAATAGGTGTGCCTCAAAGTTTATTTGGAACCGGATGAATGGATTAAAGATAGCGGTTGTTCAAGGCACATGACGGGTAACAAAAGCCTCTTCACTACTTATCACAAATGTGACAGAGGTAATGTTACGTTTGGTAGTAAAGCTAAGAGCAAAATCATCGGAAAAGGTACAATCTCTCATGACTCCCTTTTTATAGATGATGTAGCTCATGTTGATAACTTAGGTTTTAATCTCCTTAGTATTAGTCAACTTTGTCGTAATAAGTATAATGTCCTTTTTAGTGAAAACGGAAGTAAAATACTTAAAGATGGTATAACCCTAGCCAAAGGTGTCCTTAAGAACAACGTATACGTCATGAAGATGGATCCAACATCTAGAGACAAACTTTGTCTTACCTCATTAGATGAATCTTCAACTTTATGGCACTTAGTTCGAAACCTACCTAAGTTAAAATATGACCAACACTTTTGTGATGCTTGCAAAGTCGGTAAACAAGTCCATAGTAGCCATAAGACTAAAAACTTGGTTTCTACATCTAAGTGTCTAGAACTTTTGCATATGGATTTATTGGTCCATCCGCTATACAAAGTTATGGAGGTAACTTCTACACTTTGGTCATAGTTGATGATTACTCAAGATATACTTGGACAAAATTTTTGAAAAGTAAAAATGAAGCTTTTGATAAATTTGAGATTCTAAGTAAGAAAATTCAAAATCAAGTAGGGTCTAATATTGTGTCTATTAGAACGGATCACGGTCGTGAATTTGATAATGAATTTCAATTTGGAAACTTTTGTGATATTAATGGTATTACTCATAACTTTTCGGCTCCACGTACTCCTCAATCTAATGGTGTAGTAGAACGTAAAAACCGGACATTGCAAGAGATAAATAGAACAATGCTTAATGAACAAAACATTCCACAAAAGTTTTGGTGTAATGCCGTTGACACATCACGTACATTTTAAATCGAGTCTTAATTAGACCATTTTTGAATAAAACTCCTTATGAACTATATAAAGGTAAAAAGCCTACATTAGGATACTTTTGAGTGTTTGGGAGTAAATGTTTCATTCTTAACACCAAGGATTATCTCACCAAATTTGACCCAAAGTCTTATGAAGGTGTATTTCTTGGATATTCACAAAATAGTAAAGCTTATATTGTTTTGAACAAATAAACCTTAAGAGTCGAGGAATCGTTGAACGTAACATTTGACGAGAGTCCACCTCCCTCTAAGACATCACCTTTGGTAGATGATGACTTAATTGAAAGCCAAGCAATAGAAAATCAAGAGATTTTAGGTAATGACAAGGAAGATGAACTATTAAACAAAGAACTTGTCAATGTCAAAGAATCTAAAAGTCATCCATTAGATGGTGTCATAGGCAACATTCGCGAAAGAACAGTAAGGTCAAAAGTTCAAAATGAAAGCAACCACTTTTGTTTCGTGTCAACCATTGAACCTAAAAACATTAATGAAGCCATTAAAGATGAGTCTTGGGTAATTGCAATGCAAGAAGAGTTAAACCAATTTGTTAGGAATGATGTATGGACATTAGTTCCTCAACCAAAGAGTCAAACTATAATTGGAACAAAATGGGTCTTTCGTAATAAAATGGATGAAAATGGAATTGTGTCTAGAAACAAAGCTAGGCTAGTTGCACAAGGATATAACCAACAAGAAGGCATTGACTACGATGAAACTTTTGCTCCAGTTGCTAGGCTCGAGTCAATTAGAATCTTACTTGCATATGCATGTACACACAATTTTAAACTCTTTCAAATGGACGTCAAAAGTGCATTTCTAAACGGAGTCATAAATGAAGAAGTGTATGTTGCTCAACCACCGGGCTTCATCGATTTGGAAAAACCAAATCATGTTTACAAACTTAAAAAGGCTCTTTACGGACTTAAGCAAGATCCAAAAGCATGGTATGATCGACTTAAAACCTTCCTAGTTGACCATAGGTATACCATGGGCTTAGTTGATAATACTCTCTTCACTAAGAAGAAAGATTCACATATTATCATAGTCCAAATCTATGTTGATGACATTATATTCGGATCAACTTGTCAAGAATTATGTGTGGATTTCTCAAAAATCATGGATGACGAGTTTGAAATGAGTATGATGGGAGAACTCAACTTTTTCCTAGGACTCCAAATTAAACAACTAGAAGATGGTATCTTCTTTAACCAATCTAAATATATTAAGGATATGCTTAAGAAATTTGGATTAGAAGATTCGAAACCAATCAAAACACCCATGTCCATGGAAACTAATCTCACCAAGGATGAGGAAAGTGAATCCGTAGATAGCACTAAATATAGAGGTATGATTGGTAGTCTACTTTACCTAACGGCTAGTAGACCCGACATTATGTTTAGTGTTTGTCTATGTGCTCGTTTTCAAGAAGATCCTAAGACTACTCATCTTGAAGCCGTTAAAAGGATTTTTAGGTATATTAAGGGCACTACACATTTAGGTTTATGGTATCCCAAAGGAACGAGAATAGACACCATAGTGTATGCCGACTCGGATCATGCCGGTGACTATGTCGATAGAAAAGTACAAGTGGTATTTGTACTTTTGTTGGACATTGTCTCACTTCATGGTTCTCTAAGAAACAAACAGCTCTTGCTATCTCAACAATGGAAGCCGAGTACGTTTCGGCCGGAAAGGCATGTCAACAAGCTCTTTGGATGAAGCAAGCTCTTGTCGACTACAGAATTCAACTTAACGACATCACAATTCTTTGTGACAACAAAGGTGCCATTGATCTTAGCAAAAACCCAGTTCAACATGCTCGTACCAAACATATTGAAATCCGTCATCATTTCCTTTGTGACAACGTTCAAAAAGGAAATATCTCAATTGAGAAAGTTTTTTCCGAAGACAACATAGCCGATATTCTCACGAAACCCCTTAAACGTGAACCTTTTAACCTTTTTAGGCTAGGCTTAGGACTCATGGAACCTACATTGTAGTTCTGGACATTAGACAAAAATCACAAAAAATCAAAACAAATCCATAACTCTTTTTCTCAGCAGGGTCGGCGGAACCCTCAGACACAACAGACGGAACCCATTTCAGGGGTCCGCCATGTCCGCCGACCTGTAGAATCAATATTTTTGTTTATATTAAACCAAACAACCATTATCTCATACCACCACTTCCAAACTGTTACTATTCACTTTATCATCCATCCATACCTACGAATTTTTGGTCTTCCTTTCACTCACATTGCAAATCAATCATCATTGTAAGTATTCTAAACTTGATTACAATCCTGATCTGAGTCTAGGAATTCTATTTTTGCACAAAAACAAAAACTTGGGGTTATGCATTAAACTTGAGAAACTCATGCATAAAATTTGGTGTTTAACAAAACTAAACATGTTCCCCATAGTTAGGAATTGCATTCTTACTTAGTGTAAACATGTTTGCTAAAACACCCCATGTCAAATCTTTCCAAAAATTTCTCACAAATAGGACAAATATTTTTTCGTCTCACATTGAGAATACAAAATCAAAACGTTATGTTTAAAACATCACTTGCATAATGTCTCTTGAATGCTAAAGGGAATACATAACCAATATGTATTTTTGGGTACATTCAAACGAAGCTAAATTGAACTAGGAGCGTTTGGGTTATCTTTTGTTTTATAACAAAACTTGCATTATAAAACATTTTTGAAGCATCAAAATGAGTCAAGATAACCGCACCTCCACATTGTTTTCATATAGGCACATACTAGAACATCCACATTAGAATAGTAGTTTACTTAAACTAAAATGTGAAATTTTGTTGTTCTAGGAATCATCATGCCTCCTCTAACCCACTACGATCACAAGGACACCATTAAGTACCTACCAAAACACACTACAACAAAAGTGGCTTTTTAGGACCCTTTGTATGGGACGGTATGATAATAGAGTCCTAAAAAACAGTTTAATAGGACATATGAGCGTTTGGGGTCCTTTTTAAATATTTGCTACTTAGGCGGTGTCCTAAAAAGTTATATAATAGGATGGTTGATTATTTGAGGTCTTATTATCATATAACTTAATAGGACACTTAAAATATGGATCCTAATAAATTACTTTATAAGACATCTAGTTGTTGGCGTCCCCTTATGTGATAGCCTAATACGACACTTGATCACTAGATGTCCTATTATAACATAACCTAATAAGACCCTTGACACTTGGGTCTTATAACTTTAACCTTTATAGGACGTTTATTCATTATGATTTTATTATAATACACCATAATAGGACACTTGACATGTGGGTATTATAACGTTAACCTTTATAGGACGCTTATGCACAATAGTTTTATTATCGTACACCATAATAGGACATTCGCAAAAGTTTAATTATAACAAAACTTAATAGGACCCTTAAGACGTGGTTATTATAATGTTAGCATTTATAGGACGCTTATGCATAATAGCTTTATTATCATACACCATAATAGGACTTTTTATTTTTGAGTCATAAAATATCAGTATTTTAAAACGTTTATTCGCAAAAGTTTTATTATAACAAAACTTAATAGGACCCTTGAAGGACGCATATTCATTATGGTTTTATTACAATACACCAGAATAGGACACTTGATACATAAGTCATAAAACATTGATTATTTAGAACGCATATTCGCAAACATATTATTAAAACATAACTTAATATGACACTTGACACTTGGGTCCCATAGATTGATACACCATTATAGGACACTTGATATTTGAGTCATAAAACATTAGTTTTATAGAACGCTTATTCGCAAACGTTTTTTATTATAACAAAAGTTAATAGGACCCTTGACAATAGGGTCTTATAACGTTAACCTTTATAGAACGCTTATTCATAATGGTTTTTTTTATGATACAGCATAATATGACACTTCTTTTTAGTGTCGTAAAACATCCGCTTTTTATAATGCTTATTCAAATTAAGTTTTATTAAAACATAACTTGATATGACACTTGACACTTGGGTCTCATAAATTCATCCACCATAATAGGACACTTGAAATTTGAGTCTTAAAGTATCAGTTTTATAGAACGCTTACTTGCAAAAGTTTTATTTTAACAAAACTTAATAGGACCCTTGACACCTGTGTCTTTTAACATTAACCTTTATAGTACGCTTATTTGTTATGGTTTTATTATCATACGCCATAATAGAACACTTCTTATTTGAGTCATAAAACATCAGTTTTTTAGAACGCTTATTTACAAAAGTTTTATTTAAACATTAGTTAATATGACACTTGATACTTGGGTCTCAAAACTTGATACACCATAATAGGAAAAGCACTAATGAATAAGAATTTTTCAAAACTACAACTATTGATGGAACATTTTCGTGTGAATTATGTTTTGGCACCCTGAGTTTTCCCAGATATGATTCCTGTTGAACCATCAAGTTTTCTAGCAGAAGACGGACTTGGATAGAACCTGAAGACGACAAACAACGGTGACTACCCTGAAGACACTACAAGAAAAGTTGGTATTTGGGACGGGGGGAAAATGTGCCAAATACTGAAAAAAACCGTGCCAAATAGTATTTAGCACGGGTTTGGCACGGTTTTGGCACTGTCCTAAATATGAGGGTGCCAAATACAATTGGGTCGGTTCAAAACTGTGCTAAATAGCATTTGGCACGTATTTTGGGACCGTTTTGTTTTTTGTGCCGAATGTTGGGTTTTTGGCACGTTTTATAATTTAGCGTTCTAAATGCGCATTTGTCACACTTTCATCTCCTATGCCAAATACTTATTTGGTATGGTCTCACGTCCCATCCCAAATGCTTATTTGGTACAGTGGCACCTCGCGTGCCAAGGCGTATTTGGCACAACTTTATCTCCCTTGCCAAAAGTATTTGAGACGTTTACAGGTCTCGTGCCAAAATACATTTGACACGATTTGATCTCTTTGCCGAACTTATTTGACACTAGTTTTGCAATCATTCATATATTGTATTTGCACAGACTTTGCTCTTCAACACAACACAATCATAAGCCTTATGCACCATTGTGTAAAATTTGTTAAAAGCCGAACATAAATACAAATCATCTTGTGTTAATCATTAATAAAATATGTCAATACAAAAGAACTTGCACCCAATAAAACTAAACTAAACAAGAATGACAACATTCCGTTTAATACTCTTCGACAGCTAAGAGGTCCAATCTAGCTTATGTTTTCATATACCCTGCATATAATAAAATTTCATAAATAATGTGCTTCAAACATGATCAAAGTTAGATGTTAAATTAAAAAAAAAGGTACTAATTCAAAGAAATAAAATGTTGGAACGTGTAAAATGGGTTGAAAGTAGATGTTTAAAACAAACTTAGTCATCGATTACGCATTAAACAAGGAGTTGCAACTATAACATTCTATTTCAAAGAATTAACTAGGACAAAATATGTTAATGATCATAGTTGCAATACACTTATATAAGTGAAGGATACTTACATTGAGAAAAAGGTCGGCCAATATTTATCCATACCATTAGCTCAACTTGCATCTCAATGAGTTTGAACCTACATTCAGATAAAGGCTAAGTAAATTTTAAATAAAAACAGAAGGACGCCTTTTTGTTATTTCATCAAGTATGTTCATTTGAAGTCTTTAGATAATATCTAAAGTGGTACAAGTAAAGTTAACCCAAATAATTACAAGTTGTAATCTTATAATATCAACTGGGTTCGAATTTCTAATTAGATAAGGTGTACACCCAACAACTATGATAACTAAAGTTACTGTAATATAAGGGGGATAAAACCAAACATATACAGTACCTATCAACCTAAAAATTCAACTAAACAATGCCGTGATGAAAAAACTAGATGTTTACTTACCTACGAGTTATCGTACATTCCGCTCTTTGTCATGATGAGGTTAATAAAGCCAATAAATCAATTAAAAACCTGGTGAAATGAAATGTTAGGAATCATCCCTTCAGGGCTACAGGTATTCATATAATGTAAACCATATAAAAGTGAAATTCAACAAGTATAAAAGGTAGAAAAACCATAATGCTTAAGATATCACTACCTTAATTGATAAATCAAAAGACAACACCACAATCGACATGTTGTAATTTACTCGGTTGAACCCTGAATACACAAGGAAAAAAATTTAGATGCTACACATCTTGGTAAACATCAATTTGCAACAATTAACTAATATAATAATTAAACGAGTTACACGAAACAAAATGAGAATCAAAACTGCAAAGTTGCAAAACTTATATAAAATATTATGATCAACACATGTATATATGTGCTCAAAACTAAAAAAGATCAACACATGTATATACAAAGATTTAGTGAGAAGGGCCAATCTTGTAATCACGAACAGAGACATTAGATTTTGGATGCTTTGTATTGTTTTTGTTTGGGTTAAATGAGATCCAAGTGCTGGAATGTTCAATTAAAAGTGATAGGGTTTAGTTTAGGAAAAATGGTATGAGATAGCTTAATAAAATTAAGGGGGCGGCACTCAATTTGTTGCAAATTAAATAAAGCATAGAGAGAACTGCAAAATACATCCATGTGATTTACACATTTTGGCATCTTACATCCCTGTCAGAAACTTTTGGCAATATACATCTCCCGTTAGGCAAACGTTTGCCACAATACATCCATCGTTAACAATGAGGACTAACGGTGCAAATCTTTCCTTCGTTATCTCTTAACGAGACTGAAAATATTACACCGTTAGCCTTCGTTAGCCAAACATTTGCACCGTTAGTCCTCTTTTTTAGAAAAAAAAAAGTAAAAAAAATTTAAAATTAAAAAAAAAGTTAAAATTAAAAAAAATGGAAAAAAATTAAAAAAATTAATTTTTTTAAAGTTAATATTTAAAAAAAATAAAATTTAAAAAAAATATTTGGGAAAAAAATTATAAATAATAATTATTTTTTTTAAAATGCGTATATTTTAAAAATTAATTTTTATAAAAAAATGGGTATTTTTTTAAAAAAATTAATTTTTTTAAAAAAATTAATGTTTTTATATAAAAAAAAATCGCAAATATTAATTTTTTTTTAAATATTAACTTTAATAAAAATTAATTTTTTAAAATTTTTTTCCTTTTTTTTAATATTTTAAAAAAATACGTATTTATAAAAAAATTAATTTTTTTTTTGCAAATATTATTTTTTTTTAAATTTTGATTTTTTTAATATTAACTTTAAAAAAAATTAATTTTTTAAATTTTTTTCCTTTTTTTAAATATTTTTAAAAAATGCGTATTTATAAAAAAAAAAAATTTTTTTCTCAAATATTAATTTTTTTTTAAATTTTGATTTTTTTTAAATATTAACTTTAAAAATTAATTTTTTAATTTTTTTTCCTTTTCTTTAAATATTTTTAAAAAATGCGTATTTATAAAAAAAAATTTAATTTTTTTTTGCAAATATTAATTTTTTTTAAATATTAACTTAAAAAAAATTAAATTTTTTGAATTTTTTTCCTTTTTTTTTTTAATTTTAACTTTTTTTTTTAATTTTAAAATTTTTAACTTTTTTTTTCTAAAAAAAAGGACTAACGGTGCAAATGTTTGGCTAACGAAGGCTAACGGTGTAATATTTTCAGTCTCGTTAAGAGATAACGGAGGAAAAATTTGCACCGTTAGTCCTCATTGTTAACGAGGGATGTATTGTGGCAAACGTTTGCCTAACGAGGGATGTATATTGCCAAAAGTTTCTGACAGGGATATATGATGCCAAAATGTGTAAACCACATGGATGTATTTTGAAGTTTCCTCTAAAGCATATGTGAAATCTGACGCGGTATGTATTCAAATTTTGGGCAAAAGTTTAAATTTAAATATTGAGCTTATAGTTGTATTACGTTACACACAAAAATTCAAATCGTAATCCTTTATTTTATTTTATTTTTATTATATTTTTTTTTAAAAAAAGGATATTAATAAACTGAGTTCCGTCCCATAAAAATTGTCCACTTTCAATTTGCATAAAATTTTAAAAATTCTCACTAACTATACTTTCAACTAGGGGTGTTTATCGGGTCGTGTTTGTCGAATTCTGGTCAATTCAGGTCGGGTCAAAGTCGGTCAATGCTAAAAGTAACATACACAAATCCGACCCTATTTGAATTCAAGTTAGTCGAGTTCAGGTCAATTCGGGTCAGGTCCATTAAGGTTCGGGTCAACCGGAATATATGTAAAAAATAATGAAATTGCCTATTTTAAGTCATTTAAATAGAAAATTTATAAAAAAATTATTAAAAAAACTAAAAAAAACCCTTATTCAAATCAATTGGGTCGACCCGAACCCAAGTAACAAACAATTTTAACCCGATACCCGGCCCTATTTGATGTTCGGGCTACTTGGGTTGACCCGAATACAATTACTGACCCGAGTAACCCGATCCAAATAGGCTTATTCAGGTATAGGTCTAGGTCGGTCGGGTTTTTTGACACCCCTACTTTCAATCAATCAAATATTATCTATTTCTACTAAAACCTCTTTTTATTGATTAAAATACATGAAAATGATTTTTTAAAGTTTTTTCCTTTTCAGCGATCCTTACTATTGTTGTTTGCTTTCATTTTTTTCTTTTTAATTTTTAATATTTTTCTGAGCACATTTTTTTTATTAGGAGACCGACAGTGATATTATAAAATCAACCATGATATCAACAACAGGAAACGGTGATATTAGTGAAAAACATTAATATTATTGTTGATTTCATTGTTATATTAAAAATAAAATAAAAAATAAAAAAACACACTTACTGTGATATTAAGATTTTTATTTAAAAAATAAAAAGTTTATGTGATATCAAAAGAAAGTTAATGTGATATGATGTGACGTCAAGATCTAATGCTAATTCACAGTACCTTTTAACCATGAAACGATTTTTTTTTTTTTTATTGAAATTCTTTTTAGCGATTCTTAATAATTTATTGTTCTATAAAAACAGTCCCAAATAATGGTATTTATGACAATATATTATAAGCGTTCCCAATACTTATGCGTGTTTGGCACGGTTTTTAGCAACCGTTCCAAATATATATGCATTTGACACCATTATTATAAATTGTTCCATCTAACAATAAGAAATCCAACACCTTATTCAACATCTTCAACTTAAGATTATAACTACAAAACTTCAACTGCTTGCCCAAACAATACACGACCAGGGGATTAATCCAACGCAAAAATAAAATAAGCAAAACTCGAGATTAAGTACTACTTCAGCCAATAAGCCATTCGGTTTTAAAGAAAACTATACCACCCAATTTGTATTTTAACCACAACCCATTCTATCCCAAATATCATTATTCGATTGATAAAAAAAATTATAATCGATCAAGAATAAAAATCTAATTAGCCGATTAATCAATAAAAATCAAACCAACAATTTTTAACTATAATTAACAACAATGAACAAGAAGGAAAGAAATCAAATAGAACCTCATTACAACCGATTGAGAACATATAATAAGGAAATCCACCAAGCCAAATCCACAGGAACCACCAAGTATAGTTTTGATTGTGGTATCACCCCTATGGATCGGTGGGGTTTAAAAGAAAATAAATATGGATAGTTTGACTCTTGCTTTTCTGGATCGATCTTGATGCTAACTACTTTGAGGAAAGGTTTCTATCTACTCACATCCCTCTAAACAATCTCATGACTTCATGTGGGAAGAAGAGAAAGCAAGGAGATTGATTGATCCATTCTGTGTTAATGTGCTTCTTGGGAAAGATAGAAGAAAAAGAAAAACGTATAAAAGTATGTGTCGTGGGTGGCGGTGGGGTGTAGGATAGAATTAACCGATTTATTATTGTTAGTTTTTTTTTTTTTTTTTTTTTTTTTTTTTTTTTTTTTTTTTTTTTTTTTTTTAAGTTTTAATTTTAAAGTGAGGTGTAAAATAAGGTAAAAGTGAGTGCGGACTAAAAAGTGAGCGTTTATAAGATGAAACATGTAATGTGAAACGCCTTCGGTTTTTGGTAACGTTTTTATAAGTGTTGGGTATAATAACATTAGTAATAATTATTTGTTTTAATCGTTATTATTGCCATGTCAGTACGCGTGCAGACTTGATTCTTGAGATTACTATCGTTTTTGGGTTTTGGGTAACATTAAATGTCAGAAAATATGAAATTTAAGGTTTTTGATGAAATTAAACAATAATAGTATTTAAAATTATTGTCTGAAAATTTGCGGGTTGTTATAGATGACGATTGTTTGACTTTGTTACGTCTTTTCAAGCTTCATTTGTCTTGCCGGCATCGTTTGTTATTGATCTTGAATAGGACCAACCTAGGAGTTAGTTAGACTGTTAGGTGGATTTGTAGATTGTTTAACTGATTGCGACAAAGTATGACCATCATGAGGGCATATTTATATGATGCTAGTATTATGCCGTCTGGCCAACGTGATAATACTTACATCATATAACGTGCACTTGTTGTGTTCATAGGATGTCTTAAGAAGTGACTTAGTGGAGCCTTAGATCTCTGTTTTGTTGCGACTATCTGCGAATAGTGAGACTTTAGGTTCTTTCGACCTATACGTTTGATCTGCCTTATCGCCATACGTTTTGATGTGTTTGGATCTTCGAGGATATGCTTGTTGACCTTTGTATCTTGAAAATGATCTTAGGGTTCGTTGTAGAGCTTTCTACCGTCCGATGTTATCGATTAAATTGTCTTCTATTTGCTTGAATGCCATTGTTCATTTTGAGGGGTACACATGTGTTTTGATACTTATACGATTCGCTTCTATGAGACCATTACTTTTTGGATTGTTTGATTAAGGACCGGAATTGTGTGGAACCAAATTTGGACCGTTTGATTCTTGTACGTTTCGGAGGAGGTTTTCTATTGTCTAACTCTACCTCCTCAGCTGTCACATGTTCATAACACCTCCCGTGTATCTTTCTGAGGGGATCACCCTTATCATCCTTGCATGTGACACCCTACTCGCTTGATTTGAAGCCACTTGTTATATTTCTATTGTGTGACATGGAAAACATCTTAGATCGACAAGATAGGGTCATGAGAGATTAGACGAGGATGGTGTGAGGTAAACGTTCAAGTACCAACAAAAAGAGATGAAATGTTGGTGAGACCATATGGGTTATTTGCCACAATTGAAGTGTAAAACCTACATTTTTCACATCATGATTAAATTACCAAAATACCCTCCAATTTGAAAACTTGAAGATTTAAGTACGTTTACCAAACCAGCCCGAAATAAAAAACGGTTATCGTACGATCACAAACATGATCATGTAACTTCAAGTAAATGATAATTGAGCTACTACAACATCCTATGAACTCAAGAATTTGAAATTTGGATTAAGAAACAAATATTGCACGTTACGTGACCGAACGGGGTCAAAAAAACCTTAAAATTTGTACACTACTTACAAAATAAATACCAAAATATAACCTAAAGTATTTTTAATGAAAAAAAATAAAATTTTTGGTCCTATCTACACTTGAAAAACCGGCCTAATGGGGGGGGGGGGGGGAGCTCTAAAATATTGCAATTATCATTAATTTGATTTATATCCTTCCAAAATAATCTAGAAACCTAAAAATAAGTCATCCCTTTCCCTGGTTCTTCACATTAACGCCACAACCATCATTCCTCACCCTTAATCCATCAAAAATATTGAACAAGAAATATTGGTGATTAATTCTACGTGTTCGTGAGACGATTTGGTGTACATTGGGGGTTCATTTGGAGGCTCTTGAAGGCTTGCTTATTGTTTTCTCATCCTATTCGACCCATAAGAAAAGGGGTTTGGTATTTTTCTTGCATCCTTGATTAATTCCTTGTTTTCCTTTCATCATGAATATCATTATATGCAAGAATCAAAAATATATGAATTGGTATACAATATATACATAAATAGACCCATATTAATTTTGATGAGGAAATTGATAAAAATGGGATTTTGAATGCATATGGATCGAATATAATTTGGTAACATGAGTTCATGATTGTTTTTGATATTTGAGGATGATAAAATGTTTATAATGATGAGATGATGTGAATTAGATAATTAGTTGGTTGATTTTTGGATTAAAAGGGGTAAAGGAAGTCGGTTTTTATGTATTGAAATTCTGGACAGATTTGATAGCTGAGAATGTGTGCATCATAAAACGAAATTGGTAAATGTTTAATTCATAATTTTTGCTTGTAAACTCAGTTTAGAGTCCTAATTAAATGTTCCAATTGATTTGGAGGTGATTGAGGTTGATATGGGTGTATTTTTGAATTTTGTGTGATGATATGTCAAATCTGTGTTTGCAGAAATTTAATTCAGTAGTCGTTTTTGAGTTTTAATTTTCAAACCGTAAGGAGTTAGGAGCTATCCTTTTACTGGGGTAATATTTGGGTTATGTGTGACTTCCTGGAATTTTTATGAATTTTTCTAAGGTGTGTAAACGGGTATTTTAAGTGCAAACTTTCTGCATGTTTGTGCAGTTAATTTTCTGGGTAGGTCTGGGGAAAACGATTTTTCATATGGAGTTACACTTAAAAATAAAACCTAGGAAAATTCATGTAGACTCTCAAGACATATGTACTTCTGTGAGAAATTTGGTGATTTTTATTTTGGGCTTCTGATATGTTTTAAAATTTTGTTTAGTGGGCTAAATTCTGTTAGAAAATCGGTCGTTTTATATGCGTATGTCTAATGTGTTAACATGATGATTTGGTGGCCTATTGCATGTCCCTCTTGGAGTGTACTCTTAAATGTTGTAGTTGACTTATGCTAATGTGTTATAATGTAAATGTATGCTATTGTGACCTTTAACTTGTGAAATTGACACTTTTAACCCTAAAACATGCTCGGTGACATAATGAAACCCTAATCTCGGGAAATGTCTATAAAATGAAATCCGTAACAAACGAGGCTATGAAACTTGATAATATGATAAGATTAACTTAAAAGAATATACTTGACTTGATACTTGTTGCGCCTGGGGGTTAAATACTGAAAGCCTTGATACTTGATACTTGACACTTGCTAATTCTTGATACTTGATACTTATTGACACTTGATACTTGACACTTGCTAATTCTTGATACTTGACCCTTATTAATTCTTGAAAACCTTGAAACTTGTTAACCCTTGATACTATACTTGTTAAACCTTGATATTATACTTAACCTTTGACATTATACTTGACGATCCTTGAAACTTGTTAATCCTTGCTATTACACTTGATGATACTTGATACTTAACCTTGGTGACTTTTCATACTTAACCTTGATAGTACTTTGATATACCTTGTGACACCATATGTAATTTCAATTCGTACTCTCTTGTCTTATTACTTGATTTGCTTGTTATCTTCATATCTGTTCACTGAGCTTTTTATGCTCAGCCGCGTTTTCTTTTCCATGCGGCAGGTACTTAAGCTAGGATGCGGGGTTTAGCTTTGGGAATGAGAGAGTGTGGACCAACCTTAGAGTTCCTTTAAATGATGGACTTTGTTTTATTATTGTATTTTTCCTTATTTTGGAATTCATTTGTAACCTATGTACTCATTGTATTATTAAAGTATTAAGCTTGTGTTTTGCTCTGTTAGACACTATTTATTGTGATATCCTTACCCTTGACGGGTTGGGGTGTTACATGAAGACTGTGTTGGCGCAACCATAGCATGGCCTTGTCCCTTTATCTTGGTATGTCTTTGTTAATCTTGTGATACCAATAATTTTACTAACATGGAGCTTAATGCTTATACATGGGTGTTTATTTGTAGGTGGTCCGTGAGGATTGAGAAAGGATGCATGATGACCCCGGACTAAGCTTCTTGTTGCTTTAATTTATAGTTTAATGTTACAAGACTTTATGTTGGATAGTGTCTACCTTATTTATGTTTAGTGCTTTTATTATGACAATTGCTTATTTGAATTACAATTTCGTTTTATTCATTTAATAATTAGTTGATGTTTTATTCATATCGTAATAATAGAGTGTGCATGCTGAAAATAGCGTCCTATCATATGACTTGTCAGGACTTTGAAATTGTCCTATTAAACTTATTAACCGTCCTAACAATTAACTTTTAAGGATGCTTAACATTGTAAAAGTGTCCTAATATGTTGTTATTAGGACATTATTTAGGTTGTTAATAGACATTTTATACGACCAAAAAATTGGTTTCATAAACTTCTTTGAGATATTAGAACCCTTTTCTTGGTGCTAAAGTAGCTATAATGTTATATGATAAGCGTCCTAACAATTATCTTTTAAGTACGCTTGTATGTGTATCAAAAGATTAAAATTAGGTAACCACGTTTTACAACATTGTAAAAGTGTCCTAATATGTTGTTATTAGGACGTTATTTGGTTGTTCATAAACATATTATGCGACCATAAATTTGGTTTCATAATCGTATTTGGGATATTAGGACCCTTTTCTTGATGTTAAAGTAACTATAATGGTATATGATAACCGTCCTAAGAATTAACATTCAAGGACGCTTGTATGTGTATCAAAAGATTAAAAGTAGGTTACCACATGTTAGAACATTGTAAAAGTGTCCTAATATGTTTTTATTAGGACGTTATTTGGGTTGTTTATAGACATATTATGCGACCATAAAATTGGTATCATAATCTTATTAGAGTTATTAGGACCCTTTTCTTGGTTGCTAAAATAGCTATGATGTTACATCATAAGCGTCCTAACAATACTTTTAAGGACGTTTTTATGTGTCTCAAAAGATTAAAAGTAGGTAATCACATGTCAAAACAATGTAAAAGTGTCCTAATATGGTTTTATTAGGACGCTATTTGGGTTGTTCATAGACATATAATACGAGCATAAAATTGCTTTCATAAGGGTATTTGAGATATTAGGACGCTTTGGACCTATTACAACCGCCTTACATGAAACACTTTCATCCTTGGTCCTATTAAATGAAAAGTCCTAAAAAGTACCATTTTATGACACTTATGGGGGTCCTAAAAGCCACTTTTCTTGTAGTGACACCACAAAACCAAAGGTCTTACCCCAAACCAAGTCAAAGTTTTCAAAGCCTTAGAAAAACACTATGTCCATGAGGGTAGAACCATTGACCCGTCTTTCCTAGAAGACACAAACCTTTACGCCGAATTTGCCACAATCAACTTTGAGTGTCTTTTGAATATCGACGAGCCTATTTGTCCTAGATTCATTCTAGAGTTCTATGCATCTGCCGTCCTCTCCACGAATGATTATGGTCATATGTCTATCAACTTTAGGACTAGTGGTCATCAATACTCCTTCACTCTTGAGGAGTTTGCTCAAATCATAGGTGTCCCAAACCGAGGTACTTGCATCTACTCCGACTTGCACTCCCTCTCAACACTTGACAACCTCCATGACCACATTCATCCTTATGACACTCCTCTTGTGTCAAAAGATGTACTCCGTGACCACCTCTTTGTTAGGACAACCAACACTAGGAGAACCCGTTCGGGAAATGACGTCGATAAGGACCCATATGGAATGGAAATGAATGAACTCAAGCCCCAATTCAAGAAATGGGAGGATGTCCTTAGAGCAAATGTCATTAGTACCATAGGAAACCGAGACCATATCAACCTTTGCCTTTGCTACATGCTCTACTCTTTCTCCGTTAGGCAACCCTTCAATCTTGCCTACTACATGGCCAAGAGAATGGCCGACATTCCCGTGCATGGCACAACGGCTATGCCGTATGGAATGCTCTTGACCCGTCTCTTTAGGTTCATCTCACCAATTCCACCAACTCCAAACGGTCTTCGCCTTGACTACTCTCTCATTCCACACACCTTTGTCCCACTAAGTGATAAGAGAGTGTACAAAGCCCAAGGAAAACGTCCACATCCTCCTACCTCATCTTCATCTTCCTCAATGAGTGAAGATGACAATTTTCCAAACTCGAGGCTCCCACCTCTCGAATACCTATCCCAACTACCGGATATTCCTAATGAGTCGGCGGAGTTCAAGCAAACAAAGGGGATGTTTAAGAATCTTGGAAGATTCCTTGGAAAGCTCAAGAATAAGATCGACTGTCAATGAGTGCGGGTGTGTAGGAGTGTTTGGCACTAGGTGCTATTGGAACAAATTTGGTTGTTTAAACTATGTTTATGATGTATTTGTGTGCTAGTACAATGTTTGATACAATTTGGAACATGTAGTATCTAACTTTGATGTAGGTAGACAACTTTTGGCAAGTTGTAAAATTTTCATGTTTATGTTATTTTCACTAAGTATAGTGAAATTCTCGACCTCAAGGTCAAAGTCATATGATATGTGTGTTTACGTGTCTATTTTTTGCATTGCCAAACCAGAAATGTGATACGTGGGAATCGCACCAGGCTTTACCTCTCAAGGGATCTTGAGAAGCTTACAACCCTCACTAGGCAGTGTACCTGATCGTTGTAGTATAGTATAGTGACAAGTACCGGGGGATTGATCGTTCAGCTAGGAATAGTGTCGCTAGGATTATAAAACCTAAATACTAGTTCTAAAGGTGAGGAATGATTCTTTTTATATTTTTATATTTTTTAGAAAGCAAATAAAAATCTCGGGTTTGAAGGATTTGGGCGGAATTAGTTGCTAGTCAACTAACCCAATACTAAAGATGCAATCAAAATAAAATACTAAAAATGAAAATAAACTAAATTAACTAAGGTTGTGAGCAATAAGTGGAGAAAATGTGTTTACTTAGATTTCACTACTCCCTAGACATCTTTTACACGTTAATTACTTGTTATAGTTGCGTGGATGACGGATTGTATTCCTTAATACCATTCATGGGGTGGCGCACTTAACTCCCCAATCCTATGAGCTCTTATCTCCTCCTATGCCATGCCCAGCACAACCATAGGGATTATAAACAGTGGCTCATGCATTAAATACAACCAATAAAACCTAGTGCACATCAGTTCATGTTTCCTAAGACGTTCAAGCATGTTACCAATTGGAGATCTGCCAGTTTTCTTAAGCCTAACATCGAATTCATTCATCCAATACAAATATAAACAAGTAATCAACACATAATTAACATCTAGGTTTCATTAGATCCAAGCAAACACAAGATAGATCTAGCCTAGCATGATGGAATTAAGACAAGAACAAGATATAGACAACCAACACATAGACATATTGATTGAATTAAAAGAATACTTATCTCAATTACACATGAAAGGTATCAAGGGCTTAGAACCCTTGAAAAACCTGTAAAATTCGCAACAAGTTCGTACTTAGGGTTTCTCCAAAACTTCTCTCTTTTTTAATGTGAAAATTAGAAAACTATATATAGGAAATAGGGTCTGACGGCGTCAAGACAAATCTTGTGACGCCGTCACCTCACCGCCAAAATATTTCTCGGACTGCCTTGATCTACTTTTGACGCCGTCATGTGTTATGCATTTCTAGGCCGTCATGAATTTTACTCTTGACGCCCTACTTCGTGACGCCGTCAAATCTGTACTGGGTCGTCATGGAAATTACTCTTGACGCCGTCAGAAATTCCTTCTTGACGCCGTCACCTACTGTTCCCAGCAAGGAAAATTAAGACTTTGGCGTTTTCTTCACTTTTATGCTCCAAAAACGTCCGAATTGCTTCCTATTCCAGATTTCACTCCCAAAGTACCTAAAATCACAAAAGGAACGATTTAGGGCAATATTTGATCAAATAAATTCAATTCCGGGCTTAAATGACCCCTTAAAAGTGGTTCATTTTTCGCCTCATCAAAATACATTATCTTTTTGATTTTAGGAGTTTTCGAAAATTTTGAAAATCGTCTCGCGGGTCAAAAACGCGGACTGCCAATTTTTTCAGCCCTGGCGGTACCCAAAATTGGGTTCCGCCAGTGTATTTTCTGGGAAACCCAGAATTGGCCCAACGGACCAGACGGTACCCTCAAATGGGTTCCGCCTGTGTATCCTGAGGGTTCCGCCAGTTGCCTGCAGAAATTTTGTTTTTGTTTTCAACATTTCAACATCCAAACACCAAAATCCAATCCTTTTAGATAGAAACCCATTTCCTGCAAAGTGTTTAGCACAATAGGGTACTTCTCATTCCTTATAACTCAACCAAAACTATTTCCCGCCAAATTTCAAAAAATAGCAATAACCACCCCAAAGACCCTTCACACATAAAGGAAGGAACCCTTCTAAAGGTTCCTTGAAATCCCTGAGATTTATACTTCAACAAATTTACAAAAACCACTAAGCATTTAGTGCAAACCTTGTCTTCTCACTTCACCATTTTCATTGGATTGACTTCCATGATATGACAAACCACAATTAGTTTTCCAAATCATTAGGAACCTCCATTTTTGTATGGACTAACATCAAATCCAAACACCCCTTTCCACAATCCTTCATCACTATAAATTAAACCATCCTAAACACTATCAAATCACACCTTCTTTGTAACACCCCAACCCGTGAAGGGTAAAGATATCACAATAAATAGTGTCCAACAGAGCAAAACACAAGCTAAATACTTTAACAATACAATGAGTACAAGGGTTACAAATGAATTCCAAAATAAGGAAAATACAATAATAAAACAAAGTCCATTATTTAAAGGAACTCTAAGGTTGGTCCACACTCTCTCATCCCCAAAGTTAAACCCCGCATCCTAGCTTAAGTACCTGCCGCATGAAAAAGAAACGCGGCTGAGCATAAAAAAGCTCAGTGAACAGATATCAACAAAATAACAACCGATACAATAGAGTTAGGAAATAATCAAAGGGATATGAAGATAGGATTACATGTGGTATCCAAGAGGGTAATCAAAGATGACATGGTTAAAGTGTAAAGTATAGTGTATGTAAGTTTTCAGTATTTTACCCAAGGCCAATCAATACAATACAATACAATAGTAGCCCAATATGGAGTGATCAACTCCCAATATGTGAGGGGTTGCAATGCACGCATACCCAGTCACCAATACAATACGTAGCAATGTAGACAATGTAGTAGCTCCAATAATTAATCAATCAATCAATACAATACAAAACAATACAAATCTAGGATGCATCCATACGCCCCCGTAGGCCAATAACAATCACAATCAAAGCAGTAGTCAATAGTAGATCGGGTACGGCGTAGTAAATCTCTCCAACTACGCTAGAGTACATAACATTGGTACATCAATGCTATGGTTGTGGCTACTCCACAACAAGTAATACCCCGGTAAATACTGAAAGGTCAAGTGGTCAAGGTTCAATATCAATGGTTCAATATCAAAGTTTAGTTTCAAAAGCTTATTGTCAAGGTTCAATATCAAGGTTTATTATCAAAGGTCCAATATCCAAAGGTTCAAATACCCAAAGGTCATTATCAATAGATCATAGGTCAATATCAAGAGGTAGGTCAAAGGACCAATATCAATGGGTCAATCAAAGTTCAATATCAAGGTGCAATAATATAAGGAGAGAGAGGAAGTCATGAGAGAGAAATAAAGTTTTACTCTTGCTGAAAGAGTACGGAATATCTGTACCTTAGCCGAGTCAAACAAACCGAGATCAAATGAAAAGAGAAAGGTCATTCCCGCTTCACCGAACCTAGAAGGAAGTGGATTCGAATTAAGAAGAGTTCAATTCACGTAAGCTACCTCTTTTAGTTATCTTTTCGTTTTTAGTAACTTTTCATATTTAGTAACTTCCCACTTTAAGTAGTTTAAGCTTTTTAGAAGACTTTCTATTTTTAGTAAGTTCCCGAAATGGTAATTTAATACTTTAGGGTTATAATGACAACTATATAATCTTTATGGAATAGAATGACCAATATAATACTTTAGGGTTAAATATGTCAATTTAATAAAGTTTAGGGTCAAAATATAAATTATCAAAATTTTATATTAAAATATCAAATAAAATTATTTTAAAGTTTATACTATAAATTTATATTAAGATGATAATTTTAGACCCTATCGTTCATAATTTATTTAAAGTATTCTTGACATTAAAATTTAGACCGACCAAAATATTATTATCACATGCATGACTTGTATATATATACCCGACACACTCTCTTATTAAAACAACAACAATTTTCATGCATTTCAGCCCACACGACACACCTTTACACATAAAATAACGAGCCCACAGTCCACATGAATTTACACAAATCATGTCCTATGTAAAACACATGCGCCTCATACTTATTCTTAGAGTTTGATTTCATATTTTTGGTCACCTTTTTAAAGAGCTCATTATGAAGAAAAAAAAAATAACCATATTAAAATGCTTACATTCCCTAGAAATGGATCACCATAACAGGAACAAAAGTTGCCATGCATGCATTATGTTTTTATGTTAATACGAGGCGTACAATTATGTTATACATATCAAAATTTTAACGAGGCCACAGTTGGCACATATATAGCATGTTTATAGTAGTTACATAACTAGTTCTAAATGTAATTCGACACGTGACACACACACACCGCGAGACAAAATCAAGCAAGAAAACTAGCGGTGTGAGGGGTTTAGCGAGTAGCAACATCTCACGAACCAAAATCCATTTAGACACGATTTAAAAACATGTTTAACTCTTGTTTAACACACACCTGACGACGCACCATTTAACGAGACAAAGCCATGACATAGAAACAAACTGATCCGTAAATAGTTCATAGTTTCATGAGTACATGTTACGTATATATATACCTATGTTTCAACAGATTTCGAAACGGCTCGCAACCGAACAAGATTAACTTAATTATTATATAGTTTAATGATTATTATTAATATGTTTCAACCCGAAATCGGCTCGACTTATCAACAACCAATACGTATAAGTGGGAAGGTTTCATGTTCTAGGTCGAGCCAATCTATTCAAAACAGTCGTGACCAAGTAATATGAACACACATGTTTTAGTCGATTATGTTAGGTTACGTATTCGTGATTTTATGTGGTATTTATATGATTTTATGTGAGCCTCTTTTTGTATAAACTTATAGTCATTCAATCCGATTCATGTAATAGCCTTAACCATTGAACGTTTATAGGAGATTAGAAAAGAGGAAACGAAACAGGAATGATGGCTTACCCTATGTTGATGGCAAATCGATTGAAAAAGATTAGAACCGAGAAACAAATTCCAATATCCAAACCGAATCAAAGCAGCTTAAAAAAACCCCTTTTGCGTACCAATGAAACAAGACCAAGGATCACCCATAACACACCAAATTCGAATTCTTAAACCCTTCATTGTATTCGGTAAAGATGAAGAGAAAAAAAATATAGGTAGCCGCCATATATTTTGTTTTAGGGTTCTAGGCGTGTCGTTTATGGATTTGTGAGAGAACCGTATCTTTTGGTGAAACAATTTAGGAATGGAGCGTGAATTATGAATGGGAAATATTATGATATCCGTGATTAATGGAATTGCTTTGACTAGTGAAATCTTATCTTTCCAGGAAAAATGCAAGTGGGTTTCCTTTAGGTTATTTTCCAAATGTTTAGGCCCAAGTTATATGTTTAATGTTGTGGAAAATTTTATATTCTTGGGTTCTCATAATGTTGTAGTAGCTCAATTGTGATTTACTTGAAGTTACAAGTTCACGTTTGTGATTGTACGATAACCGTTTTTTATTTCGGGCTTATTTGGTAAACGTACTTAATTCTTCAAAATTTCAAATTGGAGGGTATTTTAGTCATTTAATCATGATATGAAAATGTGGGTTTTACAACTATTCCCCCCTCAAAAAGAATTTTCGTCCGTGAAAATGGAAGAAGGAATGAGTAAGCGAAACCAAAACGAACGCCTACCAGACTACAAAGTAAAATGAGGGTAGCTGGCTCGCGTGGACTCCTCGGTCTCCCAGGACGCCTCATGTAGTGGATGGTCCTTCCAAGGAACTTTAACAAAATGAATAACTTTATTTCTCATGACTCTCTCATGTCTATCAAGTCTGGAAGTGACATATCTGGTTGAATCTGATCAGGAGGGTATGACACCATATGTAAAGGATGATAATTGTATCTTCTGGCAAGCTCATATGGGATACGAACAAAATTTCAATTCAAATTAACTGTATAAAACAGTAGAGATCTCTACAAGGAGCTTGAGATTGGTGACAGATGTATCGAGGTCAACAGAATGCAAAATCGAGAGTTCAAAATTTATTCAATTATCTAACGAACAAATGCAGAGTCAACGCATAGGTAGAATGAACTTAAAGTCTCACAAGCCGCAAGAAATTCAACGGAGATCAAATTCTGAACTTCTTAGATACTCCCCATGATATCCTATGACCACAATAAATGCACGTTATATGATGTAAGTGTTATCACGTTGACCAGGCGTCATAATACTAGCATCATATAAATATGCCCTCATGATGGTCATACTTTATCACGAGTCGTAGACAAACAAGCCAACCTTAGTTCACCTATAACTTCTATCATCCAAGAGGTCAATCAAAATCAAGCGTCATAACTAGGAGGAACGTTCAATGAAAAAGCAATGGAAGTCTCAATGAATGACTAAAGGAAAACAAACTATTCACAAGAGTAACGGAATCTAACATATCAGCAATCAAGGTACGTCGTCTCAAAAGCATCAATCTTCCCAAAATTGTCCAAAATTTCCAAAACAAGACCATTACCAATCAATACGCAGAATGAACACGGAACAGAGATGATATTGGAGAACCTAAATCATCCAAGGATCACATTACCAGATAACGAGACTCAAGAGTGAGCATTAGTCATCATTAACTTCATCAACTCATTTAAACAACAAAAAGGGTTTGTTCCAAAAACCATCCATTCAAAACATCAAATCTCTTCAAGTCCAAGTAATCTGTCTTCTTTCGCCTATCAATCTGGGAGTGAAACAAATCTGTGAACTTGAGTTATGATTCATCAAGCCTTCTGCAGTTCTTCTTGAAATGCGATGGAGTAATGTGAATTCCTGACACGATCTTTAATTCCTTCATCATTCAGTCTGCTTCCGCTCTTAATTCATCTTAGTACAACCAAGATGAATTGGGAAGTGAGACTGCATGTCTTTATCAGCTCCAGGTTCGCTACTTTGACTAGCTCTTGTTCCCTGCATCGCCAACACTTCTGCCTTGTAAGGAGTGTCTTCACTCTTCATGGTAGCCACTGTTGTTGTCAATTCCAGGTCAGGCAGTGAAGTTAATCTTCTCATACGTTTCTAGTTGACACAAATTGGTAAGCATCTTCCAAGATTCTTCTGTAAGATTCAAAAGACTAGCTTTTCAAATTTATTGTCGGTCTTGATCACTTGGTGATAGTTTCAGATCTTGCGGAATTTAAAGAGATGCTCTAATCTGAGGACACTGTTGCTCCAGCAAATATCATATCCCAAAATGCACAAATGATTGCCCCATTTCTAACAAGGTATAAAATAGTTTCCATGTTCCTTCTCGTCTTCGAATGTACTATTACGTCATACAATGACTATTTGTCCAAGTACTCACGAGAAAATGTTATTTATCAGATTCACAAAATGGTCAGAGCTTTAGCTAATACTATTAGCGTCACTAACCGTCATAGTAGTCGTCACGAATACGGAAAGCGATTTCAAAAATAACCTCAACTCATAACTCCATTTCAGAACATACCACAATGTCATACTATACAATTACTCCAAATATTTACGAAAACATAATCTCATCATTTACAAGGAAATAGTTGACGTGATAGCCAATACAATTGGAATCGTTAACTTATTATAACGAATACAATTACGGCCTCAAAAATCATCTTAAGGAACCTTCACGTTCACTCTACATCGTCCCTCCTCTTCTTCACCAATAAAACTGATATACTTCACGGCTTACTCTCGGTTAGTAACTCATTTCTTAGAAGTTATTTTATTTGTTTCTTCAGTCTTTCAAATGAAGCCATCGGAAACGGATTTTCAAAGGTAGGTCCAAAATCATATCAAAGGTAAACGGAATTGTAACTACATTCGCCAAACCAGATGGATAGTTCACGAATTAGGATCAAGTGTAAGGTTTATCAAGAGTCTTTAGGCAGATAAGTTAACTATTCGAAAAGGTTGGGATTTTGTTCAGCTTCATAGCCCAAGTGTGCCTCATTTCGAATACGAACATTGTATTGTTGTCAAAATGATACGCGTGGGATACTAGTTGCCAACATCATCAATGGAGTCAAATAGAAAGATGAGAATTATCCCAAAGTAACGGAATCTATCAGATCAATCAATTTAGGGTGCAAAACCATCGTACCAATACTTCCAAAATCATCAAGATTCCCATAACAATTAACTGATGAACACAAGCAGGATTGCCATAACAAAACTCACAGAGGGGAAATTAATTCAAAATTTCAATATTATCAGAGTAACTTGGAAATGGAAATAAAGTTCGAAGTCTAATACAGGCTAAACAGAAGAGTAAAGGAAACTAGTTCATGATCACAATTTCCCTTCGTTCAATTTGGATTATAACGGCTAGTCACCGTAGACTCTGAATCGGAGTCTACATCATTCTCTTCTTTCTCTTCCTCCCTTTCACTAATCCAACCATTTGTTTTTTGTTCTCGTGTTGCGGCAAACGGCGGCTAGTAAAACCACTTTGGCGACTCTTTCTTCTTCTTCCACATACTTATGGCACTTTCCGTAATACTTGGTGTTAATACCATTGTTATCATTTGCGTTAGTTCCGTACATCTCTTCCTCCTTGTCATCCATCTTCTGGCAGCCCGTAGCATCAACAGTAGTCCCTTTACTCTTTCTTACGTGTTGGATCTGTCTTGAGGTATCCTTAATGGCATGAGTCACCATTTTCTTCGGGTTTTCTTCAGATGGTCCAGAGCGACGAGATTTAACCATCTGAACGGTTTCCAAATGGTCAGAATAAGGAAGTCAAGGACAAACACGAAATGGGGAAGTATGCCGAAGGAAACCTAATATCTACCTAATCCTCACAGGTTTAAACTTAAGTTCGCACACGGAAAAATCCTAAACCAAGTTTTCAAAGTGTTCACCCATGTTCTTACAGTGGAAACCTAATGGTCCAAAACTCACAGGTCCAGGTTATGTATTATAAGTCGTCAGCCTGGGCTCTGATACCATAAATTGTAACACCCCAACCTGTGAAGGGTAAAGATATCACAATAAATAGTGTCCAACAAAGCAAAACACAAGCTAAATACTTTAACAATACAATGAGTACAAGGGTTACAAATGAATTCCAAAATAAGGAAAATACAATAATAAAACAAAGTCCATTATTTAAAGGAACTCTAAGGTTGGTCCACACTCTCTCATCCCCAAAGTTAAACCCCGCATCCTAGCTTAAGTACCTGCCGCATGGAAAAGAAACGCGGCTGAGCATAAAAAAGCTCAGTGAACAGATATCAACAAAATAACAACCGATACAATAGAGTTAGGAAATAATCAAAGGGATATGAAGATAGGATTACATGTGGTATCCAAGAGGGTAATCAAAAGATGACATGGTTAAGTGTAAAGTATAGTGTATGTAAGTTTTCAGTATTTTACCCAAGGCCAATCAATACAATACAATAAAATAGTAGCCCAATATGGAGTGATCAACTCCCAATATGTGAGGGGTTGCAATGCACGCATACCCAGTCACCAATACAATACGTAGCAATGTAGACAATGTAGTAGCTCCAATAATTAATCAATCAATCAATCAATACAATACAATACAATACAAATCTAGGATGCATCCATACGCCCCCGTAGGCCAATAACAATCACAATCAAAGCAGTAGTCAATAGTAGATCGGGGACGGCGTAGTACATCTCTCCAACTACGCTAGAGTACATAACATTGGTGCATCAATGCTATGGTTGTGGCTACTCCACAACAAGTAATACCCCGGTAAATACTGAAAGGTCAAGTGGTCATGGTTCAATATCAAAGTTTAGTTTCAAAAGTTTATTGTCAAGGTTCAATATCAAGGTTTATTATCAAAGGTCTAATATCCAAAGGTTCAAATACCCAAAGGTCATTATCAATAGATCATAGGTCAATATAAAGAGGTAGGTCAAAGGACCAATATCAATGGGTCAATCAAAGTTCAATATCAAGGTGCAATAATATAAGGGGAGAGAGGAAGTCATGAGAGAGAAATAAAGTTGTACTCTTGTTGAAAGAGTACGGAATATATATACCTTAGCCGAGTTAAACAAACCGAGATCAAATGAAAAGAGAAAGGTCATTCCCACTTCACCGAGCCTAGAAGGAAGTGGATTCGAATTAAGAAGAGTTCAATTCACGTAAGCTGCCTCTTTTATCTTTTCGTTTTTAGTAACTTTTCATATTTAGTAACTTCCCACTTTAAGTAGTTTAAGCTTTTTAGAAGACTTTCTATTTTTAGTAAGTTCCCGAAATGGTAATTTAATACTTTAGTGTTATAATGACAACTATATAATCTTTATGGAATAGAATGACCAATATAATACTATAGGGTTAAATATGTCAATTTAATAAAGTTTAGGGTCAAAATGTAAATTATCAAAATTTTATATTAAAATGTCAAATAAAATTATTTTAAAGTTTATACTAAAAATTTATATTAAGATGATAATTTTAGACCCTATCGTTCATAATTTATTTAAAGTATTCTTGACATTAAAATTTAGACCGACCAAAATATTATTATCACATGCATGACTTGTATATATATACCCGACACACTCTCTTATTAAAACGACAACAATTTTCATGCATTTCAGCCCACACGACACACCTTTACACATAAAATAACGAGCCCACAGTCCACATGAATTTACACAAATCATGTCCTATGTAAAACATATGCGCCTCATACTTATTCTTAGAGTTTGATTTCATATTTTTGGTCACCTTTTTAAAGAGTTCATTATGAAGAAAAAAAATAAATAAATAATCTTATTAAAATGCTTACATTCCCTAGAAATGGATGACCATAACAGGAACAAAAGTTGCCATGCATGCATTAAGTTTTTATGTTAATATGAGGCGTGCAATTATGTTATACATATCAAAATTTTAACGAGGCCACAGTTGGTACATATATAGCATGTTTATAGTAGTTATATAACTAGTTCTAAATGTAATTCGACACGTGACACACACACACCGCGAGACAAAATCAAGCAAGAAAACTAGCGGTGTGAGGGGTTTAGCGAGTAGCAACATCTCACGAACCAAAATCCATTTAGACACGATTTAAAAACATGTTTAACTCTTGTTTAACACACACCCGACGACGCACCATTTAACGAGACAAAGCCATGACATAGAAACAAACTGATCCGTAAATAGTTCATAGTTTCATGAGTACATGTTACGTATATATATACCTATGTTTCAACAGATTTCGAAACGGCTCGCAACCGAACAAGATTAACTTAATTATTATATAGTTTAATGATTATTATTCATATGTTTCAACCCGAAATCGGCTCGACTTATCAACAACCAATACGTATAAGTGGGAAGGTTTCATGTTCTAGGTCGAGCCAATCTATTCAAAACAGTCGTGACCAAGTAATATGAACACACATGTTTTAGTCGATTATGTTAGGTTACGTATTCGTGATTTTATGTGGTATTTATATGATTTTATGTGAGCCTCTTTTTGTATAAACTTATAGTCATTCAAGCCGATTCATGTAATAGCCTTAACCATAATATTGAATGTTTATAGGAGATTAGAAAAGAGGAAATGAAACAGGAATGATGGCTTACCCTATGTTGATGACAAATCGATGGAAAAAGATTAGAACCGAGAAACAAATTCCAATATCCAAACCGAATCAAAGCAGCTTAAAAAGACCCCTTTTGCGTACCAATGAAACACGACCAAGGATCACCCATAACATACCAAATTCGAATTCTTAAACCCTTCATTGTATTCGGTAAAGATGAAGAGAAAAAAAATATAGGTAGCCGCCATATATTTTGTTTTAGGGTTCTAGGCGTGTCGTTTATGGATTTGTGAGAGAACCGTATCTTTTGGTGAAACAATTTAGGAATGGAGCGTGAATTATGAATGGGAAATATTATAATATCCGTGATTAATGGAATTGCTTTAACTAGTGAAATCTTATCTTTCCAGGAAAAATGCAAGTGGGTTTCTTTTAGGTTATTTTCCAAATGTTTAGGCCCAAGTTATATGTTTAATGTTGTGGAAAATTTTATATTCTTGGGTTCTCATAATGTTGTAGTAGCTCAATTGTGATTTACTTGAAGTTACAAGTTCACGTTTGTGATTGTACGATAACCATTTTTGATTTCGGGCTTATTTGGTAAATGTACTTAATTCTTCAAAATTTCAAATTGGAGGGTATTTTAGTCATTTAATCATGATATGAAAATGTGGGTTTTACATTCTTCATCACAATTTCTTAACTTCCAAACCATTTTTAACCATGACCAAGCCAACAATCACTTCTCAACCATCAAGACCCATCCGGAAAACCGCCCGGATAAGTGTAAAACCACTATTGTCTAATCAATCCATCAACCTAAGCTCCTCATCTTCGGATGAATTCACCTCACCTATAAAAAATGAACACTTTTTGAACCTTGCATCTCCATCTCCATCACCCAATGAACCAAATGAGCTCACTCCACCACCTACTAAATCACCCATTGACCCAACTCCACCAAGTGCTCCAACCCAACTATCCAAAACTTCATCACCATCACCATTACCCAAAATTGAACCTATGGAGTTATTCGGGTCTCCTCCCACATCACCACACCCTATTGTCCAAGATCTAAATGATCTACCACCAAGACCTACACAACCACCACCTTTTGTAAATCAATCACCAAGGTCAATTCTTGACCTTGATGAGGATTTTTACCACACCCAACCACCACAACAAGTGTACCATCAACCCAAACCATTGTTGTTTCACCCTATCTACCATGACATCCATGGTCCTCTTTATGGAGAACCAAACTTTGAAAACCATGATCACCCAACTCCACCACATTCTCAATCTCAAACCTTTAAGTCTTTCTTTCCTTCATATGAGGAAATCCAAAGCATGGTTGAGAACCACCTTCATCAAGCAATGGAATTTCAAACCACCTTGCTTGACTCAATACCAAATCCATCCTCCACCCAAGAACCAAAAACCAACCAACCCTCAAACCAAGAAACAAAAACCAACCCATTTCCACCCACTCATCCCCATGTTTGCCCAAATTGTGAGCAAATGGATGCAAGAATCAAAATGTTACTTCACCAATTCCAATATGAAACCCGTTTTGCATTCCAACACGTCATAGAACGTTTGGATGCTCTTTCCCACTCCAAACAAATCCTAGACAACCTTTGGAGGCCGTTTGCCCATTTAGGAACGTAGGATTTTATTTTTCTTTCTTGGTTATTTTTTTAGTTTTTTAGAAGTAGAAGAATATTTCCCATTTCTTGTCTTTTGACTTTTAAAAGTCAAAATTTTACTTGGAATGATATGTCTTTCTACTTACTTTCGTACATTGTTGGTTGATCATTTTTGTGTTGTCATTGTGGTTGCAATGTGTGTGGTAACTACAAGCTTGACTATATATATCACCAACTAACCATTTTTTTTGTAGGATCAAAATCCATGTTTCCCATCTTGGCACTCCTTTTAGGGGGAGTAACAAGCAAGGGGGAGCAAGTGCATTATTCCGCTTCGCTACTCTACTTTTTGTTTCGACAAAAAGAGGGAGAAATATATTAAACCTTCAAAACTTAATATAATTTTTATCACTTAGGTAAAACAAGTTTAATATAAAAAAAAAATTTAAGTCTTAAGCACCAAGATTTTGTGAGTTACTTAAAAACAAAGTTTATGTTTTGTCATCAAGAAAAAGGGGGAGATTGTTAATACAAATATCGCCTAAAAACGTTATTTATATTTTACGATCTTTGCTAAGTTTTGTTAACGACAAAATGTAAACTTTAGTTTCTAAGTAAAACATAATCTTAGTTTTAAAGACTTGCATAAACTAGACTTTTGCTACATTTTACATTTCATAAAACACAACACTTTTTATTTCTTAAAATAGAAATGTCACATCACATTTATGGCAAGTTTTGTCAAGATACATTTATGGAAAGAAAGTGTGTTTGACTTATTATATGGTTGCTTGCAAGTTTTATGTTTGACTAATGAGATGTGACATTGTTTGGTTTACAAGGTGTAATGAGATGTGACATTGTTTGGTTTGCAAGATTTATTGCAAAACCAACTGCAAGCCCGGCGGAACCCTGGGGTTACACGGGCGGAACCCATCTGAGGGTTCCGCCGTATCCGCCAGGCCTGCAGAAGGCTTTGCTATAAATACCAAGCTACAAGTTGATTTTTGGCTTATCACTCTACATCATATTTTACACACACACATTTATTCTTTCATCTAACCCTTTAACATTTCATATGTGAAGTTGCTTTTTGTAGCAAAGAGATTCACGAGCTCATTAAAAGTAACAAGTATTCAACACAACGTTGCAAGACTTGTTAGCTTAGCATTGTGTAGATTTGTGTAGTTTACACTTCATTTGATTGTGTATTTTCAGTAGTGATCGGTTAGTATTTTAGTCCTCAAAATACAAAGTGTATCGGGAGTAGTTGTACCCTTGTAAAAGATCTAACGGGAGTGGTTGTACCCTTGGTAAAGAACTCGACATCTAGCTTAGTGTCGGTAAAAGTATAAGCGACGTGTAAGGTTTTCTCCGCCAGTGAAAGGAGCTTGTTGACTAGTGAAAGAAATTCTCGAGTTGGATATTCGGGGCGTGGACGTAGGGCATGGAAAAAGAGTCCTTGTGGCCGAACCACGATAAATACTCGTGTTGTGGTTTGATCGTTTCTTTCATTTACTTGCATGTTATATATTGTGTTTGTGTATATATCTTTGATCAAACGGAAAGTTTCAAAGCTAACTAAACAAGTTAAAAAGATTTTAAACGGTAAACTATTCAACCCCCTTCTAGTTTTCCATAGCAAGCACCGTCGGAAATGAAGGAGCTATCTAAGCAATTGCAGGAACTGTCAGATAAAGGATTTATTCGCCCAAGTTCGTCACCATGGGGAGCACCTGTGTTGTTTGTAAAGAAGAAGGATGGAACCTTCAGGATGTGTATCGATTATCGTGAGTTGAACAAACTTACGGTGAAGAATCGATATCCGTTGCGAAGGATTGATGATCTGTTTGATCAACTACAAGGATCAAGTGTTTACTCGAAGATTGATTTGAGATCGGGTTATCACCAACTAAGAGTTAGGGAAGAAGACATCCCTAAGACGGCTTTCAGGACAAGAAACGGTCACTACGAATTCCAAGTAATGCCATTCGGTCTAACAAATGCACCCACTGTATTTAAGGACTTAATGAACCGAGTGTGCAAACCCTATTTGGATAAGTTTGTGATTGTATTCATCGATGATATTTTTATCTATTCACGTAGTAAGGAAGAGCACACAGAACACTTAAAGGCTATACTAACACTGCTCAGAGAAGAGAAATTATATGCCAAATTTTCCAAGTGTGATTTTTGGATTGAGAAGGTACAATTTCTTGGGCATGTTATCGACAGTAAGGGTATTCATGTTGATTCTGCCAAGATCGAAACTGTTAAATATTGGGCGTCACCTACGAGTCCTACCGAGATACGCCAATTTTTAGGTCTTGCCGGATACTATCGGAGACTTATTGAAGGTTTTTCAAGGATTGCTAAACCTTTGATTGAGTTAACACAGAAGAAAAAGAAGTTTGATTGGGGAGAAGAGCAAGAATCAGCATTTCAGTTTTTGAAGCAGAAGCTTTGCGAAGCACCGATATTAGCATTACCCGAAGGAAGTGAGGATTTCGTGGTATATTGCGATGCATCAATCCAAGGTTTGGGTTCCGTGTTGATGCAAAGACTTAAAGTAATCGCTTACGCTTCTAGACAACTTAAACCCCAAGAGGAGAACTATACTACTCATGATCTAGAATTAGGAGCGGTAGTATTCGCTCTTAATATCTGGAGACACTACCTATATGGAACCAAGTGTACGGTTTTCACCGATCACAAGAGTCTTCAGCACATTTTAGATCAAAAGGAGTTGAACATGAGGCAACGTCGATGGCTAGAGTTACTAAGTGACTATGATTGCGAGATTCGTTACCACCCGGGGAAGGAAAATGTTGTAGCAAGATGCCTTGAGTCGAAAGGAACGACTTAGACCCCTCAGAGTTAGATCATTGGGAATGACAATTAGATCACCGCTTCCGTCTCAAATTGTTGAAGTTCAAGCTGAGGCCCTTAAAGAAGAGAATAGACTGCACGAGAAGATTTACGGTATGCCAGAAAGCACGAATGGATTTGTCAAGAAACCAGATGGAAGGCTGTGTTTCAAGGACAGAATTTGGATTCCATTGTATGGAGGAATACAAGACCTCATCATGCATGAGTCTCATAAGTCTAAATATTCCATTCATCCTGGCTCGGACAAAATGTATCATGATCTTAAGAAGTTGTATTGGTGGCCAAACATGAAGGCTGACATTGCAGAGTATGTCAGTAAGTGTTTGACCTACTCAAGAGTAAAGGCTGAACATTAAAAACCATCCGGTCTTTTGATTCAACCAGAGCTACCAATATGGAAATGGGAAAGGAATACAAAGGATTTCATTACGAAATTACCCAAAACATCGAGTGGGTTTGACACTATTTGGGTTATTGTCGATCGTCTCACGAAGTTAGCGCACTTCTTACCAATCAAAGAGACTGATGATATGGACATTCTTTCACGTTTATACCTGAAGGAGATAGTTTCCTGGCATGGAGTGCCGATTTCTATTATATCCGACCGAGACAGCCGTTTCACATCTAACTTTTGGCGATCTTTATAGAAATCCTTGGGAACTAAGTTAGATATGAGTACTGCTTACCATCCACAGACTGATGATCAAAGTGAAAGGACTATTCAGACCCTAGAGGACATGCTTAGGGCATGTGTGATTGATTTTGGAAAAGGTTGGGATAAGCACCTACCGTTAGCAGAATTCTCGTATAACAACAGTTATCACGCTAGTATTAAGGCCGCACCATTTGAAGCATTTTATGGAAGAAAGTGTCGATCACCAGTTTGTTGGGCTGAGATTGGAGATGTACAACTCTCAGGTCCCGAATTGATTCTTGAAACCACTGAGAAAATAGTAAAGATTAGACAACGATTACAAGCCACTAGGGATCGGCAAAAGAGCTATGCCGATGTGTGAAGGAAACCAATGGAGTTTCAAGTTGGAGACAGGGTCATGCTAAAGGTATCACCTTGGAAAGGGATGATTAGGTTTGGAAAACGTGGAAAGTTAAACCCAAGATACATTGGACCCTTCGAGATCATTGAAAGGATCGGTCCTGTAGCATACAAACTTGAACTCCCTGAGGAACTCAGCAGAGTAAAGAACACCTTCCACGTGTCAAATTTGAAAAAGTGTTTATCGGATGAAAACCTTGTGATCCCGTTGAAAGAGATCAGAATCGATGATAAGTTGAACTTTATTGAGGAACCCGTCAAGATTATGGATAGGGAGGTCAAACAACTTAAGCATAGTTGCATTCCCATTGTTAAGGTCAGATGGAACTCAAAGAGAGACCCGAGTTCACTTGGGAGCGCGAGGATCAAATTCGTGCTAAATACCCCCAACTATTCGATAAGACAACCCCGAGCACCGATTCAACTCTGGATTTCGGGACGAATCCAATCTAACGGGTGGGTACTGTAATACTCCGTAAAATCCCTGGTCATTTGTTAATGCTAATTTTCGAAACTATTCTAATCTAAGCCATTTTTGTGGGCTAATTTGAAATTTTTATATGAGACACCGTTTGTTTGACACCCGATTACTTTGATCACCGTTTCTTTGACACCCGATTATTTTGGTCACCGTTTGTTTGTCATCTGGTATCACCTGATTGTCACTCTTGGATGTCACCCAATGAGGTTAACACCGGTAACTCCCACTTGCGACCCGATACCTTGTTAAGACACCGATATATATATATATATATATATATATATATATATATATATATATATATATATATATATATATATTCAAACTTAAAAAAATTTATATTTATAATAGGAAAGAGTTCGTATAGTTTTGTTTATATATATATATATATATATATATATATATATATATATATATATATATATATATATTAATTATTACGAATTATTATCACACTATGTATATATATATATAAGTATATATACCTAGGAACGACACCGTTTATATTTATGAGGACTACACGAATCGACCCGACACCGACACCGATACCGAAACTAAAGTTACGAACGAATTAGTCACCGACACTAAATTATTTTGTGATGGGCCGTATACCACCCTAAGCCCAAGTTATTTTCTTTCTTTTGTCTTGCTGCTGGGCCGAGCACACCACAAGCCCACCCACTCCATTTTTATTTTGTTTTTTGTTTGGGCCAAGTATTTCACAAGCCCAAGGGCTGCTTATGTTTTCTTTTGCGTAGCATGGCTGTTTTCGAATTGCCTTGTGATACAAATCACTCAACGAGCTTAGCTTGTGTACAAGGTAAATATTACACGCACGTTTATTTTCTTTGGTTCCCTACACACTCGACACCAAGCCACCTTGTTTCTTTTGCGTGCGAGATCAACCAAAACAAGACACCAAGCCGCCCTATGTAAACCTATTGATCTAGATGAACCCAAGGTTCATAACATTACACCCTAAGTTCTATTACCCAAAGGTTCTTATGTTTCATTAACCACCAACAAAAACCACCATGGTTCCTTACTACCACTAAACAAATATTATCTACACAACCTTTTCCTAAAAGCCTTTAACCAATGGATCAAGTGTTTCATTAACCAACAACACAATCACTTTCTACTTAAACTAATCTACCAAGTACAATCACATGTCCCCTTAAACTACCTTAACCTAGTACTAAACAAATCAAATATATCATTATAGCCCTACAAGACTACTTACACTCGACTTGACATATCACAAAGACTAGAGACAAGCTTGTCTTGTTTCGAATGACACTACAAGGACCAAGTCACATGCTAAAACTCACTAACTACCCAACTTTCACTATAAAAACCCACATTTAATGCATTTTATCTCACACTTTCAAAGTTTCACAAGATCTCATATCACAAACACTCCTTTCTTTCTTGCCTACTTGTTGTCGAGACCAAGGAAGACACACACGAAGGTTTTGGGTTAAGAACTACTTGGTAACACATATTTTAGAACGAGGGTCACGGGGAAAAGGGTATAACGTTTGTTGGTTCTTATTGTCGCGTATCACTTGGACTCTCCACCACCTTTGGTGTTGTAAGTCATTGTTTCCCTATTTCATTTCCTACTCTACTACTTTCATGCATATCACGTTTATTCTTTCACACGACACACGTTGTTATCAAAATATATACATTCGTTATACTTGTAACAATATATATGTACATGCCTCGACACCCCTTAGGAATGGGCTCACCATTTCGTTCTAACACGTACAACATACATATATTTTTCGACACTCTAATTTTTCGACTCACACTTAACCAAACTAACATCACATGCAAGCCGTACACGATCTTATACTACGAAAACTAGACCAAAACCAAATCCTAGTCGAGCGCTATTTGTAAACAAATTAAACACCATTTGGGCCTGGAATGGGCTAACGAGCCCATTTGGTTTTTCAAAGGGATTTTCGGTTAAAAATTTGAGAAATAGCGAGTTGTGTAAAAACTGATTTTTAAGGATTTTTATAAGTTATAATTACTACTTTAATTGTACCAAAAAGTTTGTTTTTAAAAAACATAACTAAGGACCATTTTTGCAAAGTCTCACGTTAAGGGACTAAAACTGTCAAAACCACCAAACTTTTGGACTAAATTATAAACAGTGGATTTTAAATATAATTGAAGGGTAGAAACTGTAATTTTCGAAAGATCGAGGTGTAAAGTGTAAAAAGTACTAAAAAGGACTAAAATTTAATTATTTTGACCAAGGGGTAAAAAGTGTAACTTTTCTTAAAGTTAAGGGTCAAGTTTGACAAAGCTACTTTATTAATTAAATATTTTATATAATTAAATTTTACATATATACTTTGTAGTATTAAAAAATTAAATATGTATTTTACTAAAAATATTTAATTATAAATATTTTTATTAACGTTATTATTATCACAAATAAATTAACATTTATTGATCACCGTTTCGAATCAATGTTACAAATAACTACGTAAAGTTATTTTGAAATATTTTTTTTGACACCCGAATGGAGATCACCGTACTCGAGACATACCGCATGTCATTTACGAATCGAATCTAAGACACCGACATATATATATATATATATATATATATATATATATATATATATATATATATATATATATATATATATATATAGGTCGCAAGTCGGAGGAATTTCATTGCTAGTCATAGCAGTACACCGTCACTTTTGAGCACTGTTGTGATTTACGCACCTGTCAGGTGAGTTCATGGTCCCACATTTTAAATTATTTCTAAACCCCGTTGGGAGATACATGCTATAAACCAAACACAAGTATTGTTCTGTATGATGTTACTATCTGATATTGCCTAAGTTGACACCTGTACTACAAGTCCCTCATATCACGAACCTTAATCACTTGTTTAATGAGCGCGAATATAGTTGATAGATCTATTGGAATGGCAGCCCATCTCTACCAAGGTAATTACTTGGTAGGGGATGTGCTATATTCGAGGACCGTAGAAATTTAGTACATTTCTACTCACCGAGGGCCCCTTGTCATTTACATCCTCTGTGGTGTAGGTGATTGTTATTATCTTTATGATATGTCGAATCGATGTTAAGGCTTGCATTTCATGAGGCTTATGAGCAATATTTCACCAGTTTAGTCAAGACTTGTCTATATTGGCTTGTTTATTTCAAATGCTTGACTTGTGTTCACCCTATTACTATTTAAACTACTATGGATTCACTCAACCATTATGTTGACTTTTTAAGCATGATTATCTCAGGAAATTAGCAGGCATGGTGGCACGGAGCTGGCAAAAAGGGCACACAGGACCTCCTTTTTTATTTGAATAATAATATTATTCTTTTCAAACTCATCACTTCTTTTGCGAAACAATTAACATTTGGAAAATGTTTGTAACTCTGACTACTTGAGTTTTCATGAAATGATATTGACTATCTTTTGAATTGTTTTCTATGAGTATGACTGTGTACTAAACTGTAATGATCCCGATTAGACTTCCGCTGCTTATTAAATTTTCGGGGTGTTACAAATCACGGGCGGCTAATAGTAATTACTTGTAGAACGCTATTAAAAATTAAACGCGCAAATGAGAGAAAATAAATTACAAGTGGAACATAATTAGAAAGCAAATGTAATAGTTAAATGAAAATGATTGAGATGCATAAATATGTGTTTACATTACCTCAAATGGAAGTAACTGAATAACATAAAAAAAATGGAAGTAACTGAATAACATAAAAAAGTTACTACAAATAGTGATCATGAACTAACAACACTTGTTCATAGTGACCAAATCACGACTTCAATTTAATGGCATTATAATAGAACATAAAATATGAGAAACTAAATAAGAACACAAATATTGTGATGAACAAAGAGACTAACATATAAAAAACATTAAATAATGTGATCACTAATTGCAACATTTTAAATGCCCAACTCAAAACGTATACATCCTCGATTCTTATTTTCAATAAATATATGTATCGATCTATATAACATTATAACCAAGAAAAATGCACATTAAGGCCCATCAAATCTCGCTAAGAGATATAACAATTCGGTTTACCTCTTGTATAAGACCAATATACAAGAGTTAAAAAAACATGAGTTTGCATGCACTTTCATCACTTCTTAATTACTTTCGGTCCTTAATATACTATGATATTAGAAAGAATAGAAGGGCATGCTCGCATGGAGTAACTAAAGGATGGCATGCAACCATACTCAGTTTTTGATTGACAGAATGATCATATACTTTCCATATTTAAAACATTTCTATTTGACATTGATTGACAGAATTGTCATACACTTTCCATATTCAAAACGGGATGGGTTATAATAACCCCCTATAATTTTATAATGACCCCCCCCCCCCTCCCCCAATTTATTTTTATTTTATTTTTTTGATTTTTTTTTATTTTTATAATTTTGTTTATATCAAAAAGTTATAAACCTGAAAGTGCGGAACAGAAAATATAAAGTTTAATATGTCAAACGCTTAAAACTGTCAAAAATACGGAACAAAAACTAAATAGGGGACAAACAGGGAGACAAGGGGCCTGACACCCTTGTCCTCCGTCAATATAGTACAACCCATTCAAAACATGATTTACTCATCCTTTATTCGATTTCTTAAACTTTAACAAGGGCATTATGAGGATTGACTCAAAAATCAGTTTTTCACTTTTTCACTTTTCACATTTGATCATTTTTCCATTATAAGTAGTTAAGACTACAACAGTACAACATGTGTGTGTAAGTAGTTGAACATTTCTTGAAGAATAGAAGTCAAAAGAAAAGCCCAAAGATTTAAATTATTTTCGCCCAACTAAGTCCAACAACGGCCCAAAATATGCTTAGTCCACTAAAACATATCCAGTCTAAGTGGGCGGTCAACAAGATCCGGTTCAAACAAGAATACCCAGACCAAATAATAAAACACCCGATTCACAATAAAAAATGACTGCTTCTATTGACCCGCTATTTTACTGGTGTTAACCTGGGTTTGACTCTTTGACCCGCAAAATTTTTTTAACCGTTATCTTAGCTCGTTGATAGGAAGGATTTACAAAGGGACAACACAACGAAGCGATAAGCATCTTTTCATCACCATTATTATTTATTTTATTTTGATTTTTTTTTTAATTTAAAAAAATGTACTGTAGTAATTTTTATGCATACAAACTTAACCATAGTTGTCAGGATTCCGATCCTGATCTCAGGATCTTACGATTTTACGATACTACAAAACAAAAATGATCCAGATCCTATGTAGGATCTTAGCACAATTAATATCTTATAAGATCCCGATCTTGACCATAGGATCTTAAGATCTAATCCGATCCGATCCCACTTTTCTCGGATAACAAACTAAAAAACTGTAAATTTTTGGATTATTTTTTGTAGAATTAAAAAGCAACATGTTAATTTTTTTAAACATTTCATAATCATAATTCAGGACAACGTTTATATGAAATATTCATATGATTTTGTGTTTTGGTATATAATAATGTGTAAATTTGTATAATATTACAAAAATTATTAAGATAATGACGTTATAGTAGGATTTTAAGATACCGATCCGATCTTACGATCACGATTTTTCAAAAACGAAAACAATCCTAGGTAGAATCCCGATCTTGAAAACCTTGAACTTAACTACCTAAGTGTGTGTAAATGTGTATTTTTGCTAATTTGCTTCTAGTTTATGTTATAGAATCTCTTATTTTTTTTAGCTTATTTCAAATATTTATTTATAGGTTAATTTTAAATAATGTAGTTGTCTTCATCATTTTTGTTGGTTTAAATAAATGGGATTTTATAATATGTGCCACCATGACATATGTTTATGTGTAATTTATTAAACACAATAATTTCTTAAATGTTAATTACCATATAAAACAATATTAAATATGGTAAATAAAAGAAAATCAAGAAATTATTAATTTCAAGTAACATTCAAACATGACAACTTATATTCATTAAATGGTTCTAATTATGTGCCACCATGGCACAAATTAGAAAAAGCCATAAATAAATTATAGTTTCTATCATTTTGGTATAAATCTCATTTTTAATATAATCAGTTAATGTTATCGTCCTTTCTTAAAAAAATCTCGCATTTATCATGTTTTTATATGATGAAAAAAAAATACTTAATTTCTTAGCACAAAATTAGTTGAGAAATCATCTTATATCAGTTTTTTTTCTAAAAATCAAATACTTTAATCTCCATCATCCATCATCTTTACATCTAATGTTCTAGATTAATCATTAATTCAAATTAATTGATTAGCTAAAAAACCTCGCTTTCATTATTTAAAAAAAAATTAAAATATCTCGCAAAAAATTAATCGTTACGCAAAACTAATTATATTATCGCGACAATAATTAAATTATATTTCTATAGATAGCTACTTCTATTAACATTCGACGATTTATTTTTTTTTATTTTTATTTTTTTTTAAATTTCAGTCTAAAAATCCACATGTGAAGGGATAATTATTTCTTATTTTAACGAGAAAATCATTTTAATGATTTTGACTTTTAAAACTACAGAAAAAAACAAATATGGTTTGTTAATGGAAAGTGATACTTACACCACTTTTTTTTATGCACACACCACAATTATGCATATAGCATGTTGTAACAAGAAGAAAAGCTAATCAAGTATGTGTATTGGAAAAGCTGAATGGCAGATGGCTTGTACTTTGTGTTTGAAAAGCTTTTCTAAGTAACTCTATGCCAATGATATGTGAGGATGGGCTGCAAAGATTATTGGTTTAGGTGTTATATGTGAAAGGCTTTTAAAACACATTATGAAGTTTCCTGCTTTGATGGTTTGATATTCTGACCCTGTGTTAGCTGATTAACAGGGTGTTTGGTATTAGAGATTATTCTGGTTTGATCTCACAAGGGGCCTGTTTTCATGATGTGCCCTATTCTTATTTGGTTTTACCAATGTTTCTCAATTCTCACAATGGAAAATTGAGAAACTTTATGTTCACATCATCTGATTGGCTTGTATCTTGGTCTATATATGGCATTTCCTGAGTTTGCTTTTTTTGGTCTTAGTTGGTCTTTGTTAGATACTGTGGACTGAATTAAGTAGACTTAAGCAAATGTGAGTATAGGCCATAAAGTAGGTTTCCAGTTGAGAAGGGTAGTGAACATGGAGGGCAGTGTATGAAGCTTGGAATAATGAGGAATGAAAGATGATCCTATTTGGTCCAAGCTATACATTGCTAAGGAGGAATGGTTGGTACTCACTGTAGGTAGTGTGTTACCAGTTGTGTGAAGCCATTGTAGTAGATGGAAATGTATCACAACTGGTATAGCCCATACTGTGGAGAGGTTATGGGTTCCTAGTGAAGCCAAATTCTTTTTCTACCTTAACCATTGTGTGTTAGAGTTTGACAATCAATATAACACATATGCGGAAGCAAGGATCAACAATAACACGTATAAAGATTAACTAAAACATAAATAGTAAACGTACCCGATGCACTTCAAATAAACCTTGATTCTTGTACAAATAGATCAATGATAAACCCCTTACCGTTTTGTTTATCGATATCTTGATAATTACTAAAGTAAGTAATTACCTCGTTCTTGTACACACAAACTACCAATGAATAAAGGTTTGATGCAAGTAAACAAAACACTTAATTTTTGCTTTGAAAAAAATCGATCCAAGATCCCTTGGAGGGGGTTGGTTGATCGGCCAAGAAAGAAACAAGGGAAAAGAAAACTTTAGGGTTTTGTGTGTGTGCACAAGAGATGTTTAGGTTTAACCCCAAGGCCTTGTATTTATACTAGATGAATCTTGGAGCACAAGAAAGCATGGGTCGACCCATGTTGGGTTGGGTTCGACCGGCCTAGGCACCCCATGGGTGTTCTAGATCCTTCTTGACTTCCAAATTACATCCTAGTCCTTTTCCTTTTGTCCCTAATGATAATTAGTCCATACGTTTAATAACTAACGACCATTTAGTCCATTAAGTGTTTATAAATATACATATACGATACATTTAACATATATATATTTATTATACATTATTCTTGTTTGTAAAGTATGCAATCCCGAGGTCTCGGGTTCGATACTAGACATTTACATATTAATGTTTATACGTAACATTTAACAGCTCCCACTCGTATATCCATTAATAGTAAAATGACATTGGTTAGCGTCTTGCAACACTCCAATGCCCCTAGTTCGACCTGAGCTAGGTTTCCTGGAAAACCTTTAATGATTCATCATTATTATTATCCTTTCGCCTCTAATACTACATTAATAAAGATGTGAGGTTCTTTATTAAATTCTGTTTCTCGTCTCTTTATGATTGAACAAAATTACCAAAACATCTGAACGTATTCCAGATAGACTTTGGGCGTGGCCACGCAAACATTTTGTCAACCCTACGAGGGGCCCAGCAGTATTAAACTTCTAAACAAATCAGAAGGAACGAATTCTCTCTTGACTACAAGAATAACCCATGAACTTTGCAACATTCTGAAAACAACCCTTATGACTTCCAATTACGGTAAGCAGTAGATTGCTCCACAAAATGCACTACATCCATGACACTTATCTGGTATCTCAAGTCTGAGGATAACTCTTAAATATGATTCTCACAATAAATTTAAATCATATTGTTGGGATAAGTCCAATACTCAATTCATTAAATATCATGTGAAATTGGTACGACTACGCATCAATATACTTTCAAGTATATCCTTAACTAATACTAAAAATTATCTTAGTTTAATGATATTCCCATATCATTAATCGACAACGGACTATTTAGAATAATAAATTATTCACGGATCTTAAACATGCAAATATAGGATATATTATTAAGACAATGAATAAATAAACATAACCAATATTTTATTTCATTAAAAATTAATAATTGTACATTACAACCTTTATCCAAATACTAATCACAAATGGGCATGAAACTATCAGCTAATTTAAGTCCTATTCCTTCAGCATGCTTGTAAAGCTTGGTGCCAGGTAAAGGCTTTGTAAATTGATCAGCTAAGTTTTCATCTGTGTGAACTTTGAGCATTTCGATTTCACCTATCTCAACTTGTTCTCTGACATAGTGATGCTTAATCGGGAAATGTCCGGTGCCTTTCATGATTCCAGGTTCATTGGCAAATGTAATTGCAGCTGAGTTGTCACAATACATTTTTATAGGTCGCTGAATCGAAGGCATAACCCCAAGCCCTGAAACAAACTTCCTAATCCAAACAGCTTCAATTGCAGCTTCTGAAGCAGCTATATACTCACTTTCTGTAGCAGACATCGCTAGTACACTCTGCTTTCTGCTCCTCCAATCAACAGCTCCTCCATTAATGACAAAGACATAACTCGTCTGAGACTTCGTATCATCTTTATCACCTTTCCAAGAAGCATCGCAGTAACCTGTTACATCAAGCTCTGCAGATGGAGTACCCCCATAAACCAAGAACATATCTTTAGTAGCCCTAAGGTACTTAAGAATATTCTTAACAGCAGTCCAGTGTTTTTCACCTGGGTTCTGCTGATATCGACTGGTTAAATTCTGAGCAAACGCCACATCAGGCCTTGTGCTTTTCACCGCATACATAATAGATCCCACTTCCGAAGCGTAAGGGATTCTCTTCATGCGTTGCACCTCTTTAGGTGTTGAATCACAAACTTTGTTGCTCAAGCCATGTTGCTCTTGCATCGACAAATATCCTTTCTTGGAATTTTGCATACTGAATCTCTTCAATATTTTATCAATGTAAGCACTTTGGCTTAATCCAATTAATCGCTGAGATCTATCTCTATATATCTTGATTCCCAGAATAAATGCAGCTTCCCCTAGATCTTTCATAGAAAAACAACTTCCAAGATATGCCTTAACCTTTTGCAAACTTGGAATGTCGTTCCCCATGATCAATATGTCATCGACATATAATATAAGGAAAATTACATTACTCCCACTAGCTTTGTGATATACACATGGCTCATCAAGATTTTGAGTGAATCCATACTTCTTAATTTCACTATCAAATCTCTTATTCCATTATCGTGATGCTTGCTTTAATCCATAAATGGATCTTTTAAGCTTGCATACACGATCTGGGAATTCTGGATTCACAAACCCCTCAGGCTGCGCCATATAGATGTCTTCATCTAGGCGACCATTTAAGAAGGCGGTTTTGACATCCATTTGCCAAATCTCATAGTCATAGTAAGCGGCTATGGCTATAAGAATCCTAATTGCCCTTATGTCAGCTACAAGAGAAAAGGTCTCCTCATAGTCAACACAAAAAGTTTGAGTATAGCCTTTAGCTACCAAACGGGCCTTATAGGTGTGTACAATGCCATCCATATCAGTCTTTTTCTTGAAGAGCCATTTACTCCCAACTAGCTTGGCACCCGGAGGTAGGTCTACTTCTTCCCAGACTTCATTGTCTTTCATGGATTGCATTTCCCCATTCATAGCTCCCTGCCATTTTTCCTTTTCAGGACTATTCATAGTAGCTTTATAACTTGTAGGTTCATCAAGATCCCCTGTCAAGTTGTCATCACACTCCACGCTTAGACATAGACGTGTAGGAGCCTTCACAGATCTTGAAGATCTGCGAACGGGAACCACTTCAACTTCTGGTGGAGGACCTAAACTTTCAGGTTCTTCAGGAAGTTGGCTAGTGTTTTCAGAAGGTGTTACATCTTCATGATCGTCTTCCAGATCATATACTCTCCCACTGAATTCTTGAGATATGAGCTCCTTTTCTAAGTAGTCTCCATACCTTGCAACAAAAACTTTGTTTTCAGCTGGGTAATAAAAGTAGTAACCCATAGTTTCCTTAGGGTATCCTACGAAGATGCACTTAACAGATCTTTGTTGGAGTTTGTCTGCTGAGTCACGTTTAACATACGCCTCACAACCCCAGACCTTTAGATAAGACAAGTTAGGAGCTTTCCCAGTCCATACCTCATATGGAGTCTTATCAACCTTCTTTGTTGGAACCATATTTAAAATGCCAACTGCAGATTCCAAGGCATAATCCCAAAACGAGTAAGGAAGAGTTGTTAGATTAAACATAGATCGTATCATATCTTGCAATGTACGATTCCTTCTTTCAGATACACCATTTTTGTTGTGGAGTATATGGAGAAGTAAGGTGTTGGACAATTCCCTCCTTTGCTAAGTAATCTATAAACTCTTGACTTAGGTATTCACCACCTTTATCGGATCGAAGAGCTTTAATCTTCTTTCCTAGTTGCAACTCTACTTCTGCTTTAAACACTTTGAATGTCTCAAACACCTCATGTTTATGTTTAAGTAAATAAACATAACCATAACGGCTATAGTCATCCGTAAATGTTAAGAAGTAGCTAGCACCTCTCCTTGACACATGTCTAAGTGGTCCACACACATCTGTGTGAATAAGACCAAGTAGATCATTCGCCCTTTCAATCCTATTTTTAAAGGGTTTCTTAGTCATCTTCCCAGCAATGCAAGATTCGCATTTATCAAATGATTCATCATTGATCTTTTCTAAAAGCCCATCATGTTGCAGCTTTTTCATGCGATCTTTGCCAATGTGAGCAAGTCGACAATGCCAAAGATAAGACGAATCCAGACCTTTCTTGATTCTCTTATTGTTGATGCTATACATTGAATTATTTTTAACAAAAGCATTATCATTATCATTCATATCAATTTCAAAGACACCATTCACAGCAATAGCATTAAAATAAAAAACACCATTTAAAGAAACCGAAATTCCATTGCTAGAAATAGTATGCTCAAAACCAAGGTTCAACAAACATGAAAATGAAATTACACCTTTAACAATTGACGGTGCATAATGACAATTATTTAAAGATAGTACTAAGCCCGAAGGTAACACTAAATCATAAACTCCTATAGCTTCAACTCCTGCATGCGCTCCGTTACCAACGTGCAAGAATTGTTGTCCATAGGTCAGCTTTCTCTCAACTCTAAACCCCTGCAAGGTATTGCAAATATGAATGCCACATCCCGTATCATATACCCATGAATTCAATTTAGGAGTAAGAGTGAATAATTCAATCATAAAGAACGCACCTGATGAGCTGGGGTTACCAGCTTCATTCCCCTGCTTCTTGAGTCGCAAGTCATGAATGTAGAGAGGGCAATTGCGCTTCTAATGGCCCTTTTCATGACAATGGTGACATGCCTGATCCTTCTTGTTTGGTGGATTCACCTTTTTCTGATTAGGCTGATGTTGCTTCATCTTGGGTTCAGGTTGATAGGCCATGACCTGCTTGCCTTTGTTACCCTTCCCTTTGCCTTTGTTCACATGCGATTTCTTCTGGATTCTCCCACCATGAATTACCAACACTTGCGGGGTAGGAGCCTTAACCTTGGCTGGTAGAGTTTTCTCATAATCAACAAGCAGTGCGAGTAATTCTGAGACTGTCTTCCCCAAGCAGTGCATGTTGAAATTCTGCACAAAACCAGCAAAGTCCTTATTAAGGGACCTGTTGATCAAGTGCACTTGCACATTGTTCGGGTAACCAAATCCAATTCTGTGAAGCTGATCAAAAGATTCCTTCATCTCAGTCACATAATCTTCAACTGGTTTACCATCACCATGCTTGCAGTTATGTAGCTTGTCCAATTCATCATACAATTCAACTGCAGGTGGTTTCTCATAAGATTGCCTAAGTACATCAAGCATATCTTTAGGGAAAAAGTACTCAAACTTCTTTTGTAACTGAGCACTCATGCTAGTGACCATTAAACAAGCAACCTCATTGAACTTAGCATGTTCCACCCTCCATGCCGCCTTAACTGCTTCTGGTTCAATAGCAGCAGGCTCAGCTGGGCATTCTTCGGTCAAATAATCCATCTTACCGGTCGACCTCAATACAATTCTAAGTGAGCGGTACCAATCATTGAAATTCTTTCCAGTCAGTTTTTCTCTCTCAAGATGACTCTTGAAAGCAGAAATCACAGATGGGGTATCAGGTTGAGCCATATCTACAGATAAAAGTTCAAACATTAGTATTTTCGATAATAAATATCTTCAAGAAAATAAAATACCCATAGCTATATTCATATAACCACCAAAATTTTCTTGAAAACCTAGGATCTAACTTTACATAGTTTCACCACATCAGTTGATCTGCTAGTGGTGAAAGTACAAAAGATAGTAATCTGTCGAACAATAATTGGCAAACAAGATTTCCAATTCCTAGATCATTATGGGAATTACATCAAATTGATTCATCAATTTGCCTTGTAAGCATGTTTCATCCCATCCCATGCCTTAAGTTCTAGGTCTCACGCACAACTTAATTAAGTCGTCTAGCTTAGAAACTGTAAAATTACAATTATGGTCTCATGCGTTAAAAGAATTTTACCTTGTTATAGTAATTTAGCCTAGGTCTCACGTTTACTAAATTAAAATTCCAAGTGTTCCTTATAGATAGATGGCATGTAACTTAAATTATAAGGGTATTTAATTTTGATGTGTAAATCAAAATATGTATAAAGATGCATGCACTCATCTTTATAGCATAAGTTTTCAAAACCTTTTTATTACCAATTCGTGAAATTAATACACAAAGTTTTACTTGAGGTTTAACAAACCCTAAGATGACTTTCTACAATTATGATTTTAAAAGTAATTCGTTTAAGACATATTCAAGATTGTGATAACCAAGGCAGACTCTAAGGCTCTTTTCTAAGCCTTCAAATCACGGTTATGAATATCGTCTTAAAGGACTTAATTTTAAAAGCATATTTGTACAAAACATCAATCAAGCAAAAGTTTATGGATTCAATCTCAAAATCATGTAATAAAGTATGAATTTTGCTAGTCTCGCCTGGGAGCTGATTACCGTGCGAATCGGACCACTATCGGCACTTAAGACCTTGCAAGATTCTTACTTTATCACTTTAGTTTCACCGTTATTAGTCCATATTATTTTCTTCTATGAAAATCACCCTTTTAATTGTTTACATCAAGTCAACCAATTAAGAAAACAATAAAAACAAGTAATTTTAAAGAAAAATAAACAACTAATAATAAAACATTAAACAACTAGCCACATGCAAACCTTATTAAAAAGATCCTAATAAAATCAATTCTAGGTATTATTACGTATGTAATCAATTAAGGTCTTCTCCTCTTGATGGAGGAGAGTCACATACATTGACGTATCAATTGCGTAGGCCAAAATCAATATACACACCACATAGCATATAAATTGATTTTAATATATATTAATTGGAGTCTTCCCCAATTTTAGATCTATTTAAAACATGTGACAAATAAATAAACAAACAAGATCCATGACTAACATGCATGTTTCGTCATAGATTAACCTAACAATTAGCACATAGGTCACAAGTACGTTCACAAAAACCGGTTTAAGACCTAGGGTTTCTATGTGATTACAATTTAATCAAGAAAACCACTAACCCTAATTAGGGTTTTTTAGTGGAAATCGACCCCCCCTAAAATTAGGGTTAGGGTTTAAATTTTTAAAAAAATTTAAAGAAAAACCCTAGAAAAAACATGTATCTAAAACAATTAAAGATCCGATTTTTATTACGTTTTAGTAATCAATTACATGTTATCCATGGCTCGTGATGCCACTGTTAGAGTTTGACAATCAATATAACACATATGCGGAAGCAAGGATCAACAATAACACGTATAAAGATTAACTAAAACATAAATAGTAAACGTACCCGATGCACTTCAAATAAACCTTGATTCTTGTACAAATAGATCAATGATAAACCCCTTACCGTTTTGTTTATCGATCTTTTGATAATTACTAAAGTAAGTAATTACCTCGTTCTTGTACACACAAACTACCAACGAATAAAGGTTTGATGCAAGTAAACAAAACACTTAATTTTTGCTTTCAAAAAAATCGATCCAAGATCCCTTGGAGGGGGTTGGTCGATCGGCCAAGAAAGAAACAAGGGAAAAGAAAACTTTAGGGTTTTGTGTGTGTGCACAAGAGATGTTTAGGTTTAACCCCAAGGCCTTGTATTTATACTAGATGAATCTTGGAGCACAAGAAAGCATGGGTCGACCCATGTTGGGTTGGGTTCGACCGGCCTAGGCACCCCATGGGTGTTCTAGATCCTTCTTGACTTCCAAATTACATCCTAGTCCTTTTCCTTTTGTCCCTAATGATAATTAGTCCATACGTTTAATAATTAACGACCATTTAGTCTATTAAGTGTTTATAAATATACATATACGATACATTTAACATATATATATTTATTATACATTATTCTTGTTTGTAAAGTGTGCAATCCTGAGGTCTCGGGTTCGATACTAGACATTTACATATTAATGTTTATACGTAACATTTAACATTGTGGTGGCAGGTTGAATGGTTTTGGTGGAAAGAGATTTGAAAATATAGCTAGATGGTTAAGGTGCATATTATGGTGAATTGAAAATGGATATCATGGAATGCTTGCTGATTTCAAGTGAAGAATTTGAAGAATTGTTATGGTCTGCATAGATTATTTTGTGTAGTCCTATCAGATATAGACTTAGATGTCTCATAATGGATAGTGGATGTTTATGTTTCTCTCTGTTTTTGGGATATGTCCAAAACAGGTGTTTATCTGATCCAAGCATTGTAAATATTTGGAGTGTTTAATATAAATTCACCTTGCAAAAAAAAAAAAAAAAAAAAAAAAAAAAAAAACCATATTCATTAATGATGTAACATTTTGGTGTTGTTAATATGTATTAATTTATTTCCAAGAGCCCGTTTTCATTGAGTTTCCAATATGTTTAAATATACATGATGTTGAAATGATTACGTATATTTTGATTAAAGAAATAATTGGGATGATTAAATATGTCAGTATTTTCATGGAATCATTTCTTATTTGATTATTTTGGTTTTAAGACTAAAGTTTTGCTAGTTATGGTTATAAGTAGATGTCTTTTCATTCTCAGATAATGTGTTGTAGGTTATTTCATACTCACAAAGCATGGACGGACTTATGTAGGTTGTGCGGGGGGCTGGCGCTTCTGATGATTAGTCGAAAAAGTTGAGATTTTAATGTAATTTTTTTTTTTTTTTTTTTTTTTTTATTTTGATCTATTTTCAAAAGTGCCCCCAACAAAAAACTCAAATTACCCTACCCACATACTAAAATCCAATATTTCACATTCTAAAGCTTTATAAATCATTCGTCTCTAAGTAAAAATACTCAATTTATCATTATGATCCTAATTTTTTTCTTTCACATTTTATTCCTATCGTAAATAAAAAATATAATAATAAAAAAATAATAAAAAATAAAAAATAAAAAATCTCTTAACTATAGTTTTATTTTAGAGATGTCAATGTCAATAGATTTGAGGAGAGTTTTTATTCATCCGATTAGTTTGAACTTATCTTTCTGTTTGAATTGATTTATTTTATTTTTTAATAAAAACAGGTCAATATTGAATACTCTATATATATATGCTGATCTCTCCAGCATATACTATCCTCATTTTTAATCACTAAACTTATTAACGAAGTTCTTACATTTATTTTTTTGTTCTTATTTCAATACGTACATATGAAAGATGAAAATTTAGCTTTTTCGGCACGTTAATGCAACAAAGATGGCTCAACCCGAAAGAAGATACTAGTGCAGTTTTGACTTTTGATGATGGATACCTCATATGATCTTCAAACCATATATCATAACATATATAGAAATAGCTGCGAAGTTAGACACTCAAGGTTCTATATTTTTCTATAAATTGCTTGTTCAATACGAAAGAGGCATTACCATAAATTCTAACCTTGACTAGTATTAAGAATAAAGACTTTAAGCAAATCTGCAAATATAAATAGAAAATGTCAACTATAATTTGGAACACAAATCACCAATTTCATGGCAACTACTTGCTTCTACTTCATCCTCCTTTGGTTGCCCCTTTTGCTCCTAATCACAGCAAATGTATGTGTTTTCTTTTTACCAATAATTTTTTTTCTTAAAATGTCTACGATATCGCCTAAAAAAGAACTTGAAGCTATTTCACAAGAGAAAACATGCATTAACTAAAGATAATCCCATTTGGAGTTATCTTAATCTTAAGTAGTTGTATTTGTAATGAGTGTTGGAACTTGAGCTAACTATTGTCTTATCGATCTATTGTAGCCAACTGACTGGACAAACCATGGTGGAGATTTAAGCAATCGAAGGTATGGATATGGAGAAACTAAGATTAGCCCAGACACTGTGGCTAACCTTCGGCTAAAATGGAAGTTCGTTGCTGGAAATGATATAAGTGCGACACCAGCAATATACAATGACACCATATATTTCCCAAGTTGGAATGGAAACATATACGCCTTAAATGCACTAGACGGGTCACTCATTTGGCAACAAAATATTGGACAACTAACGAGGCTTAATTCGACAGGAATTGTAATAGGAGTGAACTGGACCGTGTCAAGGTCTACCCCGACTATTGCTAATGATCTTTTGATAGTTGGAGTTTATGGTCCAGCGTATGTTCTTGGGCTTAAACGTTGCAATGGGGAGCTTGTGTGGTCTAAGCAACTTGATACACACTATGCCTCTCTTATCACCATGTCAGGAACTTATCATAGAAGGTAAATACTTTATTTCATATCAAAAACATGTTTCATCAAAGTGTGAACTTTATTAGTTTCAACAATTTTGAAACATATTTCTAGTTATCTTTCGAAACTGGGTGGTTGACAAAGTTTGATTGAGGTATGCCTAAAAATTGTAGATTATTGCAAATAATTGGATCAAAGTTGACTTTTTTTTTATATACTTTAAGAAAACTAGAAAGGTGCCCATGCGATGCGGGGCGGATTGTTGGGGTGAAGAGGAGGGAGGTGGGGTGGTGGAAAGTGGTTGTTGGGGTGGTTGTTGAGGTGGTTATAAATTGTTGGGGGTGGTTGTTGATGTGGTTATAAATTGTTGAGGGTGATTGTTAGGGGTGGTTGTTTCCATAATTAGTAAGTAAAAGTCTGAATTTTTAGGCCTTTCTAATTATAAAATAGTCCCAAATACATTATATAGTAGTATAGATAATAAGGCATACACATCACTAATAATTCATATGCAATAAATTGCAAAGAGATTCAAAATATTTGACATCTTCATGCCACATAACATGAGACAAATTTCTACTAAGGTTCACCAAATAATAGACATCTTCATTTTTTTGTAAACGACCATAGTGGATGTTTTAATTGAATGATGTTTCCATTAGTGATAATAAACGCGTATGCTGCTCAAGTACTCTGCTTTAATTTATTTGCCTGGGCGATTCATGTAGTGACACAACTATATAAGCTACTGACACATATGTTTGTTTTCATTTATGCTAATTGCAATTCTTCTGAAATTATAAAGCAATTCGTGACAGATTAACCATTAGAATTATTTGATTTATGACAATATGATCATGTGTAGTTCATTCTATGTGGGAGTATCTTCACTAGAAGAAAGCTCAAGCATCGAAGCATGTTGTACATTTAGAGGGAGTTTTGTAAAGTTAAATGCCAGAAATGGAGACATCTTGTGGCAAACATACATGTTGCCGGATAATAACGGTAGCAAGGATGAATATGCCGGTGCCGCCTTATGGGGCAGTAGTCCGTCCATTGACATTAGCCGCAATGCAGTCTACATTGCCACTGGAAACTTGTATCATGCCCCTTTGCATGTACAACAATGCCAAGAAGCACAAAACAATCAAACAACACCAACTGAAGAAGATAAGTGCATAGAGCCAGAGAACCATTCCAATTCGATCCTAGCTCTTGATTTGGATATAGGACACATCCAGTGGTATAAGCAATTAGGGGGTTACGACGTTTGGTTTTTTGCTTGTAATAATCTTTCTACTTCAGGGTGTCCACCTGGCCCTAATCCTGATGCAGACTTTGGAGAAGCGCCGATGATGCTAACAACCAATGTCCGTGGAAACAAGCGTGGCATCGTTATGGCTGTACAAAAAAGTGGGTTCGCTTGGGCTTTGGATCGTGATAATGGTAGCATTGTTTGGTCTACGGTAAAGTTTGTTGTATTCATTATGGTTTTCATGTAGATATAATGGTTCTGATGACTACCATACTAATCAGAACATCTCAAATAATCATTTCATTTTATTCCAAAACAAATATAAACGATGATCAAACTAATCAAAATGGCGGCATGAAAAGAAAATTAATGGATATTAGCACTTACTGGTATATATATATTTTCCTCATTGCTTTTTATTAGGTATGTAAGCGTGCATTCAGTCGATATAAGTGTGTTATTGCAGGAAGCTGGACCTGGAGGTCCAGGTGGAGGAGGTACATGGGGATCAGCGACAGATGGAAAGACAGTCTACACAAACCTTGTCAATAGTTTAGGAAAAAATTTTACATTGAAGCCGTCAAATATCACAACTACTAGCGGCGGATGGGTGTCCATGGATGGCACAAGTGGCAATGTTTTGTGGTCAAAGAAAAATCCTAGTGATCCGAGTGCAAGTGGCCCTGTGAGTTTAGCAAATGGTGTTCTGTTTGCTGGGTCAACCAATGGGACTGGACCCATTTATGCAATGAGCGCTAGAACCGGGGAAATTTTATGGTCATACAACACTGGAGCAAGCGTGTATGGTGGCATGTCTATAAGCAATGGGTGCGTGTATGTGGGCAGTGGTTACAAGGTAAGTTTGGGATTCTTTGATCCTAATTACACTGCTGGAACTACACTATTCGCATTTTGTATTCTCCCCTGACCAACAATCTTAAATCAAAATAAAGTATTACTACCATGTAATCGTTATACTCATTAGCAATGACTAAGAATAAACTATACGTGAATGATTGTGAGATATGATGCACTAGTTATCTTATCAAGTTGGTTGTATATGCTCGTCCTTAACTAATGATTGTAGCATATCACACTGAATTACTTTGAGTGTTGGATACACTCCTACTAGCAGCATGTGATATTTGAAAGGGGTACATTCCGCCATTCTGGTACCCAACTTGCACGGAGCGATGCGGAGCTTTTTGGAACGGTGAGCAGTGAACAATGAGTATTTTGATTTTTAGTAGTCGTTTGGCAGAAGAGCGGTGAACTTTGTTATTTTTTTAGGAATGCTCTTTTTTCCGGTGCTTCTTTGAGAAGCTGTGAGTGGTGAGCTGTGGCTACTGCTCACAACTCACTGCTACTGCCCAGAGTTCTTTTAGAAATGTTTACCTTTTTTTTCAAGAAGGAAGCTGAAAACACCGAAGCACCTACTAAATTCAAAGGGAGTCCTCCTACGCTTCACACAAAAATATAAACTGTCATTAGCGAATTGTAAATAAGATATTGACAGAGGAGGGCAAGTCTTTTAACTCATATTGCGTGGCTTAACCGAAGTATTCCCATATTCCTGTGACTGTATCCAACCATTACCTGACCACCACCAAACTTGTACCTAATGAGGTTTAAACCCGGTCTTTATCGAGAAGACCAAATACTTTACCACTAAGTCATTTGATATTAGATTTACATATATGTAATATGTAAACGAACATAATATGTGTATAATTATTACTTGCATTTATATAAGTATGTGCGATACGGCGATACCCCCTACTACCAGGTTATATGTTCACTTTCAAATTGCATGCAATTTAAGAAATACTCTTTAATTACATTTTTTATGAATCAAATATTATCTCTACTCATTAAAGTCTAATTTGATTGGCTACAATATTAAAGTTAACATTGGAATCATCAAATAACTCACTCTTTTATTAATTTATAGACACCACCAAAACAACTTCCAAGTAAATATTGGCTTATAAGATTCGAAAACAAAACATAACGAAAAAAAAACCCAGTTGGTACTAGGTGGGACAAGGTTGTGAGAGAAATAATATTTCACATTTTTTCCACTCAAATTAGTTGTTTTATTACGAAAAACAGATAAAAATTCGATCAAGTTTATCATATCCTTACATAAAATTATTATAAGAAAGTTTAAAAGAATGATTAACTAATTAGTTAAAGGTAAATGATTATTTTGTAAAAAGTAAGTATTGATAATTGTGCTTTTTTGTTTTTCTATTTTTCGAAAGACAATCATTTAAGACGAAGAAAGTACTCCGTAGTAAAATAATCCAAAATTCTAGTTTTAGATTAAGAAAATAAAAGGGTGAAAATCATTAAATAGTAATCAAGTTTGAGATTTGTTTCAATTTGGTTACTCAATCTTTATATCAACCATAAAAGATTAAAAACCATTGGAGTTTCAAAACTGTTCCATTTTTGTCTAATTTTATGTTAGTGTGACTTGAACGAAACACATTTTCAAACTTGGTTATTAGTTTATGGTTATTGACTTATTGTATATGTTTAGTTGTGCATTAACGAATTGTACATAAGGTTGGTTGAAAGTAGTTAAATTCAAGAGGTAAGTGTTTGAAATTAATGTATAACATGTTATGAATACTTTAAGCACACTAATTTTAAAAAATTATACAAGAATAAAACAGTTTTAAAATTTTAATAGTTAACATAGTTGATACTATCAAATTTGAATTGCTAAATCTTTTATATAATAAAAGAATTACATCATTTCGGAGTGTTTTTGCCAAACCCTTCTCATCGAAAAAAATTAGACTAATAGGAAAGCTCGATTTTGCCAAGTAGGCAAAATTAAACAACATGATTGATCAATAAAAAGTCAAAATTGAATTGATTTTGGTCAAACTTTAATAAATTTGGATAATAAAAATTAAGAAAAAAAACACATAAAAATATTTGTGTCAAATTTGTGAAAACAAAAACTTAAAAAAAAAGGAAGTAATTAATAAAACTTTAGTAGTTGAATTTTACAAATATTATATAAAGCTAAGTGTAAAATTACAAGTTTTCATATTTTTTAATAACTTTAGTAAAATAACAAATAACCCCTTACACTTTATACCCTTATACTTTATAAAATGACTTTGTTTAAAATTACATAAGTATTATTATTATTTTCAGACTTTCATCTATTAAATTTATAAAATTTTGTAAATATACGAATTAGTTCTAAGATACGTTAAATATTTTTTTAAACTAATATTTGTTTTAGACTTATTTTTTTTATTTTTTATTTTTTTACTATATACGTTAAATAAGGACTCATGTTATTTTATTTGAAAAGTTTAATTTATGCGTACACGGGTTTGAATATTAAATAAGGCTAAACTATTGTTAACGGGAATATGAATATCAAATGTAAGCACGGATTACTATGACATGAAAATAAATAGACGCTATTGTACTTATAATAACGACTAATGAAATTTTTATTTAAAGTTTATATATGGATGTTCAGAAAAATATTTTTAAAAAACTTTACGGCGCATATTTTAACTACGAAAGGTGTCCCATGGATAGTGTACTGATATATCTCATATTCATGCTGATTATGTGCTACTAAACTCGCACATTTTGTACAACACGATATGAATAATTAAAGTTAAACAACAATATCAACCTTAACATCAAAATCTATGTTATTTAAATAAAGTTCAATCTTCAACCAACAAATTTTTTTACAAAATATTATTATAATAGATATTAATACATAATAAAAAATACTAGACAAGTATTAGTTATACTTATATCACAATTTTCACGGGTAAATTCTATTTGACCATATATTATACTAAGATTTTAAAATAAATTTGATTCATGTGTAAATTCCGTGTGTGCACGAGACTTATAGCTAGTTAGAAGACTTATAAAACTTGGTGACATCTCAAAATAAAACCATCCTCCAATTAGGCAAGTTTTCAAAAGTGACCTTCTTTTTGAGAATGAGGTGGAAATGGGAAGACAACTCCAGAAGGGAGTAGAATATCAACTTTCAAAAACTCGAAGGGTACCAATAAACAAAAACATTTATAAACTCGTCTTCACCTCCCCAAATCAAATCTCAGTCATCAGCAGCACTAAATTTCAATCCCCGGCGATCTCTCCGTCACCGTCACAGTAACTCCTCAATCATTATATGCATTCTTATTCTAATTTAACACGTGAATTATTTATTATATCTTAACATTTATAAGCATTACTGCTGATTGCAAAATAACAAGATTTAGTTAGAGATTAGGGCTTTAGTTAATATACTTAATATTTCACTTTGTAATTTAGTAATGTAATGATAAGGGGGTTAGTGTTTATTGATTTATGAGTTTGTCAGTAATTAGATACCATATGAGGGGCAGGGGGAGTGATTATATGATAAATACAAAGTCAATAAATTATTGGAAGATCATGTCTGAACAACCTTAGAAAAAAATAGGTTATTTGCGTTTTGTCGTCATGAAAAAACCAAATTTCAAAAGCACCGTATATACTTCCTTTCTTCTATAGGCTTTTTAATTAGCTTTAGTTGCTATCTGGACTTCACTTGCGCTAAGTGTTGCCTACGATTTGGTGTTTGGATGTGTATCTGTGTGATTCTACTTATATTGTCTATTTAGTTACTTGCGTTTTCTAAATATAAAGTAGAAATGGATTTCACTGGCACACAAGTTTTTGCTTGTTGGAGTGGAGAATGTATCTGTAAAGGTAGATATGGTCATAGGACTGTCACATGCGTTTTCTGAATCCACTGAGGTCCGGCGTCTAGGATCTCTTAAGATATATCGCACTGAGTTTCAAAAGTAGCCTATGTTTTTTATGTTGTGATGTGTATTTATATAATAATTGTTTTTGTTTGTAAATGTGGTCAGAGTTGATTCTTTGAGTGTTAGACGGGTTGCGTATATCTTCAAAATTTCTAAAAATTATTTTGCTAAATTGGTGTTCTCGTACATATCTTATTGCATGTGTTTTACTAGTGTGAGCGTGATTGGTATCATCTGTTCTGACATTTAGGAGATTGTGATTGTCTTTGCAGGAAACGTTCAAATTACTATTCAGTAAATTAACAAAAATCTGAATTATGGACGAGCTTAAGACGGCGATGAGCGACCACATGGATCAGATGCAAGAAATTATTGAGAAAGTTTCAGCTGAGCTTCGAGTTGGGATGCAACCAGCTGTTGATAACTTCATTGGCTTCTTTCATGCCATTGATTGGAAGGTACACTTTCCACAATTATCAATACTAAGTTTCAAGATAAAACGATAATCCACAACAAATGTCTATTTATGCTAATCCAACCTAGGAAAACTTTATAAGTCGTTGTCATTGCTTGTTCTTATAAAATCCTGATGTTTCGTTAACTCTGTGTTGTGTATCTTTCAGGAACCTTGGTTAGTGGGTCTGATGATTTTCCATTTTATGGCGTTGATAGTAATTATCACATCAAGGAAGAATATCAACTTTCAGATGTACCTCTTCCTTCTTTCATGTAGGTCTACTATTTCGTTAGCATTAATTTTCTTATTATTGTAACAATCTCTGTCAAGCTTTTTGGGTATGAATTACGTCTAGAGCTGCTATATGGATGAGTTGGTTACATGTCAAAACATGTAATATTTGTTATGAGTAGAAACGGGTCTGGCCTATTTTTGAACATTTGGTGTCTCAAATATGATTTACAAAGTTAAGCTATTTCACTAATGATAAGAATCTGACTTTCTGATTAAAATGATTTAGGGGGTTTTGTCTGTACTAAATTTATTTGGAAAATTTTTGATCCGTTCTCGTTTTAGTTAATGTTATTTGTTTTTTTGTTTCCATGGCAAATAGGTAGTTAGTAGCTTTAATTATACGGTACCACAAAAAATGAGTGTTTCAGTTGATAGGACTCGAGCAAGCAGTGTGTTAATTGGATGGCATGTAAATTGAACTTTACTTTCTATGTGATTATGTTTGATGGTTGTACTGAATCAATCATACTGAATGATTAATTTGGTGCAGTGGCTGGTGTCTATCTTGCTGAACGGCTAAACACTGTCTTGAGTAATAACTGGAAAAGCTTTGCTGGTCAGAATTATTTTGATAGGCATGGAGTCTTCCTCTCAGTGCTCTGGTCTGGTCCTCTTCTGATTTTCGCAACGATAATTTTGGTATGTGCTTTTATTTGTTCTATTGTCATTACCCTTTCCCTTTTATTTGAAGATATATCGAGTATTGACTTTGTTTGTGTCTATCTCAAATGAGTGGACTATTTATGTGTAAAATCTCCTAATTCATTTTGTTTATTATTATCTTTGTAAAATTGTATTTTAACCATAGTTAACGCATATTTTGCTTTATCATATATTTGAAAATGGACAAAAAGTGTTAACCAATTGGCCCACTCGTTTTGACCAACACTAGGAAATAGCCTGTTTGAATCTGAACCAGTTATTTTCCTTTTGACCGTTTATCCAATTCTGATTCTTCAGAATTGTGGGATGTTGTGCATCTTATTAATTGTAATAGTCCGTTACTTGGATCTTCTTTTTGGAACTTTAGAATGTATTGAGCTAGAACTTATTAACCGCCACGTAAACATAAATCTATGTTAAATGGTGTTCGTTGAGAACTTGAAATGATAATGAAAGACTAGATGGCATAAGACTATATGCTTCATTAAGTACATTTTAGTATATATGTCGCAAGATGTTTATTCTCCAGCTACTATATTACTTCTACATGATATACCACGTATTTAAGATGAGGTTTGGCTATGTACAAACTCAGGAATCGCAAACTGACAGTATTCCGTTGCCCAATTTTTGCAGGTCAACACATTGTTTTCCTTGTGTAATCTTATTGTGAAGTGGAAACGAGCAGAACTCAAGCACCATGCTAGACTTTCTACCACCAAACAGGATTGAGTATCGATATTCTATACAATTTGTACCCGGATATTATAAGATTATCTGTTTTGTTATGGATTTAGGGGTAGTTCATTAATCAAATAGATCACATACCATCAATATTCCAATATATTTGTGGTGCATCGTTGTTGCTTGTATCAAAATTTTGGGTGTCCCTATAGAAATTTTATTTTTTATCCTTTTTTTCGTTTTGGTGGTGCAATTATAACTGCAAACCTTGTAAAGGGGTGTTTTCTCTAGCGTGAATCGATGACCTTAGGTTAAGCATTTATTTCATATGACAACTTCGACGTGTGTTAACAATGCAAGCTTGACCGGCCACGGATATTAGATAGCTAGCTAAACAACAGTTATAACAAACCATGATTTAAAGTTTAAACTCGGTTCGTGGACTTGATAATGCTTGACCTAATCGATAAATATACTTCACTTCATTTTCAACAAATTATTTCTTTGAAGGTGGTTAGAGGTGAACATAAAATGGTAATAAAAATCATACCCACTAAATTAAAACATTTTAAAAGAAAATTGTTTATTAATTCGATAATTCCAAGTGGAACTTAAGCTTAAAATTTAAACCGTTAGATCAACAGAATTTCCCGCAAATGGTATTCTGTTTTGTTTCATTATTTTACAATTACATGCATAATTTCCGTTGATTTTAATCAAAATTTTATGGTCAGAAATTTTAGGAATATATGTTGTTTCAAACATTATTGAATCAGATCAATCACATTTCGATCGGAGACTTGAATTATTTCTTCATCAATTTGATTATGTTACCCTTTGTTATCTCAATTCAGATGTGAATCGCAATATAACGGCATTATAAAGAACCATAGATGTTTCTTTCTTTTAGGGTCTGGGTTATATGATTTTGATTTTTTCGATAACATAGGTGGAATTCAATTAATTAGGCTTATTTTGCATATGTGGAATGAAACAAATAGTGTCAAGTGTGCAAATTCTAGAATGGTGGTATGATGGTCAAGTTTGTAGCAATGAATTAAAGCGATTTCAACGATATGGGATATAGTCTTGGTGAAGTTTATGAAGTATGTTGCTATCTTTGCTAAGTAAGCGAACTTTACGTGCTGATTTCAGGTATATAATTAATCTCGGTTGTCTTTTTTTGTTGTTATCTTTTTCCTATAAATTGCTTATGGAACAGACATTGACTGACTAGCATATTGATTAGTACGTGTCTATGATATTCGGTCTAATGTGTAAGAATTGAATTGGCAGGGATGCATATGGATTTACTGTCAGACCTCAGTACCTTGAGGCGTTCAAGGAGTTTGATGCTATCTATAGGGTAAGTGGCTAGTTTTTAATCGTGTGAATGTTCATTGCTAAACTAGCTTCTGACACGATACTAAATACACGAAATTGAACATTGATAAAATGGATGCATACATGTTTATATCAGTAAAGCTATTTATATGCATGAACCTAGCTTGTGTCCTATGCTCTGCAATAAATTGTTAAACACCAATACACTATGCTTAAACCTTGAGTTTGATATTTGAAGATGTTAGGGTCACATATTTTATTTAAGGTGTAAACAATTTAGTACTCCAAAGACATGTGCTTTATGATTGCTAGTTGTTGTCCCAACGCACCTCATACATCTTCAATCAAATGAGTAGTTGGTGGGATACTGGGATATCTATGAATAAGTATAGTTTTGCTTTGCTCGATTTGATACGTATCTGTTCATATAACTGTGACAACATGAAATTCATATTTCAGAATGAGGAAGAGGAAAGGGCGACAAAATGGGAGTGCTTTCTTGAGGAGCATGAGGAACTTAATAGACTAAACTCAGCTGTCGAGGAGAATGTCACTAAAACTGATGCTGAAGTTATAGAAATTAAAACCGAACCCGTCTTGGAATCAAGTGGCGAGGCAGATGTTTTAAGTGACAACAATCCACCTACAAATCCCGTCTTGGAATCAAGTGTTGAGGCTGATATTTCCAGTGACAACAATCCAACAGATCCCGTCTTAGATTCAAGTGGAGAGGCTGATGTTTCAAGTGACAACAATCCAACAGATCCCATCTTAGAATCAAGTGGAGAGGCTGATGTTTCAAGTGACAACAATCCAACAGATCCCATCTTAGATTCAAGTGGAGAGGCTGATGTTTCAAGTGACAACAATCCAACAACAGACCCCGTCTTGGAATCAAGTGGAGAGGCAGATGTTGTAAGTGACAGCAATCCAACAAATGACAATCAGACAGAGATTGTTCCTGAGAAAGCTATCTCACCAAGGACACCGAAGACGCCAAGGACACCAAAGACACCAAAACCAAAAAAACCAGCAGTGCGAAATTGGGCAGATGTCAGATCATCTCTCACTACCATCGAGAATATTATGTGTCATCGTGTCAAGAATAGGCCTGATCCAAACAGCTGTCCTCAAAAACATATGCAGTCTATAAAAGAGGAAGAAGAACCATCTAATGAGGATACTAACGAGGAGTTAACAGATACTGAGGAGCCGTATTTGTTTCCTTTGAAAGAATTGGAGTCACTTGTTCGTGGGGGTGTGCCACGAGACCTCAGAGGAGAGGTGTCATTCTTGTACTCTTAGTATATATGGCAATTTCAACCAGCTTTCTGTTTTTATTTATGCCGATCTTGGTTATGTTTTATTTCTATCTGGTCAAGTGGGCATAATGAAAAACTAGAACTACAAGTTCATTTTTTTCTAAATTTAGAATGTCTAGTTTTGACATATAAATGAGTGAAAGTTCAAAATTTAACAAATCTAAGTACTGGATTCTAAATTTGAGAATTTAACTTCCATTACTTTTAATATGCGAGAAAATTATTTATGCTCCACATTGAAAAATTTGGTAGTTTTAGCTAGCGTTTTGCCACATCTCCTTTTTAGCATGAAAATATATTGTTAAAGGCGATCAAATTGTTTCAGGTATGGCAAGCCTTTGTTGGTGTTAAAGCACGTCGGGTGGAGAGTTACTACCAGGATTTACTGGATGAAAGTGAACTAGCAGAAAAAGCTATTGTGCCAGAAAAGACTAAAAAACAAATTGAAAAGGTCATATACGCATTTTCCTGAAATTATTTTATTTTTACATGATTGATATTGTTTTTTACTGAACTAATATCTTCTTACGAATGCAGGATTTACCGCGAACATTTCCTGGTCATCCTGCATTAGATGAGGAGGGTAGAAACTCCTTGAGGCGGTTACTTTTGGCCTATGCTCGACACAACCCTTCTGTTGGGTATTGTCAGGTAGCTTGGGCTTTGTTATATTATGTTCCAAATAATACTTCATTATGCTCATTTATAACAAATTCAGTTCCTTGTTAAGTATTGATTTTTGGTTATCTGCAACTTCTTCATGTGAAGGTCAATTCTTTATTTTGAAATACTTCTGTAGGCAATGAATTTTTTTGCTGCAATGTTGCTGTTAATGATGCCTGAAGAAAATGCGTTTTGGTACGTATTCACTTGTTTATAATCTCCTTACTGGTATTTTTTTTTTTTTTTTTTTTTTTTTTAATTTTTTAATAGTGTACACTATTTGACACACGGTTTTCCTTTAAAATAAATTTTTTAAGTAAATTGCCACTCTTGGCTACTTCAAGTCATCTTTGAAATATAAAAAAAATCCAATTTATGTGGAAGTAATTTTAAACTTCTTATGGGGTTAGGCTACAATTTCCTAATGATAGTTTAGCACCGGGATCACTTGTATGGCATCATTGATGAACCTCTTGACATATTACTCCAATTGAACTTTTTTCAGGACTTTGGTGGGCATGATTGATGATTACTTTGATGGATATTTTACAACAGACATGATAGAATCGCAGGTACTTCTTTCGGTTTTCCTTGGATTTTATCGAAGCATATTGCTTTTCAATACTCGGATTCCTTAAAATGTAGAATTAGGCATTATTTGCACTGCTACTAGGGGAAGATGCACTTTTTTAATATTTGTTTCACTTACTGAATGTAAGTCTTCTTATTCAGGTGGATCAACTTGTTTTTGAAGATTTAATGCGTGAACGATATCCTAACCTAGGTTACTCCATTGCTAGTGCATTATAATTCTGTTTACTAGTTTGTTTATAAGATGCAATTTCTAATCTCTTTGTGATCCTTGCTCTATAGTCAATCATTTTGATCTCATGGGAGTAGAGATGGGATGGATCTGTGGACCGTGGTTTCTGTCCATCTTTGTAAATATAATTCCATGGGAAAGTGGTAAGGTCTCATTAATTTTATTTTTAAAATTTTAAAATGGAAAACAATGCATATAGATGTCAAATGCAAGAATTTGTTATTCATTGTTACTCTCAAAAAGTCAAAAGGAAGGCTCCTTACAACAATGAACATTTTCTTTTATCTGCAGTCCTTCGTGTTTGGGATGTGATTCTATTCGAGGGAAACCGTGCAATGTTATTGCGAACTGCATTGGCTTTAATGGAGCTATATGGTATTGAGACTTATTTACACTTTTGATTTTAAGGGGCAATTTAGACCCATTTACTTATGAGTGGGTCGATTGGGGTTGTGTGACTCATCAAAAAAACTTCGCTTGAAAAATGAATGGGTTGTACGGGTCAAATAGTTTAAAGGTCTCCCAAAGAGAACTCCTTTTGTAATCATAACCTATGCATAAATCATAAAATAAACCATAAACGGACAAAAAAAAACTGCTGCTGGCTTGCCGGGATAACCAAACCCACTGGACCCCTTAACTAACCGATTGTCACCTTTAGTTTTAGTGAATTTTTGTACTCCGAGGCTATCATCCGGTGATATATATAACAACGAATTAACAAATTTCTTTCAGGTCCTGATTTAGGTACAACCCTTGATGCGGGAGATGCTATTACATTATTACAATCACTTGTTGGTTCGACATTTGATAGCAGCAACCTAGTTGTGACTGCTTGCATAAGTTTCTCAAATGTAACAGAGGATATATTACAAAATCTAAGAAATAAACACAGACCAGATGTGGTAGCGGCAGTTCAAGAAAGAATTAAAGGGCAGCATGCAAGGAAAAGTTCTAAACAGCTTGCAACCAAGCTCTATAGTTTCAAGCATGAACGTGATCCACCTATGCGTGAACTAAGTATAAAGAAAGGAAAAACTGATAAGAATGTAGATAAAGATATTTTGGACTTGATGTCTCCTCTTAAACGGGATGGGCCTCTTAATAACCCCCTCGCTACAGATGTAGATTCACTTCCAGATCTTCAAGACCAGGTATGAGCTAATTCTTATTTACTGATAGTGCATTCGCATAAGTGGTTTTGGTATTGGTATTTTTATAAAGGCTTTCTGTACAGGTTATCTGGTTGAAGGCCCAGTTGTGCTCAATGCTGGAGGACAAGAGATCTGCTACCATTAGGTTAGTTTCATGAAGTGTTATTAAGTACCATTTTAACCTCCTTGTGCTGACATTCTGAATGCAAGATGGCATAAGCAAATTATAGATAAAGTATATAGGAATGAAGAGTAGTTTAATCTCCTAAAATGATCTCAAAAGAAATATTATGAATCTTAATCCTAGTTCTTTGAATTGGATGCACCCATGCTCTTTTTGGTTTGTTATCTACAGTAAGAGAGAGTGTAACTGATCTGGTTCTGATTGTGCACATGCATGCTTTTTTATTGTAGAATTTATGAAATATCTCATTACTACTTGGCATCAACAATTCAATTTATCAATGTTCTTCATGAAAGCATTTATAAAATATGGACCTATAACAAGCTACTTGTGGCCTTTCAGAGCTGAGGAGTTGGAGACAGCGCTTATGGAGATGGCTCAACAAGATAATAGACGGGAATTGAGCGCAAGGGTATTCCCACGTCATATATGTCTAACATTTCTTCTCATATTTTTTCGTGATGCACATTTAAAACTTTCCTTAGTATGGTACAGTTAGAGAGGGTATGTCTTATAGGTACCAAACTGCCAAATTGAAACCATTTACCTAAAAAAGTTAGTTGAGTTAGGTGATATAATTATATATCACATCTAAAGGGACAAATGGGTAAACTCTAAAAACTTGGTTAAAATAGAAAAATGCTTGCAGATCAACCCGGCCCGCTTTGACATGTTATCAGATGAAGGGTTTTGACCGAAGCTGTTTTAACCCCTCCAACCTGTCTGACCTGCCCATTTTGCCACCACTGATAGTCTAATATGCCACATTGAAGAATTGTGAACCGCCTATTTCCTTTACAATTTCTAGATTGGGCTTACAAGTTTCAATATGATAAAGGCGTTGCTACTAACTATCAGGCTCATTTATGGTTGTATGTATCTCTTAGTGTTAGGCACCAAACAATGTGAAAAAACGTGATTCCATATTTCTTACGTCATGCAGATTGAATATATGGAAGAAGAGGTGTTAGACATGCAACAAATTCTTGCTGACAAGAAAGAACAAGAAAAAGCAATGCTTGAGGTTTGACTAATTGTATTTATATTTTTGTGATAAGTTTAAGTAGATAAGCAACCCCTCTCTAAGTCAAGATGCATATTATATAGCGCCATGTATATTAATACAGGTGCTAATGCGAGTTGAGCAAGAACAGAAGGTCACAGAAGATGCTCGTATATCTGCGGAGCGGGATGCAGCTGCTCAGAGATATTTAGCTAGTGTACTTGAGGTAAATTTTCATCTGGTCTTCTGCTACATTTTCAACTAACGAGGCAAAACTAAATTTAATTAAAGATTCAAAGGAAGCATGTCAAATGGAGTTATGTAGTATATTTGTAATCATATTTGACAAACTATTCATTTAGAAAAATAGTGTATCTGTTGAAGCCAACCGACTCACTCTGCCAAATAGTGTGCCTAAAACAGTTGGGCCCTCTCCTTCATCTTCTTTATCATTATATTATCTTTAGAAATGGCGCGCGATTGAATATTCAGCATAACATATGCATAATCATGAGGCTGATAAACTTTTCTTTGGTTCATTTAGAATATATGGATTCTGTAATTACTTCTAATAGTTTGGTATATACTACGTAATACATACAGGAGAAGTATGAACAAGCTATAAGCTCACTTGCTCAGATGGAAAAGAGGGCTGTAATGGCAGAATCAATGTTAGAGGCAACATTGCAATACAATTCTGGTCAAGTTAAACCACAAGTGCCACTAGGGTACATGCATTTTTTACTTTTGTTTGGAACTATATATAATATAAGCGTATTTGTTCAGTTTCATGCCATTAACAATGAATTACCGGGTGAATGGTGATAGTCATCTGAAGTGTATTGAACTGCAATAAAATCTTTTAAACTGATTTATTTTTAATGGTTAGTCTACTTTTTGTTATGAATAGTGTTTCTGTATCATTTTTAGTAATTTATTTTTGAAGAACACTTAAAACTGCCTAACCCACCAATTTTACCAAATCGGCTATTGTCCTGTTCTAAAATACTCATGAAACCCCTATTATGATTTTTTCAAAGAAATACACCTCAATGATCTTGGACTCATTTAACAGTTGGAGTAATTTTATGACTTTGTGTTCATGCATTGTTGTTTAATTGACTATTACGGAGACTAATTTAAGTCATTATGCTATCTAGTGCCATTCGTCCTGAGTCTATGAAAGACAACACCGCCAACGCCCATACAAGAAAGACAGGCCTACTTTCATTTGGACTTGGTTGGCGTGATAAGAATAAGGTTAGTATTTTTGACTACTTTTGTGAATCTGTCTTTATTGAGAACATAATGTTATAACTAGCTAAATTATCTAGTCAGGTACCACACAACTCGACTACATTCTTTCTTGCATAACATTAGGTGGCAATTTCGACCCATTTACTAATGAATGGGTGGATTCTAGTTATGTTCTATCTCTAACGTGCCAAAAGGTGTAAATTTTGAACTTAAAGTAAAAACATGTCAAATGGGTCCAAAGTCTCCCAAAGAGCATTTTAACACCCTAACTGTTTGTATTAGAAGTGTTACATGTCAACTCAACCGGACAATTGACCCGTTACCCAACCTGGCCCATTTTGCCACTTCCAAATTACTGTACTGTAATAAGCTACTCCCTCGCTTTCATAATTTCAGTGCTCAAAATTTCCACATAGTTTAAACAAATTATATACTTTTTCAATAATATCTATAATGCTGATAAAAAACAACCTTGTAGAAATCAATTAAGCCGAAGGATGATATCATAGTTAGGCAGTATAATTAACGTCCATAGCTAGCAAGTAGTAGAATTTTCTTTCACTTAAGTCTCCTTTACTACATAGAATACCATTTATATTTATGTTAGAGGTCACTCACATTTAGAAAATTAGCTAAAGACAAAATGGGTCGAAAGTGGCCCATTTATTATTATATGCTTGCAATGCATAAATCGCTTTATTTAGTTTTTATTTGATCATGTTATGTTAATGATATAGCTTTCATATTCATATCTATCACATCAATTATTTACAAAATGGAAAAGGTGGACACAATATGTCGACAGTTCGGCCCAACCTGATCTGACCCGTCTTGGTCCAAACCCATTTTGAAAAAACCGAACATGCATCTACTGATGCTATCATTAATGCTTCTATTATGTTGCAGGGAAAACAACCAAACGAGGCATCAGATGCAAACAGTTGTTACCAAGAACCAGACAAATAGAAATCTGAAAGAACCAAGATGACCTTGTTCTCTTTTATTATATTCTATGTTTAATTTTTTTAACCACCACTAAATTATCTATATTTACAGTGGGTTTTTTCTTTTAATTTCAAAATCCTTTATGTACATTGTAAAATTTATAGCTAACATCAGAAGTGATCAAAATTCACAATACTTTTATGACAAATTACTAACTTCGGGAAGCTAAAACGCTCCATGAAATTATAATCTTTACTCTTTTGGCAAGTTTTTGTGTACATCACAGCTTGTTGTCCAATACAACTTGACACATAAAATCCTCTCTTCATTCTGTTATGACGTAATCAAAGACATATTTAGTGTAAGTCTTTAAAAAGTTTATTTTTACACATTGTATTGCAGCTTGAATGAAAGTATTTTGAAGTTTCAAGTTTGAATGCTATGTTAGTAAATTAGCACATGAACTGCCAAACTGCATAGATAGCGCACCTTTATATAACATGTTATGTTTGTTATATGCTATATGATGTCTTTTATGGATGTTTATATGACGTAAAACCAGTTCAATTTTCATTTTTTGACCAAGGATACTGCAAGAACTATACATACATAGGTCATTGCAGTTGGCTCGAAGTCTTGTAACTATGTAAAACTAAGAAAACCTCATGACAACCTTGTGGCCGGTTGGTCGCTAAAAAAAAGGATAACCATAGTGCTGATGCTATTATTAGCAAAACTCTTTTTTTTTTTTTTTTTTTCTTACATATGTTGTTTGTTCGGAAATCATATGAAAAAAAAATAAAAAATAAAAAAATAGAGCCGGGTTCAAAAGTTGAAGTGTGTGGATGATGAATTGCAACAAATTATCCTCACATAGTTATGTTATTTTTATTTCATAAATCATAAATGTTATATATAACTCGTGATCAAAAACATGTAACTAAACTGAAATGTCTTACTATTAATTAGTTACGGAGTACATATCCTGAATACTTTGAAAAGTTTATATATCACGTGCTACTAACAAACAGTATAGTACTTCGCTTAAATGAGGGGGGAAAAAAATCGCTAGTTACTAGCTAGCTTATTTATAGTTTTGAAATCGTACCAAATTAATTAGTTATAGCCTTAATTTTTACAAAACGAAGTTGATGATCGACCTCTTTTCATCCGAACTGATCTATCAACTCAGTTACTGTAATTAGTAATGGTACGTATCTCTAGTTTCAAAACTGCTATAAATATACTTTCATGGCATCAAGCAAGTACTCATGTACAAAGTTCGAAATGACACAAATCAGCACTCCTTTAACTTTTACGGTACGAAGATTGGCACCAGAGCTTATTGTTCCGGAAAAACCCACGCCCCAAGAACTAAAGCCTCTCTCTGACATTGATGATCAAAAAGCCCTTTGGGTTCAGGTCCCAATTATCTATTTTTATAGAGGGGATTCAGAAAAGAGAAATAAGAATCCGGCCAGTGTTATCAGGGAGGCACTGGCTAAAGTGTTGGTGTTTTACTATCCGTTTGCTGGCCGGCTAAAAGAAGGTCCCATGGGGAAGCTGATGGTAAATTGCTCGGGCGAGGGTGTGTTGTTTATTGAGGCGGAGGCAGATGTTACTCTCAAGCAGTTTGGGCACGCGCTTCATCCCCCGTTCCCTTGCATAGAAGAGCTGCTATATGATGTTCCTGGATCTAGTGGCATCCTCGATTCACCATTGCTATTGATTCAGGTGAAGTTTTATGGGACGATATATGTTTGGTTGGTTGAAATCATGAAAATGATCGAAATTAATTCATGCAATACTCTAAGCATGCTTCTGCATATCATAACATTAAACTTTTATAGGATTTGGCGTGATTATCTTATTATGCCTTTTTCGTTTTCTTAGAAGAATGTAGATCGATTATTCATTTGCCAGTCTTGATTGTTAGGTGACACGACTATTATGTGGAGGTTTTACCTTTGCTATACGATACAATCATACCATGACTGACGGAACAGGAATATTACAATTCTTGACAGCAGTTGGTGAAATAGCACGCGGTGCACTAGAACCTTCAACGTTGCCTGTATGGCAAAGGGAGTTTCTTTCAGCAAGAAACCCACCACGTGTGACATGTTCTCACCATGAGTTTGATGATGTGACAGACACCAAAACAACAATCATCTCAACCGATGAGATGGAACAACGGTCATTTTTCTTTGGACCAATTGAGGTTTCAGCCTTACGTAGGTTTGTTCCAATACACCTACAAAATTGTTCCACATTTGATGTGCTGACAGCCAGCATTTGGCGTTGTCGTACCATTGCTCTACAACCTAATCCTGAAGATGAGATGCGGGTTACATGCGTCGTTGATGCACGTTCTAAGTTCAACCCTCCTATCCCTCTAGGATATTATGGAGCTGTTTTAGCCTTCCCAGTTGCCATTTCTACCGCTCATGACCTATGTAACAAACCAATAGGTCACATAATCGAGCTTGTGAGTAAAGCCAAATCTAATGTTACGGAAGAGTACATGAGATCTATTGCAGACCTAATGGTAATTAACGGACGACCCCACTTCACAACTGTTCGAAATTATGTCATATCAGATGTGACTCGTGTCAGGCTAAATGTAGTTGATTTTGGATGGGGGAAGGCGGTCTACGCAAGTGCTGCCAATGGGGGAGGAGGCAATATCCCGGGTCTTGCTACTTACTATATACCTTCCCAAAACAATAAGGGTGAGTCTGGAATCATAGTACCTATATGTTTGCCAAGTGCCGCGATGAATAAATTTGTGAAAGAGCTAAACAACATGTTGTTGCAAGACAACAACAATCATATTCTCCAAGAACAACAAAAGTTACTTGCTTCATCCAAACTTTAAAATCTATGATCTGATTCTCTATCTTCTCAGTGTGTTTTAAATATGTAACAAAATGCTGTTGCATTTCTTATACATATAAATAATTAGTGGTTGCACGACTCTAGCTATGTTGTGTTATTTGGTGTCGATCGCATCTAATAATCAATAAAAATGTAACTTCAAACTAACGATCTAGAAAGTTTGTCTAGTATATATATACGTGATAATCAAATATTAGGTTATCAAAATCGTGATTCTTGTCATCTTAAGTAGATCAGTTATCTGAAGTTACAAGTATGAACAGTATATATATATATATATATATATATATATATATATATATATATATATATATATATATATATATATATATATATATATATATATATATATATATATAGTGTATCTTTATTTTCAGAACCATGTTAAGTGCGGGAACTGCGAGAACTCTAATTTTGCATTAGAAAACATGCATGTTCATATAAAACAAGTATGTTTTCTTACATACACCTTAATACACATACATGCATAACATACATGTTCATATAAAAACCTGTTAAGTGCAACAAATCAATGCAAAATGGTTTTATTTTTAGAACCCTGTTAAGTGCGGGAACTGCGAGAACTCCAATTATGCATTAGAAAACATGCATGTTCATATAAAACATGTATGTTTTCTTACATACACCTTAATACGCAGGCATGTGTATTAAGGTGTATGTAAGAAAACATACATGTTTTATGTGAACATGCATGTTTTCTAATGCAAAATTGGAGTTCTCGCAGTTCCCGCACTTAACAGGGTTCTGAAAATAAAACCCCCCTATATATATATATATATATATATATATATATATATATATATATATATATATATATATATATATATATATATATATGCATCGGATGTACGTTCGTTGGATATTACATAATGTAAAACCGGTTGCGTTCTCTTTTAGTTAACGATATTAATTGCAACATTTGAATGTATACGGCCGGTAGTCTATAGATCGAGGCCAAAACTATTTGCTTAAAGTCTAAGAAACACCACTCAAGTATGAAAATGTCATTAACTCATATAGATGTCGTTAATACCAAAGTTGCCGAAAACCACTGGCATAACCACTTAGATTTCAAAATCCATTAGATAATTCGATTCGGGAAGCCTAATTTCACAACGTAATATGTTACGCAACTTTTTTACGAAGCCCAGCTGTTTTGACAAATAGACATTGATGTAAAGTATTAAAAGAGTACTAGCATGTAACTGTTGTTTGCAGCGGCTGGTACCCTGTAATTAAAATTCAGGCACTAACAAAATAACAATGACAAGCTAATTAATCTGAGAAAAACAAGAAGAAAATTATCTCAGTCCGGCTCGGTTCATCCGTTTTACCGGTTCTAACGGTCCTCTCAGGTTAGTTTCGGACGGCTTTTATTTTCTAGTTGGACCAGTGGCGACTCCGGTTTTCGGTTAAACCCTTTGAACCTGTTGGTCTGATCCGGTTTTTAAAACTATATATAACATCAACTTGTTTGGATATAAATTTTATGAAGCTTTGTGTGTTTTCACTAATTTGTACAATATGTAGACTAACATGTATTTTTAATTTTAGAGGTGAAAGTAACATTTATTAGAAAAGTTAAAAATTAATAGGTAGTTAGAGCATCTACTATGGTAGTTTAAGAATAGGTTCAAGAAATTATGAAGAGGTTCAAAAAATTTTATACCATAGTGGAGAACCATTTTAAGTCTAGGTGGCATGAAAAGGTCTAGGATTTTGAAGAGGTTTATAAATTAATACATTATATGAATTGACAATTTTACAAACCTATTAGAAGTTTTATCTATAGTGAGAATAGGTTTATAGTATGAAAAGGTTTGTAAATTAATGACATTTCATGAGGTGACAATTTATAAACATTTTAAAATGTTTATCATAGTGAATGCCCTTATGGACTTACGGTTATAGACGTTTTTTATTTTATTATTATTTTTTAAATAACATTGTATTTTTTTAATTATTTTTTTTAAAACATATCTATAAAAAGTGTTTTAAAGTGTTGTTCTAATAAAACCATAACAAAACCAACACAATTCCATAATAAGTATGTGTGTTTGCTTATAGATTATTATTAGATATATATCTTAATTAACAAGCAATTCAAACACTTAATCAAATAGACCCAAACTTACAATTAGGGTCAGGCAAACTAATCTAGTCATTCACCACTCGCTCGTAGTTTAAAAGTGAGGCTTCTATATGGAAAAACTGGAACATATATTGAAAGACGCTTTTTCTTCTTTCTTCTTTTTCTTCTTTTCTTCTTGCATCTTTTTTGTTTTTTGTTTAAACGGAAGCATAATTGTATTCGTGGCATAGTTGTTTACTGCTTGCGGCTTCTTCCTTTGCGTGACCTTTTTCGTCATGACTTGCTTTGTTTTTAGGTTGGAGAGACAATTTTAGCGACCAACTATTTTCGAAAAACAACAATGATCTCCGGCGATAAAACAAAAGTAATGCTAATAAGACAAATTTTGTTGATTGATGACTAAATCAACATAATACAGCTTGCGTTATGACGACTATAGTTTTTGTGTTTCTTGGATTAGATAAAAAGACTAATAAAACGAAAATAAAAAGCGAAAGAAAGTAAATAAATATGGATCCTTCCAAATCATCGGCGAGTAACAGATCACCGAAGGACAACTATTTTGTCGTCGGTTCAAGCTAAAGCTCCGATACCGTGTAAAGTAGTAAAAGAATATTATTGATTGTATTGGTTATTTAGTTTGTAGCTATAGTTGTTATCATTTTGTGACATGTCATAAACGATTTAATGGTCGTTCAAGCATTTGCTTTAAATTAATATGGTATTTCAATCATATTTTATTGTACTTAACTTTTCTGTGATAACCCAAAATCAAATAGACTCAAAACCAACAATTAGGACCAACTAATTTACTCATCTAAGAATTGACATGACCATTGTACACTTACGTAAACCGGTTTTTCTTTCCTCAAGTTATAAACACTGCTATAAATTCACCACCATTATAACATTATAGCAAAGCTACACTAGGATATGGCACAAAGCCACACCACCTTGACTTTTAAAGTACGAAGACATGCACCGGAGCTCATCATTCCGGCAAAACCCACGCCTCGAGAACTGAAGCCTCTCTCAGATATTGATGATCAAGGAAGTCTTCGGCTTAACGTACTGGTGGTTCATTTTTATCGTGAGAATCCCAAAATGAGAAATAAAAATCCTGCAAGTGCGATCAGGGAGGCTTTGGCTAAGGTGTTGGTGTTTTACTATCCTTTTGCTGGTAGGCTAAAAGAAGGTCCCGCGAGGAAGCTGATGGTGGATTGCACGGGTGAGGGTCAGAGGGTGTGTTGTTATCGAGGCTGAGGCGGATGTCACACTAAAGCAGTTTGGTGAGGAGCTCCACCCGCCGTTCCCTTGTATGAAAGAGCTCCTTTGTGATGTTCGTGGCTCTAGTGGCTTCCTCGATACACCTTTGCTATTAATTCAGGTGAACTTTAATTTATTTTTATTTTTTTTAATATAAGACAAAACCAATGATATTATGGAACAAAATGAGTATTAAAATTTATAATTTGTAATATTGAGATATATTATATTACTTTGATGGATAGGTTACACGACTTTTATGTGGAAGTTTTATCTTTGGTATACGATGGAACCATACAATGTGTGACGGAACTGGACTCGTAAAATTTCTGACAACATGGAGTGAAATGGCTCGCGGTGCATTAACACCTTCAACGTTGCCCGTGTGGCAAAGAGAGTTGCTTTCTGCAAGAGATCCACCACGTGTGACATGTAATCATCGTGAGTACGATGAAGTGGCTGACACCGAAGGTACAACCATCTCATCGGATGACATGACACAGAGATCATTCTTCTTTGGACCGGCTGAGATTACAGCCTTACGTAGGTTTGCTCCAATGCACCTACAACATTGTTCCACCTTTGATGTGCTAACAGCTAGCATTTGCCGTTGTCGCACCATTGCTCTACAGCCTAATCCTGAGGAGGACATGCGTATCATATGCGTCATGGATACACGTTCAAAGTTCAACCCTCCTATCCCTTTAGGATATTATGGAAATGTTTTGGCCTTCTCTGCTGCTGTCTCCACAGCTCAAGACTTATGTAACAAACCATTAAGTCACGCATTGGAGCTTGTAATGAAGGCAAAATCTAATGTCACAGAAGAGTACATGAGATCTATTGCAATGGTAATCAAAAGACGACCCCGCCTTACAAATGTTCGAAGCTATACCATATCAAATTTGACTCATGCCGGATTTGAAGATATTGATTTTGGGTGGGGGAAGGCAATCTATGCTGGGACTTCCAAAGGCGTTTCTGGCAATCCTCCAAGTAGTGCTAGTTTCTATATACCATTTCATAACACCGTAGGTGAGCGTGGAATCTTGGTACCTATATGTTTGCCAAGCGTTGCAATGAATAAATTTGTGAGCGAGCTAAATAACATGTTGCAAGACAATGGCTCTAACCAAGCTCTCCAAGAACACAAATTACGCACATTTTCCAAAATTTGAAAGCCATGTTGTGATCGTTCACTAGGCGACTACATAACATGTTTAATTATAAAGCTTTTAAATAAAATGTTGTACGTTACGTTTGTTTATGCATCAGCAAGTGGTTGTATGACTATTCTTTTGTTGTATCATATCATACGGTGTTGCTTCTATTAGATGATTCTCCAGATCTCAAGTTTGGGTTAGACCATTTGTTTTCAATGAAATAGTTTGTGTTTACCATTGTTGCAGTGTTTTGAGAATGAATGTTGTGTATGCAGTTAATGAATAAAGTATACATGAATTTGGAGGGAAAGAAACAAGAAACTTGTAACTGTAAATATGTATATTGATAACTGTTAGATACAAGGTTTATATATGTTATGGACAGGCACGATTTGAAGAGATGCAATGGTTACTTTTGTCCAAAAGTCACACCTCTTCTATGATAACTGCCATAACTATAAAACCTAAATTAGCTGCCATATTTGACAGGTCATCAATCCTAATCAAACAACCTTATTGGTCGTTTTATGTCTTACATAAAATAATGAAAAGATACTGTCTAAATTAACTTAGGTTACAAGCATTTGGACTTAAAAATCCAACACTCCTCCCTAAGTACAAATGTGATTCTTCTGTCTTGGTTTTCAGACAATGACTGAGAAGTCATCTTGGTTGTCTTTCATCTCTTTGGTCCCTTCAATGTTCCTGCTTGTTGTTCCTTGTTCGAATTGAGTGCTGATGTGTTGTTCTTGGCAAGAGTCAGTGGTGTCTTCAAGTATTACACCAAAATGCTCCATCTTTTGAATGTTCTTTGAATAGGTTTTTGTCACTTGATCATCTCGACCATCTTGGCATATTTCTTTGCCTTTGGTAGCAAGTCTCTCTGCTCCATAATGTGACACATTTGCTGTTTTATAAAAGCAAATGAAAACATTCAAGTATTGGTTATAGCATTCTTTTATATCCTGACCATATTTATTTTCTAAGCCAATAATTTCAGCAATATAAGGAAATTTATTTGAAAATTCTACACCAAGGTATCCCCTAGTGCTTCAACAAGTATGTGAAGATCCATTAAATGGATTTCTTTCCCATGAATTTTGGGTGGAAAGGGTTCTGGTTTATTTCTTTTGAGATAGACAGAATAGAACCATGTATATGCTTCCATGAAGTTTTTTCTAAAAATGTTCCAATTGTGACTGTTTAAATTATCTTCTTCAAGTAATTTTAAAAGAGATATACAGTCATTGAAAGATCTAATTGAAATTGGAAGATTTACACCTTTTAAAAAGACATAGTCATTGTCTTCTGCAGTCATTGGATATTGTGGACACATGTAATCGACATGTCCATCTTCTTCACATATGTTGCATTTGTTTGTGAAAGTGACTGCCATTTCTGTGTGTTGTTCTTCCTTGTGATCTTTCATTTGTTTGGAATCTTCATCAAGCATTCTAAAGTATCCTTCCAAGTACTCATTGTGCCTCTGGTTCATTCTGTTTGCATCAAAGAAGCAGACTTCATGGTCTTTAAACATTGGAATAGGCTTGCATCTATTGCCTTTGAAAATAAGTTCCAATCCTTGTGCTTCCATTTGTGATGCAGAGAGGATATTGAGAGTGACTTCTGGTGTATAATGAACACCAGGGATGATAAGAACTTCAGATCCTATCTTGATTTGCACTTCTCCTATCCCATGTATGAAAATGAATTTCTTTTTCTCTTCATTCTTTTCCACCATAAATTTCTCTTTCAATTTCGAGAAAAGGGACATGTTACAGCAAACATGTCTATTGATCCTATTGCTTACATACCAAATTTGGTTCCAACCTTGTTCATCAGTGCCCTCCACCATGAAATCTGTGGAAAGGTGAATAGATTCAGGATATTTAATTGGGATCTGTGGTGTTTGAGTAATGATTCCAGGGCTTGCAGCTTTTGTTTGTTTCTCTTCTGTGGTACAGTTTCTTGAAATGTGTCCTCTTAGTTTGCAATTGAAACAAACATAGTTCTTGTGTCTTTCAATCAATGCCTTCTTCTGTGCTATCTTGTTGTTATGCACACTGATTTCCTCCAGTTTCTTCTTTAACATTTCTTTGCAATCTTTTGATATCTGTCTGATATGGTTACCAATTGTAGTCTCATTGTCCCTTTTAATTCTTCTTTGGACGAATTCAGTTTGAGACCTGTTGATCATGTTTCTCCCAGGTTTTTGGCTCTGATACCACTTATTAGATGATTCTCCAGATCTCAAGTTTGGGTTAGACCATTTGTTTTCAATGAAATAGTTTGTGTTTACCATTGTTGCAGTGTTTTGAGAATGAATGTTGTGTATGCAGTTAATGAATAAAGTATACACGAATTTGGAGGGAAAGAAACAAGAAACTTGTAACTGTAAATATGTATATTGATAACTATTAGATACAAGGTTTATATATGTTATGGACAGGCACGATTTGAAGAGATGCAATGGTTACTTTTGTCCAAAAGTCACACCTCTTCAATGATAACTGCCATAACTATAAAACCTAAATTAACTGCCATATTTGACAGGTCATCAATCCTAATCAAACAACCTTATTGGTCGTTTTATGTCTTACATAAAATAATGAAAAGATACTGTCTAAATTAACTTAGGTTACAAGCATTTGGACTTAAAAATCCAACAGGAACAAATCAATGAGAATAAAAACCCTCCAATTTCTGTTAACGTAAGTGTATTTCGCTATGGGTCATAACATTGTTTGGTTGTTTGTTTAATATTTAATTAAGTCGTGTTTAAATGATCTTTTATATTTTCAATCATTTTTAAAACAAATATTTTTCAAATGACTTCTTAAAACAAGTTTTTTTTTTTTTTTTTTTTTTTTTTTTTTTTTTTTTTTTTTTTTTTACAATTAGGCCAATATATATCAAACACCACCTTAATCAGGTTTATGGTAAATTATAAACAAAGTAGGGTTTATTTGTTTATTTATTTTATTTTTTCTAGTTCTCCTAAAAATAAGTTCACTAGGCTGATGTCATGTATCTTCCCTTAACATCAATTATCAAAGTATAAACCTGATCATTGTTTGACTTTTTCAATAGATTCAAACAAGAAAAGAAAATCATATAAGTAGATCTTAACCCAACAAATTAAGAACAATGAAATGGAGAAGAAACCAACTTGATTAAAATTCATTGGTTTCCTCTAATTGAACTCTAAAAAGAAACCTAATTTCATCATAATTCGATGCATAACACATCAAAAAACACTTGCGTCTAATTTCAGAACATAAATTCACAATTGTGTTATTCATTGGAGCCACAGACCCGAAGATGTTAATTGAAGTGGATACGGGCTTAAAAAAAGTTGCTTTCATGTGTGTGTGTGTGATTGTGTTTTTGCCGGAAAAGAAGACCACATTCGCCAAAGAATCTGATAAATGGAGGTGGCCACGTGCATCCATGCGTCGTTGTGTTCTCGAGTCTCACGTAAAGAGGGAAATGAAAGAAAATGAAGTGAAATATTAAAAGTTTTGCTTTCGAGTATCACTTAAGGAGAGAAAGAAAATGAAAAGGTCTGAAAAAGAAGGGTGATTTGCTAAATTTTGAGTTAATATGTTTCCTCCTAAAATTAGGCTGAGAATGTTTACTTCATAACTTTACTTTTCCTTATTCAAAAATCATGAGAACTGAGCATGAGTCGGGAATGTTCTTCCTCAATTGATATAATCAGTTGTGCTTTCGGAGAGAAAGTGAGTTTCATCTCGCATCACAACTCAACTGATCAGACTTATAACACCCCTAAAATTTGGTACAGCGGAAGACTTATCAAGCTTTCGGAGTGCTACGGGGATTGGTATCCAACACAAGTATATAGAAACGAAACACAAAATCCTTAACATAAAACCAATTCAAACATCAAGTCACAATGTTTACATCATTCCAAAATACGAAAAGTAAGCCCATAGGAAAATAAAAGTAGGTCCCCAAAATATAATCTGAGTTTAATTAATCCATCGACTAAACAACACTTGCCAAGCCTTCCAGCACGAGCATATCAAAGCATCATGTAATTACCTGAGAAAACATGCTAAAAGTCAGCTTACGCTGGTGAGTTCATAGGTTTAATCAAATTCACACTTGTAGATTGATATACCAAAAACCCTTGCTATGCTAGACTAAGTCACAAATCAAATCCCTATAGGTTCTCCCTATAGTGCGACATATAATCTCAAGCGCTGGCGCCATGCTAAATCCCTATAGGTACTCTCTATAGTGCAACATATAAATTCATAAGATTCACAAATCAATTCACAATAGGTACTCCCTATAGCCCAACATATATTCTCATAAGCATCACAACATAGCGAAGTCAAACAGCATAGTAAGTCATAAAAATATAACATAAAGCATGGTCCACATAAAATGGTTTTGCATGTTTCTCACCCCAATTTAAAACAAAGTAGTATTCGAGAATAAAAGTGGGGCTATGACTCACCTCAGTCCAGCAAAAGCACAAGTATCAACAGAAGCAAAGAAAATATCAACTATGTGCCAACGGCGACTACTGACTCGGCACTACCTAATAATATAGACTCGTCTTAGAATAAATCTCAAATCAATATTTCCCAACCCCGAACGTATTCCATTTCTATTTCCAAAATTTCTTTCTCGTAACCTTTTTATTGTTTGGTATCTGTGTGTGTGCGCAGTGTCGACTCAACAAGACCCAAGTGAACTCACGCTACAAAGAACTCAATCAATCAAACCACATAATCTACGTGCCAAGTTTCATAGTTAATAAGTCATCCCAAATAGATTGTCAAAGTTTATCGGGTTCGTCAACTCGACAGACTTAACAAAGTATTCGTCTCAATTATTATTCTAAAACCATACCACGACCTAAGGCGTCGTAGGATACATTAGTCATTAATAAACGTTTCCGATAGACCTAACGAGGTCTTATTTGGTTCTTCAACTAAATAAGTTCGTTAGTTAAATAGGTTGGATATATTAATGTCAAATATCCGTGACTCGCAATTAAATGTCACAATGATTAGCATTTATGGCAAGCTTAGATTTGCTTGTCCTCGAATATTTAATAACTCACACCAATCATTGTTTATTTTCGAAAACCCTTTATGTTTTATTACTAAAACATTTCATATTTATCTCAAAAAATAGTTCCGTTTCTATATTTAATAAGGTTTTCCGTAAAATATTAAACTAATTTAATAGTTAACATTTATCGTTAACTTTATTATTTATTCGCGTCACTTATTTATCTCTCACACACACACACACACACACACACACACACACACACACACACACACATATATATATATATATAAGTTAGTTAATGGTTTTATATGTCTATCGAGTTATTATTTATTCGAGTTCACATGTCCAAGTAATCACATCTCGATTCATCAAGTCTAAAAGTCCATTGTCACGGTGTTTGTCGAAGTCAACCATTGACTAATAAGTCAAGGTGACCTCGACTTCGCACAAAGCTCACAATATATCGTTATGTCACAATAATACCAACAACATCGTTAACCAAGTCCAAGTCCCATATCCACACACAACTTCAACAATACGAGTCCGACTACGGTACCTGGCTAACCTATCCCCGTCGTCTAAACCGTCACACAATCGGTCCTCCATTAACATCGATAAATACCATTATTAACAATATCTGGCCGAGACCATTTGGTCTCGGCTTTCCTACTATTCGGCCTCAACAAAACCTCAACAACAACAATATGGCCATGACCAAAATGGTCTCGGCTCCCCATTATTACCATCGACAAGCTCAAATCAACAACAAGCCTCGCCGAGACCATGAGGGTCTCTGCTTAGTTCCCATTCGACAACAAATATAACAACAATAATAGACCATCAAGCATGTTCAAGCCATGGGTATCACCGATACCATAAGGGTCTCGACTCACCAATACCGAGCTCACAAACCAAACTGACCCCTTGGGTCGTGGCTCGTTTAATCCGAAACAACACAACCTTGACCAATCAAATAAACAAGAATCAAACAATAACCACAAGATCAAAATAAGCTCGTGAGCATCGAGCTCACGGCTCGCCTTCGACACGCAAAACAACACAACAAAACACGGATACCATTCAGGTGGCGGCGGCAACAAAGGAGAAGAGAGTAGGAGAGGTGAAGTAATATTATGAGAGGGAGGGATAGGGTTAGGGTTATTATACCCGAATTTTGTAATCTAGTCCCTCACTTTTGCGTATTTTCGAATAAGGTGCCAAAATAAGGACTCGCGGTGTAATATTTTAGCAAACCCTCCCGGAAATGCATACTTTTAAACACGAAAAATACCAAACATCGCCAACTTTAAATTTAATCACCACCGATCACTTTAAATATGTTTTTTTCATAAAATTTGACAATAAACATGTTTATAAAACAAAATGTAACCATTTCTCATTAAATTCCTACTTATTAGGTTTTCTAGTGCCAGAGTCAAAGTAGTGCCTACTTAATGCAACAGAAATGATCCAACGACCTAATATTCCATATTAAAAATTAACGATACGAATAAATTTCAACACAATTCCAAAAGACCATTACCAAACATTTAATATCGTTTAATTTCAAAGTAATGCGGTTATTTAAAACAACTCCCTAAATTACCAGTTGTCACAAGACTCCATCAAGATATCAAGATGAACTCTCAGATTTCTAAGGAATTCTCAGCTAAGATGCATTGGGTGATTGAGGGCTGAATGTTAACTGAATAAAGGAAAGGGAAGAACTTAGAGGATTATGGTTGATGTAATATATCTTTTTAATCCTTCTCAATAAAACTTTACATTTTCTTTACTAGTCTCCTTATTAGTAAGAAGAAGTTGTGTGCTCACTTACAATTATTTATCTTAGTATACTTTTCTTTTTCTTAGTATACTTTATATTCAAATAGGAGGAGATTGCTAGGCCGATCGAGTGCCCAATGGTCTATGACTAGATTTAAACATAATTTAAACTAAGTATAAGAAGACTTCCTGATAAGAAAATCAACGAGCAACCTCAACATGGTTCAAGTTAAAGACATCATCAAGGAGTCAAAGATAACTTGAAGATATACGGAGTACTTTCTAGGTTATGCGGAGTGAGCTAGTATCTATAGGAACTAGAAATTGACAGATAAAGGTTCATCAAGGATCTAGAGTGCCCCGATGAACCTATCAGCTCTATGCTCCAACCAACATAGCTTAGCTCAAAATATCTCTTAGATGTTTAGGCACGACTTTTCAAGATTGCAAAAGAGCGGGATAAAGTGCATCCTTGAGAATGTCAATACAAGTACGAGTTGGTGAAAAGGAACTGAACAGTTGGTACACTATTCACAAAAGTAAGGTTGTTGTGTTTCAAAGAATAAATGCATTTAATGGAAGATATACTAAAATGATTATACGAAAAGAACAACATCTTTCCCAAATGGCCTTCATAGAAATGCTAAAGGGTAACACAGATGCACACTAAAAGGAACACGCAATCGAAAATGAGAAATGGGTGATGAAATAAAATGGGAGAAAAGAGGAAATGAGAATACGGTAATATCATAATAGCGGGTAAAATGATATCATATAAGGTATATATATTTAGGGATAGTTGTATGTTTATGTCTAAAAGGTAAAACTACAAACCCTTAGGGTTTAGGGTAATTCGACGGAACCCATATGGTGATATTTGACTCTTTTTCAAACTTGTAATAATTATGGGAATTATTATTATTAAGGACTTTTAATGCAATTACGATAACATAGTTTGCATGCCTATAAATACAAAGGGATCGTAAACTAGAGATCCCTTTAATCCTCTAAACCTAAAAAAACCCTCACTTTCATCTCCTCTATTCGGCAGGTCGATCGAACCAATAAAGGGTTTGAAACCCTTTGTGACGACCCATAACTGACTTCTGATCCCACATCGATTCCCAGTTGACTTGGTTACCTCATTCGTACTCTCCTAACTTGCATAAGTTCGTAACCCTTATTTTACCTGTGCAATAGCGATGGATACCTGATGCGATCCAAGTGGTGATTCTTCCCCCAATAAACCCTAATTTGTTTGACTAGAGCAACAAGGAAGAAGAAGGCGATATGTGTTGATCAAGAAGGTTATGGAGCTTATGCAATTGTAGGAACACAAGTAAGTAAACCTAAACACCCTTTATATATGTTACTATGTTATATCTAATTATATATATCTATTGTTATAGGGTTTTTTTTATCTACATGGCCTTTATGTATTTATTTTCTAATGTGTATGATTTAGGTCATGCGAATGACCACCAATAACCTATAGTGGTATAATAGCCACTGAAGACACTCCAAATATATAAATTTATACCCTTAATATTATGTAATTCATATATCTATTTACGCTTATTTATAGAACTTTTGGTAAATAATGAATAAATGTTTGTTGCAGGATAGATAAATTGACAATGAGTGAAGATTAAAGCTTAAACATGCAAGGGACGAACGATCATCGAAGGAAGGACTTTGAAATACGACATGTGGTAAAAGACCTCAAAACCGCCGGTTTTATAACCAAGTGCGGCGGTCTTGAAAGCCGTTATGAGATTTTAACTAACTCACGTGCGCGGCGGTTTCAAAATTAAGTACGGCAATGTCGGGCAAAAGCGCGTTGGTTTAATTTAATGTGCGTCGTACTTCTAGTGGTAGTCAACTAAGGGTTTGAAAACCCTTAGTTCGACCGAATGGAAGAGAAGGGGAGAGGGATTTTGGTTTTAGGGATATAGAGGAGTGAATGAATGAACCTTGAAAGATTTTGAAATTTATAGGATACTAAGGAAGGTTATAGTAGGATTAGGAAAGCCTAATCCTTGTTCAACAAGCAACCTAGTTGGACAAAAAGTCAAACTCAACCCCTTCCCTTAGAAGGTCGGTGACCCCAAGAGTTTGTGTTTTTGTCTTTTATTACCCTTAATATTTATCCTGGATAAATATTATACTTTGGGTTATTACCCTTTAACCCTAAATGAAAATATTGTCATATATTCATTTCCTTTCCATTTTCATTTCATTTCAAATCCATTTCGTAACTCGTTTCTTATTTTCGTTTTCGTAATCTGTTTAGTGTGTACCGGTGTGACCATTAGGTATTTCTGTGAAGGCAAGTGTGAAAGCCGTGTGTTATTTGCACATAATCTTTTCATCAACAACCCTTACGTGACATCCTCGTTTGTCTCCTATATAAAGAGAATTTTGATCGGACTAAATGCCATCTCTTCCAATGAATTGTATCATTTAAGAGGAGTATTTACTCTCTTAGAACTCATCTTTATCCTAGAGACCTAGAGTTCACTTGTAAACTTTCACCATTGTCTAATTTTGCTTGTTTAGAGAGCTAAACCTTGTTGTCATTCAGTTAAATAAATATTTATCCGCAAAACACTTTGTAACTCTTTCATTTATTCTAATAAGAATTATACGTTAAAAAATTTATCTTTATGTTATTGCATTTAAACCTTTTTTTTTTTTTTTTTTTTTTTTTCTTATTTATCTTTTGTTTCACAAAATAGTCATGGATTAAGGAACTACACCTATGTAGGCTTCTCCTGATACACCTGCAAGGTTGTTCCACATTTGATGTGCTAACAACCAGCATTTGGCATTGCCATACCATTGCTCTACATACTAATCTTGAAGATGAGATATGGGTATGTATGACGTTGATGCACATTCTAAGTTCAACCTGTAGGCACTACAAAAATGGGATCGATTTGGGTCGACAATCTCGACCCAAAGAATGAAGTGGGGTCGTACCAAACGTTTTGGGTCGACAATCTCGACCCTTTTTGGTTGTACCATTTTCCTCGTCCCAAAAACGTTTGGGTCGACATTTTTAAAACGAATGGCACGACATAGAATTTTGGTGAAAACCAAAGGGACGACATTGTCGTTCCTTATGGTTTTTTTTTTCATTAATCTTTTATATACTAAAAATGATTTTAATTATTTAATTAATACTAAATAAATTAAAAATGATTTAAATTATTTAATTAATACTAAATAAATAAATAAATAATGATTTAAATTAATTAAAAAATATATTTAAATAAATTAAAATTATTTAAATAGATGTTGTAATCTTGTTTTGAATTATTTAATTAATACTAAATAAATAAAAAGTAAATCGCGTCCAAAAAAGAGACAATCTTGCCTAATTTGAATCCAAAAAAAAAAAAAAAAAAAAAAAAAAAAAAAAAAAAAAAACGACCCGTGGATGAGAGAACTGTGTTTTGCTATACCTACTAAATTTTTATGAACAAAATGGGACGACATTGTCGTCCCAATGCCATAATTTCCCACCAAATTTTTCCTACCTAACAACTTATCCTCACAATATAAAAAACACACACACACACACTCATCTAACTAATAAAAACTCTCACGCACACTCATCTCACTATATATCTCTCTCTCCATCTCTCTCTAGCAGTTTCCGTTTTCTGGCGACACCAGCAGTTTCCGGCCGCCAGAATCTTTTTCTGGCCACCACATTTTATCACCTCAACTTGTAGATCGGACCACCCCGGTCACGATTCAACCACTCGCAACCACTCAACCTCACAACCACAAACACACACTGTTATCATGGTGAAGAAGATGGCAGAATTTGAAGCTTTTCCTTGTCCTTGTGGATGAGGAGACGTGATTCTACGAGAATCGCGTAGATCTTACTCCCGTGGTAAACTATACTATGCGTGTCCTTTCTCGAAGGTGAACAATTACATACTTTTTCGTGTATTATATGAATAATTTGGTTAGTCATTAAAAATAATAGTTTTTACTCTTTAACAGCCTGGGACAAATGACCATGGATGTGATTTTTTTTTTATGGAAAGAGGAACGACTCGCCAAAATGATGACCGGTTCTCTGGGAGCTTCAACATCAAGCGGTTCTGGATCTGCTCCAACAAGGTGCTCAAACTGTCATGAAAAAGATCTTAGAATAAACCTGCTGGAGGCACAAAAACACTTGCTGGAAGCACAAAAACAGGTGCTAGAGACAAAATTAAGGATGCTGGAGGCAAAACTTGACATGGCAACGTATCCCAACCACGACCACGCATGTCAGTCGGATGCAATACTCCGTGACCTTTTAGGTGACATGGATAAATTTCATATGTAGTACTGTTATTGTTGTTGTTGCTGTTATCTTCGTATGTAGTGTTGTTATTGTTGTTGTTGTTGTTTGTTTGTCATTGTTGTTGTTGTGTTATTGTTGTTGTTTAATAAAATGCTGTTGTTGTTGTGAAAACTGATGTCGGGATTCGTTGCAATTTCATCCGTTTAACGTGTTATGCATATCCGTAACAACTCGACTCATCCGTTAAACATGTTATGCATATCCGTAACAACTCGACTCATCCGTTTAGCATGTTATGCATATCCATAACAACTAGACTTAAACATGTTATGCATATCCATAACAACTCGACTTAAACATGTTATGCATATTAATAACAACTCGATTCATTCGTTAAGCATGTTATGCATATCCATAACAACTCGACTCATCCGTTAAACATGTTATGCATATCCGTAACAACTCGACTGATCTGTTTAACATGTTATACATATCCATAACAACTCGACTTAAACATTTAATGCATATCCATAACAACTCGACTCATCCGTTAAACTTGTTATATATGCATATCCATAACAACTCGACTCATCCGCTAAATATGTTATGCATGTCATAACAACTCGACTCATCCGTTAAACTTGTTATATATGCATATCCATAACAACTCGACTCATCCGCTAAACATGTTATGCATGTCATAACAACTCGACTGATCCGTTTAACATTTTATGCATAGTCATAATAACTCGACTCATCCGTTTAACATGTTATGCATAGATTATTGGATTTAATTTTAAATTAAATTAAATAATTTTAAATATTTTTTATTAAATAAAAGATTGTCTCGTTTTTGGTATTTATTTAGTATTAATTAAATAATTCAAAACAAGATTACAACATCTATTTAAATAATTTTAATTTATTTAAATATTTTTTTTTATTAATTTAAATCATTATTTATTTATTTAGTATTAATTAAATAATTTAAATCATTTTTAATTTATTTAGCATTAATTAAATAATTAAAATCATTTTTAGTATACAAAAGATAAATTAAAAAAAAAAAAAAAAAAAAAAAAAAAAAAAAAAAAAAAACAACCAGGGTTTCACCAAAATTTTTTGCAACAAATAAATGAAAAAAATAATAATAATAAACCTAGAAGGAACGACAATGTCGTCCCTTTGGTTTTTATGTAAAATAAAATTGATTTTTAAACCATTGGCACGACATTGTCGTTCCTTTGGTTTTTATGTAAAATAAAATTGATTTTTTCACAACAGATAAATGAAAAAAAAAATAAAAAATAAAATTGATTTTTGTGTAAAATAAAATTGATTTTTAAACCATTGGCACGACATTGTCGTTCATTTGGTTTTTATGTAAAATAAAATTGATTTTTTCACAACAGATAAATGAAAAAAAAAAAAAAAAAAAAACCCAGAAGGAACGACAATGTCGTTCCTTTGGTCTTTATATAAAATAAAATTGATTTTTAAACCATTGGCACGACATTGTCGTTCCAAAATGAGTGGGCCCAAAACATTCAAGTTGACTGCTATATTTGTTGAAGAAAGTGGGACCCTTTGTCCATTTGGGACAACATATGTCGTCCCATTTGTTTTCCCCGTCCTAAAGGCTTTCATTTGGGGTAGTGAGGGACGTGGCAAGTGAAAGAGGGAGGGGTGGTGCCCTCTACGATTGGTCCAATGACATAATTATCTAATGTAAATTTTGAGCAAATTAGGCCTTGTATGTGGGTTGCCCTCGACCCAAACTGAAATTTCCCTCGACCCAATCTTAAGTCCAACAAAAAAAGGCCTTCTAAAACCAATTAGGTTTAGGGTTATATTGTGTTGCTTGTTGCTAAATCTGTTTGTCTATTATAAATAGACATACAATCTCATGATGTAATCAACTAATCAATAGAACTCTTTTACTATCTTATACTATATACCATTAGAGAACAATAAAGGTGAAAGCAGAATCGTGAATCATGATACCATATGTTTGTCAACTGCCGGGATGAATAAATTTGTGAAAGAGCTAAATAACATGCTGCAAGACAACAACGGTCATGTGCTCCAAGAACAACACAATTTACTTGGTTTTTCCAAAATCTAGCTAATTTCTATATTCGTATTCCCTGGATGAGTACGCAAAGCATAAATAAAATAAAGTGTTTAAGCTATAATATAGCAATGTAATATGCTTTTTGTCCGATCTAAGTACATGAACAAAAAAATTGTTTCACTGAGCGTTACAAACAGGCAAAAAGTTTTCCAGTGACGCATCACTTAAGCAATGGCACATATCGCATTATGGGGCACATCAAAGTGTGTGCATTTGAAATTTTATGACAATAATGATCCAACCCTTGAGTTCACGAACTCAACTCAGATACCAGATGTTTTTTATGCCTCAACCTTTTAATATGAATAATTATGTTTTTACATTTTCAGTTATGCATAATTAAGTGGTTGTACGACTCATTTTTTGTTGCATTACATGGTGTTGCATCCAAATAATATAATCAATCAAAATGTAGTTTCGATATTATGTGGCATCTGCCGAACATGCCGTAGCTAGCTAGTACACGATAATCAAAGATTAGGTTCTTGACATATGATCGAGAACAGATAAGACAGCAAATGGGCTATATATTAGGGGCTTCTTCAAGCCCATTTCACATGTAGAATTCCTTGTGAATTGCTTCATATAACACTAGAAGTCTAGAAGTGATCAAGATACATAATACCTATAACAAATGTTTTAAGTTCAGGCAACGAAAACGCTCCATGAGATTGTAAAGTTTTCTTTTTTTGGCAAGGTTGTTACATGTATACGTTATTAATTGCTGCTTGTTGCCATTCGTCAAGTAGTTAATACGATATATGCCCATAAAATACTTAATCTTTAACGTATTGTTAAATGTAATACCGTTTCCCGGTTGTAAAAAACTCTTATCTGGCAATCTTTTTCGTAAATATATTTACGAATAAAAATCAGAAACAAAAACACATATGATGCATAAAAGCCTACACGATATCTTTGCATTTTGTTTGTTAATTGTAGAGCGGGGATGGATATATTAATAGTAGACATTAGTAGTCTAATAAAGATAACTGTAACTAATTGAAATATATATAAGAAGTAGACCACCAAAGTTGGCCGGCATGGACGGACCTACATTGGTGCGGGGTATAGCACTGGCTAAACCTGATTTTAGGCTACAAAGTGCAAATTTTATTTATTTATTTATTATTTATTTATTTTTTCAAAAACAGTTCCTTTCTAGTACGTGAAATCTTCAATAATTTTTTTATGCTACTTTCGTTTCTTTTTGTGTAACTTTTGTTAACTAAAATTTTTTTTGTGCAACATTCACTTAAAAATCTTAGGTCCGTCATGTTGGTTAGGGTTGGGACAACATAGCTTTTGTAGCATTGCAACTTTGACAAACAGTACGTAAGGGGGGATCGGAGCTACTTGTTTAGTTACCGGGCTCACACATTTTAGAAGGCTAAATTGAAAATTTCGGACCTTGTTTTATTTAGAAATCTTCACTTATTTATTTATATGTTATCTACTCTAGTTGTGAAGAAAATTTATATTCTAGCCTTACTAAAGCAAAATCTCTGATTGAATTCTCGTAGACTTTTTGACATACGGAGTACTAACTTATCTTGTCAACCAGTTTACTATTTTATACGGCATCGCTTTGATCCTTGCTAGGCTCTTTGATTGTAGAAATAATATATTTATTAGATATTAAATAAAATAAATCGAATAAGCAGGTATTGTAATTTTGAAAAATTTAACTTTAAGGTAACTCATAGTTTTTTTTTTTTACCTCAATCAAGAGTATTGAAGTTGAAAATTTATTCGAATTAAATGTTTCTTCAACTTTTAAAAGAGCTTTGGGTACTTGTGTTGTGAAGTAGTTGATGCGATTGATTTAAGCTCAGAAAATCCTTTTATTTGTCGTTTTGAAAGTTATTTAATTGATCTTAAAAGTATGAACAATGTGAAACTGATCTATTGCAGTTGTAAGTGCATAGAAAGCCTACATCGATTGATAACTTGTTATGCATAGGAAGTTCTTGCTAAACTTACTGTTTATCTAGAATGTTTTCCAACCTAGGTCCCAAACAATATATACTTCGCTTCCAAAGAATTTCTGCATGATTATATATATGGTTCGTGAGAACCACCTAACATTGCACTGGATTTATTTGGATCCGCCTCTGATTCTAGAGGTGAGCCAGCTATGAAATAAAAACACACACGGACCTAAATCGACATGTCTTGTATCGAAAGCATTTTTTTCTCTTATTTTAAGTTTGTAAAACAAATTTGGTTCAGTTTTGCTTTTTACTGAGAACGAACCAGCATTTGGAACGAATGTCAAAATGTTCGATTGTGTTTCAAGGTTTTCTTTCTTTCCGTTGGTAGGAAGCCTGTAGCACCAATTCAAATATGAGTCTTTCAATTGCATTTTAGGTCATTAAAATCATTGCACAAGGTTGATTCTAGAATATAGTGCACAACCTATTTTTTCACAACGTAGTACGTTATGCATTTCTTTCACAATGTACAATCTAAACAAGCTACAACACCACTATAACGTATATGCTTGCAAGCAAATACAAAATTCAACACATGGCTAAACCGGTTTAGTATAACCTGTCCTAAACTTTAAACACTGCTATAAATTCAACACCACTATAACGTATATGCTTGCAAGCAAATACAAAATTTTAAAGAAAGCTACACGAGACATGGCACAAATTAGCGCCGCCTTCACTTTTAGCGTACTAAGACATACACCTGAGGTCATAGTTCCAGCAAAACCCACACCTCAAGAATTGAAGCCTCTCTCTGATATTGATGATCAGGAAGGCCTTCGGTTTCAGGTCCCAATGATTCATTTTTATTCTCAGAATCCAAAAATGATGAATAAAAATCCGGCAAGTGTGATCAGGGAAGCTCTGGCTAAGGTGCTAGCGTTTTACTATCCCTTCGCTGGTCGGCTAAAAGAAGGTCCCACGAGGAAGCTGACGGTGGACTGCAAAGGTCAGGGGGTGTTATTTATTGAGGCGGAGGCAGATATTACGCTGAAGGAGTTCGGAGAGGAGCTTCAACCTCCATTTCCTTGTATGGAAGAGCTCCTTTATGATGTTCCTGGCTCTAGTAGCATACTTGATTCGCCATTGCTTTTGGTTCAGGTGAATTTTTTTTAATAAGTCACATCATGAGAATGATACTAATTTATGCGAATTTTATGCATCCTTCTACATCTTTCCTCTTAAAGGTATTTGATTTGAATTTGTATAGCGTTTCTCGACTTGACATATTGTTTTTTCGCATGTAGTTAATGGTTGTGTCATTAGGTAAAATTATATCCAATCTGATATTATTATGTCTTTCTATTGTCATATAAGAATGTATTAAAACTTGTAAATGTGGGATAAATTCCACTATTTTGATTGATAGGTTACACGACTTCTATGTGGAGGTTTTATCTTTGCCATCCGATGGAATCATACAATGTGTGACGCAACAGGACTTCTAAAATTTATGAAAGCATGGAGTGAGATGGCACAGGGTGTATTAACACCATCAACGTTGCCTGTGTGGCATAGAGAGTTGCTTTCTGCAAGGAACCCACCACGTGTGACATGTACTCATTACGAGTATGATGAAGTGGCAGACAACGAAGGTACAATCACCTCATTAGATGACATGACACAAAGATCATTCTTCTTTAGACCAGCTGAGGTTACAGCCTTACGTAGGTTTGTTCCAGTACACCTACAAAATTGTTCTACATTTGATGTGTTAACAGCCAGCATTTGGCGTTGTCGAACAATTGCTTTACAACCTAATCCTAAAGAGGACATGCGTATTTTATGTGTCATGGATGCGCGCTCAAAGTTCAACCCTCCTATCCCTTTAGGATATTATGGAAATGTTTTGGCCTTCTCAGCTGCTGTCTCCACAGCTCAAGACTTATGTAACAAACCATTAAGTCACGCATTGGAGCTTGTGATGAAGACAAAATCTAATGTCACTGAGGAGTACTATATGAGATCTATTGCTGACTTAATGGTAATCAAAGGACGACCGGGCTTTACAAGTGTTCGAAGCTATGCCGTATCAAATTTAACCCGTGCCGGATTTGAAGATGTTGATTTCGGATGGGGGAAGGCGATATATGCTGGGACTTCCAGAGGGGATGCTGATGATCCCCCAAGTAGTATCTATACACCTTTTAGAAACACCATGTGTGAGCGTGGGATCTTGGTACCTATATATTTGCCAAGCGTTGCAATGAATAATTTTGTGAGAGAGCTAAATAACATGTTGCAAGACAACCACAATCAAGCTCTCGAAGAACAAAAGTTACCTAATCTTTCGAAAATTTGATTCACGTATATGCTGTGATGTGATCATTCACTAGGCAACTAAGTAACATTCTTTGAAAAGTTTTTATATAAAATGATGTTACTTTTGTATATGCATATATAATAAAGTGGTCGTATGACGTCCCTCTACGTTTTATATATATATATATGGTGTTGCGTCTAAATAATCAATCAAATTATAATCTTTACTGAAAATTCAAACTAACGATTCAGCTATTATGCACATTTTATGTATATAATAATGGAAAACAAAAAATTGAAGCATTTTAAGTATATTTAAGCTGAGGAAAACCAAATTGAATGATAGAAGAGCTCGATTTCGCTACATAGACTTGTCCAATACACCTACAAGGTTGTTCCATATTTGATGTGCTAACAGATAGCAGTTGGCGTTGTCATACCATTGCTCTGAAACCTAATCCTAAAGATGAGATACGATTTATGTGTGTCATTGATGCACGTTCTAAGTTCAACCCTCCTATCCCTTTGGGATATTATGGAGTTGTTTAGACTTCCAAACTGCCATCTCCTATTTCCACTAAACAAGACCTATGTATCGTTTCGTGTGCGGATGCAATGAGTTGTTTGGGAGATGATTTTTGCTTGGTGGGGAAGGGGCTCAGTAAATGTATTTACTGTCAGAGATTTATTTAACCATAGGGGTGGTGTTGTGGTTGATAAAGAGTCACGTAAATTGTGGAACGCGGTGCTACGTGTTGCTGGGTATTTGATATGGAAACGAAGAAACGATCGAGTATTTAGGGGGACTACTGCTAGCATAGTGAGATTGTTTCAAGACATACAATTGAAGTCCTGTGAGTGGATAAATAGAAGGTCCAAGAGTATAAGTTTTGAGTGGGAAAAATGGATTGTGGGACCTCAAAATTGTGGAACTGTTCAAGGTGGAGCTGGTGATAACTGATGCTTGCTTCATATGTCAATTGCAGTTTCATTTCATTGCTGTGATTGTTTAAAATCTCAAGTATGAGTGGGTGATGGTATAGCTTTTAAGTTAAGTGTTTGTTGCCTGATCTTTCACACAGCTCGTATGTTTGGTATTTGGTTTTGTGAGGTGTTGAGGCTTACTGGTGTGAGGGTGTTTCTTTGTTTTCCTTTTGAGTTTTCTTGTTCTTTCATGGCCTGTTAGTGGCTTTGTGAGGTGTTTGTTTTGTACTGTACTCTTTTTGGTGTTGGTTTAATTGCATTTTGCCTTTCAAAAAAAAAAAAATAATAATAATAAATAAAGGTATTACGTCACATAGTGGAGCTTGTATGATCTAATACCCCCTCCGTGCTAAAATAATTGTCCAAAGACAAAAACACACAATTAAAAAAAAAAAAATCGTTGTTACAATTTTCTCTTTTTTGCTGTTTGCAGAATGACAATTTTATTTTTAACTAATCTATACTATCTATAAAGAGAAAACGGTCAAAGTAAAAAACTTAATTTTGGTCAAACTTAAAAATTCAGTCATCTATTTAAGGAAATTTACATTATTTTCAAAAAAACTTAAAAATTCAGTAATCTATCTAAAGAAACTTACATTATTGATACAATTTGGTCAAAGTAAAAAACTTAATCTTTGTCAAAATTAAAAATTCAGGCATCTATTTAAGGAAACTTACATTATTTAAAAAAAAAACTTAAAAATTCAGTCATCTATCTAAGAAAACTTACATTATTTTCAGAAAGCATATGCAAAGCTGGAAACTATTAACACACTATTAATACACATCGAAAACTATGTTGACCCGGGTTGCTTCAAACCAGGTGGGTTGACCGGTTTAATTTGACCTTTTTTTTAACCAATTTGTCGGGTTGACCGGTTTAATTTGACCCTTTTTTTGACCTGAACGGTTTCAACCGGTTGAACTATCCGGGTCGAAACGAGTTTTAGTACATTATGTTTAATCCAAAATCCTCAAATTTTTATTATTTTGAGTTTATAACTCACAAACTTTTTTTTATCAATGAAATTATCTGCCGCTATAAAATCATGTTGCTATGCACGAGTGCTCTTCTAGTTGATATAAAACTTGCTTAATATTTGTAATAATACCTCAAATTAGGGTAATATTGTAAACTCAAATTAAATTCTTTATCTATTTTTAGAAGTTGACAATTAATTTTGGATAACCCGAAATTGAAATGTAAACAATAAATATGGAATGGAGGGAGTATCACCTAGGAATACATGAGATCTATTGCAGACCTAATGGTGATTAAAGGTCGACCCACTTTACAACCGAGCAAAACCAAGAGCATAAGGTGTAGTGAAGCAGTAAGATGTCAGTAATAATTGCACAATACCTTAACTGAAAAGCAAAAAGCTGAACATACTCGAAAAGTTTTTGTTCACTAAGAGATACACTTTAGGTGTTAGCTGCATAATTTTGGTGCAGTGACAACCTAGCTAGTACTATTTAGTTCCGATTAGTAGATACAAACTATATGAGGCAAAATTGCCGGGCAGTTAGGTTGTGTAACAGGCTAAAAAAGGTAGTTTTTTGCACTAGCTGAAACAGCTAAAAAGGGCCAGGTCAGGTTGGACTGCACCACCTTTTGAAAAGCAATATATACGTAGATAACTGTGTTAAGTGTGACTTAACATATGTATATTTTTTTAGAACGATGCCTAACTATCTCACGATATATACACCACAAACTATCTTATATGGCCTAAGTGGGGAATTGAACAAACAACCATTTGGTTGAGGAGCTTCTCAAACAATAAGGGTACCATAAAGACACAAGCCTTTAGTGACTTAACATATATTATTACAAAGTATGAATTTTCTTATCCATGAGTTTACGAGGCTAATTATATGCAATTAGAAAACACTTTAGAGGACTTCAACAAGCTACTTTTTACCTATGAGAAAGAGTTGGTATTTGACTATTTGTACCGAATGAAAATCTAAGTAAACTTTTCTTGGAATCGTTGACTATTTCTCTTTTGGCGAAATTACATATTTCGTCAACCCACTTGTGAATGCCCAATTTTCCACCTGTACTTATACTTAAGTCGGCTATAAGAAAGTTCAGAACAGAACCGTTCTACACATTTTTTGTATATAGTTATACGCCTAGACCTAGTGTTTAAAATCTATAAACAATCATCTAGAAGTAAGTTGTAACAAGTTATATTAAATCTTTACATAAAAACTATATAGAAATCTCATTAGAACTATTAGTTATTGGTACCTTTAAATTGACTCCACCCCCTTAACTTTTTTTAATTTTTTTTATTTATTTATTTTTTTTAATTGTAAAACTATAAAACGGAAAGCACCGAAAAGAAAATATTAAGTTTGAAAGGAAATGCGAAACATAACTGATAAAAGACGAATAAATATAGAACAAAACATAAACAAACACAAAAATGGAACAAAGTACCACTCCCTTGACATTTACTGTCCATAGAGGTGCACCTGAGCTAATCCTTCCGGCTAAACCCACGCCTCAAGAGCTTAAACCTCTCTCCGACATTGATGATCAGGAAGGCCTTCGTTTTCAAAGGCCATATATTCACTTTTATAACATGAATCCAAAAATGAGAAATAAAAATCCTGCAAGTGTGATCAGGGAGGCTCTAGCTAAGGTGCTTGTGTTCTACTATCCTTTTGCTGGTCGCCTAAAAGAAGGTCCAGCAAGGAAGCTGATGGTGGATTGCTCGGGCCAAGGTGTGTTGTTTATTGAGGCTGAGGCAGATGTTATGCTAAAGCAATTTGGGGACGCGCTTCAGCCCCCGTTTCCTTGTATGGACGAACTTCTATATGATGTTCCTGGCTCAAGCGGCGTCCTCGATTCACCTTTGCTGCTTATTCAGGTAAAGTATGATGGTAAAGTATATGTTTGGTAGGCCGTAATTTCGATAACGAGTTTGATTCACGTGAAAATTGAAGCATGTTATTATAGTACTAGTAAAATCTCAGGCTGTGCATATCCACGGTTGATCTTGAAAAAAATAAGAAAATTTTCAGCTTTGTTTTACTATATATTTGCTCATCAATAACTTTACTCGAGACACATTTTTTCAACAATTCAGCAAGCAATCTCTACGTGTGACTCTTTTGACTTCTCCCATACATGCTAACCTGTTAGTTCATTGTATAAAATTATAAATCTTCATACCTTCACCTTATAACTATCATCTATACTTGCGCCAAACAATTGATCACCATATCAGGACATGTAATTCTTGAAGTAAATCGATTATTCTGTGGTTTAAGAAAAACGTCTATGTATATTATTATATAACAGCACGGGTCAAACCCGAACCGAACCGACCAAACCCGGCCCGAACAAAAAACCGATTTTAGAAAACATGAACCGAGAACCGAACCGAAGTTAACCTAGCGAAAGACCCGAACTGAACCGAGTCGAACCAAAACCGAAAACCATATTTATAAAAAACCAAAAACCGAACTGAATAAGGTCGGTTAGGCTCGGTTTGTGGTTTCAGTTTGATTTTTTTTGTTGATTTTACTCGGCCCTAATTTTTTAATATTTAACTATACGCATCAGGTATTTTGTAATGTTTGTATTCTGAGCTTTATTATTCTAGTACTCCAAAATTTTTTTTGTCTAAAGTTATATTATGAAATAAAATACCGATCTAGCTAGAATCGCTAACATGGTATAAATCTATATCATTATACTAGTTTTAATTTTAACGGCATGGTTGCAATTTAAATAGGTTTAACCGGAGCAAATTTTAACTTTTATTAGCCAATCAGAATGTACGATTTTAAAACGAAGTCATTAATTAATAGAAAAATCCATTTTCACGTTTATATCTTTTCTTATTATATAAGAGATATAAACAGCTACAAAATATTTTGTCTTTTACTTGAAATTTTAGGGTGCGCTTGGTTCAAAGAGGGGAATGAAAATAGTAAAAATAAAGGGAATACAATAGAATATAAAGGAATGAAATGGAGATTATTATTATCTTTGATAGTGCTTAGTTTAACAAAAACACATTAACCTCCAAAGTGGTGGTGGTGGCTACTGGTGGTGGTGGTGGCTGCTGCTGCTAGTGGTGGTGGTTGCTGGTGGTGGTGGTGTCTGGTGGTGGTAGTGTGGTGGCGGTTACTGGTGGTGGTGCTGGTGGCAGCTGCTACTAGTGGTAGTGGCCGATGGTGGCTAGTAGTGGGTGGTGGTGGCGGCGGGTTGTGGTGGTGGTTAATCATTGTCTTTCCTCCCAATTTACTGAGTAATGCCCCATTACTAACTACTAAGCAATTATTGTATTCTTTACTCCTAAAGTAGACATGTTTATTTTGCATATCCAACAATACATATAATTTACCAAAATACATGAACTAAAAGTAACACGTATACATAGTATAATAACGAACCTTGTAATTGATAAATTGACGATTAAACAATGACGTACAAGTTCACATACAAAAATTTAAAAAACAAAATTCTATTTAATTCCTACTCCAAAATCATTTAGTATAAAGAACAAAGGTACAAATAATCCTGATTTCAAATATATAGTAGTGTAGTTCATTTTGATGCCGGTATGTGTCCAAACTACTCGTGCGTCCAAATGAATAATTAAACATCCCCCTACAGTCTTCCTCGTAACTTATGTCCACCAATATTGTCGTTAACCTATTAAACAAACACCCATATAAAATCATCATCTTGAAGTCTTCGATGGCCACCATTACCGAATCTTAGTGTCCTACTGTCTTCCTCGGTACTTAGATCCATCAACTGTCGTCAATATTTGGTATATGGTCGACGTTACATGCTTTACATGGCTGTCATATAATCATATATCATATAGCAAACAGCCGACTTATTCCTTGTTATACAAGGAATGGTTTTCTCCCCCTCATTCTCTCTAAATAGATATGAGAGGCTGAGGGTGAATGTACCTTCTTCTTTTTTTTCTTTTTTTCTTTTTTTTAACATCCTTCGTGATATACAAATCATTTGGGAGCAAGATTACGCCTCGGTGTGTGGTTCTTAATTTACTTTCCTAGTCGAGGTAACATTTGTGTGCATGTGTGTGTCGAGTATGTCACAAGGTCTTATATTCCGTATTCTAAATTCTAAGGTTGTCAAGTTTTTTCCAACAAAATTGAAGAATAAGATGGTTATGAATTCCCTTGTTTAAATAAGATAGATGTATGATTGACGCTAAACCACCTAACTTAAATTGACCAGGGAATGGTCAACAAAGTCAAATAGCCTAGATCAATGCTCCGTGGAAGTACAGGGTTTCCCCGGGTCGTTATGTCCCGACGAGGTGTGGATGGTATTAAAACGGGTTTGTGATCGGGTGAATTTGGACGGAAAAGGGTATAAGTGAGTTGTGATGATTACACTACTGGAATATGGAAGAAAACAGCTTAAATACACTATATTAACAATACTGGAAACTCAGAAAAACCAGAAACGTTTACAACTTAAAACGCGTACGTTCACGTTTAAATAAAACGTAAGCGTACGAAATAAAAAGTGAAAACGGAAATCTGAAAACACCCAGGGGGTGAAAATGACTTTTTTAGAAACTTAAAGTTAAGAGAAAATTTTTAGAAAATTAAAATAAATTTTAACCCTAATTAATTATTTAATATTAATTAAATACTAATTATTAATATTTAATACACTTAAATATAATTTAATATTAAATACTAGAAAAATGAAAATAAAATTTCTAAAATTATAAAATAACTAAAAATGAGTTTTAAAAATAAAAATAAGTGTTTTTGTCTATTTGTGAATTTTCTATTAATTAATTACTAATTAATTATTAATTACCTAATTAAATTATTTTAAATTAAGAAAATAGCAAATGAACAGTAAAAATTCTAATAAAATTTTTAAAATTATTTTATAACATATAAAAGCTATAAAAAATATAAAAACCAGGTTTTGCTTAATAAAAACTAATTATGCTATTTAAAACTAATTATTAATTAATTATAAATAAAACTAAGATTAAATCTAATAAATACTAAATGTCAAAATAAAAATCTGAAAAAAATTATTATAACTATTTTAATATAAGAGGAATTTAATAAAAATATAAAATAGCTAAGTACTTAATTAAAATTTAAAAATGAAAATTAAAATTAAATTACATTAAATAGAAACTATCACTTAATTTTAAATTGGATTTTTGGAATTTTTCTTTTTAAAAAACTATTTTATAACTTAAAACAACAAACTTTTGTGAAAACAAGATTTTTATAACCTAAAAATAAGCTGTGGAGAGCTTAAAAACTATGACAGTTGACCACAGTTGACCAAGTGGGAAAATGAGCTCAATTGAGCTTGTGTGGGGTCCACTATGATGGATTCTAGTCTAAACCAGTTATGTGATGATGTCTAAGCTAGAAAAAGCAATTTGTGATCACAGAATAAGCACATGGATCAAAATAAGCAATTCCATAAACCATTTGACACTCAGAATTGGGACAGAATGAAAGGCTTGAATCAGGTGGGGTCCACAGGTCAAGGGGTCAAAACAATGGTCAAAACATAAACCCTACTAGGAGGAGGGTTGAGAGGAACTAAGATTTGGGTGTGTGGACCACAGAGATGGCTGGAAAACCACCACCAAGTGGTGGTGGTGGTGGTGGTGGTATCTGCTGCACAGAGCAGATAGCTGCCCTGCAGCCCTCTTTGGAGGGTTGTGGGGCCCAGGAGAAAAATCCTAAAAATATGGAAATGGGTGGAACTTGAAGATGAGGTTGGGGGCAACAATACCAAGAAGTTTCATAGGCTAACTCATAGCTCAAAATTCAGAACAATTCATGCTATTTTGGTAAAAACTGACAAAGGTGCATTTTGACTTTTTCATATTCATGCTCAGTTTGACTTAAAGGAACTTTGATTGGTTCTAAATGTCTGAAAATGAAATATTAAGCTGATTTCAAACTATCACAAGCTAGATTAACAACTATTGCATTGATGTAATTGATAAGCTAACTGAAAATTCCAACAGATAACTACTTAGATGAGCTGACAAGCTAATTTGACTTTTTAATGGACAACTACTAGGTTTTAGTGTTCAACTGACTTAGTTTATCCTATGGTGACATATTCAAACAACAATCAACAACAGAAACATACAATACTTGAGTTGGATCATCAATTCCAAACACCCCCTTAAAATCTGCCAGTTTTCAGTTTTCAAAGCAAAGGGCAAGATTTTTTATTCAAATGTGGTCAAAGGAATTGAGATAAGTCAGAAAACTCATAATAAGCAATAACCAAACAGTAATAAGCACTAATGTAAGCTATGCTACAGTACACTAAAGAAATTAAGCTGAAAGAAATAAAATGGAGTCACCTTAGGCCCTAGCTAAACAGAACTTGAATCTCCACCCTGAAAAGCTCATAAAGATTTTCTGCCAAGCCCAGGGATCTTCCAATCATCATATAAGCATAAACTGTTTATTGGAAGTGCTCCTTTGACTTTCTATTGACTTTTTGGGAACCAAAATAGAACAGTAACATTAAACACACAGGAAGCTAAAAAGGAGCTTATTGAGCTCAAGTAAGCAAATGATGCTCAGTGGAGCTTATTTAGAATTCTCACAGTGAAACTAGCTTTTGAAACTTGAAATTGTAATTTGCATTAATCTTGAATAAAAGGATTACATAAGAAAAGGAACTTGAACTGATATTACATTGAAAATCAGGAAACTGAATGCTACTTTTTTGCTTATTCTAAAAAGATTTTAAACTATTAACTACTAAATCTAACTAATTAACTAGCTAACCCTTCCCTGCTCTTTCTTCTCTCTTTTATATTGAACCCAGATAGGGTTTCTGAGCAATCCCACTTCAATTGGGACCCTTGGATGAAGATAAGATGATCTCAACCACTGCTTTGGATTTTGGCGGGAAAAATGGATTTTTATCCATTTGAGTCTGATAACATGTCAGGAGCTTGGTTTGGAGCTTTGTGTTTGGAAAGGTGTAGGGGTTTGAGTGTTGAAGAGGGTGAAAGGTTTAGGTGATGATGAGGGGGGGGGGGCAGTGTTTGCAGGCTGAGGTGGAGGGAATGAGGTGGAAGGGAGGTTGGGGTTGACCGGTCAAAGAGGGAGAGTGGGTATTATTTTAAAACGAGTAAGGGGGTTTTGGGTTATGGTGGTGGGCTGTGGGATACATGGGCCAAGGAAAAATATGGGTGGGCTTTGTTTGATGTTTGGGTTTAGAATTGGATTAAAAAAAATATAAAGGGTCCGGTTGTTTGTAACTTTTAATTCACAAGGACCAAAGATGTAATACACCCAAACATTGAGGACTGATTTTGCCTTTTTCCAAAATTTGTTTAAAAGACCACTTTTGCCAAGTTAAAATATCCCAAGGATCAAATATTGCATTTTTCCATTTTTTTAAATTCCCGGGGACTAAAATTGACAAGTTGCCAAACTTCGGGGACCAAACATGTAATTTCCACAAATATTTTACCCAAGGATCATTTTTAACACATTTTGACTTTCCAAGGATGAAAATGATTTTTTCTTTCAAAATTATCCCACCAGGGACCAATTCTGCCATTTTCTGAAATTCCAGGGACCATTTATGTCAATTTTGAATTTTGAGGGGTAAAAGTGTAATTTTCTCAAACTTTTTCACCCAAGGACTTATTTTGATAATTTTTGACTTTTCTTTGCCTTGGGTTGACTTTTCTTTCATTTTAAACTTCCAGGGACTGGTTTTGCCAAATTTTGAAACTTGAGGGACTGAAACTGCCAATTGTGCAAACTTTGTTCGTTTTTCATTTGTTTTTAAACGTTTTGCATCTAAAACATATAAAACACACTTTTGAGATAATTTCAGTATTTTGATGCATTATTGAGTGTTTTTGGACGTTTTGGCAGTTTATATAAGACAAAAATGATGAGTATTTACACACTCATCAATGTAGAAGCATGGTGATGTGTTTGAATTAAACGGGAGGCATGGCATGAATGAAAATGAGGGAAGGCTAATTAGTAGGTGACTAAAAAAAACAGGTACGAGCAGATGACTTAAAAAAGCATCATCTGAGGTGTCAATTTGTGAGCTACTGAGATGTAATATTTGAAGAGTTTTTTATAAATGTATTTGACTTTGTCACTTAAAAAAAATGTGTAGTCATTTTTTTCCCTGTATAGAGTATATAATTATAATTTCAAATTTTGACTTTTTTATGCAGCGAATCACCTGGTAAGCGAGTGGCAAGTTGTTATCATTATTATTTTTTTTTTCCTTTTTCTCTTCTCAAATGTCATCCACCCACCTAAACTACTTATTACAACTCTTCAAGTTACACCTATTGCTATACATCCTTTTTCATCTAAAGACCAAACAAAGATAGCGACAAGCTTCCCTTGATTTCTAAGCCTACCAAACACATCAAAAACCCATTCTCAGGTGATAAACCTCCAATTCCATCACTAATAAAGCTAGCCAAGATACTACCTGTTGGACCATTAATGTTATAAACATAAGTCGAAGTACTTAGTATGTATTACGTTATATATATATATATATATATATATATATATATATATATATATATATATATATATATATATATATATATATATATATATATATATATATATATATATATATATATATATATATGTTTACAGAATAAAGATTGTATGGGCTATTGGGCTAGAATATAACGGTTATAAACCATTGTTTAGGATACGCCTGTTAGCAGGCATGAATCGGTATTGCCTCTCCTTTTCTGTGAACAGTCACTTTGTTTCATTGGCACCGGTTCATTAGTTATATATAGGATCGATTGTAACAGATTTTAGTTAACCCTTTTTCAAATTTATATATCAATAATAATAGAAGGGTTCAACCCACTCTCTTGATCCTAATTCTTTGAATGATACTTGTATGCATGATGTCTTTGTGAGGGCTAGGAACCCAATACATGATCCTGGGATATATATGGCCTGTTAAATTAACAACAGTGGTATCAGAGCCGAAGGAATGATCAAGGAAGAGATTGCACGACATCAACAGCAAAATTGAAATTCTGGAGTCACAACAACAAAACCGAAACAAGGAAGAACTCAAGCCGATTAAGATTTAGGTTTTCCCGGGAATGATAAGACCAAAGGACTGCTGAGATAGTTGGTTTAATTCACTCCGCAAACAGGAGAAAAAAGTTTGTTAGTTTTGCCCGGGAATTAGAAAACCAAAGAACTGCGAGAGACAATTGGTTTAATTCGCCCCGCAAATCGAAGAAAAAAGTTTGTTTGTTTTGCCCGGGAATTAGAAAACCAAAGAAATGCGAGAGACAGTTGGTTGATTCGCCCCGCAAACAAGAAAAAGTTTATGTCCCATATCTTCTGCTCCAAACGCACCACCAGAAGTTAGAAACAAGATTTGGTCGAAGGCCAATTGAGTAACAGTGGATACAGAAAGGGCTGGAACTTTATCTCGTGAAGACGTAGACAAGTAAAAAAGATTCGACTAAGAAGTTTATAACATCAGGGGGTGAATGTTGGACCATTAATGTTATAAACATAAGTCGAAGTACTTAGTATGTATTATGTTATATTTATGTTTACAGAATAAAGATTGTATTAGCTATTGGGCCAGAATATAAGAGTTATAAACCGTTGTTTAGGATACGCCTGTTAGCAGGCATGAATCGGTGTTGTCTCTGTTTTTCGGTGAACTGTCACTTTGTTTCATTGGCATCGGTTCATTAGTTATATATAGGATCGATTGTAACATATTTTAGTTAACCCTTTTTCAGATTTATATATCAATAATAATAGAAGGGTTCAACCTACTCTCTTGATCCTAATTCTTTGAATGATACTTGTATGCATGATGTCTTTGTGGGGGCAAGGAACCCAATACATGATCCTGGGATATAGGGCCTGTGAAATTAACAACACTACCTACTAGTCTTCTACATAGTTTTTTTTGTGCAAAAGGTGAATTCATTATATTAATATCAAAAAAAATTACAACTTAACCATACACTGACAGAACACACTCAACTCAGTACAAACACCAAATCTAAAAACATCTGAAATCATACAGGCTATCCTATATATAACAAAGAACAAACTGCACTATAACATAAACCATGCCAGTTTGACTTACAGAATTCACCCATGAAGCACCTACCATCTAACTACATTTCCACATCACTTCCCCATCAAGACCATTCTTCCAGCACCCACAATGATCAAGACAGATGAGTGTGTGGCTTCGTTAGGAACCCATAACCCATCCATGCAGGGATCTTCCAAACAACCTAAATTTCCCGCTCTAACAAAGGCTTCAGTTGTTTAGAAACACTCTCCCTGGATGATGACCAACCAATACTTCCTATGCCAATGTATTGAATGGACGAAGCAGGTTCATCTTTCACTCCTCACTATTCCACTCATCATACATTGTCCGCCCAACCATATACCCTTCACAATGGGATGCTCTACATTATGGTACATTCAAATGAATTAGACCACTTACTTTAGCATCAAAGCCTACCTCAGTTCCCTCCCAAGGCCAAACTAGATAGGAGAATGATGTTCCAGTAAGTACAGTCACACCAAATGAACTCCAAGGTATTAGATACAATCCCATTGTTATGGTTTGCGTTATTAAAACTCTTTGACTTCAGTAGCACAGTAGCACAGAGTTAAATAACAGAAAGAACTGATATAAAACCCTTATCCAAACACTCCTGTATACCCAAGAACCTAAACTTTATTCATATGTATGTTCCATTCTTTACTTACTTTTGCTACTGCATTTGTCTTTTTCACTTTAAGACTGAGTAATTGAAGTTTGATACTTTCCACAATTCCATTTATCAGACTTTGACTATCCCTTTGACTTTGCTTGAATAGTCTTTGGTTCCTCTCATTCCAAATATAGTAAACTGTAGTGGCAATTACTATCCTTTCAAACACACTCTTAATGTTGTTACTACACCTTCCATTAGCTATATCTGCTACCACATTCCTTGAATCCATATCCCACTGTATTCTTTGAACCTTTGCTTTTATATATTTCCAAACAGTTTCTGAGTAAGAGCATTTGAAGAACAAGTGTTCATGGGAATCATATAAATTTCTACATAGAGGGAATAGAAGATTTACCTGAGAATTCCAAACCATAACTCTATCTTGTGTAGCAAGTCTTCCAAGCATAGAAAGCCATAGAATGAATTCATATCTTGGGTTACATTGTGAGAACCAAACCACTTTATGCCACTGCACATCAGGTTTAACTTCTTGAAAAACTTCCCAAACACTCCTTAATGTGAACTTTCCTTTCTTATCATTAACCCTTTCCACATAATTGTATCATCCTTCCCATCCAATAAAACAGGAACATTAATATTTTCAAGGCTACTTCATCTGTTATCCCATATCCAATTACCATCAACTATAGCATCAGCCACAGTTAACTCTTGAGACAATCTTGCCTCATATCTATTTCTAAAAGTCACATACTCACTTATTGGTCCATTATCATGCCAGACATTCGTTTTCTTACCATCACCAATTTCATGCCAGACATTCTTCCTTATTTTACTTCTAAGATTCAAAATGACCTTCCAAGTACCACTATCAGAGTTTTCCTCACTAACCTCCCAAATACTTTTTCCTTTCAATTTAACCAAATTCACCCATTTTACCCATAAGCTATATTTCTGAGTAATGAGATTCCACAGGTGTTTACATAACAAAGCCTCATTCCATGGACCAATTTTCTTCAATCCCAAACCACCTTGACTTTTAGGAGTACAAATCATATTCCAAGCCACTATTGCAGCACCTTTTTTCAAACTTCCTTGACTCCACAAGAATCCTTTAAGAACTTTTTCAATATCATTCACAGTTGTTTGAGAAATTAAGAATACTGAGGCCCAATATACATGCATTGAGGCCAACACAGCAACAATAAGTTGGAGCCTCCCTGCATATGACAAGGCTTTGTTTTTCCAATCACGGACCCTTGCTTTGACTTTGTCCACAAGTCGAGTACATTCATAGACACCAATGTTTTTAGTGATTAGAGGAACACCTAGATACTTCATGGGTAGTTCACCAACTGCAAATGGTAAAATCTCCAAAATCCTCTGTTTTTCACTAGCCTTCACACCTCCAAAGAACATTGTACTCTTATTCAGGTTAGGGATCAGACCAGACACACCACTAAACTCCATAAGCACTTCTTTTAAAACTTCCACAGATCTATAATCACCATTACATAGCATTAACAGGTCATCAACAAAACAGAGTTGAGTCAATTGCAGCTCCTTACATCCCCAATGAAATTTAAAATGCTGACTGTTATTAACTTTCCTCGGAACAATGAAGCTCCAGTTACACATGTCATAACCCATCCAATCATTTTAGAATGAAATCCAAAATGAATCAGGATCTGTTTTAGGAATCCCCAATTAACTGTATCATACGCTTTTGCAATATCTATTTTAAGTTCACATCTTTTTGGCCCATTCTTTCTGTTATAACCCTTGAGTAACTCCTGAATTATTAGTAAATTGTCTTGTATCATTCTTCCTGGGACAAAAGCACTTTGATTTATACTCATCAGTTTATCCAAACTTTGCTTGATTCTATTTGTGATAATTTTACTTATGCACTTGTACACAATATTGCAACAAGCAATTGGCCTATAATCGGAGACTTTGTTAGGCTGTTGGATTTTAGGGACCAGAGTAATGAGGGTTGAATTCACTTCTCCTAACAGCTTACTTGATTGAAAAAAAAACTCTTTGACAGCTTCACAGACATCATTTCCAATTACATCCCAACTCTTCTTAAAAAACAATGCTGTATACCCATCTGGTCCAGGAGCTTTACTATCATCCATACTAAAAATAACATCTTTAATCTATTTACTTGTGACTGTTCTAACCATGTCTTCAACATCCATCTGTGTCCTCTACATAGTTAGACATGTGTGCAGAAGCATAGACGCGGGAGGGTGGCAGACCTAGCGGAAAAAATTGTAGTACAAAAATTTCAAAATATTTGGCTATTTTGTAATTTGCCCCCCTTTTGAACTAATTTGTAATGTAGTTTTTAAAAATGATCAAAATTTGCTCTTTTGACCACAATTTTCCGGCTCCACCCCTGCGTATGTCTCAAAATAGTTCATAACTTATGCAAAATCAGATGGAGTTAAAGACACAAACCAAATAACATATTAGTCATAAGAGTTGTTAAAACTAAGTAGTGAATTCAGCTCTAAAGCTTAGTAGTTAAAGATGGATACTATCCCGAAATTAACTCGGCAAGGCCGTGTACATCTTTGTCAAAAATAATGCTCGTCCTCTAAGTAACCTAAACAGGGTAAACCTCATCCATTTACAATTAGAAAGTTAACAAAATTTAGAAGAGGAAAAGACTATACTACCAAAATTTTAAAAATTCCATTTTGTACGCATGTGTTATCACTTAGTTAAATGCGCATATGCTCATGAATTTTGACTGATAGGTGACGCGACTATTATGTGGAGGGTTTATCTTTGCTATACGAGTCAATCATACCATGAGTGATACTTTGGGACTATTGCAATTTATGACAGCATTGAGTGAAATGACACATGGTGCGTCAACACCATCAACGTTGCCTGTGTGGCAGAGGGAGTTTCTTTCAGCAAGAGATCCGCCACATGTGACATGTACTCATCATGAATATGATGAAGTTATAGACACTAAAGGTAGTTTCATCAAAAAGGATGACATGGCAAAACAGTCATTTTTCTTTGGGCCGGCTGAGATTTCAGCCTTACGTAAGTTTGTTCCATTGCACCTGCAAAGTTGTTCAACATTTGAGTTGCTAATAACTTGTATGTGGCGTTGTCGCACCATTGCTCTACAACCTAATCCTAATGACAAGATGCGTTTATTGTGTATCATCAATGCACGTTCGAAGTTCAACCCTCCCCTCCCCCAAGGATATTATGGAAATGTTTTTGGCTTCACAGCTGCCACTTCCACAGCTGGAGACCTAGGTAACAAACCATTGGGTTACGCATTGGAGCTTGTAATGAAGGCCAAAACTAGTGTCACTGAAGAGTACATGAGATCTATTGCCGACCTAATGGTAATCAAAGGACGACCCCATTATACAATTGCTGGAAGCTATGTTGTAGCTGATATGACTCGTGTTGAATTAAATAAAGTTGATTTTGGATGGGGTAAGGCGTCCTATGCAGGACCTTCTGAAGGCGGAGCAGGGGATCTGCCAACTGTTGGTAGTTTCTATCTACCTTTTAAAACCAGTAAGGGTGAGCGTGGAATATTGGTACCTATATGTTTGCCTAGTGTGGCGATGAATAAATTTGTGAAGGAGTTAAATAGCATGTTGCAAGACAAGAGTCCAATTGTCCAGGAACACAAGTTACTTCTTTCCAAAGTTTAATTTTCATATTCAGCTTCGTTAAGCCACAGTGTAATAGTAACATGCTTTAAGGGTATAATGGGATATGTAAAACGTAGTAAAATTGTAAACATATAATAAAGTGATTGTACTTTATGGTATTTGCTTCCTAATAATCAAACAAGATGGATTTTTCAAGTTGCATATATCCATATCTATATGAACCTCAGCAGACCATATCAAGTGATAGTATTCAATTCGTTCTTTTTTTGAAAACACACCATAAGAAAGCAATACAGCTAGCGACCTTGAAGATGTTTGTGATCATCTTCTAACCTATGCAGGGCCTTCCAAGAGGGAACAAGTGATATCCCGGCCATATGTCACTAGTTTTTGCATACCATCTATAAACAATATGAGTGAGCTTGGAATCGTGGTATCTGTATGCTTGCCAAATGTTGCCATGAAGAAATTCGGCGTAGAGCTAAATAACATGTTGGCGAGGGACTACAACAATGAATTTCTCCAAAAACATAAGCAACTCTCTCTTAACAAACTATAGAGTCCATTTGATTTACCACCAACTTTTATGAGTGTTCTATCATACTCGTAAGTCGTAACACTTTAAAAAAAAAAAAAAAAATGGTCGGTATACGAGGTGTGCAATCGCACGGGGCTTAAAGTCATCAAAATGTAGATCTCGTTGTTTACTTGGGGCCTAAAATTACTTCCAACAAAAAAATATCAACTGTATACTATGATTTTATGTTATACATGTGTGTTAAGATGGAAATAGATGGTTAATTTAACACTTTTTTTTTTTAATCGTTAGCATGATACTATCTTTTGTCATTCACCTTGATATAAATAGATAAATTTTTAGTCAAACAATAAACCTACAACTTAGCGCATGAGATTTATAAAGTATAAACAATAATCAAAGTCACACAAACTATCAGACTTTTGATATATAGACATGTAGCAACACTCAACTGTGACATATAAAGGTGATTAATTAGTGCACTACACAAGTAATAAGATGAATAAGAAACTATTACATATTCCATAAAAAACGATTTGTTTCAAAAAGCCGTTCTGGCTCAGTTGGTAGAGCGCGTGGCTTTTAACCACGTGGTCGTGGGTTCGAGTCCCACTGATGGCGTTTTTTTTTTAATATGACAAAATGATGGTTTACACTTTTTGAGCGTAGAGCTACATATTTGATGCTTGGTTATTGAATTAAACACCCAAAGTATTTGTTTTGTATTTTTATCATCAGTTTGAGAACAATATTTTGTTATCGAATGAATTCAGTTTATGCTCTAGTTTTTGTTTCAAAAAACTAAGTAAATCAACATTTTTAGCTTGAGGACAAAATTGTTTTGCTAACAAAATTTGGCTTAGCTGTATGATGGATGCGATTTGACTGCTATCATTTTTGTGTCCATCCTCAAACTTTACCTAGTAAAGTTTGAAAATGAGACCTCACGTAAGGACACAAGATGACTAGAATACTTGTTGATTGTTTTCATCTTCATTATCACCATAAACAAGTCTGTATCTTTACAAAATTGATGAATCATATACGTTTGCCCAAAAAGAAATCATAATTGACGTGTGATGGTGTTTACTGGACTAAACCAATTAATTGAACATTAAATAAAAACATTTCTTACATGCATTAAATCATTCTGAAATAATGATTATGTTTCATATGAAATATATGATGAATAAAGAGTGTGACCACACTTTTATCCTTAACAAGTGCATATCATTGTGCATGAGGGCATCTCCACATTACATGAATGTGGCATTAACTCTTTTTTTATGTAATCATGCGCATATATTTGTGTCGTCTAAAGTGGGGGTAATAATCTAATTAACTTTGTGTACGTCCTCAAAACATTTCTAAATGTGTACGTCCTCAAGACTTGTCATAATCTAATTAACTTTTAAATATGTATTATATGTTATTTAAATCAATAATATGTCTGCTTCATAGGGTTTCTAAGTAAGAACAAAATTACAAAAACATGACATTAGTAGTATTGTAGTAATGACAGTGTAAGAAATGTTTTCCAAACAGAAGGGGGTTCAATTAAGCACGCCAAAAGTAGTTCTTAGTGCAAAAACTATGTTAGGAACTACTTATCATTTGCTTAAAAAAAACTACTTATAATAAAATAAAAAAGATAACTCGTTTGATTCCGTACAAAGTTCAAAACCCCATCAATGTAGAAGGCCAGGGTCGATCTCATAATCATGTGGCTAGCAAGCAGTTTGGCCTGATGCATCGACATGAAAGCTAGACATTGCGCAACAGTTTATAACGTAAGATTACTATCATATCATATTCTACATTCAGATTGATTAAGTGCTTAACATTAAAGCAAAATTTAAACAACGTTGAAGATACAACTACTGAAGAACAAACAAATCAAACCAAAACAGCGACACATTCATGAATCAGTGAGAGCAGCCTCAGTGAAGAATGTTGGAGTAAGAATTATCTACAGACTACAGCCACTTAAATACGAAGTACATTCTAACATTCATCACCTTACGTCTTAGAAAATGCATACATTTTCAAGAAAATGTATCACCTCTAAGACGAAGTTGAATATTGTTTCAGTCGGATTTCCTTGTATACCAGATGTCTATAATCTTCGGGCCATATCCTTAACAATCTCAATAATAAGATGAAGTATGCGTAATTTCACTTGACCACGTTTAGGTGGAAGCCTTCCATACGGTTTCTTTGATCCCAAGACTTTCGACATGTGTGTGTTTTTTTTTTAAAGGAAGTATAAGATATCCAATATATCTTGTAGGAGATAGTTTGATGTTGCAAATGAAAACGTAAGTGGGATCACGCATATATATACTACTCGAAGCCATATATGTACGTGCTCTTCACTCTTGAGTACTTTTCTTGGAAGCCATGAATTGAAATGAGTGACGTTAACAAATACACGTGATAACAAAAAGTAAATACTCCAAGTAAACAACTAAAAGCGAAGTCAAGTCACTTGAAATTGTCCACAAAAAGCGAAAGAATAGTCAGTTGTTATCAAATAGGATCTCATAGAATCCAGATGGCATCTTTGTATCTCCATATTTATTTAAAGATGTTTCGTGAGATAAAGACTTCGAATGGTCTACCACCCAATTAGTTGTTCCCTTCGAAAACGACTTTGAAAGCTCCTTAACTTGGGACCGCCCGACAAACGAATTGTTGTTTTCCTTGAAACATGGTGCAACAAAGAAATGAGGACATCAACAGTTTGAAGATAATATTTTCGAGACAATTCCGATCTTTTAAAACCGGGGTTTTTTATCGACCTGGCTTAGTCATACGTTCACCAGGTTCAACCGGTTGAACCATCAAGCCGAACCGGTTCAATACATATTTTAATTTTATTCTATACTTAATATATAGTATTGCATAATCTCATTAATTATCTTACTTTATTTCTACATTCAATTAAATCGATGAAAAAAGATTAAAACTATACTGATAAGCTTTGTTTTTAAGTTATATATCTATAATAATATGGTAAATATTTGCAAAAACAATCAACTTATAATTCTAATTTATAACAATCTATATTAAAACTAAGTTGGTGTCTAATTTATTGCATGTTCTACAAAATTTTAACTAACATTATCATTCATCACTTCAACTTATCCATTAAACATAAAAAGGTTAATGTTCAAAAAAAAAAAAAAAAAAAAAAAAAAGTTAGATTTTTTATTACAAGGTTATGATCCGGCCAGGTTTATAAAACCGGATCAACCCTGGTTAACGAAAATCAACGGTTCAATCCAGTTCTAAAAAAAAAGACGGTCACACACCCTGCTCGGTCTCCGAGCCGATTCCCAATTCAACCCGGGTTTTAAAACATTTGACAATCCTGCTCTAGTGCTCTATATAATAGACAAATATATATCATTGTTTGCATGTTGCATTAAAATGTCAACTCAATTTCATGCCACTAATTTAAGTCCATGTCATCTCCAACTCATAAAAAATAAAGCCAACTATACGTCATTAATTCCACGTCACTGATTTTAAGGATTTTATCCGTGTTGTTTTTACTTCCATTGTAACTAATTATAATACCCGTGCACGTACATGATTGTTTCTAAATTTGTTAATATTAAATTTGTTTATAGGTTGTAATTATGGTTTTTAATTATGTTGAATGTTTGTGGTGAAAGATAAAATGCACATAATCTACTCAATTATATTATTATTGTGATTTTTGTAACATTTGTTCTAATGAATTCATCCTCAATCGCATACATACATGTCGCTCTTTGTGATTAATTTCTTTGTTTGATGTGGCACTTCTAATCCTCGGAGGGAATTGTCATCGTTAGAAATCTATTTTTAAACTTATATATCAAATAATTTCGTAGTATATTTGAAGGATTTTGTTTAAATAGTGATTGCAATGCATCTCTATTGGTTTGTTTTTAACTCACACGACTTAATTCATTTTTGTACATATGAGTCCTCATCGTCATCATGTTTGTTTTTGAAGCGTTTCTTTGATTCGTCTTGTTTACCTGTTATTTTTATGAGTTTTTTTTTTTTTTTTTTTTTTTTTTTTTTTTTTTTTCATGGCTTGTTATAATTTTATTGAATGAAGAATTTATTAATAAAGTGTGACCATTAGACTATGGTTGTATTTTGAATTACCATAGATTATATGAGCATAATTTCATTTTGATAATCTATTTATTTTGATAATCTAATGGTAATTCAAACCTTTTTTTTAACATACCTTCAAATAAAAAGTCACAATTTCGACAAATTTAAAACCATATATTATTATCATAATATTATGAAAATGATATTAAAAACAAAGATCATACCGTTATGTTATTATTGGGATGCCCTTCAATCCCATTATCCAAAAAATTCTTACAATAAGCGTGTTTCACAAAGTAACTCAACAATTGGTTGACAAATAATAAGAGATCCTCCAATCAGAGTTCACTGTCGATTATCATTGTATCATCGATGAAGAACTAAAGTTAGCAAAAATTACATAAACTCAGTTAAACAAAACAAAGACAATTTTACCTTTAACAGGGCTCCAAATAAGTTTCAGCCTCAAAAATTTACTTATGGAAAAGCTTATAATCAAATTGGTATACCAAGAACAGTGTACTTGTTCAACTTCAAAAAAGTGGATAGGTTGATGTCGTTGATCTATTACAAAACAAAACAGAAATATATACATTATTACAAATGATATAAAGTATAAATGCACGTACACTTTCACACCATAAAACAATTAAAGGAGAAAACTTTTCAACACAAATAATAGGAAATATACTAAACCTAAAAGAAAAAATTTACATGCTTAACTTATAATATACAACAGACACAACCAATGATAAGTTCGCGTTTTTTTATGTGAATGCATTCGTACCAATCATCCCTTGCCTTAGTACCAGAAATTAATAAACAAATGAGTTTGAAAACATTTGATAGAATATCAGTTCATAAACACACCAATCTAAACTATCTCATGCTCATAAATCGATTTGTATATGTACAATGAACTTAAGCATTTAAGTTCTTTAAGCAACATAACCACTAATCATCTTGAGAGGGAATAGAGTGTCACCATTTCAATTCTGAACTTGGCAAACATTATTTGTTTTGGCTCATAGAAACATTATTATTTGTGTAATTTATAGGTCTACATGGTTAAACTCTCTAGCTATCAACACTTTAATTAAACTTGTCAAGCACATATCAGTATTGACAAAGAACTCGCTGTTATATGTTAGGAATGATACTTATCAAGTCAAGATCCATGATAAAACAAAAACAAAATTTGGAAGCTAGTTTTGCAAGAGACAAATAACCTTCAACAAAGATGATAATTGGCATCCATAGAAGTTTTATCAGCATGATTATTGTCTATACCAGATGACCATTCCAACATATATCTAATCTACACGTAGCATCATAAATTTCATGTTTACAATGAGAGACCAAAAGACTAAAAACAATGTAACATAGTGTCATAAGGGCATAATTTATATCTATTAAAAATTGTTAACCTATAGTTCATAAGGGCATAATTAGTCAATTAACCGACATTGGATAGATAATAAACATACTTGAGCCATGAAGCCTTTAAGAATCCGATGAAATTCAAGTATTCAATGCACTTGTAATGCAATGGTTTTCAAACAGTGCTTCCAATTCCCTCCCTTGCACAATAAAAATAATTATGTAACAAACATGTGTTGAATGAATTAGGAGGTTTTAAGGCAGTAACAGAAGGAATTAACAAAATCTAAAATCTTACCGATTGTTTTTTCTATCGATTGTTGTGATGGGTGTTTTTGCGTTGCAGGGCTTTATTTTATGTGGTTAATGAGTGTTTGAAGAAAAGATCAGCCCTTTTAGAGATTTTTTACAATTTGGTCTTTAATTATGAGAAAATAGCAAGGAAGCCCATATGTATTTCTAACTTTTTTTTCTTCTTGTGAATCAAAATATGATTTTTTTAGATTTTGACTAAATTAAGAAAGATTTATCTTTTTGCCTTTTTTTCATCTAATTAAAAACAACTCAATTAATTCAATTATTACTTAATTAAGAATGATTTGATTTTTTTAAAATGGAAAAGTCCCCACTAGGGGTTTTGTTTTATTAGAAAAAAGATGATATCATAAAATAGCTCATATAATTTGCATAAACTTTTGCGTTATTTAAGTGTTAATAATTATTTTTTAAAAATCATCCACTTTCTACAATAACATGTGCTAAACACTTGGTAATATGTATTTTTTACATGCAAAATTATATTTACTGTGTTCGTGTTGTGGCCACGATTAGTGTGAATATAAATTCAAATATTTAGAACATTAACATTGTGTTAATATTTTGTCAAATAGTAACACTAATATGATTTTTAAATATTCAACATTTAATTTGTAGTCTAACCAATATAGAAGGGACTCATCTGAAATTTTAGTTAAATAGTTTCTTTAAAAATTTATCAAAAAAACCATCAAATTAATTTGTTAATTACGGTATCAAATTAAATAATAATTAAACATATTCTTTGAACACGTTATTTGCTCAAATTAAAAAACCTAAGTACCAAACCCTTTTTTCATCAAGAAGCCATATAATTTTATATTTTTTTTATTGTTTCTTTATTTGAATGATACGAATTTCATTTGTAATTTATAAGCATTTGATTTGTCATAATTTTAATGCAACTGTTGGTCTATAGCAGGTTGTTTATAGATTATTTGTACATCTATGTAATGTGTAAGGTTATCATATTTTCTATATATAACGTATTTTTTCTCATAGAACAAAACACACAAATTCATTGTGTTTTTTCGATTTTTATTAATATTAAGACAACCAATTATATACTAAGAGGAAGCAAATTGTAGAGGTACAAATTGTTTATAGACGATTTGTACTTCTATGTAATGTGTAAGTGTTACGAGCCTTTGATAACTATCTTTTATTTAGTCGTATTTGAGTCATCTTATAATTGTGTCATGTGAGTCATTATTTAGGAAAGTGTCATTGTGATATGAGTTATCTATTTGAGTTAGGAGTTATCTTTAATGTGTATTTATACCGCGTCATTATAAATAGAATCATAAAGCATTTGTCAATTAAAATATCTCTAGACTTCGTTCTCTCTTCTTAGGAGCTCGCATCACGCTTGAAGGGGTGCTACTATCGATACAACCTTAACGGGTCTTATCAATTGGTGCTTTCACTGAGAGTCGTCACTGAGAGGGCTACCAAATTAAGGTTCCCAAAAAAATGTTCATATTCACGAGTTAGTGTTCATCGACACAGTTCATTAAAAAAAATCTGTTCTTCGAGTTACTGTTCCTGGCATCGAACAACAGTGATCGGGACGCACTATCTAAGCTTTTGTAAATGGGTACGGTGGCAGAATATCATAGTGAGTTTGAGTTACTTATAAATCGAGTAACGGGGATCTCTGAAAAATTACTTAAATTGATGTATATCTCTGGACTTAAACCGGCTCTACAATGTGCACTCTTAAGGTCAAACCCCACAACTTTAGGCGAAGCTTTTCATTAGCTCACTTAATGGAAGCACGTTTTGAGGAGGAGCGGTCGTCTTTTTCCAGTAACAAAGCAAGTAGTAGCAACATCAAGGATGACGAGGATGACAATGTCGATCCTATGAATGAAGCCGCACACCAGAAGTTAGTGGGGGATAAACAAATAAAAACAGTGGATGATGTTCATGAAAATACCAATGACACAACAGAAAAGTTTGAAGAAGGGCATGCAAAAGAGAAGGCTACAAAGCAACAAGTTTATTTATTATCTTGTTATAGACAGCTTTGGAAACAATCTTTTGTGTCTCATATCATAACTATTAGCTGGTGGTTTAAAGAAGAGTCCATGTTTATTCAAAGAATATTGGATCCTGGAATCATGATTTTTGCAGCTACACCTTGAGGATAAGGTGATTTCTGAAGGAGTGGAGAATGTTACGAGCCTTTGGATAACTATCTTTTGTTTAGTCGTATTTAAGTCATCTTATGATTGTGTCATGTGAGTCATTATCAAGGAAAGTGTCATTGTGATATGAGTTATCTATTCGAGTTAGGAGTTATCTTTAATGTGTATTTATACCGCGTTATTATGAATATAATCATTAAGCATTTGTCAATTAAAATATCTCTGGACTTCGTTCTCTCTTCTTAGGAGCTCGCATCACGCTTGAAGGGGTGCTACTATCGATACAACCTTAACGGGTCGTATCAGCAAGGTTATCATATTTTCTATTATATAATGTATTTTTTTCTCATAGAACAAAACACACAAATTCATTGTGTTTTTTAGATTTTTATTAATATTAAGACAACCAATTATATATAAGAGGAAGCAAATTGTAGTTATTTCATGCAAACAATCAACACTTTGTGCATTTTTCCCTTTTAATTTCACTATTTTTTGCATGATATATTTCAACAAATAAGCTTATAAAGCTAGCTAGTTCATCGGAACAAACCATGAAGCTAGTTTTCTATATGAGTCAAGTACACGAAAAGTGCATTAGAAATTATCCACAAGATTACATTATTTAATGCATGAATTGAACTAAGATTTTATAGCAATCAACATTCAGCTATTCAAGTATTCAACAATGAAATAGTAAATGAAGAGCGAATATTCACATTAAGTATTACTTTGGGTGTGTTTGACGTAATTATTTGAGCTGAAGTTGTAGCTATAGCTTATATTTAAAGTTAAAAGCTAGAGTTTTTACTTTTAAAAATATGTTTGCGTATTAGTTGGAGCTAGAGTTTTCTATTGTAAAATGAAATGAAAAGATATCAAATTAAAGTCACATATATGTCAAACTTTAGTATGTTCATCTATATTATTTTGAATGGTTTTAAGTAATTTAACTAATCATAAGTTCTACATATATTTAAAAGCTAATTTCGATTAGCTTGACCCATATAGAAGTTTTCATAACCTTTTGTGAGAAACACATCTTTAATGAGCCAATTTTTAAGCGATTTTTTATTAGTTTTTTACCCATTCAACCCATTTGATGAGCCATTTTGTTTATCTTAACTAATTATAAAGGAGATTTGGTCAACAAGTCAAGAAGTGAAAAACTGAAATTAATGTAATCCCCATTTTGCCCTTGTCCTTCTTAACTACATATGTGCATTAACTACAATCAATCCCCATTTAATCAACCACTATCTATTTTTTTTTCATTTAATTAAATCTGCTTCTCAAAATTTAACTTACACTCTCTCTCCCTCTCAAAATTTATTATATCATCACCATCATCAAACCAAACCGTAGCCGCCCCATACTCCGGCCACCACAGCCGCCACACCGCCGCCTCCCATAACACACCGCCGCCACCATTTGAACCCCCATCATCTCATCTCTTTGATCTACTACCACACGCGCACTACCCCCTAACTTTACTCTCGTTACCACCTCAAAATCACCACATCTTGTATATTTTTGGAGCTCTCACGTCTTGGTCTTGTAAAATCGAAGGTAGGGTTAGTCACAAGAGACTTGTGACTCGTATTTGAATGAAACGCGACCCACGGGTCGCGAGTTATAATTATTTGATTGATTGATTTATTTATTTTTTGGGATGGTAAAAATCAGCTATGTCTGATGTTTTATTGACTAAAAGACGCGATAAGATGCCGATTCTAAATGGGTATGTTTTTTTTGGGCTGATTGATTAAATTTAATGAATTGATTGATTTTCTTGATTGATAAAAAGGGTTTTTGTTATTGTTGTTGTTTTATAGGAGGACAACGGGACCAACGAGGCGTTCGACGAAAGGACAGTGGTCTGCTCAAGAGGATGAGATATTGTGTAAAGCTGTTAAGCAGTTTAATGGCAAGAATTGGAAAAAGATTGGTACTTTTTATTATCTTACGGCTCGTTTTATGTTTTTAAGAGTTGATTTATCTTTTTGATTGATTTACGGCGGAAAGTGATGGTTTTTTTGATGTGTGGTTGTTGTTTCAGTTGAGTGTTTTAAGGACCGGACTGATGTTCAGTGCTTGCATCGATGGCAGAAAGTTTTGAACCCTGAGCTTGTTAAAGGTCCTTGGTCTAAAGAGGTTCGTTATTCAATAATTCCAATTTAATTTTTTTTTTTTGTGAAATGGACAAATGACTTATTTATGCGACATTGAAATAACTTTATATCAATTTGCCTGAGATTTATGATTACCGATCAATTGCTAGCAAGAGGGTTGGATAAAAGTTACCTCAACTGACAAAATCATTATTTTTTACAAAAAGTTTTTAATTTAGTTTGAATTTTGCTTGTCAAAGTCTATATATTTCATTTGATTTTGGTTTCATTTTTTATCTGTAAAACATTGATATTTGGTAAGGTAATGTTGTCTTACTTAAGTTACATATGGATTATGGCTTCTTATGGCTTAGTTTGATGCAACTATTTATTTGTCAATTTTACTTTAGATTAAGCACTTGAAAATAATCAGATTGGTACTAGCAATTTTTAACCATAAAAGAGCTTTAAGATAACAATCCCAAACACTCCCTTTACCTCATTATTGAATATCTGTTTATACTGTAACCCTGTGGACTAACATTTTTATTCGGTATACTTTGTTCAGATGATACACTTGCCATTTTCTCTCTACTAGACTGTTGTGATTGAGGAACATCATCATTTTAGCAAGGTATTGTGGAACATGACTCTTTACGTACTTACAGCTCTTTATTTACATTTACATCTGGATTCTTTGCATACATTTGTGCTCTAAGCAAGCTATTTCATTGTTAACACATGGTATTTTGTGGTTACACTTTCGCTGTCCATTCGAGACATAATTAACGGCATCTTCTTGGGTGTCATAATAGGACTGCCCATTGTCGCTGTTATTATTCTGATTGTACAGGTACTATTAGCTCTATTATTCGATCATATTCTATGTTTTCTATTGCACATACGTTGAAGCAATGGTGTTCTCTTATGTTTGCAGAAACTTATGGCATAACCAAACATTGGGCATCAAAAAAATTTCTAGACGACCACCGTTAATTAGTGTTAGGCAAAGTAATAAAGAAGCACAGAGGGGAAATGACGACCTTTGTTTCGACTAGCATAGAATATAAACATCTGCAAGTAGTTTTATTGCTTGGATACACCGTTAGTCAGTTTTAGCACCTATCTTGGTTGTGACGTACGAATCAATAATTGAAGGTTTTTGGTGTGTATCGTGTGTTTGTCAATTGAGGTTTCGTTGTGTTTATGTATTTATCAATTGCTTCTTTGGGAATTTTGTTGTTAAATTTAGGGTCCTGAGAAAAGGTGACATTTTTTTTTTTTACATTTTTAGATACCTTAAAGGCTTTCTTTCTTAGATTTATGATATTGCGTTGTACACTTTATAGCTCAGTTACACATGATACGAACTCGGGGTTATAAGTTCATTGAAAACAAAGAGTTATTAACTTGGTCATACTTTGGTGCAGGTTACCGATGGATGGCTGCTTGCCGGTTAGTTTCCTGGTATTCAGTTGGCTCACACTGTACTTGCAGATTAGATTGATGCTATTCCTTGCATACTTGGGTTTTTTTGGTCTTACGCGGTCTTCAGGTTGTAACACCAGGCCCTTGCCGAGGGGTGTTTGCCGAGGATGCTACTTGGTATGCTCAAGATATTTGTCAGACGAGATACTGTTTAGATGTGCTTTTGTTGCTTTAATTTGCAATACATGAACCACCCTTGGATTGCCATTATCCCTGTAAGTTTGGAGTTCAATTCTTTTCAGTTTGTTACTTTTATGACATACTTTGTCACACTGCCCGTTTACGAAAAGTAAAAATTTCTTCTTTTATTACCATAAAGTGTTTAAGGTCTACCCAAAAAAACGAATTATTTTGACTTATTCAAGGTCAATTCATGTTTACATTCTTCCTAAACATTCGGCTTTCCATAATGTTAATTTACAATCTATTTCTCAGAGTTTTATTACTCGACTAATGTTATTCAGAACTGTAATGGTTTTACCCAAACAGGCCAAATCACAGCAATCCACACCCTCTTTATGCTACTGATACAAAATTAATAACAAAATATGCTATGCTCTTTAAGTGGTTTTAAACCTCGCCGCGAAACAGTGTACATAAGAGCCAATAAAGGGTCGCCTTTCCCCGGGTCGGTAACCTGAACAGGGTCACCCAGGCTTTTTTTTTTTTTTTTTTTTTCTACTGTCATGAACCACACGATTGATGTGTCTCGATGTTTTAGTAAGTAACTTTATACGTTTAAATTTATAGGTTTTGGTGGACGATGCATAGGATAATAAAGTGCGTCGTATTGGCACATATAGCGGTGAGTAGGAATTGGTGTAAGTTGCAGGTGGTTTTTGAAATGTTTAATTTATGAGTATGCCTATGATAATAACGTGTCTACTTTGAGTTTAGTGAAAGTTGCTTAAGATAATAAAGTGCGAACCGATGGCTGTAGAATATGATCAGGAATTAGTATGTTTGCCTATGCCTTTTTAGTAAAGTTTGCCCACTGTGTAGGATAATGAAGTGCCCACTGTGCAGCCTTATCAACTTAACTAAGTAGATCTATTTATAGTCTTTTTTACAAAATAGTTCATATGCATATAAGGTTGCATCTAATTCGGCCAAAGTACTTTCGTTTTATCTCTTTACATTTCATATGCATAGTAGTAAAGAAGGATATATATATATATATATATATATATATATATATATATATATATATATATATATATATATATATATATATATATATATATATATATATATATATATATATAGCATTTTGGCCTAACCGTATAGATCTTCTGCTAATATGGGAATTAGTTGCAACACAAGGATTTTATAACAAAAGAGCAGCACATACACGCGCAAAGATGTATTTTGACCAGCCCTTTTTTAAGGCCTTCGGTTAGAGCCTTAGATTTCCTTCTTTTCGTTCATTTTTCCGGCAAAACATTAAGGTAAGTAGTAGATTTTTTTTTTTTTTTTTTTTTTTTTTTTGCATGATCAAAAGTTGCGCTTTTATTAACTTCTGATTTGAGATTTTATTTTTTGTATATGTGCGTAAATGGACGAGAACTTGGGATCCATGTGCGTCGCTTTACACTAGCACCTCCTCCTGTAGACCTGTACAACAGTGGGTCTACATCTTATTCAGGTTAGTTGTGGATTAAGCATACATTCAAAGATGGTTTTAATGCGAGGCAGTGTTCCATTCCACCCTGGAAGACCTTGATGCACCTGTATTCTCTCATACCATGAGACCAAAAGATGTAGCTCACATGCTTAACTATAGATGTAATAATGTAGCATGAGGGATGTCGAAATTATTTGTAGAAGATGGATGAGTGAATATTTTTTTGTTGAAAATATCCATAGCTATACAATTATAATATTCGTATGGAACTTATTCATACATAATCTTTTCATCCATGTAACCCATACTTTGGTCTTTTATAGACATACATCAACACCGCACTCCCGCAGCAACGCGCGGGTTCTCAAACTCATTTGTATAACATGTCAAATGCAAACACATTGTGTTGTATACATAGCATTCAATATGAAAGCGGTTGGGCTTACACATAGTGCAAAGCATGTAACATAGGGTAAGTCAAGAAGTTTTACGCGAAGAGTAATGTGTGTTGTTAGTTTTTATTTCAAAACTAATGTAATGTTTTACTTTCAATTTCATTAAATGTTCTTATATGTTGTTTGATAGATGTTAAGAATTTTTCCTAGACTTTAGTTATCGTGTAGTACAACCGTTTGCAATTACATTATGATATGTTCACGTTCTATTTTGAACGCTACACAAAACACTCATTAATTATCTGCCGCTAGGAACCATTGCTATGCACGGGTATTCGTCTAGTACATTCATAATGCACAACTAGATTTTGTGTTTTACGTTTTACCTGTTCAACCACATTATTAATAATATCTATACTACTTATAAAGGAAAAACAGTAAAAGTGAAAAGTTGAGTTTTTAACACTTGGTCATATGAGAGAGAAAAATAATTTAATTAATACTCTTATTAAAATAGCTCATTACTTAAAAGTACAATGATTTATTTACATTGTACAACCAATTAAAAACATATCTACCAAATTAAATACAACCAATTAAACACAAACCGGGTTGACCCGAGACGCTTCAAACCCAGTGGGTTGACCCGGTTTAATTTGACCTGTTTTCGACCCAACCTAGCATGTTGACCCAGTTTAAATCGACCCATTTTTCGACCGGAACGGTTCAACCGGTTGAACCACCTGGGTCGAACCAGGTTTCAAAACATTATGTTTAATTCCCAAATCTTTAAACTTTTATTATTTTTCATTTATAACATATAAACTTTTTTTTATAAATAAACTATCTGTCGTTATAAAATCCCGTTACTATGCACGGGTACATACTCGTCTAGTTAACCAATATATAAACTCATATCAATGCGTGTCTTTGAATTGAAATTGTACAATTAATAGCATATGTTTCTAATTTTTGTATACTCGCATTTATCGAACAGATATTATGAGCCTTTTGTACAAGTATTACCCTTGTGAATGATCAAGAACGAAGCTCTAGCTAGTCTTCGATCTAGGTTCAAAAATAAGTTCATCAGTAATATCTAATAAAAACAGCAAAAGGTAACCCGGCAATGATACTATTATACATAAGCGTAAAACCACCCAAGATCCAAACTAGGCTCAGCAAGACTCGCAACCAGTCTTAGGACAGCAACATACTAACTAACCATATGTGATATACTGATATGTCAAACAACGTAACTACTAAAATAAATAGTACACTCATGTGTTTGAACGAGTAGATTCCATGACATGATAATGTTATGCAACGCTTCTTTTAAAGTACCTTCGTCGATCTCCTTCCTAGCATTACATTTATTAATTAAAAACCACGTTCAGATATATGGTCAGGAGTTTATAATCTAGAAAAATTGTATGCGTTTTGAATAAAATGTATACTTTTTAGAACAAATTTGTTTCAGGTGAATATATCACGTACACTCCTATTATCTACGTGCGGACCGATCAATGTTTCTTTAACCATCTCGATAATAAGATGAAATATACGTAGTTTGACCAGACACCGTGTATCCATCCGTTTTCTTCAAACCCAAGCCGGCCAGTCGTCATGCTTTTTTCCAAAACAAGTAAAAAGGTTTTAATCTTGGATCGAAAAAATAAACTTTCATATGTCGAAAGCACGATCATATACATACAGAAAGCCCCAAGATCTTGTGTACTTTCTTGGAAGACACGAATTGTAGGACACATAATGAAGTGATAGCAATGTCTATTTATCTAACCAGACGTACATGATAATTGTCACACGAACAGAACAAACAAAACCGAAGTCAAGTCACATGAAATTGTCTAGTTGCAAAAAGGATTGTAGAATAGTCACATATATGTCATAAAAATAGTACCTCATATCATCTATATGGCAGTCTCAAATCCGAATGGTTCAAAAGAAAAGTTAGAAATAATCCAATATGTTCCCTTTAAAAGGGACTTATAAAGGTCTACCACCCAAAATGTTCCTTTGCAGAATAATTACTTTGCAACTTTTCTACTTGGGACCGCCCGACAAAACAAAATTGCAATTTTTGCGGAAGAATAGTAGGTACATACGCAATGAAGAAAACTTCAAAACATTTTGTACAGGAGTCGAGTGCAAATTCAATGTACAAGAAGACTTTACTACTAAAAATCTGATACTACATTATTGACTAAACCAATAACTTGTAGAATTGGAATTCTGCAGTGAGTTACTTTTTTTTGAGCAAACACAGTGAGTTACTGAATCCAGTTAATATATAGTATAAAAGTCAAACAAGTTGCCTTCACTTGAGAAGTTTACATATTTTTTCTTACATGTCGAGAGGTTTGACAGGCCTTGTTCTGGTCTGATTTATATCTTTAGGAAACGTGACATAACATGAATGTGACATTAACTTTTTTCTTAACAAGTGCAAATCATTGTGCATGAGGGCATCCCCACATAACATCAATGTGACATTAACTTTTTTTTGTGCAATCATGCATATATGTGCTTGTTTCATCTAAAGTGGGACTACTTTTCTAAGTGTGTACTCAAGACTTATCATAATCTAATTAACTTTTAAATATGTATTATATGTTACTTAAATCAATAATATGTCTGCTTCATAGGGTTTTTATGACATTAGTAGTATTTATTAGATGATAAATAAGGCCCAAGCCCGGTATGTGGGGTTGGGTCCATTAGGGTTTTATTATTTATTGCCTCTATATATATCGTATCAATAAAACCTTGTGCATTCTTTTTGCACTTACTTTGGTTTCTTTGTTCTCGAGTGCCAACGCAAGCCGGCCACATCCGCCATCCAAAGCTTCGGCACCACAAAAACCACCATCATGTGATAGTTTAAAGTTCGAGATGAATGATTGCATACCGTATCTTAAAAAAGATTCAAGCATGGCTAAACCTGTTACTTCTTGTTGTTCGGGGGTTCAGGATGTATGGAAAGTTGATTCAACATGCGTTTATGAAGATTTGAAGAGTAAGGTCGAGTTAGGGTTCAATATCAATGTGACAAGAGTCGCTCATGTTTCTTCTGCTTGCGGTTTTATGGATGTTTCTCTGATACCATGTTGGACAATGAACCCCGTAGGTGATACGTTTTATTTTGGTTTATTGCTTTATTTTGCTTTCTTAGTTTACTGCTCGAGTTTGAGCTTTTGCGACTTCGCCGCTCGAACTGCGGGGGAGTATTAGATGATAAATAAGGCCCAAGCCCGGTATGTGAGGTTGACTCAATTATGGTTTCATTATGTATTGCCTCTATATATATATCGTGTCAATAAAACGTATCACCTACGGGGTTCATTGTCCAACAGTACTGGAGTACTGACATAGAGCGTAAGGAATGCCTTCCAATCAGATCGAGGAGATTCAGTTGAGCCAAAAGTAGTTTTGTTGAAAGTAATAAGCTAAGGGCTTATTATGTAATTTTTGTATTTGTGTTTTCTTGTTTTATATTTTCAGGTTTGGTGATTTAAGCTTGAGGGACTGGAGTTGACAAAGTTTAGAAGATGGAGGTCTAAAGTTGCTGAGTGGAAAAGTTCACAAGTCTGACTTTGTCAAAGCTATATAAGCTTCTCTTCACCTCATTAGATAGTTAGTTTTAGGGTTTACAACTGTGTGCACTTTCACACAGTCATCGTATTAGTTTGTTAGTGATTTCTTGTAAAACTCTTTCTTTCTTTTGTATTGTAAAACTCTCATTACATGTATCAACCATAAGGGGAGGTTGGTTGGGTTGATACTAATAAAATTTTGTTTGGTAAACTGGGTTTTGATCTTCTCTTTGTATAAATTTAACATGGTATCAGAGCCAGGTTGGCTTTGATACAAAGAGGTTGATTTAATCGGTTTTTATCAAAATTAGGGTTTCGTTAATTTGGGGGTTTTTTGATTTCTTGTCTGATCTGAGTAGATCAAAGGGTAATTGAATTGGTTTGTGGTTCAATTGCATGTTTTGGGTATCAATTGAAGGTCAATTGATATTTTTCAATTTTTAGGGTTTTCTAAAAATTGGGGGTTTTTAGTTCTGAGTGTTCTTGGTGTTGGTTAACGCGTGTTAATCAGTGTTTCAGTCAAGATTTGTCATAAATCTTGAGTTTCTTGTGTTGTCATCAAAATTAGGGTTTACTGTATCAAATCCTAATTCAGGAATATAGCATTGTTTGATTATAATTGGTTTCTTATTATATCTTTGTATTTGTTTTTTACTCATAACTGTGTTTTAATCAGTTTTTTCTTGATTTGTTTTTTTTTCAGGTACTTGTTTCTGGTTGGTTTCCGCTGCTTATTGGTTGTTTGGTTTGATCATCTTGATCAACTTGCTGGCTGGAATTGCGTGCACTGGGATAGAAAGCTTATTGGTTGTTTGGTTTGATCATCTTATCAGTCAATTTTTTCAGCAAGTTGATCAAGATGATCAAACCAAACAACCAATAAGCAGCGGAAACCAACCAGAAACAAGTACCTGAAAACTGAAAGGCCTAATGAAATTGGTTTTATGCAAGAACAATGGGATAGATGTAATTCTGTGGTTTTGTCTTGGATTCTTGGTTGTGTTTCACAAGAAGTGTTTATGGGACAAATTTATTCTAAAAATGCTAAACAAGTGTGGGATGAGTTAAAAGAAACTTATGATAAACAAGATGCTTCTATAATCTTTAATATGCATTATAAAATTCACTCATTCACTCAATCTGGTTTAACTCTCTCTGAATACTATCACAAGTTTAATGCTCTGTGGAGACAATATGACTCTTTAGTCAGTTTACCAGAGTGTACTTGTGAGGGTTCTGAAAAACTTGAGGCACATAATAAGTTGATAAAACTGATGCAGTTCTTAATGGGTTTGGATGAGATTTATGCTCCTATCAGAAGCATAATCCTTACCACTGATCCTATCCCTGATGTGAAAGGAGCCTTTGCTACCTTGTCCAGGGATGAATCTCACAGAACTGTTCATACTCACAATCCCATTAAGTCTGATAACAGTACGTTTGTTTCTAGGACTAATTCTAGAAACTCTAAATTGGTCTGCTAATAAAACCTCATTCACTAATAACAGAAAGCTTAATAGACCTAATTTGGTATGTACTCATTGTAAAATGAATGGTCACACTGTTGACAGATGTTTTGAATTAGTTGGATATCCAGCTGGTTTTCAAAAGAAAAATGGTTTTAATCAGAACAATGCTAGCAATGCTTCTGTTTCAGGACAGAAGGATAAGTCTGGTAGTTCATCTAATTCTTTTACAGATGAGCAATATCAGAGACTTATGGCTCTTATCAGTGAAAAGTCTGGAAACAATAGTATTCCTGCAAATGTTGCAGGTACTAATTGTGTTATTAGCTTTTCTCATTCCAAATTCTTTAATCACAACACTAATATAAGCACATATAATATTTACATTGGTTGGATTATTGATTCTGGTGCAAGTTAACATATGACTTACACTATTTTACACATGTTTAATGTCATTGATGTTTCCAAATTAAATATGACTGTTGGTCATCCAAATGGAACTAAAGCTCAAGTCACACATATTGGTAGTATAAAATTGACTGATAAGATAACTATTCATGATGTTCTGGTTGTGCCAGGATATCAAGTTAGCTTATTGTCAGTTCATAAACTCAATAAAGATAACAAATGTAGAGTCATTTTTGATGAAGATGTTTGTTTTCTTCAGGATTCTGTTCAAAGGACCCAGATGGGGACTGGTAATCAAAATAATGGTCTGTATTTTCTTAATACAGGTAAAAAGTTAACTAATAATAACATTCAAGTTTGTTGTTTGTCTAAGTGTATATGGCATAACAGACTTGGTCACCCCTCATACCAAGTTTTGAACATTCTAAAACACAAACTTAAAATTGAAAATGAATCTAAAATTGATCCTTGTGATGTTTGTCATAAGGCAAAACAAACAAGGGATCCTTTTCCTCTTAGTGAACATCAAACCAATGAAGTTGGACAGATTGTTCACTTAGATGTTTGGGGTCCTTATAAAGTTCAAAGTAAAGAAGGATATAAGTATTTTTTGACAGTTGTTGATGATTTTTCTAGAGCTGTTTGGGTGTTTCTTTTAAGGGGGAAAACTGAAGTTTTTTCAAATATTGTCACTATCTTTAATCTGATTAAAAATCAATTTGATAAAACTGTAAAGATTTTCAGAAGTGATAATGGAACTGAGTTTGTGAATCAACAAATGGATAAGTTTTGTAAAGATAATGGTATTCATCAACAGACTTCATGTTCTTATACTCCACAACAAAATGGTTTAGCAAAGAGAAAACACAAACACTTGTTAAATGTTGCAAGAGCCCTCATGTTTCAGGGGGGAATACCTTTGAACATGTGGTCTGAATGCATTCTAACTGCTGTTTATTTAATCAACAGGACACCAAGTTCAGTGCTATCTGGAAAGTCACCTTATGAACTAATCTATAATTGTGAACCTAATCTCTCTCTTTTAAAAGTTTTTGGATGTTTGTATTTTTCAACAGTGGTGAATAATTCAGACAAGTTTTTTCCTAGGTCAGAGAAATGTGTCTTTATAGGCTATTCTTTTAATAAAAAAGGATATAAGTTGTTCAGTTTGGAAAGTAAAAAGGTATTTTATTCAAGAGATGTAAAATTTTATGAAACTGTTTTTCCTTTTAAACATAATTCTGAAAATAAAGAATTTGAGTTTGAGTTTCAAAATACGAATAGCCAAAACTTTTTTAACTCTGGCTTAGGGACATCAGATGAACCCTATGATGATGAGAGAGGGAAAAAACCATCTAAGGTTTCTGAAAAAAGTAATATAAGTGAAGGCATAGACCGTTTTTCACCTGGAGGCTCATCTAAAGATATCCATAAGGATGAGGTGGAGCATCCTGATATCTCAGTTGATGTCAACAGTGAAGAAAAGGAGAATGCAACACTTGATGAGAATGATAAAATATCTGAGGGTGATGATGATTATTATCAAGAGTTTAATGATATGTTTCATGAAACTATTATAACACCTGTGGTGACTCCAGAAAGATTAGCAAACATGAAAACTTATACTAGACATTCTAGTAGAAAGTCTGTACCTCCTGTTAGATTGAGTGATTATGTTCTAGGTGGAAAAGTAAAATATGGAATTGACAAATCTGTTAATTACAGTAAGCTTAGTAAGGAAAATTATGTGTTTTCCACTACTCTTAATAAAATAATTGAACCTAAATCTTATGCTGAAGCTAGTAAAAATCCTAAATGGATTGATGCTATGAATCAAGAAGTTGAAGCATTAAACAGAAATGAAACTTGGGAAGTTGTTGAACTCCCTGATGGGAGAAGAGCAATTGGATCCAAGTGGATTTGGAAAATTAAGTATAAATCTGATGGAACTATTGAAAGATACAAAGCAAGGCTTGTTGCTAAAGGTTATAATCAAAAAGAGGGTATTGATTATGAAGAGACTTTTTCTCCAGTAGTTAAAATTGTTACTGTGAGAATCATAATCAGTATTGCTGTTAAAAATAGCTGGCCTTTGTATTAGCTTGATATTAATAATGCATTTTTATATGGTGAACTTAAAGAAGATGTTTATATGCAATTACCTGAAGGTTATTTTGATAAAAATGACAAAAGGGTATGCAAGTTAAAGAAATCTTTATATGGTTTAAAACAAGCACCAAGGAAGTGGAATGAGAAACTTGTATCTGTTTTAAAGGAAAATGGCTTTTGTCAAAGCAAAAGTGATTTTTCTTTATTCACAAAGTCAGATAATGGTGTGTTTCTTGTTTTGCTTGTGTATGTTGATGATATTGTCATCACTGGGAATAATGTTAAAGAAATTGAAAAGGTTAAAGATTTTCTAAGAACAAAATTTCTTATAAAAGACTTGGGAAAGTTAAAATACTTTCTGGGCATAGAGGTTTTAGAAGATGATACTGGTTTGTGTTTAACACAAAGAAAGTATTGCCTAGAACTTCTTGCTGAGTTTGGAATGCTTGCTTGTAAACCAAGTAAGACTCCTATTGAATCTGTGAATGTCTCAGAGAAAAATAATCTTAAAATTGTTAAAGATGAGCCTTTATCTGGTATTAATAACTATCAGAAGCTAGTTGGAAAGTTGATATATTTGACTTTAACTAGGCCTGACTTATCTTATGCAGTTCACTGTTTAAGTCAGGTCATGCATAGTCCTATGCAGTCACATTTAAAACTTGCTTTTAGAGTATTGAGGTATCTTAAAGAGTCACCAGGTAAAGGTATTTCATTTACCAAAGATGGTTGTTGTGACATGAAAGTATTTGTTGATTCTGATTGGGCTAAATGCAAGATTACTAGAAAATCTGTGACTGGTTTTGCTGTGTATTTGGGCAATGATCTTGTTTCCTGGAAAAGTAAGAAACAGTCTGTGTTGGCTAGGTCTTCTGCAGAAGCAGAATTCAGAGCTATGTGTAATGTTACTTGTGAGGTCATGTGGATTTTAAAGGTCTGTAAAGATCTTAATGTACAGGTTGAGTTACCTGTTGAAATGTTTTGTGATAATAGTAGTGCAATGCAAATTGCACAAAATCCTGTGTTACATGAAAGATCAAAGCATTTTGAAATTGACTTGTTTTTCATAAGAGAAAAGATTTCTGAAGGAATTATTAAAACAGTCAAGGTTAAGTCTGAGAATAATGTTGCTGACATTTTTACAAAGGGGCTAGGTGTTATTGAGCACAGAAAGTTTTGTGAAATGTTGAAGCTAAAGGATTTATATAAGCCTTAGCTTAAGGGGGAATGTTGAAAGTAATAAGCTAAGGGCTTATTATGTAATTTTGGTATTTGTGTTTTCTTGTTTTATATTTTCAGGTTTGGTGATTTAAGCTTGAGGGACTGGAGTTGACAAAGTTTAGAAGATGGAGGTCTAAAGTTGCTGAGTGGAAAAGTTCACAAGTCTGACTTTGTCAAAGCTATATAAGCTTCTCTTCACCTCATTAGATAGTTAGTTTTAGGGTTTACAACTGTGTGCAATTTCACACAGTCATCGTATTAGTTTGTTAGTGATTTCTTGTAAAACTCTTTCTTTCTTTTGTATTGTAAAACTCTCATTACATGTATCAACCATAAGGGGAGGTTGGTTGGGTTGATACTAATAAAATTTTGTTTGGTAAACTGGGTTTTGATCTTCTCTTATGTATAAATGTAACAAGTTTTTAGTGCAAAAACTACTTATGATAAAATAAAAAGATAAGTCGTTTGATTCAGTACAAAATTCAAAACCCCATCAATCAATGTCCAAGACCAGGGTCGATCTCATAACCATGTGGTTAGCAAGCAGTTTGGCCTGATGCATCGACGTGAAAGCTAGATATTGTGCAATAATTATAACGTAAGATTACTATCATATCACATTCTACATTCAGATTGATTAAGTGCTTAACATTAAAGCAAAATTTAAACAACATTGAATATACAAGTATACAACTACTGAAACAAACAAAAAAACAGCAACACATTCATGAATCAGAGATAGTAGACTCAGTTAAGAATGTTAAGAATTATCTACAGACTACGGCCACTTAAAATACAAGGTACATTCTAACATGCGTCACCTTAACATCTTAGAAAAATGGATACATTTTCAAGAAAATGTATCACCTCTATGACAAAATTGAATATTGTTTCGGTCGGATTTCCTTAAATACCAGATGTCTATTATCTTCAGGCTGTCCATTCACCATATCCTTAACAATCTCAATAATAAGATGCAGTATGCGTAATTTCACTTGACCACGTTTAGGTGGAAGCCTTCCATACGGTTTCTTTGATCCCAAGACTTTCGACATGTGTGTTTTCTTTAAAAGGAAGTACTCCGTATAAGATATACAATATATCTTGAAGGAGATAGTTTGATATTGCGAATGAAAACATAAGTGGGATCACATATATATACTCGAAGCGATGTACGTGCTCTTCACTCTTGAGTACTTTCTTGGAAGACACGAAATGAGTGACGTTAACACATACACGTCATAATTGAAACATGAAGAGAACAAAATAAAAAACCGAAGTCATGTCACTTGAAATTGTCTACAAAAAGCGAAAGAATAGTCACTTAATGTCAAATAGGATCTCATAGAATCCAGATGGCATTTGTTTATCTCCATATTATCTAAAGATGGCCCAAAGATGTTTTGTGTGATAAGGACTTTGAATGGTCTACCACCCAAGTTGTTCCCTACGAAAACGACTTTGAAAGCTCCTTAACTTGGGACCGCCCGACAAACAAATTGTTGTTTTCCTTGAAACATGGTACAACAAAGAAATGAGGACATCAATAGTTTGAACAGAATACTCAAGAGACTTTTTCTATGTCAAAAGTACACGAAAGGTGCATAAGAATTTATCCGTAAGATTACATTATCTACTGCATGAGCTGAGATTTTATAGAAACGTAAGCATTCAAGCGTTCAACGATGAAACAGTAAATGAAGAGTTAATATTCGCTATTAGTTTTACTTTTTCGGAATTTTTATTCGTGTTTTGACCCATTCAACCCATTTTGTTTATACATACCTGCTAAACAGACCCCTTTTGTTTCTGATATGGAATGGCTTTTGGGTCAGATGGTTGGGCTCTCAATAAAGAGCGTTATTTAGCCCGTATAACAGAGCATTGGGCTTTTGTATTAACTTATTAAATTTTTAAAAGATGATGAGCCCATGGTTACGAGCTTATGACATTAGACATGTTATCAACTCAACTAGATAAACTGAGAAGTTATAAAAAGTGAGCCGTGAGCTCTTTTAAGTTCATATTAGCTCACAAGCTGGGTACATAAGCTAACACGTACAATAAAACTTCATTTTACTCTCAAATCATAAATTGAAGTTTAGAGGAAATGTGGCCTAAAATATCATGTTTTCAGTTCAGTACACGCAGAAAGTTTATCGTTAACTTGTAGTTGATAAGTTTTAGTTTAATTATCATTTTGGGTTGTGATTTAAGAACTAAGAACATTAATATGGTTGGCCTGTAACTACAGTTATACAGTTTGCGAGGAATATCTAAGATAAATTAGAGAAGACAAGCGAGCAACAATTTGTATCGGTCAATAATTTATGAAAAAAAATGACACTGGACATACCAGTTTTTTAGCCTTTTTTTTTTTTTTTTTTTTTTTTCCTTTAAAAGTAAATATAGCAAGGCAAGCAATGAGAAAAAAAAATACAACATAAAATGGCGTGCTCTAAGGCGGAGCAATAAAAAACAACAAAAATATCCATATAGGAAAGATTATACAACAAGCAAGTCATTTGGATTTGAATTCGTTTTTATCTCTCGAAAATCAATTCTTAAAAGACCGATGAAAAGTCCATAAGAGCGACATACCATTTTTTCAGCTAATAATATGAGGATTACTATATATACTAAATACGGTCACTTCGGTAGTTCGGTGGCATTTGATTGGTTCATGGTATTCACTCCCTTAGTTCGCAGCCCAGTCCATTACATTTTGCCTATATATATTAAATGCGGTGGGTTGCAGCACTTTGGCCCAGTCCATTACATATGTCAGAGTCCAGTAACTTTTTTTTTTATTATTATTATTTTTTTTTAACGAGCATAAATAAGCTGCAATTAGCTTTCCAGTTTTGCTGCTCCTGAATTGATACACTATATTTGCGTTGCGGCGGTTCGCAGCCATCTTTGTTTATTTTACTAAATTGCGACTTTAAGTCACAACAAGCAAACTATGTGTAACACGTAATGCTGTATTGCTTTTTCATTTTAGATTTTTTTTTTTTTTAAGATCGGAATCGTAAGATCGGATTGAGATCGGAAGATCCTATTTAAATGTTTAAAAATTTTATGTTTCTAGTAATTCATATTTAAAGATAATTGTATAACAAATTAGAGAAGAAAACAGAGTTTTGAAAGTTATAGTAATATAAGAATGCGACGCGTAATACTCTAAAAAAAAAAAAAAAAAAAAAAAAAAAAATCTAAAATACAAAAATATCTAATCGGTAATTAAGGACGCTAAATCTCTTAATAAAAAAAAACTATATATATTGCTCTTATTAAACATTTACAGTAATCAACGACTGCTATATTGTTTTAATTTAACAAAATTCATTCATTTATAATTTATTAGTTAGTTAAATTAAGGGAAGTATGATCGAATCGGATCAGATCGAGATCTTACGATCCTATGGTAAGATCGAGATCATACTTAAGATCCTATGAAGGATCGGCTCATTTTTTTTTAACGGAATCGTAAGATCAGAAGATCTTAAGAGCTAAATCGATATATTAACAATTAAAATGTTTGTTAGTACATCACTCTTTTGGCGAGCTATGCCTAGCGGTTTTTTTTTTTTTTTTTTTTTTTTTTTTTTTTTTTAATAAAAAAATAGGTTTTTACCTCTGATGTCAAGATATCTATGTAGTTATACTTTTAGATTTTCTTTTCTTTATTTTTAATAGCTTTAATTTACTTCGGTGCTATCACACTTTTATCACATTCAGTGTTGTCAATGAATAATTTAATAAAATCGAAGTAAAATCGTACACATAAAAAAAATAAGAAAAAGCAACAAATATAAATAATAAATAATCAAAAGACAAAAAAATGAAAAAATAAATAAATTATCACATTTGATGTTTAAGGTACCTAGTAATGTAGAATAACCTCTCCACTTACCTAATCAAAACAAAGAAAATGATATTATCGGTACCTTCTTACACATTTTTTTACAACCAATATCTCTTCTATCATCTTCTGTTTTGATAGGAAAAGACCGCGTAGCTTTTGACTTGTCAAATTTTAAAATTATTGTTCCGTACTTTTTTGACAATTTTACACACTTTATTAACAGAATAAGACAATTTTTAATGGTTTTATGCTCCGTATTTTTTGTATTTTACTACTTTTACTTATCAAACTTTATAATTTATTTATTTTTTATTTATTTTACAGTTTTATAATAAAAACAAAATTATAAAATAAATAAACAAAAAAAATTAAAAATATATTACTTGCACTTTAAAGATTACCAATAAAAAAACCTTCTTTTATAATATCAAGTTTTACAAATTTAACATATTTCAACCTTTAGATTTTAGACAATACTCATTGTTTTCTTAATTAATGGATACTTGTGTCCAATAGATTCTACCCACGGTGTGCTTTTGTTGCTCCCCAATGGGGGTCACACCAACAACCCATATATACCCTCTTAAAAAAACATTAAACATTGCAAAACCAAAGTTCAATCAAATCAAATTCAACATTTGGTTACTGTATCATGTTTAGCCAAAAAAATGTAAACCACCATTGGTTCCATCCATATGTTTAGTGTTATTATTTAATAAAAAAATAAATTTGTCTACCTTTCTAAAAAGAAAATGTCTAAACAATTTTTAGAGAAAAGTGTTTGGATAAATTAATGTGTGTTTCGAGAATATTGCGATTTTTCTATGTACTAACTTCTCATGCATGCAGCAGAATAATTTTTTTTACTCAAATAATAAAAACTTCATTTCACACATGTAATAAGCACAATTATATACTCCGTATATATTTAAAATTTTACACAACTGACGTGTAAAATCACAATTTTATGTGTTCAGGATTTAATTAAAAACACTATTTCATGATTTTAAGTTTACCCAATGGGCATCCAACATTCCAACTATCCATATAATGATCCTTAAATCTAGCTACCACATCACTTCACATCTTTGACTTTCCTCCAGCTGAGTACTATCAACAATATTTACATTCTCCAACTTGATAAAAACAAAATTTTCTTGTTTATAATATAATCTATATTGAATATATTGTATATAACTATAAACTATAGTTTATATATGTGATTAAAAATAACTTTGTTTTATGTCTCTATATATGTGAACAGGTTTAAGCAAAAGATATGTTAGACCTTAATCTAAGTGTTGATGAGAGTGACTTCATTTCGGAATCTATGGAAGACAACGGTGGCACTTCAAATTCATATGTCGTCAACATGGAGACGTTGAGTAGCGCTGGGGACGAGCACGGTTCTTACCCGTGCTCGAATCTTGTGTATAGCTTTGATATACTAAAAAACAATAATCTAGATGGTAAGTCAGATACGGTTGCAACAACCCAGCTTTTTCCATCAAGTGTTGGAGATGGTGGTTTGGTTCAAGGTCATATGTTGGATAATCGTCGTGGAGGTCGAGTGTACGATAGATTATATGTGTTACAACAAGAACATCAACAACAACAACAAAAGCAACAACAAATGAGGAAGAGTAGGAGAGGACCAAGGTCTAGGAGTTCTCAGTATCGTGGTGTAACATTTTATCGAAGGACCGGAAGATGGGAATCACATATTTGGTTAGTTCATAATTTATCTACTATGCATTAACATTACTAAAACCCATGGCCTTTGGTCATCAACCAAGAGATTGTGGGTTCTGTTCATCCCAAGCTCATTGATCCAACCTATATTTAAGATTTAACAAAAAGTAAAGTAACTCCGAATTATGGGCCCTAATATCTTCCACGGTATATGGGATGTTGAAATGTAGACAGTCTTACCCCTACCTAAGGTAGAGAGGCTGCTTCCTAGAAAGGACCTCCGGCCTTTTTTAAGGGATTTAACGTTTTAGCTTATTTGACATATTACTCAACTCATTACTCTTTTATTATGTAGGGATTGTGGGAAACAACTTTATCTTGGTAAGCAATTACTTAACTCACTGGATTTAATTTTTATTATTATTATTATTTTTAACTAAAAATTACGTAGTAAAAATTTTGTGTTATGAAATATGAATATGTTCTTGTAAAGTACCAGCTGACATGTTATTTTTTGTTTGCATCCTTTATGTACTTGATCTTGTAGGTGGATTTGATACTGCACACGCTGCTGCTAGGTAACTAACAAATTAATTATCTTGTTCTTGTTTCATAGTATTATTCAAACATTAGTTTTTTCATATGCAACATTTTTTTAGTTACGAATTTGATATATTTGTATAGGGCGTATGACCGGGCTGCTATAAAGTTTCGTGGAGTTAATGCTGATATTAACTTCAATATCAGTGATTACGAGGAAGATCTTAAACAGGTATGTGTAACATGCCTAACCCGGAACAATAGAATCCAAGCTCAGTAACCTACCGATAAACTTAAAATTGTGACATAAGTTATTAGTGGTTTACAGCTTAAGGCCGGCCTTTTTACAAGATACTCAAAGTTAAATTCTAAATATATTTGTAGATACAAAACTTGACAAAAGAAGAGTTTGTGCATATTCTTCGACGTCAAAGCACAGGGTTCTCTAGAGGAAGCTCGAAGTATAGAGGTGTGACGCTACACAAATGTGGTCGTTGGGAGGCTCGAATGGGGCAGTATCTAGGAAAAAAGTGAGTTTACTTCATCTACAACTAAAAATAATGTGTCGTGATTAAGTATATGGTAGTTAAACGATATCATACATGCAGGTACATCTACCTTGGATTGTTCGACAATGAAATCGAAGCTGCAAGGTCCTCTTAATCACATTTAGCTCGATTTTCTAATTTTCATCAGAAATCCTAACTATTGTGTGTATTTTTATGACAATTTATCAGGGCTTATGACAAGGCTGCTATAAAATGCAATGGAAGAGAAGCGGTCACCAACTTTGAGCCGAGCTTGTACGAAGGAGAGCTAAGCAATGGAGGTAAAACCGTAACATTTTTCATTTAATTACTTCTGGAGGTTCATATATTTACTAATGCTGATTCGCCTATTATGACTACAGAAAACAACCAATTTATAGATTTAAACTTGGGCATTGCCCCTCCATCTTTAAAGATTAAGGACAATGACATCTTAGGGAACTTGCACGAGATCAACTATATCTTAGGTGACATGTCTTCTCATGCTGCAAGAACAAGGGTAATATTGTGAACCTCTTTATTTCATCGTTAACAAAAGTAGAACATATAACTTCATTATTACGAATATTACCCATATTGATATGTTTTGTCGTTCTACTATGAATATGTTTACTTGATCATCTGGATATGATGTTCATTCTAAAGATTTCTTTCATGTGAACTTTCAGATTGGCCAACATCCTACAATGATGTCGACATTCGGAACAAAAATGCAACACCTCCAACCAACACATCACGGTGGTATTCCTTCCGGTTTTTATCCTGTTTATGAGGTAACTTTCTGCCTATTATTATCAAATATTTGCTTCTGCACCAAATGGGACACATATAAGGTGGCAAGTTTGCCTCATTTACTTAATAAAAGGTCGATTTGGGGCATATTAATCTATAACGGGTCGCTAAAGGAACAAATCAAAAAAATGGACCAAACTATTATAAATTCCGCAACCTCCTAAATCACTGTATGTAACATTTAGTTAACTAATCAAAATTTAGTCAAAAAGATTAACCCAGCCAATTACAAATGCTATTATATCAATATGTTTGATCTGCCGCAAATATATGCCTGTTGTACTTCGTTTTTAAGAGTTACTAGGAGGTTAATTCAGGTTTTTGATTATCAGGGAACTGCGCTAGACAAGAGAATGGCTAACAAGTGTCCTTCGTATTGGGAAACACCGGGTCCTTGTGGAGGAGCGACATCAGCACCACTCTTGTATGCTGCAGCATCATCAGGATTCTGTAATTCATCATCAACGGTTGCTGCTCATATTCCTCACTACAACTACAATGTCACCACGATACCACCTTACTACTGTAGGAGCTGAAAGTAGAAGTAAAAGAAGAACACAGAAGGATGAAGAATTTTGTCATTGTCGATTACGCTAAGAACATTTTGCATGCGCACCATTTAGTTCTAAAGAATGTATTCAATCGAACATATATGTTGTTATCTCTTATGGTACCTTTTTGTTACTTGCATTGCGTTCTCGTGTAGAAAAATTTCGGTATTTTAGGTTTCGCCCCCCCCAATTTAATTCGGTTTCGACCCCCCATAGTGTTAGGAAAAAAAAAATTTAGATCCCGACCCCCCACTCGAAATTTCCAAGCTTCGCCCCTGATAACAAATGCATGATAAGGATTAAGAAGGGTTTGGTATTAAGTCTTTTAGGGAGTATGATTTTAGATGTGATTTTGTTACTTGCATTGCGTTCTCGATTTTATTTTATTTTTTTTTTCCGGAAGAGAAAGAAAGAAAATGAAAAAAGTAGAAAAATTATTATGTTTTCGAGTTTTTCTCGAAAATAAAAGAAAGTTACAAATGAATTGATAGGAAATTGTTCAGTTTGGAAATAATGTGGTCATATAAAGTTGATTCCATTGTGATTGCAAGTCAAAAAAGAAAAGAAAAACAAACTGTATAGACGGGCAGTAACCGTTGGAAGATTGACAAACGAGATTTGATAGTGGTCAAAAATGAGTCACCTCCACTTATTACTACTCCTCAATATTTCACAAAACCTATGATTTGTCAAATCATACCAAAAATAAAACTAAAGTTACCCAAACACCCTTTTGCTTTCCCAAAGCCCTTTTGGAGTTTTATACAATAGTGTTCACATCGAATTGTTCAAATAATAAATGTCTATGAACAATTGAACATAGCAAATTCTGAAAAGCAGGTTTTAACACATTTTATTTACTAGTCAATACTCTTTTATATTAAAAAAATAAAATGAATAAAAAAAAATATAGAAAGTTGTTATCAAATAATTGTTTCTGTCAAAATTACGACGAATGAAACTTAAATGACTTATACAACACTTTCATTAGCGAGTCTAGCTAGGAAGAAGCTAAAAAGCGAACCACGAAACAACTAGTGTGTAACAGAAACAACAATCTGAGGATCAACTATCCACACGAACCACTTTAATACATATTTGGTTCTGTCTGTTTAGCTATAAAGATGAGATTAGTTAGTTGCACAAAATCTAAGATCAAGTTCACATATGGCAACCTGAATGGTTTTGCATAAAGCCACACATGGTTCGCTTCACCCAAACACGCTGAGTCGACTAAAGACATTAAAATTTTCAAATCTTTCTAATAAAGAATTCGACCAAATTTAATTGCATATCCCAAACACATCGTGTCAGCTAAAATACCCATGTAACTATGCTGTAACTTCATATAAGTTACATCTACTCAATCACTTTTTAGACAAGTATATATACATTAGAAATTTATTACACATGTTTCAGACCAGACATGAATACAATTATTTAGTAGGAAAAACATTCTTACACTGCATTAAATACCGTTAAGTTACAAACATTTTGATATCTACTAGATGGTTACTCACTAACTTTAGCATGCAACCTTCTTTTTTCTTTTTCAACATTAAAAAGGATTCTTCTCTGTCGATTGGTAGAGACTTTAATCTAAGAATGCATTTACCCTTATCCCAACACAACACAAATTCGACACGAGTAACCTAGGATGGCTATATGACAGGCTGTTAGATTCATTAAATAATGATAAGACAGAGGTACTAGGTTGGTTTCTAGCAACGGTTCCTCAATCTAATCAGTTAAAAAGGAGACTTCTGTTTCGCAGGTACTTTTGTTTGGTCTGTCAACCATGTTTTAGTGACAGACGGTCGTCAGATTCTCTTTGATTTTTCTCTTGTTCTTTTCCACTTCTTCTTTTAACCGTGCCACTGTCAACTCATTTCCTTTATCTTGTTTTATTCGGAGTATTTGTTGTTCATAAAAGACAAAACAAGTAGCAATGGGATATATATATTTAAGTTGCCATGATATTAATGTACCAGCAACGTGTATGTGTTGTTTTATCATACATGCATACCATGTAGATAAATATTTTAATGTGCGAGTGTTGCAGTATGGCTTAACCTGTGGAGGAATCTATGATAGGGTTTATTTTCCGAAGATGGCATCCCATGAGAAAAGGACTCATTTTCGTAAGAAAAAAAATATCTATTACGGCGAAAGCTTGTGAATACTTCCGAGAAAAAAATTGACGACAAAAGGAGATGTTTGATCTAGCGGTGTTCATGAGAAATTTAAGTCCTCAATTAAGAGGTTCTGAGTTCAAGTCTATTGTAAGTGACTAGCATAATACCCGTGCTATGCTGTGATGACGGCAAAAAAAATGAATAATGCAAGAATAATTGACGTCAATATATAGTAATAGTAAAGAAGAAAAAGTTGGTGGTGGTTAGTGTTAATTGTTTATTGCAATTATAAAAGGAAAATTCATATGTGGTTTATTTATGACGTAAAATTGAATGAATATACTTAATTATATTATGCAACTTGTCATGAAGATATATTTATGCAATTCTTTAATAAAGAAAAATATGAGATGTAGCTCGATACGAAATATATATTAAAACCACCGACCATAGTAATTGTGTCTCAATAAATTACGTGAAACTAATTAATACGCGATGTTTAATTTTTATACTATAGACATGGCTACGTAGAAGTCAAAATTGTATTAGTTTGTCCAAACTTTTGAAAAAATTGGTGGAGAAAAAAAAAACAAAATATACACGTGACCTTGTGAGTTTTTTTTTTTTTTTTTTTTTTTTTTTTTTTTTTTCATTTTTTGGTTTCATACTTGTGTAAATAACCATTATCATTTAATTGGTTAATAGAATTTATAAGCAAACCTTAAACTTCTAAAAAGAAGTTAATCTTAAATATACTTTTATAGACTAAAGTGTAAAATCTTCATTTTCCATAATTTCTAAAAATATTTATATTTTTGACAAAAACCTTGTATATTTTAAACTTTTTTATAAACTACCACTACCACTACTACCATGACGACTACGACGACTACTACAATTAGATATTATTATTGGCAGATAAGAAAGATGAGGCTTAGGTTTAGGGAGTATTAAAGTAAAAAATATGAGTCTTCTTGGTAAATAGAGATGGTGTTATCTCAGTGAGACAGGTGCCTTGTGAAGGAAGGTAATTATCAAAAACCATGGTTCTGACGGCGGATTTGAGGCAGTTATTGGTTCTAGGCAGAAAGCTGGTGTTTGGTCAAATATTATTGGTTTTTGCTTCGAGTTGAATCAAATGGGAGTTTCCTTTAGCAGTCTTACAGTTAAGAAAGTTTCAAGTGCTAATCAAACTCGCTTCTGGAGTAATGCTTGGATTAAATATCACGGTTATTTAAAGTTTTGTTTTTCACGTCTATTTGCTCTTGAAACGAATATAAATTGTTTAGTCGCTAAGAGATGGGCTTTATTTAATGGAGTTTGGCAAGGAATGTGGCTTGGAGAAGACAACCTAATGTTCGCGTGTTGGATGAGCTTTCTTCGCTATCATATCTTATCAATGGGCTTGTTCTCAACATTTCCCGTGAAGATAAGTGGTCCTGCTCCTTAGATGAATCAGGTTCCTTCTCTGTGAGATCGCTATGTAAGACTATACAATCATAACTCTTTGTTATTGAGCTTGAATCCCCGTCTTTTAAATGGAACTCATGGTTCCCCTTGAAGGAAAATATTTATGCTTGGCGGGTTGATCTAAATTGTCTCCCGACAAATTCCAATTTGATGCAGCGGGGCGTGCACCTTCCTTCTTTCACGTGTGCTTTTTGTTGTTCGGATAATGAAGAGACTAAGGATCACTATTTTTATTTTTTATTTTTTATTTTTTTTGCCCCATTATCAAGATTATTTGGTTTAAAATCTGTACTCGGTGGGGTTCTCCCTCAACTTTTAGCCCCTCTTTCTCGAACATTAATTCTGGAAATATCGGCTTCCTTAAAAGACAAGTGGGTGAATAAACTATTTCATGTTGTTTGTTGTTCTTCAATTTGGCATATTTGGAATTTGAGGAAAAAAATTTGTCACGTGTCGTCAGAAGATGAAATGATTGCTTTCTGTAATGAAGACATATTGATTCAAAGGGCGTCTCTCATTTGCGCCTCAAATAGGGCATCTAATCATTGATTCGCATGGAAGCATTGTATTCATAACCCTGGTGATTTGAACATCTTGTAGATCTTTTGGAGTTAAAGTTAGATTTTTTTTTTCATGTTTTTCTTTCTCTTTTCGTCTATTCTTTTGCCCTTCAGAGCCTTTTAGTTTTATCATTTTCTTTCATTGCCCTTTGCAGCCTTAATATATCTTTGCTTTCCAAAAAAAAAAAAAACTATTGTCACTTTTCGAGCCTCCACGTTTACTAACCCGTGCGTACATAGGTTAAAAACAAAAATACGGCAACGATAAATAATTTAATTGTAATACTAACATTCTGTTATGCATGGCACGGGTTTATAAGAATTAAAACGAGAGCACGATATTAGAAATTTAGTTAAAGTATAATTAGTAGTCGTACTTATAGTTTGAAATTCTGAACCCGTATGTGTAATATCACAGTTACAAAATATTAAACACAATTAAATTTTTATATGCCCATATATTAAACTAAAACTTTAAAATAAATTCGATTCATGAGTAAAACCCGTGCACATACGAGATTTATAAGTACGGTTAGTTAGTATAAGTTGGCTCTCAATTTGACATTTTTGAGTTATGTGCCTTATTAAAAAAGCCCAATTGTGTGGGACAATGAGTTACTTTAGTAAGGTATTTATAAACAAAGCCCATTTTAGCGCACACATATGTCTTCAGCCCACATAAACGCATATCTGATATCTCAATTCACTATGTTTGTACATTGTCGCTAACTAAAATATTACTCCGTAGTTTCATAATTTCATTCATTCGTAAATCATGCGTACGTTATCTATCACAAATAACTAATAATCACAAAAAAAATAAACTTCTTCTTGTCCAAATGGTACTCTTGTAACTTCCTAATTTTTGTTAGCTTGATTTCTCGTAATTATGCCGGTACTTTTGAGTAATATATATGAAAATGCTCTTTGATTCCTTATTAACGCCGTTTCGTACAATGGAGCAAATATTGCATCATATTCTTATGATAATAGATGTTTTGATCATCATAACAACGATAACCAATTTCACTGGAGCGAAGTATGAGTTACGTATGATGTAAACAGTTGTATATTTATCTAAGGGTAAATGAACTGCATCTATAATTACATTCTGCAAGATGTTTTGATTATGTATATGCTTATTTAGTATACAAAAATACGATGAGACGTCTATTTATTTTGCAATAAGCCAATAATGTTTTCTTAATGAGAAAGAAAATACGGTTCTTTCCAACTACAATCAGACGAAAATATTCCCCACATTGCATCCACATGGCCAACATATTATAATTCATAAATATTGACCATTTCACTCTTGTACGTTTAGATTGTGTAAACTTTTGACTTTGTTGATGTTTGCCCCTAAACTTATCTTTATTATACGTACAATGGTCAATTATTTTCCTATTTCTAGTTCCATTAGTAATTAGTTAAGGATTACGACCTGTTCGGACGGATGCTATACTATTTTCATGTTTTAAGACAATTAGACAAACTACTACTATTGGATCTCTATTAAAACTTTCAAAGCTTAGTGGTTAAGAAATCCATCCAAATGCAATATAATAATACATATGTAATTATATGCATGCATGGATGCATGTATGTGTGAAGCAAATTTCTGTTTGTAAGCTCTTATTGATGTTGTTTCATTTATATGATAGAATGGTGTCATGGCGAGTCACGGCGAGCTCCACAACGAGCCCACACCCATTGCTCTTATGCCTTAATTGTTTACTTTGTTATTAAATCAAACAAGAATTTAACAATTATTCTTCTCTAAGTTTGTTGTTTCATTTATATGCTCAATTCATTATGACTACGGAACTTGATTAGGTGTTGTAGTTAAAATACATACGAGTTCCATAAGTATATGAAATTGAAAAAAATACATTTCTGTAAAGAAAGATATATCTTTGTGTAAAGGTAAACATCAAAGTCGTATATATAGACTCTTTAATAAAAGGCAAATCACACTAATAAAAACACAGCTTTTAGTAAAGGTTTTTCCACTTTGCCAGTTTTACGATACAAATTTTCCAGCTCAATGTACGACATGTTGATGCAAGCATAGTATCTAAGCATCTGGAAGGTGCACACTACTTTCGACTATTTGTGTCTACGTAACATATTATAAAAAGTGAGTTTAATTAGTTAAATATAGGTTGTTGTTTCTCCTGTTTAGTAAAATACATATTCGACCATTATCGAAAGTTGGATGAAAAATTGAAAATTGTGTATCTGCTGTTCGTGCTACATTATGAATTTATTGTAGAAGGCGACTTTTCATTCATACATGTTGGATTAGCAATATTCAAATGTATAAATGGATGAGGTTTTTCTTTCTTGTTTATTGAAACAATGTGAGCCTTTAAATAAGATGTACGCAGGATAACCGAAGTATTAAAGATGTATATAGAGTTAGAAAGAAAAGTTAATTTTCATGAAAGCAACACTGTGTATGTTGTCGTTTAAAAAAAAAAAAAAAAAAAAAAAAAACTTTATGCTCTTCGTTGTCCACTCATTGTTTTAACCCCATAATCCATCCTACACGAAACAATATGAGATGATAATTTAACCTTACTAACCCTTATGGCGATATACGTATAGTATATAACGTTTACTTAAGCCAGTTTATAATTAGGTGCAAAAGACTTCTATAAAACCCGGTTTCAAGTTTTCAAAAGCACAAGTTTGCAAACTTTTTGACTATTCCAAATTAGGTTTAAAATACGACTCATAACACAAAGCAAAGATTCCAAGCAAAGGAAACTAGTATAGGGAAAGTTGCACTAAAAGTTTAGATTATTTATGCATTTTTAACGTAATAGGCGTCTACCCGTGCATAGCGGGATTTTATAGTTGCAAATATTTATAGTTAAAATAATGTGGTTAAATATTTCATGTAACATTTAGTAATTGACGTTAACAACTCTTCATCATTATCTAATACTAGCAGGGTCCCCGCGCGATGCAGCTGCGGGCACCTTGTAATTTATTTTTTTCGGCTAATAATTTATTTTATTTGTATGTTAATTAGTTTTTTATGGCAAAAGTTTGATAAAATTTTGCTTAGTTTGTATTATTTTATTTATTATTTATTTTATTTTATTCTTTTGGTAGTTTGTTTGGTTTGTGCAATATGTGAACATATTTTAGTTTATTATGTTCTTTTTGTCAATAAATTTACGGATATTAAAATTTTCGTTTAGCTCGTGTCCGTTCGGGCTAGAGCCCGTTTGACCCGTGCCCGTTCGGGCTCGAGCCCATTTGGCTCATTGCCCGTTCGGGCTTGAATATTTGTATAACATGCTTTATTATTTGTATTAGTGATATGCAGGAATTGTGTTTAAGTTGGTTGTACAATATGTTTGATTATTTGTATTTCTTATGTAAGGGGTGTTTAATAAGTGCATTAATTGTATTTATTGACCAGTTAATTAATTGTATTTAATGTTCATAATGATTTATTTATTGTATTTAATGTTAGTATTAATTGTATGTTATAATTAAATATGAGGGGAATTTCTATAAGTAGCATTGGTTGTTGTACTTATAGCTTTAGAAGTTGTATTGCTTAATTTTAAGAATTTCTATTAATAGTAGGCCTTCCTCCAATATAAGATAGTTAGATTACAAAACATCATACCAGTTTCACTTTAATAAATTGTGATTGAAATATGAATCAGGATTGAGAATAGAAGTGATGAATCTTTACTATCTATAAAGAAAAAAAGATCAAAGGTGAAAGTGAAAAAGTTAATAAAAGTGAAAAGTTGAAATGTTGAAAATGTATATAAGAAAATATTGAAATGCATTTAATACTCTTATTGAAACACCCTATTTCTTAAAAGTACAATAATTTATTCACATTGTACAACTAATTAAAAACATATCTACCAAATTAAATATAACTAATTAAAACACAAACCGGGTTGACCCGGGACGCTTCAAACACGGTGGGTTGACCCGGTTTAATTCGACCCAACCTAGCAAGTTGACCCGGTTTAAATCGACCAATTTTTTTACCGGAACGGTTCAACTGGTTGAACCACCCGGGTCAAACCGGGTTTCAAAACATTATCCATTACTTAAAAGTACAATGATTTACTCACATTGTACAACTAATTAAAAACATATCTATCAAATTAAGTACAACCAATTAAAACAAAAACCGGGTTGACCCGGAACGCTTCAAACCCGGACGGGTTAACCCAGTTTAATTTGCCCCGTTTTCCACCCAACCTAGCAAGTTGACCCGATTTAAATCGACCAATTTTTCGACCGGAATGGTTCAACCGGTTGAACCACCCTGGTCGAACCGGGTTTCAAAACATTATGTTAAATTCCCAAATCTTCGAACTTTTATTATTTTTCGTTTAAAACTTATAAACTTTTTTTATCAATAAACTATCTGTCGCTATAAAATCCCGTTGTTATGCACGAGTACTCGTCTAGTTTGTAAAAAAGAAAAAAAATTGTAGAGATTGTTTAATTTTCATAAGAACATTAAATTTAGAAATTAAAAAATAATAATAATAATAAAATTGAGGCAACTTTTAAAAAAAAACTTTTTTATAGTAAATAAAAGATTGAAATTTACGTTTTAAATAAGTATTTTAAAGATTAAATATTACTCATTTTTAAGGATTAAAGAAAAATATGTATTACTCATTTTTAAGGATTAAGGAAAAATATGTGTGCATTATGTAGTAGAGATATATGCTAATTTTGAAAAATATAATATATTTAATTAAAATGAGGTGAGTTATTTTACATACTAAGTTTTTGTTACAAATTAAGGGACAAATCCTCACCATCCATCTAGTTTGATCTAATGGTGGGGATTAACCTAAGATTTAATAAGACAACCTAAGTCCATGTTTTTTTCTTGTCCTTTTTGTCTATCTTATTTATTCATTTTTTTTTTCCTTTTTTCTTTTCTTTCTTTCTTTATTCTTTTTTTTCTAACTTCACGTTTATTCTATAATTCAATTTTTTTTTTATTTTTTTTTGGCGTTTTTTTTACGTTTTTTTCGTTTTTCATACATATTCGTCGGTTTTTTACGTTTTCGTCAGTTTTCTTACATTTTCGTTCGTTTTCATACATTTTCATCCGTTTTCATACGTTTTCGTCTGTTTTCTTACGTTTTCGCTCGTTTTCATACGTTTTCGTCTATTTTCTTACGTTTTCACCCGTTTTCATACGTTTCGTCCATTTTAATACGTTTTCGTCCATTTTTATACGTTTTCGTCCGTTTTCTTACGTTTTCATCTGTTTTCGAATTTTTTTCATACGTTTTCGTCTGTTTTCTTACGTTTTCGCCCGTTTTCATACGTTTTCGTCTGTTTTCATATATATATTCGTCCATTTTCTTATGTTTTCATCTGTTTTTGAATTTTTTTCATACGTTTTTGCCCGTTTTCATACGTTTTCGTCCGTTTTCATATATATTCGTCTGTTTTCTTACGTTTTTGTCTATTTTCATACGTTTTCGTCCGTTTTCATATGTTTTCGTCCGTTTTCATACGTTTTCGTCCATTTTTATACGTTTTCGTCCATTTATATACGTTTTCATATGGTTTCAATCTGTTTTCATTCATTTTCGTCCGTTTTTATACGTTTTCGTCCGTTTTCATTCATTATAGTTCGTTTTTAAATGTTTTCAAACGTTTTCATACCTTTCTGAATATCACAAGTGATATACTGTGATTATCAGAATATCACTTGTGATATTCAGAATATCGTGAGTGATATTGAATATCACTCGCGATATTCTGAATATCACAAGTGATTTTTAAAATTTTGTAACATGAAAATCACAAGTGATATTCAGAATATCGCAAGTGATATTCAAAATATTGCAAGTGATATCTGAATATCGCAAGTGATATTCTGAATATCACAAGTGATTTTCAACAAATGTTCTGTGACATGAAAATCGCAAGTGATATTCAGAATATCGCAAGTGATATTCTGAATATCAAAAGTGATATTCTGAATATAAATCACAAGTGATATTCAGAATATTGCAAGTGATTTCACGCTTTTTTTAATTCACGTTTTTTCAAAAGTGATATTTTGAATATCACTCTGAATATCACAAGTGATATTCTGAATATCACAAGTGATTTTCAACAATTGTTCTGTAACATGAAATTCACAAGTGATATTCAGAAAATCACAAGTGATATTCTAAATATTACAAGTGATATTCCGAATATCACAAGTGATTTTCAACTAATATTTTGTAACATGAAAATCACAAGTGATATTCTAAATATCACACGTGATTTTCAACTAACGTTTTGTAACATGAATATCACTTGTAATTTTCTGAATATCACTTGTGATATTCAGATTATCACTTGTGATTTTCATGTTACAAAACATTAATAGAAAATCACTTGTGATATTCATAAAATCACAAGTGATATTCAGAAAATCACAAGTGATATTCCGAATATCACAAGTGATGTTCAACTAATGTTTTGTAACATGAAAATCACAAGTGATATTCTGAATATCAAAAGTGATATTCAGATAATTACAAGTTTTATTCAGAATATTATAAGTGATTTTCACATTTTTTTAATTCACGTTTTTTTCAATTTCTTACGTTTTCTTCTGTTTTTGTTCGTTTTCATACGTTTTCTTTCGTTTTCATACGTTTCTGAATATCACAATTGATATTATTAATATCATAAGTGATATTTTGAATATCAAAGAAAATCACTTGTGATATTAAGAATATCAATTGTGATATTCAGAAACGTATGAAAACGGACGAAAACATATGAAAACGAACAAATACGTATGAAAGCGTAAAAACACGCCTGGAAAGGGACAAAAACGTATGAAAATTTGATGAAAACGGACGAAAACGTATAAAAACTGCTGAAAAGTATGAAAACAGACGAAAGCGTCTGAAACAGACAAAAATACATAAAAATGGACGAAAATGTTTATAAACGTATGAAAACAGATAAAAATGGATGAAAGCATATAAAAACAGACGAAAACGTCTGAAAACAGACGATAATGTAAAAAATTGATGAAAACGTTTGAAAGCAGATAAAAACGTCTGAAAACGTATAAATACTGCCGAAACGTATGAAAATAAACGAAAACGTTTGAAAACAGACAAAAATTTACAAAAATGGATGAAAACAGACAAAAACATATGAGTATCACCGAATATCACTTGTGATATTCAGAAACGTATGAAAACGTCTAAAATTGGCCAAAAAAATTGAAAAACGGACGAAAACCTATGAAAATGAACGAAAATGTAAGAAAACAGATGAATATGTAGGAAAAATGACGAAAACGTCTAAAAACGGACGAAAACATAAAATAATAGAGGAAAACGTATGAAATCAGACGGAAACATATGTAAACATATGAAACCGGACGAAAACGTATAAAAACGGATGAAAACATATGAAAACGGACGAAAACGTATATAAACGTATGAAAACGGATGAAAACGTATAAAAACGGACGAAAACGTCTGCAAACGGACAAAAACATATAAAAACGGATGAAAACGTATGAAAATGGACAAAAATGTCTGCAAACATATAAAAACTGACGAAAACGGATAAAAACGTCTGAAAACAGACGAAAACGTAAAAAAACGGACGAAAACGTATAATAACGAACAAAAACGTCTGAAACAGACGAAAACGTAAAAAAACGGACGAAAAAGTATAAAAATGGTAAAAAACCTCTGAAAACAGACAAAAACGTCTGAAAACGTATATAATCATGTGAAAACAGACAAAAACGGACGAAAACGTAATAAAATGAGAAAAAATCGTGAATTTATTTAAAAAAGAAAAAAAAAACGTGAATTGAAAAAAAAAAAAAAAAAAAAAAAAAAAAAAAAAAAAAGTGTAACGTTAATTGTAAAAAAGAGCCAAAAAAAAGAAATAAATAAATAAAGAAAGTGAATAATAAAAAAGACAAAGAAAAAGGAAAGAAAAAGACATGGACTTAGGTTTCCATGTTTAATCTTAGGTTAATCCCCACCATTAGATCAAACTAAATGGATGTTGGAGATTTGTCCCTTGGTACGTACAAAAAAACTAGTCCCTAAATGAACTTTTCTCTAATTAAAATTAGTAAGTATTGAATACAGAGCCCTTAAGACCGTAGTTATTACCTTCACTTTAGCGTTATATCAGCTTTTTCTCTTTACAATCAATTTCACCACCTATTTAATGTGATAAGACAATAACTTCACTACAAAAATATACCCCACTTAAACACATATATATCTCACTAAACACACGCACAAACATAAGAAAACACACACTTACGACTCGGTCTTACAATCGACAAGTCATCATTTTTTGTGTTAAATGCCAAAGGCTCGGTCGTTTGGCCCCGTTACGGCCAGTCTGATCCTCCTGGTATGTTATTTCATATCGTACTGTGATAATTCTTTTGTAATACTATATCATAAACTTGATGAAAATCGTTATATTTTTTGGAAAAATAAATAGCTAGTCATTCTTGTAGGATTTTTTTTTTTTTATTCTCTTTTTTAAAACTTATATAGGATTACTGTTCAAAATATATATACGAATAACAAAAAGCAAAATCTCACTTTCTTTAACATACAAGTTTGGCAACGGTCGCCGAGTTGCGAGCGTGCCTGTTTATTTTGTCCAATTATTTTTAGTCTTTGTTTTTCGTTTCTTTTTTTTGTTGCATAAGCAAAGTATAATATTTAACTAGCAGTTGTTCTACTGTTTTTTATCCCATTTTTTGGGGCGAGTCTATGCAATTTGATTACGATTGCAGCAATGATACTAACATACCCGGGTAATAATACTAATATTTTCCAAGTCAATAAACATATTTTGGTAATAATACTTACATGTTCCAAACGCGTGTTCCAGTTTCCTGGAAAGGCTATGTATCTGGTATATAGCATTCCCATCGCCGAAAGCTTATTTTTTTTATTTTTGATTCCAGTAGTAGCAGTGAACCGTAATCTGATGCCACAGCAGTTTCAAACATCATGCAGCTGCAACCCTTCGACTGTCAACTCCTCCATGCAAGTCCATCTACTATACCACTCCCTATTTGAGCTTACTTGAAAATGTAGTACTTGTCTCTTTCTTATTTCGGGCCTGCAAGCATAAAAATGTAACTTTAGCTGGTTATTGAAAATTATTGAAGTTCTAGAAATATAAACCTCCATTCTTTACAATTATGAATATTTTAATTTAGTAAAGATTGAAACCAAGAAAATGAAGCAGTTGATCATAAAAACATTCGACAATGTAAATACGAAGCCTAGTTTCCTTTTAACAGCTGCTACTTGGCAAATGACCAATTCCATGATTTCGAAAACGGAATTATACATGCACCTAGTACTATATCCATTGAAAAGTTACTGAAAGCGGCCGTTGTTAATTTGGTGTAACAACTGCGTAGAAAGTAGCGGCCTAGTACTATATGAAAATGATAGTTAAAAACTGAAATTAAAACGTACCTTTTTTTTCAGGTTGTTTGACTCCAATGTACTTTGGAAAATCTTGTACACAGCTGCAATCAAACATCCCTCGAGCTTCACTTTAGTATCCATTGAAACGTCTTTCGACGCTTCTTTCAGCAACACATAGGCTCAGATATAGAAACTCACCGCCATTATAAAACTTCTGGCATGGCTGTAGCCACTTTTTTTTGTGTAGCTACCACGCCAAAATACGGAGTTAAGTGAAATGCGATGATCATCATTGCCTTAATAGTTATGGGCAAAAGAATTCTATTGTATGTTACCATTCATGTGGCATTCAAAATACATTTTCTGCAAAAGTGTTACCGACATGTTTTCTAACAATGCACAGGCTCAAATATACCAATTCACAACCATTATAAGCTTCACGCCGTGGCTGCAACCACATCCCAATGTGGCTGCCACGGCAAAAAACGGACGTAAGTAAAATTAGAAGGCTCAGAACTTAGTTCATCATAGCCAGCTTTATTTGACATACCGAAAAGGAATATATGACCCGCGATGGCTGCAAACATCACTTCTGTGATGATGGCAACATCATAGCATAACTGAGCTTAACCCAACCATCATCAAACCAAACATCAAAACCAAAGTACATTTAAGGGGGTACTCAGCCTAGACATGTTATCGGCCTACGTTTAGAATGCGTTATCGACCCGCTATGGCTGCAAACCTCACTTCTGTGATGCTGCCCCGCCAAGATACAGATAGATTTGACATGCTCTAAAAATCCAAGTATCATCAGACGAAACATGATAACAATATAGCATAACTGAGCTTAACCAAGGCATCATCAAACCAAACAACATTACCCAAGCACATTTAAAGGGATACCCGACCCATACCTGTTATCGGCCTAGGCCTAGAATGCATTATCAACCCGCCATGGCTGCAAGCATCACTTCTGTGATGCTGCCCCGCCAAGATACGGATAGATTTCACATGTTAAAAAATCCAGATATCATGAGACTAAACACCATAACACCATAGCATAACTTAACTTAACCAAGCATCACTTCTATGGCTGCATCAACCAAATTGACTGTCTGACTGCAACCGTAACCCGGATCAAGTTACCTCGCCAAGACACCCCCGGTCTTGGCTGCAACAATAACCCAGATAAGGCACAGAAGACAGGGAGACTTTCCATGGTTGTAATCACCAAACAGAGTGGTTGCCTTGCCAAAAGTGATGCTTTTAGGTTTCCCGGCAAAATGTCTGGCTACCGAGGCCCGTTTATTTTGTATATATACATAGCATTATCACCTGAATTGATTAGGTACATGACATCTGTAGTATTTGTCTTATGGTAGACAAAGTTAGATTACCCGATGCCTTGGTCGCAGAAATGGAGGTTGCTGAGGCGATTGTCTATCGCACTCTACCATCCGTCTATGTTTTGCATCTAGGCAAATTGGGTCAGAGCCAAGACACGGACATTCTCAAGTTTGTATGAACCCACTACCATTCATGTAAGACCCTTAAAAGGCCAGACATAACGAAGGCAAGAAAACAGCAGTTGATGTGTTAGTATAAACGGCTAAACGGTCCGCCAAAGTATGATCTCAATATAACTCAAATCAATAAATAGCCTGAAAACCAATAACATAACACCTAAATCATACAGGTAAACCTAGAATCGAACTAATCCAAACAGAAAAACCTAGAATGGAACTAATCGAAACAGAAAAAGTAATTGTACAAAGCTATCATCATCGCCTTAATCATCGTTGCAAGCACAATACTGGCATGCTTGCTACACCAAGATACATTATGAGGTAAAGAATAGACAAACATACAACTAAGCAGGCTCATATATGCACATATAAAATCGACACTAAATACACGGCATGGCTGCAACCACGATACTGGTTTCCCCGCCAAGGACCGTGCGTCGAAAAATGTAAGTGTACAAAGTTATCATCATCGCCTCAATCATATGGTACATTACCTTGTATATATTGACGGACGCAACGAAACTGGTTTATGCTTGGTGTTCAAATGAGTAACAATGCATCCGAACACAACCGGAGGATATCTAACAAACATTTGAACTGGGACATGGCGGCAAACACACCTGGTTGCAAAGCAATGATTAATCCTATAACGTCCAGTGATATCCCCGTCATGTTACATCCAAATTTCAATAACCCTTTTCCTCTGAAACAAATTCTAAGAACCATCACAACCTGTATTCACATATAAGCATATCGGTCTCAAAACACTTGCTGATTTTTTTGGCCCCTCTCTATTTTGTTTAATCACAATTTAGTCCACCCCCCCCCCCCCCCCCGGGGCTGCAAACACGTTACCGTGATGCCCTGCCATGATAGGGGCGCATAAGACTAATTACAACAACCTCAGCATGACTGAAGGCATAGGTGCGCATAAATTATAAATACATTTTCCATTTAAGCATTTCATCAAGCACTTGGTGTGCAAACAATCTCCTTCATAAACGATCTTTCATTGGGTGTTTGTAATACCTGACACGGCTACAACCACAATCAAGGTGTGGCTGCCATGTTTAGTCTTTTCATCAACACTTTTAATAAACCCCAATTCATATCTAAGCAACACATAAATGCAGAAATTTTTTCTAGAAGACCATAAAACATGGCATGACCAAATAACCAACAACAACAAATTTAAACTTACAGCTTGTAGAAACAACTAAAAACCACTCCGCCATGAAAACCCCTCACAGTGAATCGTAGGATCTTGAAGCAGAAAACAAAAGGCCCAAAACATCAAACCCTAACATAATCGTACGCATTTTACTGTGTGTCTAAAGAATGTTCCACCACTATCAAGCGGCACCCTTTGTACTCATGAGCCGGATTGAGCTAAGAAAGCAACGGATTAACCGATTGAGCAAAAACAGGCCGGAAAAACATGCCGGAAATGGCCCAGTAATTTTGGCGGGAAAAGACAGGGGAAAAACGACACCATATGTCTTTGGGTTTAATATAAACTGTAATCAGATTATATCAGCCAATAAAGACGCAAGAACCTTACTATCTTATAAATCATTTAGGCCTACTAAATATAGAAATACTTAAAATTAAGCATTACATATTTTAATGCTAAAAATATAAGTAATATCAACAGAATTAGACATTTAATACATTAAAATCAATGCAATTAGATATTTACAAGTTTTGTAGCTACATGTACACGCCACTTCCGGCCATTAATGGCCTAAAAATTAATGCAAAAATGGTAAAGGTACAAGTAATATCAACACAATTATACATTTAATGCCTTAAAATTCAGCATTTAAAACATTAAATTAAAACATAATTAATACTATTATTAAAACATTCTATTACTTAAAAATAGAATGAGTTATTCACATTGTACAACTAGTTAAAAGCATAGCTATTAAATTAAACTAGAAGGGTACCCGCGCGTTGCAGCGGCGGGTACCCTGAAATTAAATTTTTCGGTGAACTATGCATTTTAGTTTATTATGTTTTTTTGATAATAACTTTACGGATATCAAGAATTTCATTTAGCCCGAGCTCGTTCGGGCTCGAGTCCGTTGGGCCCGTTTGGCCTGCACCCGTTCGGGCTCAAGCCTATTTGGCCCGTTAACCGTTCGGGCTTGAATAATGTGATTTATTATTTATATTAGTGACATTTAATGCTGGAATTGTGTTTAATTTGGTTGTACAATATGCTTGATAATTTGTATTTCTTATGTAATGGGTGTTTTAATAAATGTATTAATTGTATTTATTAACCAATTAATTAATTACATTAAATAGCATTAATGTATTTTTAATGTGTGCATTAAAGTGGTGTACATTATGCATCTTGTCTTGTAAGTTTGAAAATTATGTGCATTAAAGTGGTGTACACTATGCTTCTTTTCTTGTAAGTCTTAAAAAATTACAAGCATGTATACATCTTTCCTATTAAAGAAATGTTTTTGGTCTTAAACATTTTAAGACTTCTAAATATAGATGTCCTAAATACATTATAAGGTAGTATAGATACAACCAATTAAAACAATCCCTTACTAAAAAGTACAATAAAATTTTCATAATGTAAAATCTAAACAAGCTACAACATAATACAAAATATAAAATAATTAAATACACTAATTAATGTTATTTTTAAAACACCCTAAAATGAAAAGTATATGTTATTATACATATTGTACAAATTAATAAAGCACACAAAAGTTTATACAATCTAACAAGTTGATGGTACATATAGTTTTGAAAACTAGACCGGACCACGGGTTCAACCGGGAATCGGTGTCGCCACTGGTTCGGCTAGCCAATAAAAGCCATCTGAAAATGAACTAAAGAGAACCCGTTAGAACCGATACAAACTTGTGAACCATGCCTAATCGGGATCTATTTCTCCGGTTAATTGTCACAGGGTACCTGCCGCTGTAACGTGTAGGTACCCTGCTAGTATATAAATAAATCCATTTCCTCTTTACAGGTCATCATGGTTATCTTACAGCAATAAATGCTTCTACCTTCAATCTAGAAAATAAATAATGATTCAAGATTGACCATTTGGAAGAAAATTGTTAAAAAGAAAAAAAGTCTTATAACATGTGGTCAGATTAAAATCACTTAGATGATGTTATCTTACTATCTTATAAAGCATTTAACTTTTGGGTTTTAGTCGTACAATAGCAACGTACTTTCACTTTTGTTTCATTTTGGTACGTGAACTGTTTTTTGTTCCATTTAATGTAACATACTTTTGTGTTTTGGGTTACCTTGGTACTTGATACTTTCTGTTACCGGATACAGAGGTATTTTTCTTACTTGGACATGCCACGTAGGCATTCCACTTATAATAAGCTTTGAGTTAATTATATAAATGGTCCTTGTGGTTTAAGGGGTATCACGAAGTTAGTCCCTAAATATTTTTGTTAACTTTTTACAATGTTTTTTTGAATTATTTTTTTCGAAATTTTGTTTTTTCGTATTTTATTTTTAGAATTTTTTTTTTCGAAAAAAATACGTGTAAAAAAAATTTTGAAAAAAAAATTCTAACAAAATTTTTGAAAAAAAAATTATTTAGAAAAAGAAGTTCGAAAAAAGATCAAAAAAATTGAAAGACAAAAAACCGGAAAAAAAAATTTTTGGAAAAAAAAATATTCAGAAAAAAATCGAAAAAAAAAAACAATTCAAAAATTATTTTAGTAAAAAAAATTCGAAAAAAACAATTTCGGGGAATAAATACGAAAACAAAAATTCGAAAAAAAAATTATTCAGAAAGAAATTTGAAAATAAAAATTCAAAAAATATTTTTGAAAAAAAAATCGAATAAAACAATTTCGGAAAAAAAAACAAAAAAATTTTCGGAAAAAATTATTCAGAAAAAAAAATCGAAAAAAAATTATTCAAAAAGAATCGAAAAAAAAAATATATATATTTTTGAAAAAAAAAATAAATAAATAAAAAATAAAAAAAACAATTTCTAAAAAAAAAAACTAAAAAAATAATCGGAAAAAATTATTCAGAAAACAAAATCGAAAAAAAATCCACTTTGATTTGGGACTAAATTTGTGATACCTAGCCACCCACAGTGACCATTTATGTGTAAAAACATTCAACTTTGATTTCTATCCGGTAAAAATGACTTTTTATCCGGTAGCCCTTACTTTGACGTACCAAGGTAGCACAAAACCTGAAAGTACGTTGCATTAAGTGGAACAAAAAAAAGTACACGTACCAAAATGGTACAAAACTGAAAGTACGTTGCTATTGTACGACTAAAACCCTTAACTTTTTTAAGCTATTTAATGCCTTAAAATTCAGCTATACAACTATATAAACTAAATGTACAATTAATTTAAACACACTTTCTTAACATTAAGGGCATGTTTAACACATGAGATTATCGATAAATTATACTTATTTTTTCAAAAAATAAGATACTTAAAAAATAATTTTTATTTAGCAGATAGAACTTATAAGAGATTATAAAAAACTAGTCTTCCATAATCTCTGAAAATTAAAGGTTACTTTATTTAGCTTATAAAAATAATTTCTTTTTATAATCTTTTTAAGCACCAGCTCCAGCATCAGCACCAACACAACCTATTTTTACCAAACATACCCTAAAATACATTAAAGAAAACTTAATTTTCAACAATACAAGTATTCATGCAATTTTTACAATTCATTTGATGCATAATTAACATACATTCTTAAAATACTATTTAATGATAAATACAAGTATTAAAATACATATTACAAGTCATGCAAGCTACTAATTAATGACACTTTAAAAACCCATTTTCAATGAAAAATACAATTAAAATAACATATTATACAAACCAAGCAAACTACTAAACACAAAAAAATAAACAAATAAAATAATACAAACTAAACAACGTTTCATCAAACTTTTGCCATTGTTTATAGACACTAAACGAACAAACTAATGAGTAAAGCTATAGCAAAAAAAACGTACAAATAAATTAAATTATTAGCCAAAAAAAAATAAATTACAGGATACACGCAACCGCATCGCGCGAAAACCCTACTAGTATGAAATAGCGAACCTTTGTTATTACTAGTACCTTCAATCTAGAAAATAAAGAATGATTCAAGATTGATCATTTGGAAGAAAATTGTTAAAAGAAAAAAGTCTTATAGCATGTGGTCAAATTAAAATCACTCAAATGTTATCAAATAAAGAATGATTCAAGATTGATCATTTGGAAGAAAATTGTTAAAAGAAAAAAGTCTTAAAGCATGTGGTCAAATTAAAATCACTCAAATGTTATCAGACTATGCATTGAGCTTTTTTAGGTCATTTAATGCCTTAAAATTCAGCTATACAGCTATACAAGTTAAATGTACAATTAATTTAAACACATTTTTCTAATATTAAATACCTTAAAAAAACTTAATTTTCAACAATACAAGTATTCATGCAATCTTTACAATTCATTTGATGCATAATTAATATACATTCTTAAAACACTCATTTTTTTATACATACAAGTATTAAAATACATATTACAAGTAGATATGGCAAAAAAACTCCGAACCCAACGGATAATCCGATACCCGACCCCGATTTGACCGCGTATGGGGATGGGGGCGGGGAATCCCCGATCCTGAAAAGTGGGTATGGTAACACTCTCAGATCCCCGAACCCGTCCCCAAATATATTTTTTGTACAAAATACATTATATATCTATATTATGTTATCACACTTGATTTCATCATTCTCTATGTGTACTTCTTTTGATCAATTGTTTTAATAAGGCATATGTGAATTCATATAATAAGTTTTATATGATCCAAGGTTGATATAATAAGTTTTTTTCAAAGAAACAATTTTTGTTATTCGTGTTAATGATTTCTAAACAGCATCAATCTAAATGTTTTGTATGATTTTTTTTCCAAAAACCTATGTGCGATCATTTGTTTATAATATAGATTTACTAATTATGTAACAGGGAAAAATCCCCGATTCCCCATTGGGGATCCCCGTTCCCTATCGAGAACGAGGATGGGGACGTAATTATGACCCCCAGTGAGGATGTGGATGATATCAACCATTCCCCGCATACCCGACCCCGTTGTCATCTCTAATTACAAGTCATGCAAGCAACTAATTAATGATACTCTAAAAACTCGTTTTCAATGAAAAATACAATAAAAATAACACATTATACAAACCAATCAAACTATTAAACACGAAAAACAAACAAATAAAATAATACGAACTAAATAAAGTTTCACCAAACTTTTTTCCATCGTTTATAATCACTAAACAAACAAAATAATCAGTAAAGCTATTGCCAAAAAACGTACAAATAAATTAAATTATTAGCCGAAAAAATTAAATAACATGGTACCCGCAGCCTCATCGCGCGGAGACCCTGCTAGTATGAAAGAATGGACCTTTGTTATTACTAGTAGTTTAGTACTAAAAATCAAATACATTACTAAAACAGTTTTAAATAACCATAGCATTCACCAAATCGAACAATCGGCAACAATATGTATAGGTAGAGTTTGTGTTGCCACCAAATCTTATCAGTTTGTTTCAGAAAAAGTTAATATTAAAGTTCGCGGGGAAACATTTGATGTCCAGGTTCAAGAAATAGGAACATGGAGTATTAATATCCTCGGTGAATCTATATATTCGCAATCCATAGAAGACGAAAGTGAAGAAAATAAGGCTGAAAGTCCAGAGGATGTGAACTCCGTTGATGAATTAGATGATCTCATAACTGACTTAAACGAAAACAAAGGGCATAATGATGTCAACTTTATAACAATGAACCCAATAATGAGAAGAACGATAACCAGAATGTAGAAGAAATAAAAATCGCTCAATATCAATCTTCAAATGAAAGAATTTCATTTGATTTAAGTCGTCCACCACACTACAAGAAAGAGGAATCATCCACTAGCAAGTGTTCCACCTTCTTTGCTAGATTTAGGAAGAAGGATATCAAAGGTTTTTCCCTTATCAATGAAATAACTATAATCATTGAAGTTGGAGATTCTTTAGGCTATGAAGTGAGAGGATGTCTCAAATCTTTAAAGAATGATTAATGGTATTGGAGTTCACATAGTTGATAGATGAATGTTCTTTCTATTAATAGTTGTGGCACAAAACTAAGACATAAACGTATTTGGATTAAGGACCTTTGTTTTAAACATAACGTTCATTTTTTAGGTATCCGAGAATCCAAGATGATAAAGTTAGAATTATTCCATCTTAAAACCACGTGGATTAATGATTATTTCGATTATGCATGTAGTTTGGCTCACGGTAGATCTGGTGGTTTAATATCTTTGTGGGATCCTAACGTGTTCGTCAAAGAAGATATTTGGTGTGATGACGCTTTTGTCATTGTTAAGGGCCATTAAAAAATTTTAGATGGTGATTACTTTATGATCAACATTTACAACCCCACGAATCTTTAGCTAAAGTCATTTTATGGAACCGCATTAAGGATTTTATGCAACATCACAGTGGTACTTTTGAGTTATTTGGTGACTTGAACGAGGTCCATTTTGATTCTAGGCACCTTGGTTCCTCCTTTTCTCAATCCGAAACTCATACGTTTATTACCTTCATTACCAACTCTGGTTTAATTGAGTTACCTATGTGAAGACGTTTATTCACTTGGATGAACAAAGCGGGCACAAAGTTAAGCAAATTGGATCGGTTTTTACTATCTAAAAACGCGATTAAGGCTCTTCCCGATGTTCAAGTTACTGCCCTTGATAGGTTATGGCCTGACCACAACCCTGTTTTCCTTCACTGTAATAAATTTGATTACGGTCCGACTCCCTTCAGACATTATCATTCTTGGTTTAATCGTGAAGGCTTTGATGATCTTATCTTTACAGAATGGAACTCCTTTGATCAAAACAGTGACAACCATAACCATTTGTCTCATGATAAGCGTAAATAAAATTAAAGAATGGCTTGGAGTTAATAAATCTAACGAGAGACATCATAAACAGGAGGTCCTTGTTGCATTAAAGAACAATGAAATCAAGATCGATTCAAACACCGCTTCTCTTGAAGACCGTCAATCTCGCATCAAACTTCTTCATGAGATTGATAAGATTGATAACTTTGAAGCTATAGATTTGCAAAAAAAATCTCGTATCAAGTAGGACATTGAAGGCAATGAAAATTCTAAATTCTTTCATGGTTTAGTGAACAAAATGCTTAGAACCAATTCTATTCGAGGCATCATGCATGAAGGTACCTGGAGTCCTAGATCACTAATCCACATCAAGTTAAGGAGACGTTTATGAATTTCTTTAAAGAGAAATTCCAGCCCTATGATTCGGTGACCGAGTTTCCATCCACATCGTTTCCTTCCAATCTTAGCACTTGATGACATCAAATAAGTACATATTATTGTTATCATTTATCCTATGTATTGACTTGTTTTATATTGTTCTATATGAGAATTGATACTTAATCATTTACTTTTGTAATTTTCAGTTATAAACAAGCGTTTGGTGGAAGTTAGCTATTTTGGACGTAAAATGGAGCAAACTGGATCAAGTTGGAAAAGTCTACTCAACTAAAGGAAGATACGCCGTATCATTCTAGACAGATATGCCGTACGAAGATACTTAGACGAATTTGAATTCCATGCCTGACTTTGAAGAATGTGCCGCATGGAATAATCCCATGCGCCGTATATGAAACATTGGTCAACAAAGAAGATCTGACTTGATTACTCCAGATACGCCATATTTCATTCCAGACATACGGCGTATCAATCTCAAGACTTCACCAAAGATATCCAAGACACAGAAGAACATGCACCGCATAAGAGATTGAAGATACGCTGCATCTGAAGACGGTGTAGGAATATCATGAATATTGTATTATTGGACCCCACGCGAAGTTATCTAGATACGCCGCATCTACTTAGTTGATGCGCTGTAGCGATTCCTCAGACAGAAACTATAAATGCCCCATTCGATAGCCAATTTTTGTGTGCACAACAAAACCATTAGGAGACGAATACAGATGATTTGGCAACACAAGACACCACCCAAACGAAGGATTCAGAGCAGTAAGAAGGTTCTTCTAGTGTTTAATTCATTAAGTAGATTTGTTTTATTGTATTAGTACTCTTTAATCCATCAACATTGTTGGCCTTGTCTACGCCATAGGACTCGCCTTTGTATTGTTTTCCCATCGATTAAAGTTTATTTGATGTTTATTTGGTTCTTTATAAATGTGCTTTGATTACCTCTATGTTTAGCCGTGGCTTGTTAGCACTACCATACGCTTCTCACAATTACTTCATTAGCATTATAGTTAATATAAGCTCTTTAAAAAGGTCAAATAATATAGACATAAGTAATCATTAAGAGTTTACTCGCCTGTAAATAAGATACTAACGAGAGAGAATAGATTTTAGTACTCATCCTATAAAACTAGCAATAAAACAAAGTGATAATCTACTTATCTATCGGCTTGACCTCTTATCTATATCTATTTCCTACCTGTGTACGTGTTCACCATTCGCTTATTCAACTCAATAGTTTTATTTACCGTTATTAATCTACCCAATTGTGCCACTCTATGTAACACCCTAATCCGATAAGGGTAGAAGCATTATGTTATGGTGACATATCAAAGCAAACACAAGCATACAACATACATAATACAAAGGAATCTAAAAGGTTACAAAGGAAAAATCTGAAATAAAAGATTACAAAAGAGAACAACAGTAAATACTAAGTCTGAAGATGCAAATGCTTCTAGTTATCTCTAATCCAGAATATCTATCAAAGTGTAGTCTTCTAAGTCCAATGTGCTCTCCACTCATAACCCAGCTTCCCACTAAAACCTGCCGCAGGAAAAGGAAATGCGGCTGAGCTACGAGAGCTCAGTGAACAGATATAAAGGTAACAAGTAATAACAATGAGATAATGAAAGGTTAATGAAGTAAATGAAATAGTGCAAGATATAGTAAGAGCTAAGAATAAAGGTAAAGGAAACAGTAATCCACCACGAGCCCAAGTCAAGTCAAGTCATATCAAGTAACCAAGTAGCCATATATCCGGAGGGTGACCTCGGAATACCAAGTGTGAGGGGATGCCTCAAGGGTTGGAGTTGCGAACTCCCAAGCTGTGAAAGACGTGTATTGTACACATATCAAGTCATATCATGTCTAGGATGCATCCATACACCCCAAACGGCCAAATAACTTCATCTCCGTAATAAAGCAAATAATGAAACGGGATAGGTCATCACTCTCCTACCCTAGAGTCATGCCATAAGTGCATCAATGACACGGGCATGGAACCCCCATGCCTAGTATACAAGTGGTGGCTCGTAGTCTCAAACTGTGGGTCAAAGGTCAAGTCAAGTATCAAGTGTCCAAGTTCAAGGTTCATATCAAGTAGTTCAAGTCAAGGTTCAAATTAAAGGGATCATAGCATAGGGTTCATAGCAAAGGTTCAAATCAAGTGGGTCATATCAACGGTTCACAATTCAAGGGGAGCATAGCAAGGTTCACAAATCAAAGGTTAAGATAAGACAAAGAGTTCATGAGAAACCTGTGAGAAGGTCAGAATATCTGTACCTTATTCAAATGCAAATGACAAAGAAAGAAAGGTCACACAAGAAGAGTCACGGATCACTCCCGCTTCACGGAACCTATAGGAATTAATAATCAAGTGTTACTTTAGGTTAAATAGAATTTAGTTATCCGTTTTAGTATACTTTCCATTCTTAGTAACTTTCTATTTTAGGTACTTTCCAAAAATAGTAACTTTCCAGATTTAGCAAGTTTCCATAATTAGCAGGTTTCCATATTTAGTAAGTTTTGGGTAAAACTTAATATAGGTCATTTTAGGGTTACTTATCATATATTATAGGTTTACAACTAATTCATAAGTGTTTTATATCACAAATACAAGTATTCATACTTAATTTGGTTATTATTCTCAATAGTAGTAAATTAGGGTTTTTAACGTACTTAAACATGTAGTAGTCAAATTAAATATCATATTAGGTTATATAAAGATCATAGGTAGTTCATTTACTGTATTAAACACTTAATTAAAGATTCATTATGATTATGTTACACATATTAATGATATAATAGTCTTTAAGTGTGTAATTCGCCATTTAAGAAAATTTAGCTTGTAATATCAAAATATGTATCACATTTCCTACTTTATTTGCAGGATTTTACTATTGGATAGGTAAAATCTTTGGTCGAACATATCCCAAAACTTTAGGTCAAATCCATTTTTGGATCACTTTTTTTTCGGGATTTTTAATGTATACATAGCATTTTCTTGAGCCTTAGCAAAATTTTCCCTGGTAGATATATATGTTAACTACTTTGTGTAATCTTTATATAATTTTCCAGGTAGTAGAACTATAGAATAAAAATTCATTATCAAAACTAGTTCATATTCGGATCTGCTGAAACACCCCAAAAGTTTACATTTATCGCACCCATTTTGACACATCAGAAAAATCTACCAAAATTACAAGAAGTCACACATAACCCAAATATTACTCCTGAAAAAGGAGAGCTCTAACTCCTTACGGTTTGAAAATGAAAAATCAAAAACACCTACTAATTTCCAGGCACCCGAAAAACAGTTTTGACACTTGAATTTGTAAAATCAGAAAAGACATTCTCCAGGCCTCCAAAAATTATGAAACTTATTTCCAGAAAGTAGACAAGTAGTACTTATTTTTAGACTCAAAAATCACCTAAAAACACGTTGGCGTCAACAGTTTACACATCAATCAATCCGACCCAATTTCTGGACAACATTACATCAATTTACAAATAAAACCCTAATTGCCCCATGTTAGTTACTAGGGTTTCAAGCTTTTATTACCATTAATTGTACCTTGATTTTAGGGTTTAATACTGATTAAAAGACCATGTTAACAAGTTGTGAACATTACAAAAGAACAGGGCCGATTTTCATTGAATACCGATTAGTGTTTTATGGGCTTCATCCCCTCGTTAAACTTCATGTACATGATTTCATGCGTTTCTCATTTCATACAATACCATTTGATTCATGATAATAATATAACCATATTCATACTAGAATGGAACATAGAAATAAGAAGGAAAAGATGAAAAAGATCACCTAGTACTCGATTGGAAATAAGGAACGAGAAAATGAAGGACCAAAACCCGATTTCCCTACTCCTTGACTCTTGTACACATGCAAATCAATACCCCATAATGTAAGAACACTCGAAACTCACTCCTTGGAGTCCTTTGATTATCGTCACAGAAGCAGGAAAGAGGCCACAAGAATTTTATGCCGCTACTTTGTTGAAAGAAAAATAGGTCCAGGGTTTTTTAGAAATTGAAAGCGTGTGTATGTGTGTGGAAAGAAATTTAAACCGGCCTCCCAAATACAAGGAGGGGTTCGAATTGGGCTTATAACGCCTGATTTGATGATGGATTAAATTCATTTGGTCCTTGGTGAGTTATTGTTGCGTAATGAAAAAAAATATGATCCAAAACGACATCCCGTGCAACACAAATGGTTTCCCGAATTTATTTTAGGCCACAAATTTATTTTGGAGTTCAAATATATTCAAAGATTTCAAAATTGATGTTTTGTTATAATTTTATGGTTTTATGGTTAATTCGTTTAATTTATATGTGCGTTTTAATTTTACTTGTATCGTTATTTAGAAATTTTAAAATTATACATAATTTAGGTATTCGGGATTTAGGGTTTTACAGTCTCTCAGGCTGTAAACCCCTTTGCGTTAGATTAGGTCTTAGAACTAACTTAAGAATTAAAAGATTGATAGACATTTAAGGTGTTAACGTTTCACTTTTAGTGTTTGACACTCTACTTACCAACTACCTACATTGATCGGGCACACTGCTAGTTAGTGTATGTTATAGTTAAGTCGGCTAAATATAAATTTAAAACTTGATAATCATAATCTATCCTACAACGATAAACGCACGCATCAAGTTTTTGGCATCGCTGTCGGGGAGTGAATTGTTTAATACTTGTTTAATACTTGAATATCTGTTAGTATTTTAATTAAGTTTTTAACTTTATTAGTTTTTTATATTTAGTTTTAATTTGCTAACTTTGTTGTGTATTAGTTTAATTGCATTCATTGTATTTTTCTGCATATTTCATATTTTCTTGTTTTATTGTTTTCTGTATTTTTGTTCGTTTTTCATTTTTCTGTTTTTCTGCATTTTTACTGTCTGCTGTAATTTGTTGATTTAAACGATACAACGCATCTATTCTTGTAGATATGGCATATTGCATATTTATTTTACATACATCGTATCTTATTTAATAATTCAGGTATGACACATCTATCCCCTAGATACGGCGTATTCTGTTTTTAATCAGAAAATTTTCAAAACCCTAAACACCATACGGCGCATGAGTTTTTCTCATACGGCGTATTATTAATTATTAAAAATAGTTTTGAATTCTTTAAATAACTAGAAGCGGTGTATGGATTTATGTCGATACGGCGCGTTAATATCAAAAAGCTTGTATTTTAAATGTAACGAAAGTACGGTGTATTAGCTTCTGCTCATACGGCGTAGTTCTTTTTATAATTATATGTGATTTGAAAATCAAAACATACAGTGTATTGTTTTCTTTTAATACGGCGTATTGTTTTTCTGAAATAAAATTCTGAGTATTTTTAACGATTTAACATACGGCGTATCCAGATTATTGGATACGGCGTATCATCTGCAGTTATCAGCAACTCTTATTTTTCGTATTCCGTTTTCGCTATTAGTTTTCTGTTATTTTACTTTATCAAACCTATCCTACTGATGCTTTTGTGTTAATTTTAGGACGTGCATGACCAGGAGTTCTACTAAAGACATCATCAAACCTTTCGAAGAACCTGAAAAAGCTTTCCATTCACTTAGGAAGCTTTTCCACACAACTAGCCTAGATTGTTCGAGTTCGATAGAGCTCAATTACTTTTCTGATCAAGAATCTCAAAAAGAAGAACAAGTCATAGAAATAATGACGGAACCAACTATGGAGGAATACATAAAAAAGACCCGAGAAGACTATGGTTCGGTGTTGCTAGACCTAAGTTCGACAAAGAGGCCAACTTTTTAATTAAAGGGTCAATTTCTCAAGGAGTTGCGAGAGAATGTTTTCAGTAGATCAGAGCATGAAGATGCAAATGAGCATGTGGGAAAGATCCTTGAGATAGCAGATTTTTTTACAACTGAGAAAGTAACTATTGACCAACTAATGCTTCGTATTTTCCCTCTTTCACTTTCAGGAACTGCAAAAAAATGGCTGAATAATGAACCTTTGGGATCCATAACTAATTGGATAAAACTTAAAACAAGATTCCTGGGGAATTTTGGTCATGATGAGCATGATCCTGAATTTTCCTGCTGGCTGAGGTCTAAGTTTTGCAACCCAGAAAAGTTGAGCACATATCTCAAAAGCGAGCTCTAGACTTACTGGATAAAGGGGAATGATGAAGGAAGAGCTAACTGAAGAGGTGGCCGAATTATTTAGAATTGAAACACCTCTGTGTAAGGAATCCAAAGAATTCAATTTGTTGATATAAATAATGCCTACAAACGTTATTAATACTTTTTGATATCTCTACGTTTTGATATTCACAAAATGTAAAATCATTAATTGCAAAGATTAGTATGTAAACAAGTACTTAGTTGTTTATATACATTTCTACAACTCAATCACTTAAGGTATGAATAAACAAAATGCCTAATGCATTTTATGTTCAAAGGAACATTTTCTTAAACACTAGATTTTTTATAAAATGTCACAAAACATTTTATATCTTTTACAAAACCATTTTTGGAAATATAGAAATATGTTTTATCTAAAATAAATATATGAATTCAAATTTTCAACCAAAAATGTTCAAGAAAAACCTTCCCCATAAAAAGACAAAGTTGGGCAACGGATATAAGGGGCGGCCCCCTTAATTTACTAGACGGCCCCCGTATTAATTAAGGGGACCGACCTCTTATTAAGGGGGCCGGCCACGCTCCTGCTGTCCCCAGCTTTGCCTATAAATAATGGTTTATTCCTGATTTTTTCCTCACCTTTTGCACTCCAAACTTTCTGATATAATTCTCCATTTCCATTCTCTAAAATCCTTTGATCATTTAATCTTAAGCTTTTGTTTCCAAGTGATTCAAGCTTCCACCATCAAAGTGCAAAAGAAGAATACTCCTTCAACAACTAGAGAAGAAGTATTGTAGTTCAATCTATATTGTTTGCTTGTTGTGTAAAGTGTTGTGTATTTGTAATAAGTAGATCCAAGTGTAAGTAAATAGTTGAGTTGTAAAGAAGTAGTGTAGAAGTAGTGTGAAGTTGTGAAGTAGTTGAGGTGTGAAGAAGTCGTGAAGCCATTGTGAAGAAGTCGTGAAGCCGTCGTGTAGAAGTTGTGAGATTGGTTCTAGCTATTATTAGAACTCGACATTTAGCTTAGTGTCGTTAATTGGTATAAGCAAAAGTGTGTAAGGTTTCTCCACCACAAGGGAGTTTGTTGACATAGTGAAGAGAACTCTCGAGTAGGTGACTCGGGGAGTGGATTAGGGCAAGGAAAGTGTCCTTGTAGCCGAATCACTATAAATCCTTGTGTTGTGGTTTGATCATTCCATCCATATATTTTCATTCATTACTTATTTACATTGCTTTTAGTTACTTACATATATTTGTTCATATAGCTCAAGTATTGAATTCACATAAGATTGAATCGAAGTTTTTAAAGTAAACAAAAGTTTTCACAATAAATTAAAAATACGTAAAACTATTCAACCCCCTTCTAGTTTTCCACACAATTATCTTTTATATATTGATAATGATGTTTTAACTAGTAGTTTACCAGGGTTTAAAGCCTATGATGAATTAAAAAATACCTGGTATTACGAATGGAATGACCAAATACCATGGGTATTTGATAAACCGTGGGAAGATAATAGAGTGAAACATACATGTGAGCCCATTCTTTTCAAGAACAGATACGAGGAATGGCCAACTTGTAATTGAAAAAGGGATGGAACTAGTAATGGGGGAAATTTACCGGGAAAGAAACAAGTTGGTGATAACATTTGTTGGGAATTAAATAATCAGAAGAATCAGCATAAAGGTTTAAGGAAATACATCAAGTACGTTTCTGCTGATAAAGCACAAAGCACGTTTCCAGTGATGGATTCTGCTGAAGAAGGTTTCTACTGAAGGTGTTTCTGCTGATGCTACTATGACTCATACCAACAGCTGTGTAGATAAGTACAACTTATTCTACTGACTCATATACAAGATAATATCTTTGTTGTAGTCATCAAATTGAACACTCCAAGTGAGTTGTAATCCTAGATACATGTTGTATCTTAATGACTAACATGATAAGTCATCAACTAGCTAGAATGAAGCTTAGTCATAAGCTAGTAAATTAGATGAGTCATATAGATTGTAAAAGATCTTTCCTTGGACTATAAAAGGAAGATCTTAGATATGTGTATATACGTGCGTGATACAAGTGTGATAGAAATAGACATATACATAGAAAAAAACATTAGAACAAAACACAAGATTCAAGGTCTTTGTAACCCTGGTGATAGTGAAGATCACTCGTATTATTCTGAATAATATTGAATCGTTTGGTGAAATACTTTCATTGTTCTTTGTTCAATAAACACAAGCGTCACAGTTCCATTTCCAATAAACATTCTAAGTGTGGTTAAGTAGATTCCGCATACTTAATCATATTCACTCAAAGTATCATATTTACACATTAAAAGGTCCAACACCCATAGTGTGTGATCAAATCAAGTGATCCTCTCAGTTGGTATCAGAGCTGCCAGGTTGATACTTTTGATTTAGAAGAAGAAATGGATACAGAATCTATTCAAACAAATGTTGCTGCAAAGTTGCCAATTCTCAAACAGAATGAGTTTGAATTGTGGAGGTTAAGAATAGAACAGTTTTTCCAGGTGCAGGATTACACTCTCTGGGAAATCATTGAAGATGGAAACTCTTTCAAACCCACAACCACTTTATCAACAGTTGAAGGTAGGGAAATTTCAGTTGTTCAAACTATCCCTACAACTGCTGATGAAAGAATAAAGAAGAAGAATGACCTCAAGGCCAGAAGTATGCTGATGATGACCATTCCAAATGATCAACTTATAAACTTCAGCAAATTCAAAGATGCCAAGTCATTATTTGAGGCAATTGTTGCAAGATATGGAGGGAATGAAGCCACCAAGAAGACCCAGAAAACCCTTCTCAAGCAGCAGTTTGAAAATTTCTCATCAACCATGAATGAATCTCTTGACCACATGTTTACAAGGCTACAGAAAATTGTGAGTCAACTTGTTGTTCTTGGGGTTGATATACATCAAGAAGATTTAAACTCAAAATTTCTGAGAAGCTTACCAGAAGAGTGGGCTATGCATGTTGTTGTTTGGAAGAATAAACCAGACATAGACACTATGGATCTTATGGATTTGTATAGCAACTTTAAAATTATAGAACAAGAAGTAAAGAAAACTGGTGTCTCTAGTTCATATACTGGGAACATGGCTTTTATGTCATCTCCTAGTATCTCAAACCCAGTTAAAGATGAAAAGGTTGATAGTGGAGCTGGTGCTGCTAGTTCATCAAGCAGTACCTTTGGTATATTGAATGAAAAGGCTTGTTGTGCCTTTTTCACAAGCCAGAATAATGGGTCCATGCTTACTCATGAAGATCTCTTAGAAATCAATGATGATGATTTAGAAGACATGGACCTAAAATGGCAAATTTCTCTTCTTAGCATGAGGGCTAAGAAATTCTATCAGAGGACGGGGAAGAAACTCACCATCAGCAGCAATGATACTGCTGGTTTTGATAAGTCAAATATAGAATGCTATAACTGTCATATGTTGGGGCACTTCTCAAGAGAATGCAGAAGGCCAAGGCAGCAAGATAGCAAGAACAGAGGTTTTGGAAGCAAGTCCAAGACAGGGGAATCATCCAATCCAAATGCTATGGTAGCTATTGATGGATTAGGATTTGATTGGAGCTTTACTGCTGATGAAGAAGAAGAAGCTTCTCCTCAGACAGCTCTTATGGCTTTCTCTACAGAGGTACAATCTGATAAAGTTTGTTCAAATAATTGTTCTGCTCTTAAAAGTTTAGAAACCTTAACCAAACGTTATGAGAATCAAAGGAAAGAATTAATTGATACAGCTCATAGCTTAACAAATCATAAAAGAGGTATAGCTACTCTAGAGGAACAAGTCATACATTTTCAAACAAATGAATCTACCTTTACTGATGTCAAAATTCTTCTTGAAAGAGAAATAATGTTTAAAAATAATGACATTTGTAACTTGAAAGCTGAAATAGATAGGCTTAGTAAAGCTAAAGAGAATATTCAAATGAGTGTAGAAACACTAGATTATGCATCTAAGGGTGTGACTAACTTAATTGAATGTCAAGTAATTAATAAAGCTAAGTCTGGTGTTGGATACAAATCTGTTCCTCCACCATATAGAGGTATTCCTTCACCCCCAGGAATTGACCTAGAACACACAGGATTACCTGAATTTCAACTACCTGAATTAAAATATGGTGTTCAACCAAAATCTAATGTAGTTGATAATGAACCTTTGAAAGAAAGTGAAAGTTTAAGTAAAACTTCACTTCCAAAGGACAAGGTGTGTTCTTGTAGAAAGTCAGATGGTCCAATCATTGAGGACTCAACATCTGATGATAAAAAGTCTAAACAGGTTATGTCTAAACCTGAAGTGGTTAAGAAAGCAAGAACAAGAGTTCCTAAGATAGTCAAACACAATACTGATAGGCCTAAGACCAATGAAAAACATGTTAGGCAACCAGTAAGATATTGTGAACAATATAGAACCATAAACAAGCCTAGAGGTAACCAAAGGAATTGGTATAGCCTCAAGTCTCTCCAACAAAGAGATAACAAAGTTTGTTACACATGTGGTAGTTTTGACCATCTTGCAGCTTTCTGCAACCAATGGGTATATGGGTATGAAAGTAATAGAGTGAACTACAAAAGGCAAACACCTAAATCTCATTTTCACTCTAATTCTAAAAGATCAAAACCCAAAACAGTCACAAAAGCAGTTCCTGCTGATAGAGCAAAAACTGTTCCTGCTGAAAGGAAAATGGTTTCTGCTGAAAAACCATATATGACTGTTTACCCAAAATTAACAATTAAGGGTTCAAAAACAACTTTCAAACATGCATCTAATATTGTTCAAAGGCCCATTCAAACAAAAGCAGTGGTCCAAAAACAAGTTTGGAGACCAAAAGATACAACTGCAAAGCCATCAGTTTCTGCTGATAGCCAAACAGTTCATATTACTGCTAAGGGAATCAAGGCAAATGCTGTTAAGGCCTCAGCATGTTGGATTCTTAAATCCAATGTTGCATCAACAATTCTCAAAAGATTACATCCCATTGATGCAAGAGGCGGATCCAAGTCAGAAATGGTTTGGATCCCAAAACAAAACTAATTCCTTTATTTATGTGCAGGGACATTCATCAGCAGATACTGAAGATCAAGGATTCTCAGATAGTGGATGTTCAAGGCACATGACAGGCAACAAGTCTTATCTCTCAAATTTTCAATCAGTAGATGGCGGCTATGTTACCTTTGGAGGAGGAATTGGAGGAAAAATTACTGGTAAAGGTACTATTAAAACCGGTAAACTAGATTTTGAAGATGTGTACTATGTGCAAGAGCTTAAGTATAATCTTTTTAGTGTCTCACAAATGTGTGACAAAAAGAACAAAGTTCTCTTTACTGACACTGAATGTCTTGTATTTTCTTCTGATGTTAAGATGCCTGATGAAATTCAAGCACTTCTTAGAATTCCAAGAAAAGGCAACATGTACAGTGTTGATATGAAGAAGATTGTTCCAAAAGATTCTCTTACTTGTCTTATTGCTAAGGCTACATTGGATGAATCAATGATATGGCATAGGAGGCTTGGTCATATTAACTTCAAAACCATAAATAAGATTGTCAAAGATGGTTTGGTAAGAGGTTTACCTCAAAAACGATTTGAAAATGATCAAACATGCATTGCTTGTCTTAAAGGCAAACAACATAAAGCCACTTGTAAGCCCAAAATTTTTAACTCTATCAATAAATCATTGTTTATGCTGCATATGGACTTATTTGGTCCTACAAATGTTAGAAGTTTGTTGCATAAGAGATATTGTCTAGTTATTACTGATGACTTTAGTAGATTTACATGGGTATTCTTTTTAGGAACTAAGGATGAGACTTCTAGCATCCTTAAGACCTTCATTACAGAGATAGAAAACCTAGTAAGCAAAAGAGTAAAAGTCATTAGATGTGATAATGGGACAGAATTTAAAAATAGAGTTATGGATGATTTCTGCAAAGAAAAAGGTATTAAAAGAGAATTTAATGTTGCAAGAACTCCACAACAGAATGGAGTTGCTGAAAGGAAAAATAGAACACTAATAGAAGCTGCTAGAACTATGTTAGCTGACTCTAAGTTGCCTATAACTTTTTGGGCAGAAGCAATCAACACTGCTTGCTATGTTCAAAATAGAGTTTTAGTTGTAAAACCTCACAATAAGACATCATATGAACTTTTTAGAGGTAGAACTCCTGAAATAGGATTTCTCAGACCTTTTGGATGTCATGTGACAATTCTAAATACCTTAGACCATCTTGGATAGTTTGATGGAAAAGCAGATGAAGGATTCTTAGTTGGATACTCTATCAATAGCAAAGCATTCAGAGTATACAACATGAGAACTAGAAGAGTAGAGGAAAATCTACATGTGAAGTTTTTGGAAAATAAAACCCATGTAGATGGTCAAGGTCCCAAATGGCTATTTGATCTTGAATCTCTATCCAAATCAATGAATTATGTGCCTTTTGTTGCAGAAACTAATGAATTTTTAGGTTCACAAAATGCTGATGCAACAAATGGAGAAGGATTAGAGAATGAAGCAAATCAAGATTATGTGATAATGCCAATATGGACAAATACAAGTGTGGATTCAACTTCAATAAAAGGTGAATCTTCTTCTAGTAATTCTAAAGAAGATGTTGAAGATGAATACAAGGAAGAAGGAGCTAAGGAACAAACGTTTCAAGTCAGAAGTAACACTGTTGTTTCTGCTGATAAGCAAATCGTTCCCGCTGATGAGCAAAATGTTTCTGCTGATGGACCATCAGAAGAAACACAAGCAAATCTCTCAGAAGATGAGGTGGATTTCAACAACCTTCCACCTGATTATCAAGTTCTTTCTACTCCACACTCAAGGATTCACAAAGTCCACTCCCTGGACAATGCAATTGGAGATGTACAATCAGGAGTGAAGACAAGACAACAATTGATGTCTTCAGATCAACAAGGGCTTCTTGATGCCCTTTATGCTTCAAAACAGCATGAGTTTTCAAACTCTTGCTTATTTGTATGTTTTCTCTCACAAGATGAACCAAAGAATATTCATAAAGCCCTAGAGAATTCAAGTTGGTTGGAGGCTATGCAAGAGGAGCTTCTTCAGTTTAAGATTCAAAAGGTATGGGTGCTAGTTGATTTACCAAGTGGTGTAAGGGTAATTGGCACTAGATGGGTTTTTAGGAATAAAAGGGATGAAAGGGGCATAGTGATAAGAAATAAAGCTAGATTAGAAGCTCAAGGGTACACACAAGAAGAAGGGATAGACTATGAAGAAGTTTTTGCTCCAGTAGCAAGGATTGAAGCCATTAGACTCTTTTTGGCTTATACTTCATTTATGGGATTCACAGTTTATCAAATGGATGTCAAGAGTGCTTTCTTATATGGTACTATTGAAGAGGAGGTGTATGTCTCACAACCTCCTGGTTTTGTTGATCCTGACCATCCAGACAAAGTGTACAAGGTTGTTAAAGCTCTATATGGCCTACATCAGGCACCAAGAGCTTGGTATGAAACACTGGCTTCCTACTTAATTTTAAATGGATTTCAAAGAGGCAAGATAGATCAGACACTTTTCACCAAGAAGCATAAGAAGGATCTTTTGCTAGTTCAAGTGTATGTGGATGATATCATCTTTGGATCTACAAGGAAAGAGATGTGTTTGGAGTTTGAGAAGCTTATGCACAATAAGTTTCAGATGAGTTCCATGGGGGAACTTACATTCTTTTTGGGTCTGCGGGTTAAACAATCAAGAGAAGGAATCTTTATTAGTTAGGACAAATATGTTGCAGAGATTCTTAGAAAGTTTCAATTTGCTGATTCCAAAACAGCAAGCACACCAATTGATCCTGAGAAGCCACTTCTTAAAGATGTAGAAGGAACTAATGTGGATGTACACACATACAGATCTATGATAGGTTCTTTGATGTATCTTACATCATCAAGACCTGATATCATGTTCTTTGTTTGTGCTTGTGCAAGATATCAAGTAACTCCTAAGGTTTCTCATTTAACAGCAGTCAAGAGAATTTTTAGATATCTCAAGGGCCAACCTAGGTTGGGTCTGTGGTATTCTAAGGAATCATCTTTCGACTTGGTAGCATACTCAGATAGTGATTATGCTGGTGCTAGCTTGGACAGAAAGTCAACAACAGGAGGATGTCAATTCCTTGGATGTAGACTTATCTCATGGCAGTGTAAGAAGCAGACAATGGTGGCTATTTCAACAACTGAAGCTGAATATGTAGCTGCTGCAAATTGTTGTGGTCAAGTCCTATGGCTTCAAAACTAACTTCTTGACTATGGGTACAATTTCTTACATACCATTATTCATGTTGATAATAGTAGTACAATTTGCATTATTAAAAATCCAGTGCAACATTCTAAAACAAAACACATTGAAATAAGACATCATTTTATTAGAGATTGCAATGAAAAGAGGTTAATTCAAGTAATGAAAATTGCTTCAGAACAAAACTTTGCAGATCTTCTTACAAAAGCTTTTGATGTTGGAAGATTTCAGTACTTGGTAGCAGGTATTGGAATGCTTAATCTTTAAAATTTTTCAATATAATGTGTTCTTGTATATAGATTTTGTTAATGCATCTAACTTTGTAATCTAAAACTACTATTACTAATTTAAAAGTTATTCATACAGTTATTCCTATGCATAATTCTAATTCAAGACAAGTACTTTGTACTTTGTTCTTTTGGTTTTAGACTAACAGTTTCAGGTATGAATGTTTGAGCTGAAAGGTTATTTCAAGTGAAATCTGCTGATCATTGCTGCTGAAAGCTGATCATTGCTGCTGATATAATAGGTTCATGATAGAAAAAGTTTGGGACTTCAAAACTCCTTAAAACTTCTTTCTTGAAATCTGATTATGATGTTTCACATTGAATTGATAAATTAGTTGATCAGTTAATAACTGATATAACTCACTTTCTATCATTTTATACTCTCAAGTATAATGTGACTAATCTACGGATATCTGATAGAAAGAACAGCGAGCAACAGTGAATCTAACACTTGTGTTAGAGGTAACAAATGCCACGAGCTGGAAACCCTGTAAAGAAAGCCTTTTGAATAGGTTTATCTATACACAGGCAGTTATTTATAACTGAAAACATTGGTTCTCACACAACCATAGGTTGCTTTAAACCGAAATTTTGATTAAGTGTTAGTTACCACACTTAATCCCTTCAAAATGGTTGTAAGCAGTATGATTTTTCATAATAAAATCATATACATAATGCTAAGGCAAAAGTTTCTTAAAAGGATTTTCAAAAGATGACTTTAAAAACCATCAACAGATGGACCATGAGTCAAAAACGTCCATTGAATCACCTCTCATAGGAGTTAACATACCTAGAAGTGATGAGGGCAGAATCTTAAACTCTTAAGGAATTGATGGCTTCATGTACAAATTGTCTGAAAACATGGAATTTGCTAAATCAGATGATATGATATGATTGTGAGAGATCTTCCAAACAGGGGAGGAAATTGCTCAAGAGAGAAATAAATCTCAGGGGAGGTTACAAAAGCCCTTTAAAGGAAGATTATCCAAAGAAAAAGAAGGAAAAGATAAGAGCATACAAGATGATGACATGGTTTCTACTGATAAAGAACAAGAATAAAGCTGATAGGAGAAAGTTCTATCTAGAGTAAAAGATGAAAGGTTTCAAGTTCAGTTCACTACGTTTGTTCATCACTACCAAAGACATGCTGAAAGATGATTTCTAGTTCTTGGAACAAGCATCCAAGATACACAGCATCATTGTCTCTTAAAATTCTTCAAGTTGAAAATTGCACCATCTTTTAGTCCAAGATTGGAGCAAAGAAAAGAAAGCAGATGAGTTACAGAGAAAGACATTCAATCACTCAAAAGAGAAGAAAGTTCAGATCACAGTTTGACAATGAAGTGTTTGAAAGATCTTCACAAAGTCCTCATTTAATTCAGAAAAACATGTTTGAATGTAATTCACATGTTTAGGGGAGGATTGTTGGGAATTAAATAATCAGAAGAATCAGCATAAAGGTTTAAGGAAATACATCAAGTACGTTTCTGCTGATAAAGCACAAAGCACATTTCCACTGATGGATTCTGCTGAAGAAGGTTTCTACTGAAGGTGTTTCTGCTGATGGATTCTGCTGATGCTACTATGACTCATACCAACAGCTGTGTAGATAAGTACAGCTTATTCTACTGACTCATATACAAGATAATATCTTTGTTGTAGTCATCAAATTGAACACTCCAAGTGAGTTGTAATCCTAGATACATGTTGTATCTTAATGACTAACATGATAAGTCATCAACTAGCTAGAATGAAGCTTAGTCATAAGCTAGTAAATTAGATGAGTCATATAGATTGTAAAAGATCTTTCCTTGGACTATAAAAGGAAGATCTTAGATATGTGTATATACGTGCGTGATACAAGTGTGATAGAAATAGACATATACATAGAAAAAAAAACATTAGAACAAAACACAAGATTCAAGGTCTTTGTAACCCTAGTGATAGTGAAGATCACTCGTATTATTCTGAATAATATTGAATCGTTTGGTGAAATACTTTCATTGTTCTTTGTTCAATAAACACAAGCGTCACAATTCCATTTCCAATAAACATTCTAACTGTGGTTAAGTAGATTCCGCATACTTAATCATATTCACTCAAAGTATCATATTTACACATTAAAAGGTCCAACACCCATAGTGTGTGATCAAATCAAGTGATCCTCTCAACATTTATTTCGCAAATTACGATTGGCATGATTCAATTGTAGATTGCAAAAGAAAACACAAAGCCCAAAAAGAAAAAGCAAGACTCGAATCTGACATGGATGACTGTGACGCTAAGAAGATGGCATTCTGGGACTGGGTGCACAGGAACTTCGATGACTACACGAAGCTAGATTGAAGATTGCAATAGAAACTTAAGAAAGAGTGGGAAAGGCTTCAAGACATATATGAATCAAGTAGTGATGAATGGAGTGATTGTCCCCCTGAAGATACCCAGGAGAATTTTGCGGAATCACTAGAAGAAAACAATAATGGACTTACATATGGGCTCGATGATTACTTTATTTGCAACAACAAATCTAACTTCGTTAATGAAAAGGAAGAATCATTCAAGAAAAGAAAATGTCAGCTGCTTGGAATTCCCTACCATAAGCCACCGACATTCACCGCTGAAAAATTTGAAGTTATTAAATATTCTTTTGGACCACTTGAGAAGTATGCAGCTATAAAAATTACCGAGTTTAATGAGCTGACTCGAACCGAATAAAATATATCACAAGTATATCATGAAATTTTTCGCATTAAGGACGAGGGATGGTTCGTGACAAGAATAAAATAGAAGCTGGAGATGAGTCTAACTTGAAGACTCTGGAATAAAGAAAAGTGCTACCCGGGAGACAATCTGGATTTATCTTTACTCTTTTTGTTATTGAATCTGTCAGACCTGCACATTGATGCGGCGCATCTCCTTCCATGGGATACGGCGTATCAACTACACATGTCATATCTATATTTTATTTTTTTGCATTTTATTTTTCTGAACTCTAACTTTCTGTCAGATATTTTAATACATCGTATTCCTGGCTAAGGATACGACATATCAATTTTTTTCTGACTCATATTTATTCTAAACTCGATACGGCGTATCCCATTCCCATGGATACAGTGTATCGACTGACCTGATGAATTTCCAGTTTTTAATTTTTAATTTTTAGGTTTATTTTTCACTAACCATTAATAAAGAATACAATAGCTGTGATTTTCTTATAACACAGGTGTTTACCAAGAATGGTGGTGTACATACATTCTGTATTTTCTGTGGAGACGTCGTTCACGGAGGCTTGAATACCCTTTGCTCACAGAAAATTGAAAGTTGCTCACAAACGCATAATGGAGGATCATACCAAGCAAATCCCAGGGGAGTTTTCCGTTCTAATTCTTTATATTTCCTGTTTTTAATTTCAGTTTCAAACAACGAGGACGTTGTTTATCTTAAGTGGGAGGATGGAGAATTAGAACGATACTTGTCCTTATTTTTCAAAAATATGTGTTAATCTGTGCTTAATATGCTAAATTTAAAATTTTCTAGCATATTTTTGTTAAATCTAAATTGCATAGCCGCACACATAACTATTATTTAAAAATTGTAAGAATTGAGCGTACCCGTTTCCCAATATTTTACCCCAAATTCCACAAATGTATGAGTGTGCCGATGACTTGTAAACTTTAGAACTTGGCTTGTATACTACTCGAGACCACAATAATGAGTATTATTGATATAATTGGAGTGACTTGTCTAACTTGGTAAATTGGTTTTACAAATGTTTTTAAAAAATTGTTTTGTTACACCCTTAAACCTTAGCCTACCATATAGATTTAAGTCTGTGGTTAGTTGATTTTGGTAAAAGTGTGTTTTCCCTGCGTTTCTTGTGTTCATGTGCTTATTTTATTATCTTTGGTTAGGTAGAAAAATTGCACAATGCAATGGAGTGAAAGTATATATTGCATTTTTGATTTTCGTCTGTTTGCTATTTTCACTATTATCTTTATGTCTGAAGTTATGAGAAGTACAGAAAATTTATACAGAGTTATCGTGACAGCGGTGTGGTGAAATTTTACACCATATAGTTTATTTGTTTCCCAATTGTTATCCATACCATTTACCAAATTATTATATTTGTTGTTAGCTTTCGAGCATCCGAGTATGATAATGGCCTAGTGAGAATGTCAAATGTATGAATAAGGTAGTGACCATCCGAGTTTTAGACTAATCAAATAATGCGCCAGCGATATGGTTTGTGACTTTGTGACCATGAGTTATGAAAATAACACGCCAGTGATCTAAGAAACAAATTAGTGACCATCCGTTGTTTGAGGAATCGAGAACTCGCGCCAGCTATCTACTAAGTTGGTGTAGAAGATGTTTAAACAAATCCAGGTATTACCCTTAAGGCTTTTGTTAATACAAATATCACCTAAAAACGTTATTTATATTTTAAGATCTTTGCTAAGTTTTGTTAATGACAAAGTATGAAGTTTAGCTATAAGTAAATCATCACTTTAAGTGTTTAAGTCTTGTTTAACTAAGGTTTACATTTCCTTTTAAACAAAACATTGTTTTTATTTCTTAAATTAGAAAGTGTCTTGTCACACCACATTTATTTCTTAAAATAGTAATGTCACATCACATTTAGGGCAAGCTTTGTCAATATACTTTTATGGTAAGAAAGAGTGTTTGACTTACCATATGTTTGCTTGCAAGTCTTGTGTTTGACTAGGTATAATGAGATGTGACCTTGTTTGGTTTGGAAGATTTATTGCAAAACCAACTGTAGCCCTGACGGAACCCTGGGGGTACACGGGCGGAACCCATCTGAGGGTTCCGCCTGATCCGCCAGACCTGCAGAATGGTTTGCTATAAATACCAAACCATTTGTTAGTTTTGAGTCACCCCTTTAGGACATATTTTCATATACTCTCTCAAACTAACTCAGTAACATTTTGACTTGTGTGACTCTCTTATGTAGCAAGGGACTTCACAAGATCATTCAAGAAGTTACAAGCTTCAACTCTAAAGTTGCAAGTCTTGTTAGCTATGTTAAGTATAAGCTTTGGTAGTTTATACTTCATTTGTATCATGTATGTAGAAGTGATTGGTTAGTATTTTAGGCCTGAAAATACGTAGTGTGTCGGGAGTTGTTGTACCCTTGTAAAAGAACTAACGGGAGTAGTTGTACCCTTGGTAAAGAACTCGACATCTAGCTTAGTGTCAGTAAAAGTGTAAGCGATGATGGGAGTAGTTGTACCCGTGTAAAAGAACTCGACATCTAGCTTAGTGTCGGTAAAAGTGTAAGCGACGTTGTAAAGGTTTTCTCCGCCGGTGAAAGGAGCTTGTTGATTAGTGCTTATAACTCTCGAGTTGGAAACTCAGGGCGTGGATGTAGGGCAAGGAAAAAGAGTCCTTGTAGCCGAACCACGATAAACAATCGTGTTGTGGTTTGATCGTTTCTTTCTTTATCTTTGCTTATTACATGTTGTCGTTTAGTTAGAATCGCTAATCACATATAAAGCTTTTCAAAGAATTAAACAAGTAAAGTTGTGTTTATATCTTTAAACAAATGTAAAGCTTTTCAAAGAACTAAACAAGCAAAGTTAGGATCATCACAAGTAAAGCTTTTCAAAGTATGAAACAAGTAAAGTTAGAATAGTTATTCACATGAAAAGCTTTTCAAAGAATCAAACATATAACGTTGTGTTTATATCTTTAAGCAAACGTAAAGTTTTTAAAGGATATTCAAGCATAAAAAGGATTTAAAAAGCGGTAAACTATTCAACCCCCCCTTCTAGTTTTCCACAATTGGCATCAGGAGCTACGTTACTCAAGATCTTTAAAATAGAATGTATTTTAAAACTTGGATCGATCCATGGATTTTGAAAATCTCAAAGAAGGGCAACCTATTTAAAACCCACCGCTATTTGAAAAAGAAAACTTACTTGAATGGAAAAGTAATTTTGAAAACTATGTGAAATCAATTGATCAAGATCTTTGACATATTATTTATGTTGGTGATTTCAAACCAAAGAAAACAAGTTTTTGAAAACCAAGATAACTATCCTAAACTTGATAAAAATACTAAAGCTAAAACAATGATTTATAAAGCTTTAGTACCGAATATGAAAGAATGTATTTTTGTCAAACGACTAATGATATTTGGAAAAATATGTTAAACTTTTATCAAGAAATATGTCAAGTCAAAGATGATCAATTTGATCTTACATATGAATTAGAAGTCTTAGAAATATTAATAGATAGACATTTAGTTGAGATAAATACATGTACTACTAGTTTAAATGTTTTAAATGAAGGTGTAAGTGAAGATGATTACTCATGTCGAGCTCATAGTGGACTTGCTTACGGTTCATGGAATAACACGGATGAAGATGAAGCCAACCATCCAGTTTGTGATTCTCAACTAGGTAAAACATCAAGCAAGGTACATTTTAAAACCAAACACTTTTGCTTTGACAAATTTATTCTAGAGTTTTCTAAACTAGAAAATGAGTCTAAACGTTTATGCAACATAGACCTAAAAACTATCTTCAAGAACGAGTCTTCAAAATCTTTTAAGAATATCTTTGAAAAGGAAATCTTGTTAGAAGATCAAATATCTAGAATTGAGAGTAATGTTGAAATTGATCTAGAATGTAAATTGTGTCTAGATTACAAACATAAGATTAAAAAGCAAAATGAGAAAGGAAAAATATTAGTTAAATTTGATGAAAGCTCAAAATCTCTTGAAAGATTGTTGAGGAGTCAAAGGTTGTTTAATGATAAAACCGGATTAGGATTTAACTCAAAAGCACCATTAACTAATAAAACAAAGCAAGTAAAATTTGTCAAACCTAGAAGAGAGATTTAGAGATAATTCAATCTCTAATAGAAACCCATGATAAAAGAATTAAGATTACCATGATCTATGCTTTTATATGATTGTCTAACCTTCTTGGATATATGAGTAATTGAGTTTCAAAGCGTGTCGTCAAACCAAGATTTTACGCGTTGTGTTTATCCGCTTGATAGCATCTCTATGCAATTTAAAAGGTACACATTACTTCAACTTGACTTTGATTGTCTCTTGTTTCTAGCATTATGTGTTGGAATATGTGTTATTAGTAATACTCTAAAAGTGTTTACTTGCTATTAGTAATAACTAAGATTAGATTCTATGCAACAAGGAATTTCGTCATTAGTACTAGTAGGAGATATAAGGTGCTTTGGTTCTTTAACCATCAAGAGATAAACACGAGAAACTCTTGAGTGAGTCTCACTCAACTCTTGCTTACAAGTAAGCTAACTAAGAATTTCCTAAGTGTTAAAATGTCTAACACTTTTGTGATGCTTGCAAAACAAACTGTTGTTAAACAACATTCTCAAACACCATACTTTGAGTCTTAAATTGTGTTTTTCTTCAATCACTCCTTTATGATAATCTCACATAAAACACACAAGGTGAAATAAATCACATTAGCATACATTAGAATGTGTGGAAGAAAATGAGTTTTCAACATCTAGGATTTACACATCAAATGTGACACTTAGTCTTATGATGTTGTACCTCTTGGACTTTTTCAAAACAAGTAGAGTTCATAGTATCTTAAGTAAGAAAACCCAAAGAGTCGAGGAGTCGTTGAATATAACATTTAACGAGTAGTCTCCTGCTTCTAAGATATCATCTTTGGTAGATGATGACTTAGTCGAAAGTCCAATGATGACAAGACAAGAATGTTGTGTAAAACACTAAGAATAAAAGTACAAAATAACATCTTCTCACCTTGAGTCAAATATTGAATCAAGCAAAATTGACTTAAGTTATAAAACTTGATTTATAGGTCATAGTTGTGTCTAAACAAATTCAACAAAAACAGTTTTCGGAATTTAGAGTAAAACAACTAGGGAAATGAAATAGATATTTCGAAGTAATCATGTGATTATAAGTGTCAATATTTGAAAGTCGTTTTGTTAATAATAGCAAGCTCCAAAAGCAAGGGATTTTAACTTAAAGACATTCCTAGTTACTCTCTTGTTCTCAATGGTTAAGTTATTGATGACTTATCAAGAATGAGATTAGTAAATCCGTAGGTAAAACTAAACGTAGAGAAATGTTCGGAAGACTACTTGTTCTCATAACAATTAGATTCAACATTATGTTTAGTGTTTGTCTATGTGCTCGTTTTAAAGAAGATCCTAAACAACTCTTTAGTTGAGCTTGTTTGGATACATCGTAAGGTAATACACAACTAGGATTATGGTATCCCAAAAGAACGGGAATAGAAACCATAGTGTATGCCAAATGGAATTATGCCGGTAATAAGTTGATAAGAAAAGCCCAAGTGGTACTTGCACTTTTATACTTACTTACCCAATGATTCTCCAAAATGCGTAAGGTTCTCAAATTAGTATCGGAAGGAGAAGCACATCAACAAGCTCCGCTTGAACAAGCAAATTCGTGTCAACAACGGAATTCGTTTATCAACATTGTTATCCCTTCAACAAAGGAATCATCGACTTCGGCAACAATTCAATCCATTATGGTCTTAATAGACATATTGTGATCCATCATCATCGCCTTGGTAAGATTGTTCATTGAGGAACGTCTTAACGAAGAAAGTCTTCTACGTTAACCATTCTATCAACGTTTTCACAAAACTCTTGAATGTGAAGCATTCATCATTCCTAGGCTTAGTCAAAGACTCATAAGACCTAAAACCTTAGTTTTGAACATTAGGATAAAACCACAAAAATCAAGACAATCCCTTTTGAATTTTCCCTGCAGCTCTCACGGTACCCTCAGACCATACGGGCGGAACCCTATTTTTGGTTCCGCCTGGTCTGCCAAAGCTACAGAATGTTTTATTCTTAATTTCAAAACCAAACACCCTCTTAACTTAATTATTCACTTTCAAACAGCCATCACCCTCTCAAAAACACATAACCACACGAAATTTAGGGCTTTCAATCCAATCTCTTCAAATCCAACTAACTTTGTAAGTGTTCCAATCACAATTGCATTTTTGATTCAAGTATAACATTCCTATTTACATTCATTAACTAGAATCTTAGGGTTTATGCATAAAACTTCTTGATTCATGAAAAACGTGGTAGCTAGCCAATCATGTCTTCCATTAGTTAAAGAATTGTATTCCTTTTGTTGTTACTTTGATTTGCACACCAAGTGCATTGTCTTTCAAAAATCGCAATCCAAGACTAGAACATGATTCATCACCACATTGTTAAAACAAATGAAAAACATCACTTGCATACTATCTCTTGAATGCTAAAGGGGATACATAACTAATATGTATTTTCGGGTACATTCAATCGAAGACACATTCAATTAGGAGAGTGTTGGTTATCTTTTGTTTTTATAACAAAACTTGCAAGACAAAACAATTTGGGAATCAAAATAAGTCAAGATAACCAAGTCTCCACATTGTTTGCATATAGGAATATATTAGAACATCCACATTATTAAAAGTCATTAACATATATTTTTGTGTTTTCTAGGAATCAACATGCCTCACGCAAATAGATCCGATTACAAGGAAACCCTTAAATACATGCCCAAACACCATATGACCAAAGGTCTCAACAATGTTCAAGTAGAAACCTTTAAGGCACTAGAAAAACGCTATGTTCACGAAGGTAGAACCATTGATCCATCCTTTCTAGAAGGAACATCCATTCGCCAAAACTTTGCCGCAATCAACTTTGATTGTCTCCTTGATATAGATGAGCCAATTTGTCCTAGGTTCATCTTAGAATTCTATGCAACCGTAAACCTTTCCACAAGTGTTGTTGGTAAGATATCATTAAACTTCACAACCAATCAAATACCACATTACATAGATTTAAAAGACTTAGCTATCATTCTTGGTGTCCCAAATGAGGAACTTGTCTCTACACGGATAAGTGGCCCATTTCAAGTCTTGATTCTATTGAGCGTTTTTATCCATACGACAACCCTCTAGTTAGTAAGGAAACAATTAAGGAACATCTCTTTGTTAGAACCTCTACCATAAGAAAGAATCGTTCGGGGAATATTGTGGATAAGGATCCTTTTGGTATGGAGCTCAATGAGCTTAAACCACAATTTAAGAAGTGGGAAGAAATTCTTAGAGCTAACGTCATAAGTACCATAGGAAATAGAGATCATATCAACACATGTCTTTGCTACATGCTCTATAGCATTTCCACCGGTCAACCATTCAACTTAGCCTACTACCTAGCCAAAAGAATGGCCGACATATCCTTAGTTGGAACAACCGCTCTTCCGTATGGAATGCTTCTTACTCGCCTCTTTAGAGCAATCTCACCCATTTCTTCTAACGATAATGGAATGCGCCTTGACTATTCTCTTATTCCTCACATTTTCGTTCCTCTAAGTGATAAACGAGTTTTCAAGGGTAAGGGCAAACGTACTCGCTCACCTACACCATCATCATCATCATCCAACATGAGCGAGGACGATAAACTTCCTAACTCTAAGTTACCTCCTTTAGAATACCTTCAAGCACTTCCCGTCATTGACAATGCATCCGAAGAGTTCAAGCAAACCAAAGGAATGTTCAAATGCTTTGGAAGGTACCTAAGCAAGCTCAATAAGAAGATAGACCGGTTGTGAGAAGATTAAGGAGTGTTTGGCTTATGAATGTTTTAGAACCTTTTATGTGTTAAACTACGTGATTTGTATTGTTTTTCACTTTCATGTTTCAGTATGTTTGTTGGATTATGTTTGTATGAGCTTTTATGCATAATGACAATGTTTGAGGTGTTTGTTAATTTTTTATGCTTATCGCAAATTCTTACTAAGTATAGTGAAATCCTCGACCTCAAGGTCAAAGTCCTATGATATGTATGTTCACGTGTCTAATTTTTGCATTGCCTAACCAGAAATGCATTATCTTTTTGATTTTAGGAGTTTTCAAAAATTTTGAAAAACGTCTCGCGGGTCAAAATCGCGGACTGCCTAATTTTTCAGCCCTGGCGGATCTGACGGTACCCAAAATTGGGTTCCGCCAGTGTATTTTCTGGGAAACCCAAAATTGGCCCAACGGACCAGACGGTACCCTCAAATGGGTTCCGCCTGTGTACCGCGAGGGTTCCGCCAGACACCTGCAGAAAATTTGTCATTTTTCTTAAGTCCAAAACTTTTAAAGTGTCAAAACCATTATCCTAAGTGAGAAACATCTTCCATTAACTCCAATAACCATATTAGAACAACTCTCATTCCCTAAAACAATTAAGAAGCCACTTCCCTCCAAAAATTCAAATTCAAACATAACTAACCCAAGGAACCCTTTTAAAAGATCCTTCAAACCATTGAAACATTTTCAACCAAATCACATCCCATGATCACAAAGCATTGAGTGCATATGTTGGTCTTTCACTCCACCTTATTCCATTGGATTGACATGCAATGATTTGACATGTTCATGAAAACTTTGTAAATCATTTGAAACCTCAATCTTTGAGTGGTAGAACATCAAATCCAAACACCCATTTCAACATCTCCTCCACCCTATAAATTTGAAAGTTTTGCAACAATTCAAATCACACCATCACCGTTAAAACTTCTTCTCTCAAAACATCAAAACCACACCTTTGAAATGACTAAATCCAACACATCATCCGAGTCATCAAAATCCTTCTCAAAAACCACTAGGATTAGTGTTAAACCTTGTTGCTTCAACAAAACGTCAAGTCAAGCTCATCTTCTTCAAGTGATGCTTCTCTTAACATTTCTTCACCTATCCAAGATTTCCTTAATCTCACTACCTCAACACCATCCCCAACACATCGTAATACCAATGTAATCACCTTTCAAGATTTGCTTAATCTTGATACTCCAACACCCTCTCCAACACATTGCTACACAAACATAGCCACCATTCCTTCACCTACTAGACCTTCATGTGATTCAACATCATCTTCTCAACAAGCTCAACAAACTAAAACTTCATCACCTCAATCACCAACAATTTCACCAATGGAACTTTTCCATACACCTCCAACATCACCACTACCTTATTTGGAAACATTAGAAGACCTATCATCCAAATCATCAAGTCCATCATCCTTATCACTCTTTGAAACCATTGCTCAAATGGAAACCCAACAACAATCTAGTGAACAACTAGAACGGTTGGCTTACCATTATGCTAGACCATCCATTTTTCCAAATGATCAAGGCCATACCCACTCACAATCATTTGTGTTTCACCCAATTTACAAAGACCTTCATGGCAATCCTTCCGGCGAACCAAGCTTCTGCCATTTTGTTCAAAACCAACAACCACAACAACAACAACAACCATCACCACAAGAATCTTCCCAACAATTTGAATCTCTACTTTCTTCTTATAAGAAAATAGAAGCATCCATACGGGAAAAACCTCCAAACCTTAATGATGAGATTGACACTCATTTAAACCACCTTCATGCCTTCAAACGTATGGTTGACTCTCAAATCAACCATATTACGGTTTTACAAACAACGCTACAATCAACTAATGAAGGAAGCAAAAACACCTCTCAACCATCCACCTTTGCTCCTTCAAGTTCAAACCATCCACCACCAACAAACCAAACCACTCTTCCACCAAACTTTCCTCGCCATGGTTGCGGACAATGCGAAAGAACCGCTCACATTAGTGAAGGATGTCGAATGGAAATTCGTGAGCTATCCAAAGAAATGAGGTTTATCCTAAACCACATTTTGGATCGTCTATAATCCTTGTCTCACACACCTCAACCTTAGAGTCTCCAAAATGAAACAAAATCGTTTCTTTTGGAAAATGTTTCCCATTTAAACCAACAAACCAAAACCGTGTCATCCTTTCAACCTTCAAAATAAAGTCCGCTACAACCTCCAACACACATTTTCATCCTTAAACAATCTTAGCCTTGTTTTTGGAAAATGCTTCTCATTAAGGAAAATGATGATTTCCTTGTAGCTTTTCATGTTCTTAGTTTATTTTAGTTTTTCTTAATTTTTAGAAGTAGGATGGTGTCATCAAAATTTCTTGTCTTTGACTTTTTAAGAGTCAAAATTTTACATGAAATAAATTTCATTCTACTACAAGGTTTGCATTGTTTGTTTACCATTTGGGTATGATGAGTAAACTATTCCTTGCTATGGTAGCATACATATATCTTGTGTGTTAGAAACTATTTTTTTTTTGTGTAGGATCATTATCCATGTTTTCCTTTCTTGATACTCCATTTAGGGGAGAAATATTCAAGGGGGAGCATGAGTATGACATTTTTCCGCTCCACAACTCTTAGTTGTGTTTTACACATTAAATGCTTTCATAACTTGTCTTGTGCGACAACTAACCTTTTTCTTCTAGGTTCAAAATCCATGTCTCCTCTCTTGGCACTCCATTTAGGGGGAGTATCGTCCAAGGGGGAGCAAGTGCTTACTTCCACTTCGCTACTCTTCTTTTTGTTTCAACAAAAAGGGGGAGAATTTATATAAACTTGTGCTTATCTCCTCATCTTTGCAAAAACAAGTTTTTATACTAACTTTATAAGACTTAACACTAAAACTAGTAACTTATAAATAAAGTTTATGTTTTGTCATCAACAAAAATGGGGAGATCGTTATCTTTGCAAAAACAAGTTTTTATATTAACTTTATAAGACTTAACACTAAAACTAGTAACTTACTTATAAATAAAGTTTATGTTTTGTCATCAACAAAAAGGGAGAGATTGTTAATACAAATATCGCCTAAAAACGTTATTTATATTTTACGATCTTTGTTAAGTTTTGTTAATGACAAAGTATGAAGTTTAGCTATAAGTAAATCATCACTTTAAGTGTTTCAGTCTTGTTTAACTAAGGTTTACATTTCCTTTTAAACAAAATATTGTTTTTATTTCTTAAATTAGAAAGTGTCTTGTCACATCATATTTATTTCTTAAAATAGTAATGTCACATCACATTTAGAGCAACCTTTGTCAATATACATTTATGGTAAGAAAGAGTGTTTGACTTACCATATGTTTGCTTGCAAGTCTTGTGTTTGACTAGGTATAATGAGATGTGACCTTGTTTGGTTTGGAAGATTTATTACAAAACCAACTGCAGCCCTGACGGAACCCTGGGGGTACACGGGCGGAACCCATCTGAGGGTTCCGCCTGATCCGCCAGACCTGCAGAATGGTTTGCTATAAATACCAAACCATTTGTTAGTTTTGAGTCACCCTTTTAGGACATATTTTCATATACTCTCTCAAACTAACTCAGTAACATTTTGACTTGTGTGACTCTCTTATGTAGCAAGGGACTTCACAAGATCATTCAAGAAGTTACAAGCTTCAACTCTAAAGTTGCAAGTCTTGTTAGCTATGTTAAGTATAAGCTTTGGTAGTTTATACTTCATTTGTATCATGTATGTAGAAGTGATTGGTTAGTATTTTAGGCCTGAAAATACGTAGTGTGTCGTGAGTTGTTGTACCCTTGTAAAAGAACTAACGGGAGTAGTTGTACCCTTGGGAGTAGTTGTACCCGTGTAAAAGAACTCGACATCTAGCTTAGTGTCGGTAAAAGTGTAAGCGACGTTGTAAAGGTTTTCTCCGCCGGTGAAAGGAGCTTGTTGATTAGTGCTTATAACTCTCGAGTTGGAAACTCGGGGCGTGGATGTAGGGCAAGGAAAAAGAGTCCTTGTAGCCGAACCACGATAAACAATCGTGTTGTGGTTTGATCGTTTTTTTCTTTATCTTTGTTTATTACATGTTGTCGTTTAGTTAGAATCGCTAATCACATATTAAGCTTTTCAAAGAATTAAACAAGTAAAGTTGTGTTTATATCTTTAAACAAGTGTAAAGCTTTTCAAAGAACTAAACAAGCAAAGTTAGGATCATCACAAGTAAAGCTTTTCAAAGTATGAAACAAGTAAAGTTAGAATAGTTATTCACATGAAAAGCTTTTCAAAGAATCAAACATATAACGTTGTGTTTATATCTTTAAGCAAACGTAAAGTTTTTAAAGGATATTCAAGCATAAAAAGGATTTAAAAAGCGGTAAACTATTCAACCCCCCTTCTAGTTTTCCACAGCTTTTTATGACCAATTTTCCGCTTTAGACTTGTTACTCCTTGACTTTAGTGGTGGAGATGTGTATCCTTGCCAAGCTTATGATAGAATATTCGTCACGACCGAGCAATTGAGCGAATGAGAGACTTGAGTGATTTTGTTAATACAAATATCACCTAAAAACATTATTTATATTTTACGATCTTTGCTAAGTTTTGTTAACGACAAAGTGTGAACTTTAGTTTGTAGTAAAACATGATCTTAGTGTTAGTCTTGTATAACTAGACTTTACATTTCATGTTAAACATAACATTGTTATATTTCTTGATATAGAAATTGTAACATGACATCATAGCATGCATCATGAGCATTTATGGAAAGGTTGAGTATTTGACTTTCCATAAGACCTCTTACACATTTTGGAAGGATTCTCACTTTATCTATTGTGTGTTTACTAGAAGTAACTTGATGTGACATTGCTAGATATGGAAATATTTCTTGAAGTCTTTGACTGTCAGACCTGGCGAAACCCTGGGGGTACAAGGGCGAAACCCTTGTTTTGGTTCCGCCAGATCCACCAGTGTACTGGTTTGGTTGGCTATAAATACCAAGCCACTTGCAAGAAATCTCTAATCATTTAGAGTCATAATTTACACATATACTCTCATTTATCTTATCTAACTCAGTAGCAACTCACTTGTGTGATTCTCTTATGTAGAAAGGAAGTTCATAAGTTCATCCGAGAAGTTACAAGTATTCAACACAACGTTGCAAGACTTGTTAGCTTAGTATTGTGTAAATTTAGTGTAGTTTACACTTCATTTGATTGTGTATATTCAGTAGTGATCGGTTAGTATTTTAGGCCTTAAAATACATAGTGTGACGGGAGTGGTTGTACCCTTGTAAAAGAACTCAACATCTAGCTTAGTGTCGGAAATAGTGGATAGGCGACTGTTAGGTTGGTTCTACCTTGAACTAGGACCTGATATTTAGCTTTGTACCAGATAAAGTGTAAGCGACGATTGTAAAGGTTTCTCCACCGGTGAAAGGAGCTAGTTGACTAGTGCTTGAAACTCTCGAGTTGGAAACTCGAGGTGTGGAGTAGGGCAAGGAAAAAGAGTCATTGTAGCCGAACCACGATAAACAATCGTGTTGTGGTTTGATCGTTTCTTTCTTTATACCTGCATGTTAATTATTGTTAATTAGTTAGATTCGTTGATTACACGTAAAGCTTTTCAAAGATTAACAAGTTAAAAAACGGTAAACTATTCAACCCCCTTCTAGTTTTCCACAATTGGTATCAAGAGGTACGTTACTCAAGATCTTTAATATATACTGTATTTTAAAACTTGAATCGATCAATGGATTTTGAAAATCTCAAAGAAGGGCAATCTGTTCAAAGGCCACCGCTATTTGAAAAAGAAAACTTCCTTGAATGGAAAAGTAAATTTGAAAACTATGTAAGATCAATTGATTAAGATCTTTGGCATATTATTTCTATTGGTGATTTTAAACCAACAAAAACAAGTTTTGAAAATCAAGATGGTTATCTTAAATTTGATAAAAACACTAAAGCTAAGATAATGATTTATAAAACTTTACCTATGATTGAATATGAAATAGTGTATTTTTGTCAAACAGCTAATGATATTTGGAAAAATATATTAAACTTTCATCAAGAAATATATCAAGTCAAAAATAATAAATTTGATCTTACGTATGAGTTGTTAGTCTCAGAAAAACTAATAGATAGACATTTAGTTGAAGTTAATTCATGTGCTACGAGTTTAAATGTTTTTAATGAAGGTATATGTGAAGATGAAAAATCGTGTTCTAAAAGAGGACTTGTTTACGAATCATGGAGTGACAAGGATGAAGATGACGACAACTATCCGGTTTTTAGTCATGAAGTTGATAAAACCACAAACAAGGTACAACTTGAAACCGAACACTTTTGTTTTGACACTTTCATCTTAGAATTCTCTAAACTAGAAAATGAATCTAAACATTTAAGTAACATGGACCTAAAAGCAATCTTTAACAATGAACCATCAAAATCTATTGAGAACAATTTTGAAATAGAAATCATATTAGAAGATAAAATGTCTAGACTTGAGAGTAATGTTGAAATTGACCTAGAATGCAAAATATGTCAAGACTACAAACATGAAATTAAAAGACAAAATGAAAAAGGAAAAATGTTAGCTAAGTTTGAAGAAAGCTCAAAATCTCTTGAAAGATTGTTGAAAAGTCAAAAGTCACTTAGAGATAAAACCGGATTAGGGTTTAACTCAAATGCACCATCAACAAGTAAAACAAAGCAAGCAAAGTTTGTTAAGCCTAGGAGAGAGATTTAAAAGTAACTCAATCTCTAAATAGAAACTTATGATAAAAGGATTAAGGATATCATGTTCTATGCTTTCATATGTTTATCTAACCTCCTTGGATTCATGAGTATTTGAGTTTCCAAGCTTTCCTACGAGTCAAGATAAAACGCTTTATGATTATCTTCCTAGTAGCTTCTCTATGGAACTTAGAAGGTACGCGTTATTTCAACTTACCTATTGTTGTCTCATATTGTTAGCATTATGATTTATCGGTGTAGTATTAGTAATTTATACCCTAAGTTGTTATTTCCTTAGTAAGTTATAACAAGGATTAGATCCTCTGTGATCAAATGATTTCTACATTAAAATGAATAGGAGATATAAAGTGCTTCAGTTCTTTAAAATAATCACTTTATACAAACATACCGCATAAAATACCCTAAATCACAAATCAAATAAATAACAATAAAAACATTTCTAAGCACATAAGTCGAATGGTGAGCTCAATCACTTGTCGTCCTTTTTTTAAGGCTTGCTCACACGTCCCCTTCGAGATGCTATGATCCTCATGAGTGAGAGTGAGAGTGAGTGGTGATGCCTCACACTCGCTGTATATAGTCTTATAATTAACATCATGTCAGTTAAAAATTTGTATTTTCTAAGGAGATATAGGGTGCGTTTGGTATAGGTATATGGAAATGGGTTATGGGTTTCATAGTGATTAAAGGTTTACTTAGTGGGTTCAGTAATAAAATGAGTATATCATACCAATAGATTCATTACTCAATAATTTGGTGTATATGAAATCTATTCTGCGAGCCCTTCTTTTTTTCACCACAAAATTCAAATATTTGTACACTTTTTTATATCATATTTTGTCATATAAACATAAACAATCGTGATGATACATTTTTTTATATCCATTGTCATGAGTTGAGATCCATGAAGAACCAATACATGTCATAGAACCTATCAACCAATCATAGCCACTCATTTATATTTTCTACCTTTTTTTTCAAAACAACATATCTTGCAAACGGTAAATTTTAAAGCCAAAAAAAAAAAAAAAAAAAAAAAAAAAAAAAAACATCGCGACGAGAATAATCATCTTTCTATAGATATGCATTGTTATATACTTTCGACGAACCTTTTTTTTCGACGAACTTTTTTTTTTAAATTTTCGCCCAGAAAAATCATATATGATTCGTAAAAATCACATATGATTTAATTTTTACAAATCATCGTAAAAATCACATATGATTTGATTTTAACGAATCACATATGATTTTTACAAATCATATATGATTTTTCTGGACGGAAATTTTGAAAAAAAAAAGTTCGTCGAAAAAAAAGTTCGTTGAAAATATATAACAATGCATATCTATAGAAAGATAATTTAATTCTCTTCGCGATTGTATTTTTTTTTTCGCGTAACGATTTACGGTTTGCGATATATTTAATTTTTAAAAAAATGATGAAAGTTTATTTATTTTTTTTGATAAAAAAAATTAGTGGCTGAGATTGCTTGATTGGTTCTATGGTAAAACTTGGTTTTATACGGATCTTTTGACCCATTGTCATTCTACCCAATACCAAATCAGCACCCATTATGATTCCTAGCAACAAACCAAACGGTCCCATAGTTTCGACAAAACCTACCTTGGCAAGAAAACTACACAAAGTCTATAAATACAACAAAGACTAGGAGATCGTAAAACACGTTGTACTTACTATTCAAAGATCCAAGGTCGAATTAATTGTATGAGTCAATTTCAAAAAAAAAAAAAAAAAAAAAAAAAAAAAAAAAAAGAATTAATTGTATGAGTCCATCTTGCCATGTAAACATAAAACATATACAATGTTACAAATCACTTAAGGGTTGTAATAATAATCTTCGGTAACCTTTTTCAAGTCGAATACATTATTTTTCGAATGAGGTTTTTTGATCTTTGAATGTCTTAGTATTATGAAAGATATTTCAAGAAGAATACTTAGCTTTTAGGCAAAATAAAAGAGAAATTCACAAAAATACCTAATTTTTCAAACGTATTTCACAAAATACTTATTTTTTCCCCCAAAATACCTATAAAATCCGCAAAATTTGCCCTTTGCGAAATATAAAAAAAATAAATAAACAAGTTTTTGATATTTCTTAAAAAAAATCAAAAAAATTCAATATTTCTTAAACAAATCGAAAATTTTCGATTTAAAAAAAAAAATCACAAACATTTCTATGAACAAGAAAAAGAAGCTTAAATATATGTTCTTCTGTATGATGACCAGATTTGTCTTAGAACCAAAACCATTTTTACTGGATAAACAAAAAAAGATGCTTAATAATAGTAAAACTGCAATTGCCTCCTTACATGTTTCCTTTTCTCTTATGTGATTTTTTTTCCTCTTGCATATGGCCTAATCATCTTTAGAAATTAACGTTGACTCACTTTTCTTTCTCATTTTGAGTGTTTTTTTTACTGGTATTGACTCAAAGTTGAGGTTTAGATCATAAAAGATAAAAGAAATGTGATTTTTCACTGCCTTATGCTTTATAAGAACTGTAATTTATCGGTATTTGTTTCTCATGTGTTTCCTCTAAATCCCTTTGCGTATAAGTGTCGTGTCGTCTCCTTTGAGAAAATTTCGCAAAGTTTTGTCCAATCGAAAACTTTCGATATAGGTGAGAACATAAGTGTTTTTAAAAAATCGAAAATTGTCGATTTTTTAAAAAATATCAATTTTTTTTTTATTTTCTAAGAAATATCGAAAACTTTTTGATTTTTTTTATAAATTTCGCAAAGGGTCCTGAATTTTGCGGATTTTATGGGTATTTTGGCTTTTTGGAAAAAAATTATGTATTTTATTAAATAGGTTTGAAAAATTGGGTGTTTTTGTGAATTTCAAAAAAAAAATAATAATAATCTTTTATATAATAAAACAAAACCTCAAGTGGAGACTTTTTCATTTCAAAAAAACTAAACCACACTTTATTTAGTAATAATATTATTTAAAAAAAAAGATTATTTTCTTATTAGGTAATATTTTATATTTATCCATAACACAAGTAGAAGAGAAATACAAAAAATATAGATAAGATGCAATTAACAATAGGATTAAATTTTTTAAATAATTATCTTTAATAACAAAAAACTATAATTAAAAATCATAAATCAAATAAAACAAATATTAAATTATTTATTTTTTAATAAATAAAAATATATAATTCAAAAAATTAAAAAAAAAAAAAAAACCACATATGCACGGGTATTGGTGTGTTCAAATGAGACCAGATTATCTGTTAATCATATATAGTTTTGACAATTAAAGTCGGTTGACATCTCGTGGTCATAATTGTTGACAAAAAGTTATGTGGACCGGGTTTTACCAAGAAAATAGCTAAAGCTGTTAGTTTAGAATGAGTCTGTAATTCACACTTCTATCTGAACTTATTAATATAAAATTTTGTTGGTATTTAATAAATCACAATTATTTAAAACTAGAATGGTACCCGCGCAATGCGGCGGCGGGTACCGTGTGATTATATTTTGCGTTATTTGGTTACACGTTTAGTTGTCCTCCCGCTTCCTAACAAACTTCCTAACCAACTTGCTTTTTAACAAATTAATTTTGAAATCTTTCCATAATAAGTAAAAAAAAAGTCTGAATTTTAAGCCTGACTAATAATAAAATAGTACCAAATTCATTATATAATAGTATAGATAGGTGATGACAATAAAATCTCCGACAAAGTCAATAGTTCTTTCAGAATGGGTCAAGGCTAAAAGGTAAGCGTAACTGCCTTTTTTTGATAAACAAGTCACACCAATTTGTTTTTAGTAACAACTAACAAGTTTACGATAAGAACTAAATTTAACCTGTTCGTGCACAATCGTTGTATAACATGTTTACAATCTGACCATGTCACATAAAACTTATTATTAACTTGCCAAACCGTCTGACTTATTTTAACAATTAAACTGTAGAGAAAAGTTCTTTTAGGGACTAGTTTTTTTGTACATACCAAGGGACAAATCCTCACTATGGATTAACCTAAGATTAAACATGGAAACCTAAGTCCATGTCTTTTTCTTTCATTTTTCTTTGTCTTTTTTATTATTCACTTTATTTATTTATTTATTTCTTTTTTTTTTCTTTTTTTTTTTGGCTCTTTTTTCCAATTAACGTTACACTTTTTTTTTTTTTTTTTTTTTTTTTTTTTAAAAAAAAAAAAAAAAATAAGTCAAGCTTTTCTTTTTTAAATAAGAAAAATGATTTGTAGACCTAAATGGTTTACTTAAAAATAGACCTACACCTATGATTGGTGAAATTGAAATTTTGATTGGTTAATATGAAGAGAGAAAAAATGTTTGACTCTTTAAATAAATTCACTATTTTTCTCATTTTATTACGTTTTCGTCCGTTTTTGTCTGTTTTCACATGATTATATACGATTTCAGACGTTTTTGTCCGTTTTCAGACGTTTTTTTTTACCGTTTTTATACGTTTTCGTCCGTTTTTTACGTTTTCGTCTGTTTCAGACGTTTTTGTTCGTTATTATACGTTTTCGTCTGTTTTCAGACGTTTTTATCCGTTTTCGTCAGTTTTTATATGTTTGCAGACATTTTTGTCCATTTTCATATGTTTTCATCCGTTTTTATACGTTTTCAGACGTTTTCGTCCGTTTTTATACGTTTTTGTCCGTTTTCATACGTTTTCGTCCGTTTTCATATCTTTTCATCCGTTTTTACACGATTTCATCCGTTTTTATACGTTTTCGTCCGGTTTCATATGTTTACATATGTTTCCGTCTGATTTCATACGTTTTCCTCTATTATTTTATGTTTTCGTCCGTTTTTAGACGTTTTCGTCCTTTTTCCTACATATTCGTCTGTTTTCTTACATTTTCGTTCATTTTCATAGGTTTTCGTCCGTTTTTCAATTTTTTTTGGCCAATTTTAGACGTTTTCATACGTTTTTGAATATCACAAGTGATATTTAGTGATACTCATACGTTTTTGTCTGTTTTCATCCATTTTTGTACATTTTTGTCTGTTTTCAAACGCTTTCGTCTATTTTCATACGTTTCGGCAGTATTTATACGTTTTCAGACGTTTTTATCTGCTTTCAAACGTTTTCATCAATTTTTTACATTATCGTCTGTTTTCAGACGTTTTCGTCTGTTTTTATATGCTTTCATCCATTTTTATCTGTTTTCATACGTTTATAAACATTTTCATCCGTTTTTATGTATTTTTGTCTGTTTTCAGACGCTTTCGTCTGTTTTCATACTTTTCAGCAGTTTTTATACGTTTTCGTCCGTTTTCATCAATTTTTCATACGTTTTTGTCCCTTTCCAGGCGTGTTTTTACGCTTTCATACGTATTCGTTCATTTTCATATGTTTTCGTCCGTTTTCATACGTTTCTGAATATCACAATTGATATTCTTAATATCACAAGTGATTTTCTTTGATATTCAAAATATCACTTGTGATGTTAATAATATCAATTGTGATATTCAGAAACGTATGAAAACAAAAGAAAACGTATGAAAACGAACAAAAACAGAATAAAACGTAAGAAAGTGAAAAAAACGTGAATTAAAAAAATGTGAAAATCACTTATAATATTCTGAATAACACTTGTAGTTATCTGAATATCACTTTTGATATTCAGAATATCACTTGTGATTTTCATGTTACTAAACATTAGTTGAACATCACTTGTGATATTCTGAATATCACTTGTGATTTTTTGAATATCACTTGTAATTTTCTGAATATCACAAGTGATTTTCAACTAATGTTTTGTAACATGAAAATCACAAGTGATAATCTGAATATCACAAGTGATATTCATGTTACAAAACGTTAGTTGAAAATCACGTGTGATATTTAGAATATCACTTGTGATTTTCATGTTACAAAATATTAGTTGAAAATCACTTGTGATATTCGGAATATCACTTGTAATATTTAGAATATCACTTGTGATTTTCTGAATATCACTTGTGAATTTCATGTTACAGAACAATTGTTGAAAATCACTTGTGATATTCAGAATATCACTTATGATATTCAGAGTGATATTCAAAATATCACTTTTGAAAAAACGTGAATTAAAAAAAGAGTGAAATCACTTGTAATATTCTGAATATCACTTGTGATTTATATTCAGAATATCACTTTTGATATTCAGAATATCACTTGCGATATTCTGAATATCACTTGCGATTTTCATGTCACAAAACATTTGTTGAAAATCACTTGTGATATTCAGAATATCACTTGCGATATTCAGATATCACTTGCAATATTTTGAATATCACTTGCGATATTCTGAATATCACTTGTGATTTTCATGTTACAAAATTTTAAAAATCACTTGTGATATTCAGAATATCGCGAGTGATATTCAATATCACTCACGATATTCTGAATATCACAAGTGATATTCTGATAATTACAGTATATCACTTGTAATATTCAGAAAGGTATGAAAACATTTGAAAACATTTAAAAACGAACTAAAGTGAATGAAAATGGACAAAAACGTATAAAAACAGACGAAAATGAATGAAAACAGATTGAAACCATATGAAAACATATAAAAATGGACGAAAACGTATGAAAACGGACAAAAACATATGAAAACGGACGAAAACATATGAAAACGGACGAAAACGTATGAAAATAGACAAAAACGTAAGAAAACGGACGAATATATATGAAAACGGACGAAAACGGGCGAAAACGTATGAAAAAAATTCAAAAACAGATGAAAACGTAAGAAAATGGACGAATATATATATGAAAACGGACGAAAACGTATGAAAACGGGCGAAACGTAAGAAAACAGACGAAAACGTATGAAAAAAATTCGAAAACAGATGAAAACGTATAAAAACGGACGAAAACGTATTAAAATGGACGAAACGTATGAAAACGGGTGAAAACGTAAGAAAATAGACGAAAACGTATGAAAACGAGCGAAAACAGACGAAAACGTATGGAAACGGACGAAAATGTATGAAAACGAACGAAAACGTAAGAAAACTGACGAAAACGTAAAAAACCGACAAATATGTATGAAAAACGAAAAAAACGTAAAAAAAAAAAAGCAAAAAAAAATAAAAAAATAAATTTGAATTATAGAATAAACGTGAAGTTAGAAAAAAAAAAAAGAAAAAAAAGAAAAAAAAAAAAAAGAAAGAAAAGAAAAAAGGGGAAAAAAATGAATAAATAAAATAGACAAAAAGGACAAGAAAAAAAAACATGGATTTAGGTTGTCTTATTAAATCTTAGGTTAATCCCACCATTAGATCAAACTAGATGGATGGTGGGGATTTGTCCCTTAGTTGTAACAAAAACTTAGTATGTTAAATAACTCACCTCTTAAACTGTAATACAATCACCACAAATATAAACGGACCTTAATTGTTCATTACAAAAATAAGACCCCGTTTCACCTCCCAGGTTTCTATGTATTAATATACTAAACAAAATTTTACACATATAACCCAAATGCAAACCTGGAAGGTTCCTAAACAAGATTAAGAAATGGGTAGTGATATGTCCACATAGGAATTTACTTTATACACATAAATTTAAGAGGACTTACATAAGTTTTACAAATAAAAGTTATGTGGGCCTTCCTAAAATTATGTGTATGAAGTAAATTCCTATGTAAAGATATCATCTCTTTTAAGATAAGGCTTATTAGGCTGGGCACAGTCGTGAACTCGTGATCAGACACGGCCTTGTCACACCAGCTTTCTTTTTTCGACGACCAATGTGCCACAATGGTGAACAAGTTTTTTTTTTTTTTTTTTTTTTTTTTTTTTGTTTTTTTTTATTATTATTATTTTTTTTAACAAATTTAAAATTCATTAAAAATAAAATATAAAATAAATTATTCAAGTAACATTAAAAACATTACAAAAATTCTTCGTCGTCGCTTGCGTCTTCGTTTTCATTATCTTGATTTCCACGATTTTTCCAAATATGCTCGATCAAATAAGATTTTAAGTGTAGATGAGTTGATGAGTCCATTAGCGCCTGAGTAACTACTAATGATTCTTCATGAGATCTTAAGGGATCATGATCATGGTGGCCCTCATTTTCGAACCATGTAGGACATATTGCCCGCTTCTTGTGTCGAATGATCATGTTATTTAATATGATACATGTTGATGCATAATTTGGCGCGGGCTGGATTCAACGACTCTCCCTGGGCCGTTAGCCGTCTTCTCGAGCCCTGAGTAGACCTGTCAACAAAGAGAACCCGTTAGGAGTGGACCCGAGGCCGTAGCCCCGGGATCCACCTCCGACGGTCAAGTTAGTCTCCATGCGATATAGCATATAGGAGTTAGGTTTAGAGTAACCTGTTGTGTTGTGTTAAAGAAGGGGATTCCAGCCATGTATTTATAAGGCATGGAATTAGGGTTTAGGCGTAGAGTGGGCTGCTGTCTGCCGGGCCTGGCCCATTCCTGGCTAGTCCGGACCATACGTCCACAAGCTCCCCAAGTCTAGTGTGACATAGTGCATGGCTATGTTATGCTAAACTTAAGTTCTGTTTATGGCCGCGTAGGCCCAATCAACCATGACGGCATGACCCATGTGTGTGCAACTTGTGTGCACATGGGATGGACCTTACTGCGCAGCCCACATGCGACAGTGCGCACTGGGATTGCGATTGTGATTGTCTCACAATTGTGAAGGTGGATCTCGTATGCTGCATCCTGGGTAAGGGCGTACCTTTTGTACCAGTAGCGATGCAACATGGTGCGATAGAAGACGTGCTTCTGTGGCAGAGGTGCGCGCTGTGCGCGACAAGGATGCGCGCTGTGCGTGACAGAGGTGCGCGCTGTGCGCGAACATTACATTCGTCTTTACAACCGACAAAGGAAGTCTCCCATGCGGCAAGATGGTGCGAATATTTAAATCCGTCTTTGTACCGAGCTTGTAATACCTCTTACGTACGATCTGCTTCCAAATATACCTGAGTGACGCGTATGGAAACAGTGGTATTATATACCTTGGTAGCCCCCCAAGTTTGATGGTGCTACTCTTGTAGGAGCATTAAACTTAGTTATTCAAATCCTGAAAAACACTTAATGCAAATATTAAAAGTGTATGCCGCGAATCGCAACATATAAAATCTAATGAAGTAAAAGATTAGCGTGATGCAATATATAGCACATAGCGTGTGAAATTAAAACATAAGAGAAGTAGTAGTGCGAATTACACCTATCGTGAGGTTTTACAAACTACATAAACAATAACCCGGATGGATGCACCGTGACCGCGACTAATAGTTTCAATTGCGCACACAGACGCAGATGGATGTATCGTGACCTCATAGACTGGAACGTTCGTGGATGATCGCAGATGAAAATAACATGACCACGGCTATTGCCCAGTGCGCTCATGGCGATTGGCTAGCATCGTGGTGCATGTACGTGATAGTGCGCTCATGGCGCTAATCTGCGAAGATGTCCGAACGCACGGCCTAACGCGGGTAGATTTATCGTGACTGCGTTGTTCGAACACGAAAACTAGCACGAACAGGCATACCAACCAAAAAAACATTATATGCGCGAATTAATCCGCGGCTAAAAGATAAAGTAGGTCCGATCGTGCGGACTTAGTGCGGTTATAGGTAAAATCGTGTTTACCAAGTTAAAAGATTTACATAAAATCTTCTGAATCTTTAAAAATATAACATATCTTACCGATTTAAAAGATATGCACAAAAAATATTGAGAAATCTTTTTAAATTTTAGAAAATATTTTAAACAGATACTGTTTGAAAATATTACTTCGAATATTTTACGCGTTTAATATTCATAACGATTATTTAGAATGAAATAATCTAGAATGAACAACTTTGTACGTATAAAAAATATATATGTGTGCTGTGCAATATTATATTTGGAACATAATCTACAAAGTTCTATAATAATTATTTAATATATACCGCATATATATAGGTATTCTAGATTAATATTGTACCGCATCGTGGTGCCCGTAGCCCATGCGATATTTTAAATATGTATGCCGTAGCATGTGGTAGTATCTTATTAAAAAGATCAAAATATCTTATCAAAAAATATATTTTAAAGTTACCGGCTTTTGAACTCGATGGTTGCTTTCCGATGATGTGAGAACACGGAACTTGTCGTAGTGTGTCCCACGGATGGCGCCAACTTGTTGATGCATAATCTGGCGCGGGCTGGATTCAACGACTCTCCCTGGGCCGTTAGTCGTCTTCTCGAGCCCTGAGTAGACCTGTCAACAAAGAGAACCCGTTAGGAGTGGACCCGAGGCCGTAGCCCCGGGATCCACCTCCAACGGTCAAGTTAGTCTCCATGCGATATAGCATATAGGAGTTAGGTTTAGAGTAACATGTTGTGTTGTGTTAAAGAAGGGGATTCCAGCCATGTATTTATAAGGCATGGAATTAGGGTTTAGGCGTAGAGTGGGCCGCTGTCTGCCGGGCCTAGCCCATTCCTGGCCAGTCCGGACCAGACGTCCACAATACATGTATGCATAATATCTTGGAGATCCTGTTTATACAGGTCTCGAGCAAGAACTTTAAGCATTTTTCACTTCTTCTTCTACAAACCAAAAGCTCATTTCATATATTTTCTTGCTGCTTCATGCTTCCTCTTATACAATATTCTTTTATCATCACCTATGGGAGGTTTTGAAATGGACTTAATATGAACGGCCCATTGTGGATATATCCCGTTAGTAAGATAATATCCCCTTTTATAAGGTACATCGTTAACCTCGAATTCAAGGTTTGGTACTCTCCTAGATTTGATATCATTGGAAACAGGGGAACGGCGTAAAACGTTTACGTCGTTATTCATCCCGGAGACACCAAAGAACGCATGTCAAATCCATAAATCTTGGGAGGCGACCGCTTCCAATAAAATGAATGGATGTGGCCCGTGATCACCCCTAGCATATTGACCTCTCAAACTATTTGGGTAATTCTCCCACTCCCAACTTGTACAATCAATGCTTTCCATTATCCCACGAAACCTATGTTTATGCTCGTGATGAGCATATAATCTTTCAAGGTCAGAATACGTGAGCTTTCGCAAAAACTCAACACCATATAACTCTATGATAGCCTTGAAAAACTTACGGAGACATTCACGGGTTGTTGTTGCAACCACTTACAGATACTCGTCAAGAGAATCAGGAACGACCGCGTATCCCAATTGACGAATTGCCGCAGTACACTTGACTAATTGGGTAATACCAAGTTGGCCCCTAGCATAAGGAGTTTGTTGAAAATAAGAAGAATAATCGGTTACATCTCGAACAATTTGTGTGAATAGTTCTTGGCTCATTCGGAACCGCCGACGAAATGTTCTTGCGTCATAACGCGGGTTTTTGGAGAAGTATGCCGCCACTAAACGATTATGAGCACCCTCATGATCCTTACGTATGTACTTTCGTCGAACTTTTGGCTGTGACGCATTGTACGCGTTCCAAGCAAACTCCGCAAAATCCGTAAACTCACTCATAACCTCTTCATCATCGTTGGAAGATGAAGAACCAAAAAATAGCTCGTAAGACAAAATTAAGAGAATGTGTTTGAAGGTATTGATAGAAATGTTGTTTGAAATTGTGTGTTACTTCAATTGTGGTTTGTTACTTTAATTGCATACAATTGAATAGAAGTTAAACATAAACTCAACTGTGTTTTAGGCCGCACATGTCTATACCAGTTACCACTCATAATGCATTTATATCATTTTTTTTAAACTTAAAAACTTAAAAATTGAGTAAAGTTTAACTACTAAAATAACTTTGATTAAAAATGGTAACAACATACGTCACTAAATTAATAGTTTAAATTGTTTAATCCTTAAACCCATATCATTTTTTGTTTATATCCCATTTTTTTTTCACAATGAGTACAAATTGAACTTGTAAGTTGCATTAATAGTCACCCCACAAAACACAAGTTCACAAAGTATAATTATTTGTCGCTATACACCGTTACTTTATGCGGGTATTCGTCTAGTACTAGTTAAAACTCGTAAACACCAAACCGAGTCATGTTTTACACAAACCTACAAACTAACATGACACACTAGAGGTGCACATTTCGTTAAAAAAAAAAAAAAAACCAAACCGGTTTCGGTTTTAGTCAAATAGGCCAAAACCGGTTTTGCGTAAAACTGGTCCGATTTGAAACCGGCTTTGGGAAAGAAAATGTCTGATTTAAACCAAGAACCCGTTCGGTTTAAACCGGTATTACCCATAACCGGTTGACAACAAACAATGCAAACCAGTTTCTAAACCGGCCGTTCGATTTTCCTTAAACCGGTTTTCGGTATCGGATCGGTCGGTTTTTTTTACCTCCACGACACACAACCAAAAATAACAACACCGTTACATAATTCTTCCTTAACCGTATAGGCCACACATTCGTAGGTAGAAGTAAATAATACGAGTAAAACAAGACACAAGTCCCCCATAACCTTAAGTAAGTAGGAGCCACATGGTCTCCTGGTTTGGGGCCCACATTAGTATACCTTTCTCAGTGTGCAGCAAGTGACCTCTTCCCTTCCTCTTCACTTTCACTTTTCTCATCACTATCAAACCATAAAACCAAACCCCATAAACCATAATCATTCTTCATATTTATACATTCATACTATTAAACAAAAAAGAAAAGAAAAAAAAGAAAAAAAAAGAAAAAAAAGAAGCTGTGTTACATATAACATTGTGTACAATAAAGCATATACTTTTATAGTCTTTTTATGTGGTTTTAATCTTGTACTATACTTTTTTAGCCAGAATTGAAAGAACCCAGATGGGGTTTAATAGTAGTACATGGTTTTTACTATTTTTTACTGCTGTTGTTGCTGTCAATTTGGATATCAGCACTGCTCAAATTCCAGGTTTGATTCTTGTAAATTTTGTAGCTTTTTTTATGTAGTTGTTTATGGTATGTGGGTTCTTGTTTTCTTGGAATTTGGTTGATTGTTTAGTTGTTTATATGATTTTATGTGGATTTTGTTTGGGTTCTTGAAAGTTTTGATTTTGTGTTTTTTTGGGTTTGATGAATTGAATGGTTTCTGGGTTATGTTTTTTGGGTAATTTTGGATATGGGTTTGTCTTGAAGTTGGTAAATTTAGTTATGAGTATTGTGATATTTGAGGTAAAGTATTGGGATATGATATAAAGAAAGTTTTGGGTCTAAAACATATGACTCAGATGTACGTGGCCTAAGCGGGTATCCCCGTGACCGTTTCCGAACCCTTTCCTTAGCCACCCCTCAAAATGTTTACCTAGTGAGGTTCGAACCCGAAACCTTTTGTGAGGACATCGGACGCCTGACCACTAGGCCACCATGGTGGTGGTTAAATTTATGCCCTAATAGTTACCTTAAATTATTATGTCTTCTTTGGGTGAAAATTAGTTGTAGTTTTCATGAGTAGATTAAGGTAAGTTTATGTTTGTGGGTAGGTGTATGCTTTTGGCTACTAGTTGTCTCGTTTTATAGGCATTCATCTTGTCATGACATTGATCACGCCCTTGTTTGGCTACTCGGTTTGCAAATACAGTTAGAACGATATAGAGACTGATCCTAGTGTGCTTATTCTAGTAACATATGTTCAACAATTTTCTATATTAAATAATATTATGTGTTAAGGGGTTGTTGGATGTGATTTTGTTAATAGATTATTAAAAATTGAAGAAACATAGTCAAATAACAAAATGCTTTTAGTTAAGGATAGTTGAGTAATTTTACACTTATCTCATTTTTTATGACAACTCCTTTGTTTGACCCAAAGTAACTCAGTATTGCAATTTCACGTATCAAGTTTAGTGTTACTTAAAGAGTTTAAGTTGACATTTTGCTGACAAATTTTTTGGGGTAAAGATTTTGCTGACAAATTTGATCATGCAAAAACAGGTTTTGTGAGTCTCGACTGTGGTGGTCAAAGCAATTTTACAGACGAGCTCGGCCTTAACTGGACACCCGATAATCAAATCATTTACGGGATCACCAGCAATATATCTGTCACAAATGAAACAAGGCAGCAATATCAGACCGTCAGATACTTCCCTGCAGATAACAGAAAATATTGTTACACACTCGGTATTAAGACTAGGACTAGGTACCTTATAAGAGCAACATTCTTATATGGTAATTTTGATAACAACAATGTATATCCAAAATTTGATATCTCAGTGGGACCCACTCATTGGGCTACAATTGTCATTTCAGATGCTAACACTATCGAGTCTCAAGAACTTATCTTTTTAGCTTCAAGTGAAACCGTTAGTGTTTGTTTATCAAATGCAACGACCGGGCAACCATTTATTTCCACTCTTGAGCTCCGACCGTTTAACGGGTCAATATATCTTACACCGTTTGAAAACCAGTTCTTTCTTAGTGTTTCTGCAAGAATCAACTTTGGGGCAGAAAATGAAGATCCAGTTAGGTTCCCGGATGATCCTTTTGATAGAATATGGGAATCGGATTTAGTGAAAAAACCAAATTATCTCGTTGATGTTGCTGCGGGGACGGATCGGGTATCGACGGATTTACCGATCGATATTGGGAAAGATGAGCAACCACCTCAAAAAGTTATGCAAACGGCTGTTGTTGGACGAAATGGTAATTTGACTTATAGAATGAACTTAGATGGATTTCCGGGACCTGGTTGGGCTTATACTTACTTTGCGGAAATCGAAGACTTAGGTCCCACAAAGACTAGAAAGTTCCGGTTAGTACTTCCCGGGGAACCAGACCTTAGTAAACTGGTTGTTAACATTCAAGAAAATGCGCAGGGGACACACCGTTTATATGAACCGGGATTTCCAAACATAACACTTCCATTTGTTTTGTCGTTTAAGTTTGGGAAGACGTCTGATTCTAGTGAGGGGCCTCTTGTTAATGCAATTGAGATTAATAGATACTTAAAAATAAGTGATGGGTCTTTAGATGGTAAGTAAAGCTATAAGCTTTTTGGTTAAAGTTTTGTGATTTATTTGTGAAATGTGATTCTTTATATGGGTTTGTTTGATTGATAGGTGAGGTGGCTGCGAGTTTAGTATCCGGTTATAAGTTGCTGGATTGGGCTCAAGAAGGTGGTGATCCGTGTTTGCCAGTTGCATGGTCTTGGTTGGAGTGTAATTTGGATCATGAACCAAAGATTATCTCAATGTACCGTCTTTTAACTCTCTTTATCTTGATCTTAGGGGATGTTTGGGATGGCTTATTCTAAATGGCTTATCTGCTTAAAAAATAGTTGAAGATTATCTTAGCGTACTGACTGAATTTTGTACCCATTTTATGCAGAAAATTGTCTGGCAAGAATTTGACTGGAAGCATTCCTTCTGATTTGACCAAGTTGAACGGCTTAGAACAGTTGTAAGTCACAATCTACGCCTTTCTTTAACAATTGTGTAAATGGAAGTATGACAGTAATATCTTTACATGTTTCTAATTGTAGGTGGCTTGATGGGAATGCACTAACGGGTCCAATTCCTGATTTTTCAGGATGTCCAAAGTTGAAGATCATGTAATATATGTTCTATTTTTGTCATCCTTATGCCTGGTTATGTATTATTTTTGGTAATTTAAGCCATGAGTTTTGAATATGCAGACATCTTGAGAACAATCAGTTGAGTGGTGACATACCCTCTTCGTTAGGGGATCTACCCAATTTGAGCCAACTGTAAGTATATTATACTCCAGTTGTCCAAAACTTGTACTTATATGGTTTTCTGTATTGCTACATACAAATGCATACATAAATCTAGGGTAATGATGTTCAGGGGTAGATCGAATAAAGAAAAATAGTCGACTTTTTTCTTTTAAAAGTTAACATTGGACATATTAGAATCGAGATCAAGATTGGTTTCAGATATCGTTTGTTAGTATGGAATATTTCCTAGTTTAGTACTATCTTTATATAGCTTGATGTCAGTATGTCATCCTCTTCTTATTTATAAGAAATTAAGAATACAGTTTTTGTCACCTTTTTGTAAACCTTATCCCTTTTGACATTGCAAAATCAACTTTGCCTTGAGAAAGTATACTGATATATGACGGAAGCACACTAGATAGGTTCTAATAAAAGGCTCAGTGACAAACAGACTTTAGGTGAAAAGTAATTTGTTGTTCGATTGATTGAAAGCAATCTAGATATAATGCCACTTACCTACCAAACAAGTATATAAAAAATTGATAAAAGCTCAAGAATAGTGGAAAATCTGAAATTTTAAAAAAAAATTGTTATGTATTATTTTTGTTGTTTAATATATCAATCGGCCACCTGTTCTGTTTGTTATGGGTATAGAATAAAACCGTACCGTGTATAATAATCTCAAGTTGGTTTTCATTATGAATCTGTCGTATGCAGGTATTTACAAAATAATATGTTAACCGGTGAAGTGCCATCCAGTCTTCTGAACAAGAATTTAGTCTCAAAGTGAGTATTTCTTGATTGCTCTTATAACTTTTACAAAAAAATATTAATAGTCTAGTTTATGCATGCTGCTTTGTGCTTTTCCTCACATTGTGACTTTTGAAGAAGATGAACTTATATGGTGCCGTGTGTTTTTATCTTTTCAGTTACACGGGAAACGCCAATCTTAGTAGCGGAAGTAGCGGAGGGAGGCGCAATCGAAACATATTTATTGGACTAGGGGTCGGGGCTGCTGCCCTGTTTTTAGGGTTCATAACCTCATGCATACTCCTTCGCCAACGGAAGAAAAATCCCAAAACAGGTAATAAGCTCATGCAACACGTATTGATATACTTATCATGGTGCAACAAATGAAGCACCAATCTGGAGGGATGTCTTGAAAGTGTTTATCTAACCTTGAATAATCAGAATATAGCAACTATCATCAAATAAAATGGATGTACATGATAGTGTTTTGGTGTGCTTTTGTTGTAATAATCAGATAATGGGTAGTTGTTGAGTGTATAAAAAACTATGATCATTTCAAATACAAGTAAATCAAACGACCATAAAGGACATACTGTGAAAAAAAATATTGAGATACTTTGTGTGAGATGCGAGTTAAAGCCTCTCAGATCAGCTTTGAAAAGATAGGTGGTTAGGTAATTTAATTTCCCTTTGATAATCAGTTTTGTTGCAAAGCTAGTATGTCCAAAACTGATTATTTGAGATGCCAGATTTACTTAACCAAATATTATATGCTGATAATATACAAAATTAAATGATCAATTTTGGATGCAAATACAAACACCCCATATGTATTGTCTTGCATACATTGTTGCCTTTACGTTTTCTAATGATTTGATCTGTTGGCTTTTATGTTTATTCTGGCAGAGCCCAAACATGCCATGCCTGTTATGAACAATGCAGCCAACGAAGCTGCTCAAAGCTTCACATTATCTGAACTACGAAGTGCCACAAAGAATTTCGAGAAGAAAGTTGGGTCGGGAGGATTTGGAACCGTTTACTATGGAAAATTACATGATGGAAAGGAAATTGCTGTCAAACTACTTGAAAACAGTAATGTTTATCAGGGCAAGAAAGAGTTCGCAAATGAGGTAATTTTATATCAATACAATTCGTCATTTTCGTTTACTTAATAAGACGAGCTTCAATCATTCTAATTGTATTCCTTTTATGTTGATCAAGGTTACTCTTCTTTCACGAATCCATCATAGAAACTTGGTACAGTTTTTAGGGTTTTGCCAAGAAGAAGGGAAGGATATTCTTGTTTACGAGTTTATGCATAATGGAACACTCAAAGAACATCTTTACGGTTAGGTCTTGTTTACACTCGGTGATCTTGATCCGACACACAATTTCGAGTTTTTTTGTTGTGATGATGAATCTTTATGTCATTTATAGGTCCTTTAGCCAGGGAACGAGGGATTAACTGGCTCAAGCGACTCGAGGTTGCTGAAGAGTCCGCAAAAGGTTTGCGTTATTAAAAATAAATCTACATGTCTAGATTTCAAGTCTTTTGCTGTGATAACGAGTCTTATGTCTTAATTAAGCTACTTTTTGTGATACCAAATCTCTATGTCTAAACTCTAAACTTCAGTTCTTTTGTCGGATAACGGATCTTTTGTCTGTATTTCGGCTTCTTTTGCTGTCCCACCATACCTTTATGTTTAAATTTCAAGTTCCAAGTTGTGTTAACGAGGATTTATGTCTAAAAGTCTAAAAATAAGGTTTTATGTTTTTTTAACAAATCTTTATCTGTAAATTGGATTTTTTGTTGTGATAATGAATCTTTATGTCTGAAGTTCAAGTTTTTTGTTTTGACACCTAATCTTATGTCTAAATTTCAAGAGTTCTTTGTGGTTACATGGCTAATTTGGTCTTTTTCTAAACTTGTTTTAGGGATTGAGTACCTTCATACAGGTTGTGTCCCTTCCATCATCCATCGAGATTTGAAAACAAGCAACATTCTTCTTGATAAAAATATGAGGGCTAAAGTTTCGGATTTTGGCCTCTCAAAGCTCGCAGTTGATGGCACTTCACACGTATCAAGCATCGTTCGTGGTACACTTGGATATCTTGATCCTGAGTAAGTTCTTCTGTCATGCATCATTAAAAAATTTCATAGCTTCAACTTTGGGATGTCCCATTAATATCGTACCACAGTTTTCTGTTAAGATTTAATAATGAAATCTTGATCCTGAGTAACCTTTTCTGTTATGTTTTTAAGTTTATAAATTCTCATAGTTCTTCTGTATTGTAGGTATTATATTTCAAACCGTTTAACAGACAAAAGTGACATCTATAGTTTCGGGGTCATTCTTCTTGAACTTATATCTGGCCAAGAAGCAATTTCAAATGTAAGCTTTGGTGTCAACTGCCGGAACATCGTTCAATGGGTAAGTCTAGTTTGGTTATCCCCATCAACGCATCCTGATAACCTATTACCTTAAAGGCAGCAGTTTTTATCCATGTACTTAATGGGTCAACAGGGTTAAGCTAAAGTATTTAACTAAAAAGGAAACTGTCAAACGGGTTGAAAATCATTCTAGGTCTGTTCAAATGCATATAAGCTTCCTAAGTTGCTTTAACTAAAAGAGTATTATTATTATTTTTTTTAACTAAATTTAACATATTATTTATATATTTTCATAAAACAGCAAAAGGTGTTACAACCCGTTTCAACATACTCTGAAATTTACCCATTTTGATCTTGCATCATCATATTTACGTGTTACTAGAACCACCTATTTTGCCACCCCTACTATTACTGATTGTAATGATTTGACGACAGGCCAAGCTGCATATAGAGAATGGTGACATACAAGGAATCATTGATCCGGCTCTTGGTAACGAATACGACATCCAATCAATGTGGAAGATAGCCGAGAAGGCTTTGATGTGCGTGCAACCACATGGGAACATGAGACCTACAATGTCTGAAGTCATCAAGGAAATACAAGATGCAATCTCAATAGAGAGGGGAGTGGTGGCAGCTGCACGAGAGCATAGTTCTGATGAAATGTCAAGGCATTCGATGTTGCAAATGGGATCTCTTGATCTAGGTGCCAACGATCAAGATTTATCGATTGATGAGTCCTTTGCACGACCTGGTCCAAGATAGCATGGTTCTCTTTTATATATATATTTTTTCCATTTTCGTGTTATTCGGTGTGAGGTTTTTGGAAGTTGGGTTTAGTTGTTAGTTGTTACTATTAGTATGGTGGTGTGTTTTTGTTTATTCTTGAAGGTTCAACTTTTTGGTCAATTTGTAAGTTTCTGTAGTTGTAGGTGGTTTGGGTGTAAATTTTAAGCTCTTATGGACCAACATTTAAAATTAGTTGACAAAACATACAGTAATATTTTTGTATTAAATTTGTTTATTATCAACAGTTGAGCATTTCATTTTGAGCATTCAAACCATTTTCTCCTTTTGGGGGAAATGTTCCTCTATAATACACAATTTAATTATTATTTCCAGAAAAGGGCACACACGATCTTTTGGTCTTGAAAGAATGGTTGAAGGCTTGAAGGGTTGAATAAAGTGTGTACATTTATTAGTGTTTCTAAAATTATGAAAGAAAGACAATAAATGTAAGAGAATAGTTTATTCAATTATGACAACTTTTGTGGATGTTTCAGATTGCTTATACGAACTAATTATCTGATGTTTGAAATTGCTACTGTGACATACATTAGAATATGGGCGGTTCAACTTGCTATTTCTTTTTTATGAGTTAAGCGTGAATGTAACTTAGCGGCTCATTTTGTTATAGTTTATTCAAGCAAACCCATATTCTTATTTAGTGTAGCGAAAACAAGGTTTATGAGAAGGTTAAGAAAGTTTCTTTGATGTTTTACCTTTGCGTTGAGGGATGATGACTTGATGAAGAAAATGTGTGAGAAAAGGTTACGCAGAAAAACCTCGTATGTACACGAGTTTATAAGCTCAGTTAACCATGACTTAACAAACATGATAATCACTATATGACACAAGCTCATTATTCCAAACATCATAATACCATTTCTAATAGAAGACACAAAGCTCATTATTCAAAACATCGTAATACCATTTATAATAGAAAAAACTTTGGCGGAGAATAGTAAGGTCCATAAACAGATAAACTATAAAAAAATATCATTAAATGCAACGAACTTTTATAAAATGTTTCAATATGCACATTTTGATGCGTTGTTACGTTAAAAATAAAGAAAATGCTACTTCATCCTACAAATTGTTCCTACTTATCTTTCTACTCACAAAATCCTGAAGAGTGTCAGAAATGACGGTTCGGATATAGAGAAAGAGAGTGAGCGGAAAAACTATATATAACATTATTGTGTGTAGGTGGATTAGTAAGAGAATATTGTTAGAGACTTTAGCAATGCTCTAAAAATAATGCTACGTGTCAGTTTCAGATATTTCTTATATAACAAAACATCAAAATGTGCATATCAAAACTCCTTATGATTAATCATAAACGTCGATACATTTAATGATACTTTTTTACAAGGTTGCAAAAATCGTGAATCGGTAGTCGGGCGGTCGACCCTCTGTAGCTTGTAATCGATCTAGACGAGATTAATCGGCGATTAATCGGATTGAAAGTTTGGACAAGTTTTCTGTATTTTCGGCAAGTTTTAAGATTTCCGGAAAGTTTTAGATATTACAAGTAAGATTTTCTTAAAAAAAATCTTGAAATAGATATAAACAATAAGTAAAACTTACCATTAAACAATTTTACGGCGAGTTTTTGTGTGTTTTCAGCAAGGTTGGAAGGTTTCGGGCAAGCTTGACCACCGTTGACCGTCATTAACCATCGTTGACTATTATTGACCGAGTTGTTTGACTGATTTACACAAATCAAAAAAGTTGATAGCCTTGTAATGCCTTATCAGTTATTAATCGACCTTGTAAGCTTTGTTTTGCAACACTGCTTTTTTATAGTTCCAATATACCAAGACGGAACTTTGTAAAAAAGTCGTTTCTAATCGGAGTAATAATTTAGAAAAGGGAGATGATTCGCACACTCAAACTTTTTATTTTCACACTCAACTGTACAAGTGATTAATGCAAAATATTAGTACACTACAAGTCTGACATGCATGAGTTAAAGTGTGCTAATCAATTAGTAATGTGTGCAAATCAATTAATTCAGTTAAGAAAATGACAATACATTTCAAAAAACAGAAATAAAGATTAAAAATATTAAACATTAGTATATTAGTCACAGCCAATAAAAAAGAATCTTTGATAGAAGTACATCTCAATCGTCTCTCGTTTCTCCTTCCTTCGTTCTCCAGCGTCCGATCTCTCTTCTCTTTCTCGCGCCTTTATTACTCTACTACATTTTGTATGTAACTCTTCCACACCCCCCTTCCTTTTTTTTATATACATCATCACTTTCCCCTTCATTTTCAACACTATCTTTTTAGGGTTTTTACTTATGGGTTTCCTTTAATTTTGCTTTAGGATTTTAGGGTTTTTAATTATGCACATATAAATGCTGTCTTTATCTGATTTGAGCTTGGTTTTTGAATAAAAGATTGATTTTTGTTTATGTAATCTGGTTATCTTTTGATTACTAGGGTTCTTGAGGGGGTTTTGGGGATGGGTTTTGATTTTGTGATTTAGGGTTTAGGGTTTTGGTTTTTGAGTGGTAGATGTGTATTTGGGGGTGGCCCAAGGGAAAGGGTGAGGAGTGAGGTTTTTTTGGTTAGGCCGTTTAGTTTTTGGTCAAAGACTCGGGGCGGGGCCAGAAAGTTATGGTCGAGGGGGCAAACTTTGATAACTATTAGAAACTACACTGAAATCGGTTCGTTAGGTGGGCAAATCGCAAAAATAGTTAGATATTTTAAAAATTTTGCACTACAATTTTTTCGCTAGGGGGCACGTGCCCACCCCGCCCCCCTCTTGTCTCCGCCTCTGTGTACATATGGCGGACCTATATAGGGGCAGGGGAGGGTCCCGGCCACCAACAAAATTTGCGGCACCTAGTGTAAATATTATAGGTTTTAGGGGTAAGTTAGTTGAGGTTACAAACAAATCTCCGATTTGGCCAAAAAATGTTCTAGTTCCGCCACTGCATATATATGTAATTAGACATACATTTATCTGATTTGATGTCGTGTTAGGGGTTTTTGTGGATGTTTTGTTTATGGGTTTGTTAAGAGGTTTGCTTTTAAGGATGGATTTTGTTGTTAAAATTTACCGTATGGCCTCAATTTGTATACACATATTAATTCTGTATGTTTTTCGTAATGTATATAAGGTATAGGGGTTTTTTAGGGTATTTGGTTGATGGGTTTGGTGTAATGTTATGATTTTTATTTTCGGTTTGTTTTGATTTGTGATTTAGGGTTTTGGGTCCTTGAATGATGCACATGATAGTACCTTTTTTTTCTGATTTGATCTTGTCTCGGGGGTTTTTTATGGTGTTTCGTTCATGGGTTTGATAAAAGATTTGAATTTTATGAGGGGTTATTGTAAATTTACTGTTATGACCCTAGTTTGTATACAACACTTGCGTACGTACTTTCATTCTATATGTGTATGTATATGTAATGTATTTGAATTATTGGGGGTTTGTTGTAAAGGTTTGGTTTTGTAATATAGATTTAAGGGTTTTGGTCTATTTCTGTTGTTGGGTTTGTTATGAAGTTTAGATATTTACTATCGGGTTGTTTATAATTCAGAGTTTAGGGTTTTTGAATGGCGGAGGGTCCGGCGAGTCCAGGTGGTGGCAGTCATGAGAGTGGTGGGGACTTGAGCCCGAGGTCTTCAAATGTTCGAGAACAGGACAGATTCTTGCCAATTGCGAATATCAGTCGGATCATGAAGAAGGCGTTGCCAGCTAATGGCAAAATGGCTAAGGATGCTAAGGAGACTGTTCAAGAGTGCGTGTCTGAGTTCATCAGCTTTGTCACTAGCGAGTACGTATGCACTTCTTAACATCTGTTTTCATTGCTTGTGTTTGGATTTAGTTACTTGATGAAGTTGTAGTTCATAAGTTGGGGTGTTTGGATGTGTTGTTAAGCTGATAATTATTTTGTTAAGGTAATGCGAGTTTATGATTATTTAGGGGTTGTTTTGCGTTGCAATATGAAGGCGATCTTGTGATATGAAGTTATTAGAATTAGACGGTCAGCTGTAACAAATCAGGCTTTAAAAGATCAACTATCGTTTGAGTAATGGCAAATTCTGATTATTTGAGAATTTACATGTAAATTAACTCTAGTTATATAATCAGAATCATTTTCAGTTTTGTTGCAGCTAGTCTTAAACTGATTATACATGACTTGAAAATTGTAATAATCAGATAATTACTTCCAAAATGCAATGCCCTTCTTAGGGTCAAAATAATCAGGTATGGATAAGTGTGTAAGGGAACTGAAACAAATGCCAAATTACCTGCGTTCCTTTAATAAATTTTTATATGATTTTGAATCTGATTCTTCAAATTGCTGTATAACTATATTCACTTTTAAATTGCATATCCAAACACCCTTTTGAACCTAACTTAACACACCTTTTCTAAAAAGACCAGAAAAACCACACCTAAGTGGTGAAGTTATGTGGGTGGGATTTGGGCTCTTCGTAGAATGATAATCAGAAAGTTATTGATAAAACATCATGCTATTGTGACGCTAATGTGAAAAAAGTTGCATATTCCCGGTATTTGCATTTAAATGAAAAAATGATTTTAACCGGTCTCTTGGTGTTGTATGTGTAGGGCGAGTGACAAGTGTCAAAGGGAAAAGAGGAAAACTATCAACGGTGATGATCTTCTATGGGCAATGGCCACCCTCGGGTTCGAAGATTATATCGAACCACTCAAGTTATACTTGAGTAGATACAGAGAGGTAGCTTTCATGTATCATTTTTATCTTGGGATTTCATGTCTTACACGTTACTCTTACAAACATTTACTGATATTTTGATGTGTGTTTTTCATTGCCGTGATCGGATCTCTACTGCAGATGGAGGTTAGTGAAGTTATTCTTCTCATACTTTTATCTTTCTTTTATTATTATAATTTTCTTGCATAATTGGTAACACGATCCCACTTGCAGGGTGACACCAAGGGATCTGGAAAAGGTCATGAAGGATCGGCCAGGAAAGATGGGGCGCAACCTGATTATCGTGAACACGTGAGTATTGCAATTTGCTTATTTATTAAAAAACGTGCGATATTTGCTCTTATAGTATTATAAAGAGCTTGGCCTTTTTCTTCAAATATTTTTTTATAGCTAAACGATGTTTTGTGTAAATCCTCTGTACTATTTATCAGCAAGATAAAACACAAATTGACACCATTATCACATAAATGGGTTAAAGATTATCATCTGTATTAGTTTATTGTGTGTAAAGTATATGTATCTATCGTTAATGTACTGAATTTCAAAAACTATCTTCCGGCTTCTTTTTTTACAGTTTGCTCATCAAGGTTCGTATCTGCAGGGTTTGGATTATGGGAACCAACAGGTGCGTTATTTAATTGTTTTGTGTGCTAGTACTTGTACGGACAAAATAGTACCCATATAGACGTGTGTGTGTTTTGCATAATCAAATACTGATTTCAACGGTTATGTCAAACTTGTCATATGCAGGCTCAACATATGATGGTTCAGATGCAAGGGAGAGATTAGCCTTTCATGGTTCAGTGGTATCTGGTGTGATTCAAAGTTAAAAAGGTGTTTTGACACATCAGCAAGCCTTGTTCTAAACTCGGGCATCTACTAAGCGTGCTCTTGATTCTTTAGACTATGTATTATCATATTATTATATTGTAAGTTAAACCATTTGGCGGATATCTAAGAAAATTGTTTCGACCTCACAACTGGATTGTGTTTTGGAGGTATTATGTAAAACCTGATGTTAGAATGCATTTTGTTATGGTGTTATTTACTTGGCTATACATGTGGTAACTTAGTGGAAATGTGCAATGGTTAAGCACAATTGATGTTTAATTGCACAACTTAGTTTCAAATTTCTGGTTTGGTCTATACACCGAACTGAATACAATCAACCAAATGAATATCTGAAAACTTATTTTTGGTTTGCTGTAACTTTTAGTTCCATCTAGCTTAAACTGAATATTGATACACTTGACAAGTTTATTCTTACTTTATAGAAGAATTTAAAAGCTTGGATCCAACTTTATTTGTAATAGAAGTTAAACTGGGATGATATAGGTCATGTGTAGACAAATGCACTTCCTTTGTATCAACGAAGAAAACGGCTCAATTTGGTTTGTAAGAAATGAACCAACATCATGTGTGGCGGATTCAAACCATAGGCCTTCATATACACCTCACGAATCAAGATAAGTATGCTTGAAATGCTAATGAGGAAAGTTATGATCTTAGCCGAAGCACGAAATTGATTTTCAGCCAACCTTTTGACCCAAGCCCTTGGCGAGCTTTCATAAACCTTGTTCAGTTGATCCACTGTCTTCCACAACTCTGATTCCACACTCATTTTCCCATGACATCTCCTTATCCCGTTAAACAATTTGACAATCTCTTCATCACCTAAGTCGCCTTCTATGATTTTTTCCTTGCGTAGCAACCTTACGTCCTTAACACGGTCTATGATCCCACACATAAAATCCACGTATTCAGTGAGTTCAAGACCATAACCCGGTGTAAAACTATTCTTTGCCATTAGATTCTCGTAAGCCACTAAGTTTCTTAGTATGACCTCTGAGGAAGCATTAAGTGTGATAAGAGGCAGATAACAAACCCTCTCTTTTTCATTGATAAAGCTTATGTTTCTGATGCCTTCATTTCCAGGTGACAAACGAAACTTCACTCTTGAAATTTCGTGAAGTTGTGAAACTGAAGGCACCTCGATCTCTTCAACTGTTTCTTTCTTCTTGGTGCTTTCAAGAAACTTTTGCTTTATGATTTCAATTATTTTTAAAAATGGTTGAGCCCCCGGTATCATGCTTGCTAATTTGATAACAGCTTCAAGTAACTCTAGATTCGCGTCTTTTTCAGATGGATCACTTCCACGAGTTCCATCACTTCCATTATCTGTGAAGTTGACTTTTCTTGTGTTTGATGCTTCATTGTTCACAATGGAATGATACATATAATCAAGTAGATGATTAACTTGATTGAAATCACTTTTCTCATTCGATAGTATAAAAGGCGAATGGGACTTGCAGAAAAAATTGAACTTGGAAACCAAGTAATTTTCCTGAGCATTTGCACCTAATAGTGCCTTTTGGATTTCTTTCAATACGAAAAGTGGAATCTGGTTCTCTAACATGATCAAATCTTTTGCTTCTATTGCAAAGTTATGATCTGAATAAGCATCAAGTTGATAAAGCAAGAACATACCGTCAATAGCAAATAACCATGCCAAAGTATCAGCATCGGCTTCAAGGTACATATCATAGCATGCACAAACAACAGGGATGATCTCTTTTACTTTTTCTACTACTACGTGTTGACAGTCATGAATGTGTCGAGGCTGCAGTACCCTTTTTACTGCAGTGAGCTTGTTCTGCTCCATCTTCTGATAGAGTTCAGGCTGAAAATGATGATTCGGTCCAAGCCCTATACGTTGAGGGACATATGCTTCTAGCTTTTCGGCTTTCAGATTTTTTGGAATTTCAAATATGGAAACGGGAGGTGCATTAGTAACTGCAAGTTGGGTGTTTAAGTTTTTACTGATCTGATCCACCCACGGTTTCTCACCGGAGTTTGGACTAAAAAATGGGTTTAGAGAAGCCATTCGAAACTCGAAAATGGCTACCAAGAATGAAGTGATCTAAGCTTAACACTATGATCAACTTTAAATGGCTCAAATGCTTTGGGAGGTCAACCCTCCACATGAAAGATTAAAGCAAGTAGCTTAAGATTGTAACATGATCTACACATTTAAAATTATAATCTATAGTGGCTAATCGCGCTGTTCATAATTCTTTATATTTCTCTAACAACTTCATGGTTGACATTACAATTATCAAACAATACTTTGGTGATTACATATTTATTTGACCTAATAATGATATACCCATCAAGGTAAGTCCTCTAGCTAGTTCAACCCGAATATTACTAGAACACAAGTTTACAGGACACATTTTTTTATTTATGATAAATATAAGGTTGATTCAGGATGTGGCAAGAAAAAAAATTAAAATAAGAAGGACGAGTAAGATTTTTAGGCGCATATTTTAAATAAAAAGGAGAAATTTAAAGAAAGATGCATTTAATTTTGTAAGTGCATCTGAAATATGCAGTTGTTGTTTCTTTTCGCCATTCTTATTTCAATTTTATTTCTTATTTAATCCTAACTCAGGTTGATTTGCTAAGTCTAAATGATCACCGTTATGCAAGTTATTCTACCACTATGATTGATCTCAACGAGGGAATTTGTCTCCGCGCGTTACGGCGGAGCTTTTTGGTTATGATATATGCGTTTTTAGTAACGAAATTTTATGTATTTATTTGTTTTGTATTTATGTCTTATATTTTTTAGTGTATTTATTTGTTTTGTATTTATGTCTTATATTTTTTTTTGTAGAATGAGTAATTTTATGTTAGGAATACAAATATTCCTGTAAAAGTCTCGGTCACCTAATGATTGTAATAGCATTAAGTTAGCTCGTAGTTAGTTTGTTTATTAGTTAATTAGTATTAGTTTAAGTAACACCGTGGAAGAAGGACGGGTCTTCACCCACTGTATGCCTGATCCACAGCCCGGGAGTGGGCGTTTTATTGTAAGTATAAATACCCCTCTCCACATGTGGAGAGGGTTGGACCTTCACTTAATCTCAATCTAATATTTCCTTTTTCTCTCAAGGTTCCTTTCTTTCTTTCTTTCCTCTCCTCTTCTTCACTTTCTACGCCTCACAAATCACAACATGAACATGTTTCCTACATAGTTAGTATTCTACAATTGGTATCAAGAGCCAATGTTTCATCTTAGGGCCTTGTAGAATCAAATTTGATGATGTTTTGAGTCGTTTTGTGAGTGTGAAGTTATTTTCTTGGAAAACATCTTGGTTTTATCTTTCTAGTGTTGTTATACATGTTAGTGATGTACTTTTATGTTCATTAGTGTTTGTAGAACATTGTAGTTTAGTTTGTGTTACCATTTCTTTAATCTATTTGAAGTTTGGAGTTGATTTTGGGCGGATTTTCTTTGTTGCGGTTAAGTCCACTGTTTCATTGCTTGATTGCGATTAAGTTCTGTTATCTGCGGTTAGCTTGCTGCGACTACCATTTTGGGAATACAAACAAAACGCAAAGATAGCGACAGTTTTGGAGCATTGTCACTGCGATTAGTTGTTTGCGATTAGTCTATTGCGGTTAGCTTTTCTGCGGTTGGGTGTTTTCTGCTGTTTGGTAGTTTCTGCGGTTAGTGTCCTGCGGTTAGTATCTTTGGTTTGCGGTTTACTTAGGTTGCGTTTAGATCATTCTGTGGCTGGATTGTGTTGCGGTTTGGTATCTTCTGAGGTTAGTGTCCTGCAGTTAGTATCTTTGGTTTGCGGTTTACTTAGGTTGCGTTTAGATCATTCTGCGGCTGGATTGTGTTGCGGTTTGGTATTTTCTGAGGTTAGTGTCCTGCGGTTAGATCAAGTTGTGGCTATACTTTCCTGCGACTAGTACCTTACATTGCGAGTATCTCCCACTTTGTGTTTTGGTAATTTCTAATTTGTGATGTCGACATCTTCCGATGACATTCAAGCTGCGGGGTTTGACACCCGACCTCCGATGCTGGATAGAACTGACTATGAATCATGGGCTCAAAGGATTCGTTTGTACTGTCTGGGTAAAGAAAATGGGGTTAACATCTTGAAATCCATCGATGAGGGACCCTTTCAAATGGGTACTACTAGAGACATGGTTACAGCAGCAACTGATCTACTACCGGCCGTACTTGGTCCTGATAGACCTCGCACTTACGATGAGTTGTCTGATGAAGAAAAGAAATGCTATGATGCAGACATCAGAGCATCAAATATCGTCATTCAAGGGCTTCCCAAAGATGTCTACAAACTTATCAACTACAACACTGAAGCAAAGGCGGTCTGGGATAATGTCAAAATGCTTCTTGCAGGGTCTGAGTTAACTAAAGAAGATCGTGAGTCACAGCTATACGATGAATTTGAGCATTTCAAAATGAATCCAGGTGAAAGCATCACTGACTTTTACATCAGATTTCACAAGCTGGTCAATCATATGAGAGCCATCAAGATGACAATGCCCAACATACAGCTTAATTCCAAATTCGTGAACAACATGGCACCTGAATGGGATAGGTTTGTCATAGCTGTTAAGCTCAACAAGGGTCTCAGGCATACCAATCATGAACAGCTTTATGCATATCTCCAACAACATGAGAAACATGCTGCTTATGATCGGCTAATGCGAGAAAAGCTCAATCCGTCTGCAACAAATGATTCTCTTGCTTTTGTTTCCAATGTTCAACAACCTAATCAAACCTCTAATGATCAAGTTCAACCATCACAATCATCCTCCAGGTCTACCCCAACCAATAGTCAACCAACAACTCCCTCACCATCTGCTTTGAATACACAACTTGATTCTGGGTATTCTCACACTGACATGATGATTGATAATCTCTCCAACCAAGTTTCTCTACTGGTCCAACAGTTCAGGGCTACACTTCCATCTACTAACAACCAACTCAGAATCTCATCTAATCCACGTAATCAGGCAGTCATTGAAGATGGTCGGGTGGTGGTGCAGAATGTGCAGGGAAGACAGAACTTCAACCAAAGAAATGCTGGTAGAGAGAATGGGCAGTACAGAGTTGGGAATGCTCTTCAAGCACAAGCTAAGCAGCTGAAATGCTATAACTGCGGAGGGTTGGGCCATATTGCTAGGAATTGCACTCTCCCAAAACGTCCCCAAAACTCTGAGTACTTTAAGGACAAGATGTTGCTGATGCAGGCACAAGAAAATGGGACAGTGTTGGATGAAGAAGCTTTGCTCTTTCTGGCTGGTAATGATGGGAACACCTTTGATGCTGATGTGGATGATCAACCTGTTCAGGACATGGCTCTTAATGACCCGAATATCTTTCAAGTTGAAGAGTGTGATGCATTTGACTCAGATGTGGATGATGAACCTACTGCTCAAACCATCTTCATGGCTAATCTGTCTGCAGCAGCATCCTCTTCACAGCATCCTGATTTATCCATCACATCTGCTATCTCTGAGGTACCAACTTCTCCTAATCATGATCTGAATAATCCCACAACTGAACAGGGGGCATGTGACTTTGTACAACTCAAGAATATTGTCAACACAAACATCACTGATATGGGTAATACCAATAATATCCCATATGAAATGTATGTGAATGACAATAGACCGCCAGTTGTATCAAGTGACATGCCGTCTATTGACTCTAGAGAACATGAGGTACATGAGCACACGATATACAATCCTGATGATTCCCTGATCACTAGAATTAACACCCTTAAGGATCAAGTGAATATTTATGAGCAGCGTGCTAAGTTTGAGCTGAATGAACGTGAGCAGAAAATGGAATGGCAACTGCGTACTTACATATCTGAAAACAATTCCAAACAAGAATCATTAAAAAGGGAACTAGTTTCTTTAAAGAACCAATTGGATCAAACCATCAAACAAAAACTAGAGGTTCAAAAAGGTTTAACTTCAATCAAACTTGAATTCAAAGATAAAGAAACTAAACTTCTAAATGATTTCTCAAAACTAAAATTGTTGAAAAATAAATTGGAAGATAAGTTGTACACACAGGGCCAAACCATTCAATCTGCTCAAATGATGGAAAACCATAGGAAACTAAGTGATGAATTTAGTGAACATGATACCTCCAAACCCAAAGCAAGATACCTTAGAATTGGTCTAGGTGCACAACCTGCATTATATGATGCAACCACTATGCTTGAACCTAATCATGCCCCTCCTGATATACGATCCTATGACCACATCAATGAGGCAGAGGATAGAACTAGGGTAAAACTTGCTGAACGTTTAAAGGATCCTAAATGCATTGTTAAGAATATTGTGTTTCACTATGATTATGCGAATGACAATCAAACTGCAATTTTTGTTCCTCAAAAGAGAATTCTTCCTGAAAAAGTGTTTTGGAATATTGACATTGAGAAAATGCAAGCTGAAAGAGTTGTAGGTAACACACACACTATGTTTAGAATTGCTCACCCAACTAATTACCCCCTGAACACACCTAGGCACCTTGTACCTTTCACTCTTCCCACACAATGTAATACTCTAATTGGGCTGTATGTGCTAGGTCAATTGTTCAATGACTTTGAGAAAACCTGTAAAATAAGAATTACACCTACAGGGATTACAGAAGGGGAAAGGGGTTTTGAGCAAACAAAACAGTGTTACCTAACTGAAGTTATGCCATTTTTTAAACTTCTCAAAGAACATTTTGAGGGCCTTAAAAACACCATTAATGATGATGTGACTCAAATGAAAAAGGTTTTTGATGAAGTGGAAAGTGAGGGTAAACAATTAGCTATTGATCTCAAATACAGTGAAATTGACAGGAAAAACATTCTCATCATGAATGAAAATTTGATTGCTAATTGCATTGCAAAAGATGTGTTTTATACTGTTACCGACTCTGCACTATCTGCTCGACAATTCCATGAAATGTCGGTTACTTTGAATGTCTTCCAAAATCGTGTGATTGAGCTTGAGGGGGAGAATTACAAACTTACTGAAAAAATTCAAAACGACGATCATGATAACATGGTCAGGAATTTATGAAAACTAGAAGTTGATAATCTGAACCTACAATTAAAATATCAACATCTAGAAGAAAGCATAAAAATATCAAATGCTAAGATATCTTCGGATGCTCCTGAGTTTGATACATGTTTTGAATTAGCCAAAAAGGATGAAGTAATTCAAGCTCACTCAAACACGATTTAGAAGTTGAAGGTCCAAATTGCACAATTAAAATCGAACATAAGCGATGTGACCAATACCAATTACCAGAAGTCGATAGATTCTCAAAACTTTCAAAAACAGGGCATTATCAATGAATTACAACTTGAAAATGAGTGGCTTCGTGCTGAAATGTCAAACGCTAAACAACGCTATAAAGAATTGTTTGAGTCTATTAAAACAACACGTGACCAAAACAATGAAAGAGTCACTTCTTTGTTAAATGAAATTGAGAATCTAAAGACCATGGTGAAGGGTAAAATGCCTGTTGTTTCATGTGATCATGCAATTTCCAATGTACATGCTTGTAATAAATATGCGTGCGATGCTGTGAATATTTCTCTTCCCCTTAGGAACAATAAGTTAGTTCATAACAACTATCTTAGAAATCTTAAGGATTGTCTGGCCATACTTAGAGAAACCATTGAAGATGAGAGGATTTCTAAACCACTTGATGATGTTATTATTGGTGCGTGCTTCCTCGCTAATAGAGCCCAGGATTTATTAGAATATGCCATAGGATCATGCCCTAAGAATGATAACAAGTCGGATAGGACAATTGCATTGCACCCTCTCAGTGGCAACAAGCATGTCACAGTTGACTTTCCCCAAACCATGTCACAATCCTCCATCTTAATCACCAGTAAACAAGTAGCAACTAATCAGACTAATGTTCCCGTCATTGCTTCTACAGGAGTAAAAGGTGTATCTAATGCTAGCAAGTCACAACCTAAGTGCAATACAAAGAATGATAGGACTTTGCCGGCTAAGAGTACACTTATGAAGGAAGTAGAAGAATCATCTAGGAACAATAAAGTGTTGCTTAGTGAAAGGAATCGAGTTGATTCAAACATTTGTGTTAACAATGATGTAATTAATTCGAATTCTGCTGCTATTTGTAAGACTTGTAACAAATGCTTATTTTATGGTAATCATGATGCATGTGTTGTGTCCTTTCTTAAATCCACTATGAAATCTCCAGCTATGAATGTTTCTAGTGTTAAACGGGCAAAACAAGTATGGAATAAAACAGGAAAAGTTTTCACTAATGTTGGTTATCAATGGAGACCTACTGGAAGGAAATTCACTCTGAGGGAAAAGTGACCAGTGACTAGGATCACTAACTCTAGAGTTGTGCCTATTAGGAAGTGGAGACCTACCGGTAGACTATTTCCAATAGAAGCAATGAATACCACTCCTAGTTCTAGTGCATCAAAATGTGAATACTCCAGTGAGATATCTGTTACGTATGATAATCCAATATTTGTGTGTTCCAACCAAACGGACCCCAATTGTGTGTGGGGCTTCAGCTTTTTCAGTTATCCACGATTGTCTGGTTTCAAATGCAGGTCGTACAAATCGTCCTTTGGTATTTGGACTCAGGCTGCTCAAAACATATGACTGGAGATCGCTCGCGGCTCAAGAATTTCATGGAAAAGTTTATTGGTACGGTTAGATTTGGGAATGACCATTTTGGATCTATAATGGGTTATGGTGATTACGTCTTTGGAGACAGTGTTATATCCAGAGTTTACTACGTGGAAGGACTTGGGCACAATCTATTTTCTGTTGGTCAATTCTGTGACTCAGATCTCGAAGTCGCCTTCAGAAAGCACACCTGTTTTGTTAGAGAATTAGATGGTGTTGATCTTCTCAAGGGGAGTCGGGGCACTAATCTTTACACCATCTCCATCGAAGATATGCTACGGTCCTCTCCAATTTGTCTACTCTCTAAAGCATCCAAGAACAAATCATGGTTGTGGCATCGTCGTTTAAACCATTTGAACTTCGGTACTATCAATGAACTTACACGTAAGGATCTTGTTCGAGGCTTGCCCAGACTTAAGTATGAAAAAGACCATCTGTGTTCCGCCTGTCAAATGGGCAAGAGCAAAAAACACACCCATAAACCCAAAACTGTCAATTCAATCATTGAAGTTCTTCATACTCTTCACATGGATCTGTGTGGACCAATGAGGATTCAAAGTATCAACGGAAAGAAATATGTGCTGGTTATTGTTGATGATTACTCTCGATTCACATGGGTAAAATTTCTACGATCAAAAGATGAAACTCCGAAAACCATCATCAAACTCATCAAGATGTTGCAAGTCCGCCTCAACAAAACAGTTAGAGTCATTCGTACTGATAATGGAACAGAGTTTGTGAACAGACAACTTACTCTATTTTATGAAGGTGTCGGGATCAGTCATCAAAAGAGCATTCCACGTACTCCTCAACAAAATGGAGTTGTTGAAAGACGCAATCGCACCCTAGTTGAAGCTGCAAGGACTATGCTCATCTTCTCCAAAGCTCCTATGTTTCTTTGGGCTGAGGCAATTGCCACTGCATGTTACACACAGAACCGATCCTTGATACATCCTCTCCACTGCAAGACTCCCTATGAACTGGTACATGGCAGAAAACCCGATCTTTTGTTTCTTCGAGTTTTTGGTGCACTTTGCTATCCAACTAATGACAGTGAAGACCTTGGGAAACTCAAGGCCAAGGCCGACATCGGTTTCTTCGTTGGCTATGCTCCAGAGCGAAAGGGGTACTGAATCTACAACAAACGTACCAGAGACATAATGGAAACAATCCACGTTACTTTCGATGAGCTGACTGAGCAACCGGTTCCTGGACAATCAAGTTCTGGACCCGTACCTAACCTTTTGTCTCCTGGACCAATTAGTTCCAGGCTTGTACAGAATCACATCCCTGCTGCTCCTTTTGTACCTCCTACAAGTGAAGATTGGAAGAAACTGTTCGACCCTATGTTTGATGAATACTTTGAACCTCAACCGATGAATGCTCCTGAAGCCACAATGGTTCAACCACCAGATGGGGTGGTGAATAATCAAGATGACAATAACGGTCCATCCACTTCATTGTCATGGGATTCTGAAGCTCCCACCATCAGTCAATCGGGTAGCACTTCTAATGTCCAACCTTCACCTGTACAGCGAGCGGCAACTGTAGATAATACATCTGAAGTTAATCCTTTTGCTCCACCTGATAATGAGCCGTTTGTTAACATCTTTGCCCCTGAATCATCAAATGATGTAACATCTTCTGACGAATCTAACACGGCTACCTCAGTTCCATATTCTCAACCCCATGAATACCTTAGAAAATGGACCAATGATCATCCTATAGACAACATTATTGGAAACCCTTCACGTCCAGTATCTACCCGCAAGCAACTTGCAACCGACGCATTGTGGTGCTTCTTTAATTATGTCCTTTCTAAAGCTGAAGCGTCAAGGATGCAATGTCCAGACACTCATGGTTCACTGCAATGGTGGACGAAATTCATGAATTTGACCGACTGGATGTCTGGGAACTAGTACCACCTCCCGAGTGTGCTATGATCATCGCTCTCAAATGGATATTCAAGGTTAAACTTGATGAGCATGGAGATGTATTGAAAAACAAAGCTAGGCTTGTGGCAAAAGGATATCGACAAGAAGAAGGAATAGACTTTGAAGAATCCTTCGCCCCAATTGCTAGAATAGAAGCCATAAGGATCTTTCTCGCAAATGCTGCAAGTCAAAACATGGTGGTCTATCAAATGGATGTCAAGACTGCATTCTTAAATGGGGATCTGAAAGAGGTGGTGTACGTATCTCAACCCGAAGGTTTTGTGGATCCAGAACGCCCTAATCACGTGTATCGATTAAAGAAGGCTCTCTATGGGCTTAAACAAGCACCTAGGGCATGGTACGACACCTTGTCTAAATTTCTTCTGGCTAACAAATTCTCCAAAGGCGTTGTTGATCCTACACTCTTTACCAGAAAAAACGGGCAAAAACCTCCTACATGTACAAATCTATGTTGATGACATCATCTTTGCCTCATCTGATCCCACAGAATGTGATCGTTTCTCCCAAGAGATGAGTTCCGAATTCCAAATGTCTATGATGGGTCAAATGTCATTCCTTCTAGGACTGAAAATTTCTCAAAACCCCAATGGCATCTTCATCAATCAATCCAAATACGCCAATGAAACTTTGAAGAAATTTGGATTCGACTCCTGTGATTCAGTTGATACTCCTATGATTGAACGATCAAAACTTGACGAAGATGATGTGGGAATTCCGGTCGACCAAACCATGTATCGAAGCATGATTGGCTCCTTAATGTACCTCACTGCAAGCAGACCCAACCTTCTATTTGCAGTTTGCATTTGTGCTCGGTATCAATCCAAACCCACCAAGAAACATCTGGAAGCTGTCAAAAGAGTCTTTCGATACCTTAAAGGAACAATCCACATGGGCCTTTGGTACCCTAAAGAAACTTCTATGGCTCTCACAGCATATTCAGATGCTGATCATGCGGGATGTCAAGACACTCGTCGCAGTACATCTAGGGGTGCACAGTTTTTAGGGAATAAGCTAGTCAGTTGGTCTTCAAAGAAACAAATGAGTACATCTATCTCCTCTACTGAAGCTGAATACATTGCTATGTCATCGTGCTGTGCTCAGATCCTCTGGATGCGCTCTCAACTTTCTGACTATGGCTTCATATGCAATAAGATTCCCATGTACTGTGACAACAAAAGTGCAATTGCACTCTGCTGTAACAATGTCCAGCATTCAAGGACTAAGCATATTGACATTCGACATCACTTCATCAGGGAGCAAGTTGAGAAAGGAATTGTGGAACTTTACTTTGTGAGGACTGAGTTCCAGCTAGCCGATATCTTCACCAAAGCACTTTCTAGGGAACGTTTTCACTTCATTCTCCCACGCCTTGGTATGAAGAGTCTCACACCTGAGGATCTCATTTGTCTTCAGGAAGATCAAGAGGAGTAAAGGGGTTGCTTCGCATATCCTTGTATAGTATCCAATATAGAAAAATATAAAATCTATAAAAAGCATAAAAATCTGAAAAATCACAAAAATCCAAAAATACTCTTCTCACGACATGTCTCTTGTATAATCGATATTATGTATGTTTCTAGAAATGTCATTCAATAATGACACGGAATCATACATATGCTTGAGCAAGAGTTTTTCGGTTCAAATAAAGTTGTTTTCAAAAACATGTCGTATCTCAAAACATTCTTAAAAATTTGGCTTGCAGTCATTTCAGGCTGTAACCCGTGCTTAAACTTATGGCTTGTAGTCATTTCAGGCTACAACCCGCACTTCAAAAATATGGCTTGCTATTACTTCAGATAGCAACCCGACTTTCAAAAATAAGGAAAACACGTCGCCAAAAAGACGGTTGTTCCTAGTAAAGGGTGCCGTTCATCCGAGCGTGAATTACTTTATATTCATGCACCCTCGATCTAATGTACGCTTCAGTGCATTATTTCTTGATAAAGAAGAGAAATCTTTTTTTTATCGCCAAATACTTTCCCTTCTATGATTTTTCCGGAAAGTGTTTGTGCAAAACTTGGTGTACCATGAAATTTTGAATGAAAATCAAATTGAACTCAAAAGTTTGATAAAATTTTCACTCAATCAATGACGTTAATAGTTTATGAAAATATTTATGCTTTAACATCCGTCATTGATTGAGGGGGAGAGTGATTTCTCAAAATTTTATGTATCATCAAAACTCCCCACACTTCGTACATAAAACTTTGCAACAAAATGATTTGTGATGTGTTATGTGTTAGAATGAGTACATTTTCAAAGAGTTTTTGTTAAAACTTCAAATCTTTTGTAAACTCTTCAAATTTGACACATAACAACCTCCCTCACAGATTGAGGGGGAGCAAGAAAAAGTTCCTTTTATCAGAAAACATTAAAAAATTAACCGCATTTCTCTCCCAAAAGTTTTCCAATTTATTTAAATCAATTGAGATCAAAAATCTCGAATGATTTGAAATTTTTGATCGGGGGAGAGAATGTGATTTAAATATGAAATCTGATAATCAAAAGTGATCTTTTGTACTCAATAATAGGCTCCCACATATGTGCTAAACTCTTTCATATATCGATGCACATATTGAGGGGGAGCAAAGGCGTTTGCGGAAGTTATACCAAAGACCGACCATTTATCTTTATGCATGGAGTTATAAGGATGGTTAAGGTTAGGTATGAATTCCCATGATCCACCTGAACCGGAAGGATCTTCCCAGGGACAATCCATAGATAGATTAGATGTCCTTAGGAATGATTGAAAAAAGGAGTAAAGTGAGAAATGGAAGAGTGCGAACTGAGATAGAGCTAGGACTGGAACAAACCCAACAAGGTTCTAGTGGTGAAGTCTCGGTAAGCACTGAAGGGGTTGAAGAATGAAAAAGAAATGAAATGAGAAAGGGTGAAAAGAAATAGCCCTCCATATATTCAACCTTAGGGCAGAAACCAGGTTCAATTCATAAGCTACTGGTGGTTACTAAAGTAACACTAGTATTGAAGACAAGACGTCATGGACCCAGTGACGCACTGCACCAATCTTCCCAACCACTCAAGTTCTCTTAAAAGAACTTGTTTCATTCTCACGGGGAACCCTATGCAATGTATCGACCGCTCATTGCGAGCTATGTTGATACCTAAACAGGAGACGCTTCCCCAGTCTCCAGGAACAGATCAAAACGCACTATTGAGTCTAGATCCATGAGATCATCCATAAATCTTGTTAGGACACACATTCCAAATATGCTTATTGTTTCACACAATGTGGAAAATAAGATAAAATATTTAGAGTCCTACGCATTATCCTTGTGGTATTGCCAGAACATCCGAGTGATATGATAATATTCACAATGAAGATGGAAATCCTTCTAGAGCGAACATCTCTCAAGCTCTTGGTAGGTGACATGAGATCCATCTTGGATCAATGATCAAGTGACAACTGGAAAGCAACGATGGTGCGATTTATAATTGAATCAAACTTGTTCCAGGATATGGATTGACGGATACTTTTGCTAAAACCTCTCAATGTGCTCACCAACTAATCTTTCGAGCACATTGATTGTGTAGAATATCTTTCAAACAAAAGTATTTCTGATGGAAATGTGATTCTGAATACATAACTCTCGTTGTGTCTCAAAATGTTTATCATAGGACACACGAGTGATTTCTATAAATCTATTTCTCATCAATCCGTGAATATTCATTCACCGATTCACTCTATCGTGCTGTCTGCTTTGAGACGTTCCGGTATGAGAACATGCTAAGTATGAAGATTCCAAAGTGGATGCTTTGGAAAATTCATTACTACAAGCTGGAAATTCCTGTCAAGGAGAGTCTTCTTTAAAAAGAGACCCTACCTGATCACAGGTCGGTTTTCACAAAACCGGAGGGTAGTCTGTCCTCGCAGAACGAATGACAAAGCCATATTCGTTCTCTATCTTTATTGCTAACTGTTTTATTTCAGGGACACATATAAAGATGGCGTTGATGGCTCCAGTTTCCAGCTGAATCGGGTCAATCCATACCTCATGCTCACACATCCTCTACACTATCAATGAAGATGAGAGACTTGCTACAACAAATGTTGAGAGACTACCAACAACGTTTCCGCAACTCTGATAAAAAAGTCTCCTGATCTACGACTCTAATGCAACGTCTCCAGATATAGAAGGGTGTGAGCATGATGGTTCTTAGTCACTACATCACATGAAGGCAATACAACTCTGGATGAGCTTGGAGATATTACTTTGGCTGATGATCTCAAAGAAGCTCAAAGATCACATATCTCAAAGGAATTCAAATCACGAGTTCGCTTGCTTGAAGTACGAAGTGTGTTGAAAAGTGAAGAATCAGATCCTACGAGCTACAAAGACTAAAGAATGCTTAAAGACCAAAGATCTTAATTTCAAAGGTGACCTCGCTTAGGGGGAGATTGTTAGGAATACAAATATTCCTGTAAAAGTCTCGGTCACCTAGTGATTGTAATAGCATTAAGTTAGCTCGTAGTTAGTTTGTTTATTAGTTAATTAGTATTAGTTTAAGTAACACCGTGGAAGAAGGACGGGTCTTCACCCACTGTATGCCTGATCCACAGCCCGGGAGTGGGCGTTTTATTGTAAATATAAATACCCCTCTCCACATGTGGAGAGGGTTGGACCTTCACTTAATCTCAATCTAATATTTCCTTTTTCTCTCAAGGTTCCTTTATTTCTTTCCTCTCCTCTTCTTCACTTTCTACGCCTCACAAATCACAACATGAACATGTTTCCTACATAGTTAGTATTCTACATTTTATTTATTATTATTTTTTTTAAATTATATAGTATTAATATACATGGCAAGTTAGAATGTTTCATTTTCATTTTAAGTTATTTTATTTTATATTTTTTAAATGTATTGTTATATGTATTTTTGGTATACATTGTATGTCTATTAGTATATACATTATTTTTTATGTAATTTTATTTATTTATTTTATTATTATTGTTTTGTAATAATGGCTATGAGCCAATGTGTCGAGTTCAATATTTGTTGTCTAGTCCATTTTTATTTTTTATTTTTATTTTTTAATCTAACTCTATATATATTATACCCTATTTACCCAATTTTTTCTCAAATCTTTCTACCAAAATACATATGCTCTCTACCAAAAACATAACTTCTGACATCTACTATTTAAAATATTCCAACAAAGTCACAATTTATATACACTTTTACCTACATTTTCATCCAAAAATCTTATGGCTTGTTCACTTCCACGCCGTCGAAGAAATCAAAGATAGGGTTCAGAAACTAATCGAGGGATACCATTCGTCAACGATTATCGACTTAGCTGAGCAATTAAACAACGCACAACATGCTAAAAATGATCTGAGGAAAGAATACGCGGAATGCAAAAACATCCCACCACAAAAAAACTATCTTCGGTTATCACTTTTCTAAAAGATGAAACTTGGAAAGATTGATTCATGATGCTTTATATAAACTGGCGTCAACAATACAAGATAACACTAGTGCTAAAGTTAAATGGATGCATAAAACAAACAAATAGAATAATTGTGTTTCTCTTATCGTATTTTTTCGACTTCGTATTGTTTTTTAATTATCGTATCGTAATTTTTATTTGTGTTTTTATTATTGTATTTTTTTAGTTTCATATTGTTTTTAATTTATTGTCATGTAATTTTTATTTTTATTTAATGAACGATAAACTAATGTGCTTTAAAAAGGGAAAATAAATTAAATATAATGGGTCCCAAAAAGGTGATGGTGGGGATGTTATTAGGCTGAAAGTAATGGTCACACCGCCTCACCTTTCACATGACAGCTATCTCAACTTTCTCTATCCTTTCAAACCCCCTCACCTTTCACATTTTTATCACGTTCTCTTCACCTTTCATTAAAATACTCACTTTATATAAATATACCCCACTAAATACCCCCCCTCAACACACTCATAAATCAAATAAAAAACATTAAAACAAAAACGGGGGCCAACTATTTTTCCAACGCAACCAAAGGTGAGCCGGTCACCTTTCGCTTATCTTTTTCCACCTTCTCACACGTGAATGGTTGTGTGTGGAATAGGTTTCATGCGTAAGGTAGCACCTCACGAGTGAGCAAAGTGCTCCACTCCGTCTAGTCTTAGTGAAAGGTGTTTTTGGGTGTTGGTGTTAAAAGTATGGATGTTGATGTGACTGTTGGGATCAAAGTTTATAATCCCAACACGTAAATGAAACGACATTTACGGGATTACATTAGTTATCTCATTTAGCCAAAACACAAGGACTAGAATCGTAATATTGTAATAGTTAGTTTGTGTTAGGCTATATAAGCCCTCCTAGACTTCACTAGGAGGGTAAGACTAGTGTGTGTAACTTTACCTTTCATTATCAATAAACTCATAGTATTTCCCTTCTCTCTCTACTTTCTCTCACTAACCATGGAGTTCTTATTCTTTCATCATACACGACCTCCCGAATCACAATAATCAACCTAAACCACGATCCTACAAGTGGCATCAGAGCCTCGTTGTTAGTTTTGGTTGATTTATTGTGGTGTTATCTTTGTCAAAAGTGTATTTTTTTTGAGTCGTATCACTGTTTTGAAGCTGTCCTTACCATTTCAAATCCGTACCAATTTTTTTTCTATTGTGGTCAACAGTTTCATCACCTTTTTTAAGGTATTATAATAGTCAAAAGTCTTAAAGCTTTCAATTTTTTAGTTATTGGTATCTGTTTTTTTTGTCACGATTAACAGTTATCAATTATCATTACTATGACTTTTTTGGTCAGAATAATGGTCCCAAAACTGGTCAAAATACAAGTCAGTAAAAGATTGTCAGAAAAATGGTCGGAAAAGATATATCTAATCGGAAAAGGACACCAGAACATGGTCAACGGGGTCAAAACCCTCTTCCTACGCGTATCTTCAGATTTTCTACGCATAACTTGGACAAGTTATGCGTAATGTTCAACTTAGGCGTGAAACCCTTTTCTTACGCGTAAGTCTTACGCAAAAGAGAAGGTTTACGCAAAAGTTTATGGTTAGCGTAAGGCATGTCTACGCATAATATACTCTACGCATAAGATTCCAAACAGGTCTACGCGTAACGTTTTGCGTAAACTTGCAAAAATGAAAAACTTAAGCGTAAACTTGCCATATCGAAAATAAAACAGAATATTAGATGAAGCAGATGACCACGACACGACCACAATGCCAACTACCAACAACCTAGATGTATAATCTTAATTGGTCCTTGAATGTTAAAATGAAATTAAAAGAATGATGATTGTCCACTGCCAAGAAACCAGCCCAATATGACCACCAAATCCTAGACCTAGACACAACCAAACCCTCACCTTCACTCAATCAATACTCATCTAACTATACCATGACTCGATTCAAACAGCAGGAAAATATAAGGGTCTCAGATTGGTTTTTTCACTCGCATCTCTTATGAGATTTTCAGAATCATTAAATATTCATACACGAGAAAACCAAGTCATCATCGATCATTATTTGAATCATTACTTCAGTCACTATCCGAAACTAAAAGGAAATAGAAAGATAACAATTATGTTACTTCCTTTTTTCTTTGGTTCGTTCAAATGAATCACTAATCAAACATAAGTACCACCTACCCGAGACCCACATTAGCAAATGAAGATACAGGTTGTGTACAATTGTTGTTATGTTTGAGTGGTTCGATTGAAAGGGGTGATAATTGGTTTGATGGGTGTGATGATTCAAAGCAAGACATAGATTTATGAGTTTGGTGAGAGTAATGAGATGTGGGGGCAGAGTAAAACGTGTGAGAGAAAGAGGAGATAAGAAAGTGGCGTTATTATTTGAAGAGTGTTAATGTGTTTAGGTCGAATGATGTAGGTTATCACACAATTATAATACTATGGATCAGATCTATTTCCTTTGGGAACGGGCCATCAATTAATACGGACTGGGCCTTAAATGATTTATCATAAGGTATGTTGGGCTGTAATGATCGGACACTTTTGTTTCATGATTTGTATGGCTGTAATGCTACAAACAAGCAAATGGACTACCAATACGTTATCAAAATTATTAGATACTAATTTTTTGATAATTATTGGTAAATGAGGGGTATTTTGGTATTGCAAATTTCACGAGGATACGCTTTTTGACAAGATCGGGAAACCATTATCAGATTCATTTAAACCGTCAAAAGGCTAGTTTTCGGGCATGTAACCGCAAGATGTGACTACGGGGTTAATTCTTTATTATTTATTTGAGGTTAAAGTGGAATTTCACGGGTGCGTGTACTTAGTATCTTGAAGATATCGGGGTTGGTTGGATGCATGATTCTTCGAGATCCTTGTTCGAGCTTTTATCCGTACAAATGACCAAGACTTGAGTTGTCTAGTTATACCTGATGTAAGGAGTTACGTTGTTGTGCTCATAGTGTATAGCTATCACTTTAAAGGAGTTACGTTGTAGTGCTCAAGTGTCACCAAAAGATGTGGATGATTCAAGAGACGTTCATATACATTTAAGGAAGGTTGGATGGGTATATGATTTCCTACCATTATTGAAATTCTCAGTATTGGTTCTTAGTCAGACAATAGTGCAAGTTTAAGTCACAAGTTCGGGTTATTTTACTTCAGTCTCAAGTTCGTCATATCGGGTTTTCTCCATCAGTAGTCACTACAAAAAGCCGTTAGAATGATAATGGGGTTGGTTAAGAGTTAGCTGAGAGGAGTATAAAAGAGTAGAGTTGTTTATCAGCAGTTGATTCTCACGGGCTATTTATGATACTTCACACATAATCGGTTAGTTAGACATATGGGGTTACGCTGCCTCCGTTTCCATCGTAAACATAGTGTGTATGCTTCCGATTCCGCGAAGACATCGTGGGGGAAGAGAGATTGGGTGTTCTTTTGCTTCTTTGACTTTTCTTGACTTCTTTGCGAAAACACTCATTTTCCACGAGGTTCTGCAATTAGGGGAAGAAATGTGCACATCAGGGACGCATAATAGACTCACGTGATCGAGCTTACAATTTTATTACTACCGGAGAGACGTCTGCAGAGATGATCAGTGGTTCAATTTTGTGATTTTGGTGTAATCGTTTCAACTCTCGCGGGTTGTGAAGTGTGAAGTAGCATACTTAAGTGAGAAGATCTTGCTGATTTCTTGCATGTTACCCCCGAACGGAGCTTCCACGTTTAGTACAACTGTGATTAAGTGACTAGTCAGATTTGCTTAATGTGGTTTACGGTGTTATCTACAAATTCCGCTGCGTACTGAAAACTTCCAAAGTTAGAAGACATGTGGACTACATCAAAGTTTCGAATCTGCTGAAGACGGTTGTCAGTTTGGGGGGAAGCTGATTCAGAAACTTCGCCAAAAAGAAGTGTACGAAGAAGTCGCTAAAGACATGCAGCATGAATTGGGGGGAAGTTAATCCATTTCATGCATATTACATCATTTGCCTACAAGTGAAGATAAAGTTTTTCAAGCCGAGGTACAAGATGAAGACAAAGAGCGTCAACTGTCACCATCCTCAGCAATTTGAAGAGCTTATGAAGACCTTTCTTTATTCTTATTTGTCCTTGTAGGAAATGTTGTAAGTAATCCCTTATGTCGCCCCATTGGGGGAAGATTGTTGGGATCAAAGTTTATAATCCCAACACGTAAATGGAACGACATTTACGGGATTACATTAGTTATCTCATTTAGCCAAAACACAAGGACTAGAATCGTAATATTGTAATAGTTAGTTTGTGTTAGGCTATATAAGCCCTCCTAGAATTCACTAGGAGGGTAAGACTAGTGTGTGTAACTTTACCTTTCATTATCAATAAACTCATAGTATTTCCCTTCTCTCTCTACTTTCTCTCACTAACCATGGAGTTCTTATTCTTTCATCATACACGACCTCCCGAATCACAATAATCAACCTAAACCACGATCCTACAGTGACGCTGATATGACTACACTTTTTGGTACTGTTTGGCGAATAGTACATGACTTAGGATCAAATGATAAAACTCTTAAAATGAGAATAATGAGAAATAACTATAACCATAAATTAGAGATGCATCGACTTGAATTAAATGCATCTCTAATCTTTTAAATGCACCTTAATATATATTCTAGCCAAAAAATAAAATAAAATGCATATACATATTTTAGATGCATTTCATCAAGTTAGGCGAATCATATGTATTTTTCATCCCCTAGTGGTCAAATTTGTTGCTATTACTACTTTGCATCGTTTTCACTCAAGATTACCTTCGCAACTAATTAAGATGCATCTAAATGAATAGAGATATGTTTAATTCAAGTCATCGCATCTTAAATGTGCGGTCATTGTTATTTCTCATCTTTCTTATTGTTAATACAAATATCGCCTAAAAATGTTATTTATATTTTACGATCTTTGCTAAGTTTTGTTAATGACAAAGTATGAACTTTAGCTATGAGTAAATCATCACTTTAAGTGTTTAAGTCTTGTTTAACTAAGGTTTACATTTCCTTTTAAACAAAACATTGTTTTTCTTTTTTAAATTAGAAAGTGTCTTGTCACATCACATTTATTTCTTAAAATAGTAATGTCACATCACATTTAGGGCAAGCTTTGTCAATATACATTTATGGTAAGAAAGAGTGTTTGACTAACCATATGTTTACTTGAAAGACTTGTGTTTGACTAAGTGTAATGAGATGTGACCTTGTTTGGTTTGGAAGATTTATTGCAAAACCAACTGCAGCCCTGACGGAACCCTGGGGTAGATGGGTTCCGCCAGACCTGCAGAATGGTTTGCTATAAATATCAAACCATTTGTTAGTTTTGTGTAACCCTTTAAGGACATATTTTCACATACTCTCTCAAACTAACTCAGTAACATTTTTGACTTGTGTGACTCTCTTATGTAGCAAGGGACTTCACAAGATCATTCAAGAAGTTACAAGCTTCAACTCTAAAGTTGCAAGTCTTATTAGCTTTGTCATGTATAAGCTTTGGTAGTTTATACTTCATTTGTATCATGTATGTAGAAGTGATTGGTTAGTATTTTAGTCCTCAAAATACAAAGTGTATTAGGAGTAGTTGTACCCTTGTAAAAGAACCCGGCATCTAGCTTAGTGTCGGTAAAAGTGTAAGCGACGATGGGAGTGGTTGTACCCGTGTAAAAGAACTCGACATCTAGCTTAGTGTCGGTAAAAGTGTAAGCGACGTTGTAAAGGTTTTCTCCGCCGGTGAAAGGAGCTTGTTGATTAGTGCTTATAACTCTCGAGTTGGACACTCGGGGCGTGGATGTAGGGCAAGGAAAAAGAGTCCTTGTAGCCGAACCACGATAAACAATCGTGTTGTGGTTTGATCATTTCTTTCTTTATCTTTGCTTATTACATGTTGTCTTTTAGTTAGAATCGCTAATCACATATAACGATTTTCAAAGAACTAAACAAGCAAAGTTAGGATCATCATAAGTAAAGCTTTTCAAAGTATGAAACAAGTAAAGTTAGAATTGTCATTCACATGAAAAGCTTTTCAAAGAATCAAACATATTACATTGTGTTTATATCTTTAAGCAAACACAAAGTTTAAAAAGGATTTAAAAAGCGGTAAACTATTCAACCCCCCTTCTAGTTTTCCACAATTGGCATCAAGAGCTACGTTACTCAAGATCTTTAAAATAGAATGTATTTTAAAACTTGTATCGATCCATGGATTTTGAAAATCTCAAAGAAGGGCAACCTATTCAAAACGCACCGCTATTTAAAAAAGAAAACTTACTTGAATGGAAAAGTAATTTTGAAAACTATGTGAAATCAATTGATCAAGATCTTTGGCATATTATTTCTTTTGGTGATTTCAAACCAAAGAAAATAAGTTTTTGAAAACCAAGATAACTATCTCAAACTTGATAAAAATACTAAAGCTAAAACAATGATTTATAAAGCTTTAGTACCGAATATGAAAGAATGTATTTTTGTCACACAGCTAATGATATTTGGAAAAATATGTTAAACTTTCATCAAGAAATATGTCAAGTCAAAGATGATCAATTTGATCTCACATATGAATTAGAAGTGTTAGAAATATTAATAGATAGATATTTAGTTGAGATGAATACATGTGCTACTAGTTTAAATGTTTTAAATGAAGGTGTAAGTGAAGATGATTACTCATGTTGAACTCTTAGTGGACTTGCTTGCGATTCACGGAATAACACGGATGAAGATGAAGCCAACCATCCGGTTTGTGATTCTCAACTAGATAAAACATCAAGCAAGGTACATTTTGAAACCAAACACTTTTGCTTGACAAATTTATCCTAGAGTTTTCTAAACTAGAAAATGATTCTAAACTTTTATGCAACATGGACCTGAAAACTATCTTTAACAATGAGTCGTCAAAATCTTTTAAGAATATCTTTGAAAAGGAAATCTTGTTAGAAGATAAAAGATCTAGAATGTAAATTATGTCTAGATTACAAACATGAGATTAAAAAGCAAAATGAGAAAGGAAAAATATTAGTTAAATTTGATGAAGGCTCAAAATCTCTTGAAAGATTGTTGAGGAGTCAAAGGGTGTTTAAAGATAAAACCGGATTAGGATTTAACTCAAAAGCACCATCAACTAGTAAAACAAAACAAGTAAAAGTTGTCTAACCTAGAAGAGAGATTTAGAGATAAGTCAATCTCTAATAGAAACTCATGATAAAAAGTTTTAGATTATCATGCTCTATGCTTTTATATGATTATCTAACCTTCTTGGATACATGAGTAATTGAGTTTCTAAGCGTGTCGTCAACCGAGATTTTACGCGTTGTGTTTATCCTATTGATAGCATCTCTATGCAATTTAAAAGGTACGCATTACTTCAACTTAACTTTGATTGTCTCTTGCTTCTAGCATTATTTGTTGAAATATGTGTTATTAATAATACTCTAAAAGTGTTTACTTGCTATTAGTAACAACTAAGATTAGATTCTATGAAACAAGGAATTTCGTCATTAGTACTAGTAGGAGATATAAGGTGTTTTGGTTCTTTAACCATCAAGAGATAAACACGAGAAACTCTTGAGTGAGTCTCGCTCAACTCTTGCTTACAAGTGAGCTAACAAAGAATTTCCTAAGCGTTAAAATGTCTAACACTTTTGTGATGCTTGCAAAACAAACCTTTGTTAAACAACGTTCTCAAACACCATACTTTGAGTCTTAAATTGTGTTTTTCTTCGATCACTCCTTTATGATAATCTCACATAAAACACACAAGGTGAAATAAATCACATTAGCATACATTAGGATGTGTGAAAGAAAATGAGTTTTCAACACCTAGGATTCACACATCAAATGTGACACTTAGTCTTATGATGTTGTACCTCTTGGATTTTTTCAAAACAAATAGAGTTCATAGTGTCTTAAGTAAGAAAACCCAAAGATTCGAGGAGTCGTTGAATATAACATTTAACGAGTGATCTCCTCCTTCTAAGATATCATCTTTGGTAGATGACGACTTAGTCAAAAGTCCAATGATGGCAAGACTAGTATATTGTGTAAAACACTAAGAATAAAAGTACAAAATAACATCTTCTCACCTTGAGTCAAACATTGAATCAAGCAAAATTGACATAAGTTATAAAACTTGATTTATAGGTCATAGTTGTGTCTAAACAAATTCAACAATAACAGTTTTTGGAATTTAGAGTAAAACAACTAGTGAAACATGATAAATTTTTTGAAGTAATCAAGTGTTTATAGTGTCAATATTTGAAAGTCTTTTTGATAATAAAAGCAAGCTCCAAAAGCAAGGAATTTTAACTCAAAGACATTCCTAGTTACTCTCTTGTTCTCAATGGTTAAGTTATTGATGACTTATCAAGAATGAGATTAGTAAATCCGTAGGTAAAACTAAACGTAGAGAAATGTTCGGAAGACTACTTGTTCTCATAACAATTAGATTCAACATTATGTTTAGCGTTTGTCTATGTGCTCGTTTTAAAGAAGATCATAAAACAACTCTTTAGTTGAGCTTGTTTGTATTCATCGTAAGGTACTACACAACTAGGATTATGGTATCCCAAAAGAACGGGAATAGAAACCATAGTGTATGCCAAATGGAATCATGCCGGTAATAAGTTGATAAGAAAAGCACAAGTAGTACTTGCACTTTTATACTTACTTACTCAATGATTCTCCAAAACACATAAGGTTCTCAAATTAGTTTCGGATGGAGAAGCACATCAACAAGCTCCGCTTGAACAAGCAAATTCGTGTCAACAACGGAATTCGTTTATCAACATTGTTATCCCTTCAACAAAGGAATCATCGACTTCGGCTACAATTCAATCCATTATGGTCTTAAAAGACATATTGTGATCCATCATCATCGCCTTGGTAAGATTGTTCATTGAGGAACGTCTTAACTAAGAAAGACTTCTACGTTAACCATTCTATCAACTTTTTCACAAAACCTCTTGAATGTGAAGCATTCATCATTCCTAGGCTTAGTTAAAGATTCATAAGACCTAAAACCTTAGTTTTGAACATTAGGATAAAACCACAAAAATCAAGACAATCCCTTTTGATTTTTTCCCTACAGCTCCCACGGTACCCTCAGACCATACGGGCGGAACCCTCTTTTTGGTTCCGCCTGGTCCGCCAAAGCTACAGAATGTTTTATTTTAATTTCAAAACCAAACACCCTCTTAACTTAATCATTCACTTTCAAACATCCATCACCCTCTCAAAAACACATAACCACATGAAATTTAGGGCTCTCAATCCAATTTCTTCAAATCCAACTAACTTTGTAAGTGTTCTAATCACAATTGCATTTTTGATTCAAGTATAACATTCTTATTTACATTCATTAACTAGAATCTTAGGGTTTATGCATAAAACTTCTTGATTCATGAAAAACTTGGTGGCTAACCAATCATGTCTTCCATTAGTTAAGAGTTGTATCCTTTTTGTTGTTACTTTGATTTGCCAAACACACCAAGTGCATTGTCTTTCAAAAATCGCAATCCAAGACTAGAACTTGATTCATCATCACATTGTTAAAACAAATGAAAAACATCATTAAAACATCACTTGCATACTATCTCTTGAATGCTAAAGGGAATACATAACTAATATGTATTTTCGGGTACATTCAATCGAAGACACATTCAATTAAGAGAGTTTTGGTTATCTTTTGTTTTTATAAACTTGCATAACAAAACAATTTGGGCATCAAAATGAGTCAAGATAACCAAGTCTCCACATTGTTTGCATATAGGAACACATTAGAACATCCACATTGTTAAAAGTCATTAACATATAATTTTGTGTTTTCTAGGAATCAACATGCCTCACGCAAATAAATCCGATCACAAGGAAACCCTTAAGTACTTGCCCAAACACCATATGACCAAAGGTCTCAACAAAGTTCAAGTAGAAACCTTTAAGGCATTAGAAAAACGCTATGTTCACGAAGGTAGAACAATTGATCCATCCTTTCTAGAAGGAACATCTATTCGCCAAAACTTTGCCGCAATCAACTTTGATTGTCTCCTTGATATCGATGAGCCAATTTGTGCTAGGTTCATCTTAGAATTCTATGCAACAGTAAACCTTTCCACAAATGATTTTGGTAAGTTATCATTAAACTTCACAACCAATCATACACCAAATTTCATAGATTTGAAAGACTTAGCTATCATTTTTGGTGTCCCAAATGCGGGTACTTGTCTCTACACGGATAAGTGGCCCATTTCAAGCCTTGACTCGATTGAGCGTTTTCATCCATACGACACCCCTCTAGCGAGTAAGGAAACAATTAAGGAACATCTCTTCATTAGAACCTCTACCACTAGGAAGAATCGTTCGGGGAATATTGTGGATAAGGATCCTTTTGGTATGGAGGTCAATGAGCTTAAACCACAATTTAAGAAGTGGGAAGAAATCCTTAGAGCTAACGTCATAAGTACCATAGGAAATAGAGATCATGTCAACACATGCCTTTGCTACATGCTCTATAGCATCTCTACCGGTCAACCCTTTAACTTAGCCTACTACCTAGCCAAAAGAATGGCCGACATACCCTTAGTTGGAACAACCGCTCTTCCTTATGGAATGCTTCTTACTCGCCTCTTTAGAGCAATCTCACCCATTCCTCCTAACGATAATGGAATGCGCCTTGACTATTCTCTCTTACCACACATCTTCGTTCCTCTAAGTGATAAACGAGTTTTCAAAGGTAAGGGCAAACGTACTCACTCACCTACACCATCATCATCATCATCCGACATGAGCGAGGACGATAAACTTCCTAACTCTAAGTTACCTCCTTTAGAATACCTTCAAGCACTCCCCATAATTGACAATGCATCCGAAGAGTTCAAGCAAACCAAAGGAATGTTCAAGTGCTTTGGAAGGTACCTAAGCAAGCTCAATAAGAAGATAGACCGGTTGTGAGAAGATTAAGGAGTGTTTGGCTTATGAATGTTTTAGAATCTTTTATGTGTTAAACTACGCGATTTGTATTGTTTTTCACTTACATGTTTTATTACGTTTGTCGGATTATGTTTGTATGAGCTTTTATGCATAATGTCAATGTTTGAGGTGTTTGTCAATTTTTTTTTATGCTTATGGCAATTCTTACTAAGTATAGTGAAATCCTCGGCCTCAAGGTCAAAGTCCTATGATATGTGTGTTTACGTGTCTAATTTTTGCATTGTCTAACCAGAAATGCATTATCTTTTTGATTTTAGGAGTTTTCGAAAATTTTGAAAATCGTCTCGCAGGTCAAAATCGCGGACTGCCAAATTTTTCAGCCTTGGCGGATCTGACGGTACCCAAAATTGGGTTCCGCCAGTGTATTTTCTGGGAAACCCAGAATTGGCCCAACGGACCAGACGGTACCCTCAAATGGGTTCCGCCTGTGTACCGCGAGGGTTCCGCCAGACACCTGCAGAAAATTTTTGTCATTTTTCTTAAGTCCAAAACTTGTAAAGTGTCAAAACCATTATCCTAAGTGAGAAACATCTTCCATTAACTCCAATAACCATATTAGAACAACTTTCACTCCCTAAAACAATTAGGAAGCCACTTCCCTCCAAAAATTCAAATTCAAACATAACTAACCCAAGGAACCCTTTTAAAGGATCCTTCAAACCATTGAAACATTTTCAACCAAATCACATCCCATGATCACAAAGCATTGAGTGCATATGTTGGTCTTTCACTTCACTTTATTCCATTGGATTGACATGCAATGATTTGACATGTTCATGAAAACTTTGTAAATCATTTGAAACCTCAATCTTTGAGTGGTAGAACATCAAATCCAAACACTCATTTCAACATCTCCTCCACCCTAGAAATTTGAAAGTTTTGCAACAATTCAAATCACACCATCACCATTAAAACTTCTTCTCTCAAAACATCAAAACCACACCTTTGAAATGACTAAATCCAACACATCATCCGACTCATCAAAATCCTTCTCAAAAACCACTAGGATTAGTGTTAAACCTTGTTGCTTCAACAAAACCGTCAAGTCAAGCTCATCTTCTTCAAGTGATGCTTCGCTTAACATTTCTTCACCTATCCGAGATTTCCTTAACCTCACTACTTCAACACCATCCTCAACACATTGCAATACCAATGTAATCACCTTTCAATATTTGCTTAATCTTGATACTCCAACACCCTCTCCAACACATTGCTACACAAACATAGCCACCATTCCTTCACCTACTAGACCTTCATGTGATTCAACATCACCTTCTCAACAAGCTCAACCAACTAAAACTTCATCACCTCAATCACCAACAATTTCACCAATGGAACTTTTCCATACACCTCCAACATCACCACTACCTTATTTGGAAACATTAGAAGACCTATCACCCAAATCATCAAGTCCACCATCCTTATCACTCTTTGACACCATTGCTCAAATGGAAACCCAACAACAATCTAGTGAGCAACTAGATGATGAACCCCATCAACCCTCAATGATAGAACGGTTGGCTTACCGTTATGCTAGACCATCCATTTTTCCAAATGATCAAGGCCATACCCACTCACAATCATTTGTGTTTCACCCAATTTACAAAGACCTTCATGGCAATCCTTCCGGCGAACCAAGCTTTCGCCATTTTGTTCAAAATCAACAACCACAACAACAACAACCATCACCACAAGACTCTTCCCAACAATTTGAATCTCTACTTTCTTCTTATAAGAAAATAGAAGCATCCATATGAGAAAAACCTCCAAACCTTAATGATGAGATTGACACTCATTTAAACCACCTTCATGCCTTCAAACGTATGGTTGACTCTCAAATCAACCATATTACGGTTTTACAAACAACGCTACAATCAACTAATGAAGGAAGCAAAAACACCTCTCAACCATCCACCTTTGCTCCTTCAAGTTCAAACCATCCACCACCAACAAACCAAACCACTTTTCCACCAAACTTTCCTCGCCATGGTTGCGGACAATGCGAAAGAACCGCTCACATTAGTGAAGGATGTCGAACGGAAATTCGTGAGCTATCCAAAGAAATGAGGTTTATCCTAAACCACATTTTGGATCGTCTACAATCCTTGTCTCACACACCTCAACCTTAGAGTCTCCAAAATGAAACAAAACCATTTTTTTTGGAAAATGTTTCCCATTTAAACCAACAAACCAAAACCGTGTCATCCTTTCAACCTTCAAAATAAAGCCCGCTACAACCTCCAACACACATTTTCATCCTTAAACAACCTTAGCCTTATTTTTGGAAAATGTTTCTCATTAAGGAAAATGATGATTTCCTTGTAGCTTTTCATGTTCTTATTTTATTTTTATTTTTTCTTTATTTTTAGAAGTAGGATGGTGTCATCAAAAGTTCTTGTTTTTGACTTTTTAAGAGTCAAAATTTTACATGAAATGAATTTCATTCTACTACAAGGCTTGCATTGTTTGTTTACCATTTGGGTATAATGTGTGAACTATTCCTTGCTATGGTAGCATACATATATCTTGTGTGTTAAAAACTAACCTTTCTTTTTATAGGATCATTATCCATATTTTCCTTCCTTGATACTCCATTTAGGGGAGAAATATTCAAGGGGGAGCATGAGTATGACATTATTCCGCTCCACAACTCTTAGTTGTGTTTTTGACATGAAATGCTTTCATAACTTGTCTTGTGCGACAACTAACCTTTTTCTTGTAGGTTCAAAATCCATGTCTCCTCTCTTGGCACTCCATTTAGGGGGAGTATCGTCCAAGGGGGAGCAAGTGCTTACTTCTGCTTCGCTACTCTTCTTTTTGTTTCGACAAAAAGGGGGAGAATTTAGAATATAAACTTGTTTCAATTTTTTTTTAAATATCACATTATCTTAGCAAAAACAAGTTTTTATACTAACTTTATAAGACTTAACACTAAAACTAGTGACTTACTTATAAATAAAGTTTATGTTTTGTCATCAATAAAAAGGGGGAGATTGTTAATACAAATATCGCCTAAAAACGTTATTTATATTTTACGATCTTTGCTAAGTTTTGTTAATGACAAAGTATGAACTTTAGCTATGAGTAAATCATCACTTTAAGTGTTTAAGTTTTGTTTAAGTAAGGTTTACATTTCCTTTTAAACAAAACATTGTTTTTATTTCTTAAATTAGAAAGTGTCTTGTCACATCACATTTATTTCTTAAAATAGTAATGTCACATCACATTTAGGGCAAGCTTTGTCAATATACATTTATGGTAAGAAAGAGTGTTTGACTAACCATATGTTTGCTTGCAAGACTTGTGTTTGACTAAGTGTAATGAGATGTGACCTTGTTTGGTTTGGAAAATTTATTGCAAAACCAACTGCAGCCCCGACGGAACCCTGGGGGTACACGGGCGGAACCCATCTGAGGGTTCCGCCAGACCTGCAGAATGGTTTGCTATAAATATAAAACCATTTGTTAGTTTTGTGTAACCCTTTAAGGACATATTTTCACATACTCTCTCAAACTAACTCAGTAACATTTTTGACTTGTGTGACTCTCTTATGTAGCAAGGGACTTCACAAGATCATTCAAGAAGTTACAAGCTTCAACTCTAAAGTTGCAAGTCTTGTTAGCTTTGTCATGTATAAGCTTTGGTAGTTTATACTTCATTTGTATCATGTATGTAGAAGTGATTGGTTAGTATTTTAGTCCTCAAAATACAAAGTGTATTGGGAGTAGTTGTACCCTTGTAAAAGAACTAACGGGAGTGGTTGTACCCTTGGTAAAGAACTCGATATCTAGCTTAGTATCGGTAAAAGTGTAAGCGACGATGGGAGTGGTTGTACCCGTGTAAAAGAACTCGACATCTAGCTTAGTATTGGTAAAAGTGTAAGCGACGTTGTAAAGGTTTTCTCCGCCGGTGAAAGGAGCTTGTTGATTAGTGCTTATAACTCTCGAGTTGGACACTCGGGGCGTGGATGTAGGGCAAGGAAAAAGAGTCCTTGTAGCTGAACCACGATAAACAATCGTGTTGTGGTTTGATCGTTTCTTTTTTTATCTTTGCTTATTACATGTTGTCTTTTAGTTAGAATCGCTAATCACATATAACGCTTTTCAAAGAACTAAACAAGCAAAGTTAGGATAATCATAAGTAAAGCTTTTCAAAGTATGAAACAAGTAAAGTTAGAATTGTCATTCACATGAAAAACTTTTCAAAGAATCAAACATATTACATTGTGTTTATATCTTTAAGCAAACGTAAAGTTTTTAAAGGATAGTCAAGCTAAAAAGGATTTAAAAAACGGTAAACTATTCAACCCCCTTCTAGTTTTCCACACTTATTTTAGATCCCAACAGTACATTTCTTAACAAATGTTTATATTTACCTATTAATTTATATCATCTCACAATATGCTAACATGAGGAAAACACGACAGACTTAAACATAAGAGGATCCTAATACATTTAAAAAAAAAAAAAAAAAAAAAAGTTAAACCTTTTAATAACCTAACAATCAATCAAACGAATATCTGAAAACATAAACTCGGTTTGCTATAACTTTTAGTTCCATCTAGTTGAACCTGAATATTGATACACTTGAAAAGTTTATTCATACTCTTTAGATGAATTTAAAAGCTTGGATCCAACTTTACTCGAATAGAAATTACACTGGGATGATATAGGTTATGTGTAGACAAATGCACTTCCTATGTATCAATGAAGAAAATGGCTCAATTTGGTTTGTAAGAAATGAACCAACATCATGTGTGGTGGATTCAAACCATAGGCCTTCATATACACCTCACGAATCACGTTAAGTAAGCTTGAAATGCTAACGAGGAAAGTTATGATCTTAGCCGAAGCACGAAGTTGATTCTCAGCCAACCTCTTGACCCAAACCCTCAGCGAGCTTTCATAAACCTTGTTTAGTTGATCCACTGTCTTCCGCAATTCTGATTCCACACTCATTTTCCCATGAGATCTCTTTATCCCGTTAAACAAGTTGACAATCTCTTCATCTCCTAAGTCGCCTTCTATGATTTTTTCCTCGCGTAGCAACCTCACGTCCTTAACACTGTCTATGATCCCACACATGAAATCCACATATTCAGTGAGTTCAAGACCAAACCCCGGTGTAAAACTATTCTTTGCCATTAGATTCTCGTAAGCCACTAAGTTTCTTAGTATGACCTCTGAGCAAGCATTAAGAGTGATACGAGGCAGATAACAAAACCTTTCTTTTCATTGATAAAGCTTATGTTTCTGATGCCTTCATTTCCAGATGACAAACGAAACTTCACTCTTGAAATTTCGTGAAGTTGTGAAACTGAAGGCACCTCGATCTCTTCAACTGTTTCTTTCTTCTTGGTGCTTTCAAGAAACTTTTCCTTTATGATTTCAATTATTTTTAAAAAAGGTTGAGCCCCCGGTATCATGCTTGCAAATGTGATAACAGCTTCAAGTAACTCTAGATTCACGTCTTTTTCAGATGGATCACTTCCATCACTTCCATTGTCTGTGAAGTTGACTTTTCTTGTGTTTGACACTTCATTGTTCACAATGGAATGATACATATAATCAAGTAGATGATTAACTTGATTGAAATCAATTTTCTTATTCGATAGTATAAAAGGCGGAAGGGACTTGCAGAAAAAAATGAACTTGGAAACCAAGTAATTTTCCTGAGCATTTTCGCCTAATAGTGCCTTTTGGATTTCTTTCAACACAGAAACTGGAATCTGGTTCTCTAACATGATCAAATCTTTCGCTTCTATTGCAAAGTTATGATCTGAATAAGCATCAAGTTGATGAAGCAAGAACATACCGTCGATAGCAAATAACCATGCCAAAGTATCAGCATCGGCATCAAGGTACATATCATAGCATGCACAAATGACAGGGATGATCTCTTTTACTTTTTCTACTATTACTTGTTGACAGTCATGAATGTGACGAGGCTGTAGTACTCTTTTTACTGCAGTGAGCTTATTCTGCTCCAACTTCTGATAGAACTCAGGCTGAAAATGATGATTCGGCCCAAGCCCTATACGTTGAGGGACATATGCTTCTAGCTTTTCGGCTTTCAGATTTTTTGGAATTTCAAATATGGAAACGGGAGGTGTATTAGTAACTGCAAGTTGAGTGTTCAAGGTTTTGCTGATCTGATCCACCCACGGTTTCTCACCGAAGTTTGGACTAAAAAATGGGTTTAGAGAAGCCATTCAAAACTCGAAAATGGCTACCAAGAATGAAGTGACCTAAGCTTAACACTATGATCAACTTTAAATGGTTCAAATGCTTTGGCAGGTCAACCCTCCACATGAAGGATTAAAGCAAGTTGCTTAAGAATGTAACAAGATCTACACGTTTAAAATTATAATCTAACATGGATTAGTGGCTAATCGCGCTGTTCATAATTCTTTATATTTCTCTAACAACTTCATGGTTGACATTACAATTATCAAACAATACTTTGGTAAGTCTCTAGCTAGTTCAATCCGAATATTACTAGAACACAAGTTTACAGGACATTTTTTTATTAATGATAAATATAAGGTTGATTCGGGAAAAAATCGGTAAGAAAGAAAAATTAAAATGAAAAGGTTGAGTAGGATTTTTAGCCGCACATTTTGAATAAGAGGGAGAAATTTAAAGAAAGTTGCATATAATTTTATATGTGCCATGTGCGGTTTTTGTTTCTTCTCACAATTCTCATTTCAATTTTACTTCTCATTTGATCTGAACTTGTTGATTTGCTAAGTCTAAATGATCACCGTTATGCAAGTTATTCTACCACTATGATTGATCTCAACGAGGGAACTTGTCTCTGCACGTTACAGCGGATCTTTTTTATTTTGATATATGCATTTTTAGTGACGAAATTTTATGTATTTATTTGTTTTGTGTTTATGCCTTATTTTTTTTTTGTAGAATGAGTTATTTTATTTATTTATTTTTAAAATTATGCAGTGTTAGTATACATGTAACTTTTTATTTTGGCTGTTATAAATTTTTATTTTATTTTATTTTATTTATAATGGCTATGAGCTAATATGACGAGTCCAATATTTATTGCCTAATCCATTTTTCTTTTCTTTTTTTTCTTTTTTTTTTTTTTTTTTTTTCTTTATACCTGTTATGTTTTTAACTCTGTATACTCTTTAAAATGGCCACTCAGTATCAAGAATTACATTTTAGCGACATGGACAAAAAGTTGTTTGGGTCAACCCAACCCGTCATTGGACTACTAAAAACTGTACAAATATCACTCGTTTTGACATGTTATACAATCAACCCAACCCACAAATATTGCCCATTTTAACATTAATAACTCAAAAGAACATATAGAACAATTGTTGGTCTTGTTCCACTGTGCACTGTGTCTCAAAGAAGTCGGAGTATATATTTGGCACATTAACTAAATACTCTACAAAATTGTGAACGTGAAAACGGCATCTTAAAGTTTCATATATAGCTTTTGAGTACATTATTGTTCCCTTTCAACCCGGCCAACACCATTTGATACAATGATATAGCCTAAATATCAAGAAGTAAAAGTTTGTTATATAAAAAAGTCATAAATAATAAGAAGTACAAGGTAGTTTTTGTAACTTGCTGCATAGTTTGGCGGCAAGTTTTCTCCGAGACGACGTCACTACCATTCATGCAAAACGACGTCGTATGCTTCTTTAATTTCCTTCTAATTTTGCTTGCTAAAAACGGCGTTGTTTGAAACGCCAATTGATATATAATATAATATAATATTCAAAACCGTGCCGATGTAATACTTTCAATATAATATATTATTGCATGTTTGCACGTTATCTAAAAATTCAAAAGAAAATGATTTAATAATAAAAACCACGTTGTTGACTGGTTAAGGAAAATGACAACTTTCGGGTTAAACACATGGGAATGGATTACTGTGTTTTGAACAGTAGTCCAACAGTCAAAAAGATAACCACTGACTTAAGAAAATATTAGTTAAAGATATATTTACTACGGAGTATCACACTCTTAAGCAATCAAATCGTAAGTCATGGACCTTTTCAGCCATGGTAATAAATACGTAAATATCTCAAGGGTTTAGGTTATTTCTTAGAAAAAAACATCCGTTCAAATAACGACTTTTAGAAAGAAAAAAAACCCACTTATTGAAAGTCATAGACCTTTTCACACATCGTTTCTTTACCCTTCAAATAACGACGTACATACAGGGGCGGAACCAGAACTTTTTTGTCGAGAGGGCAAAATATGATAATTTTTAGAAACTACACTAAAAATAGGTCCGTTGGGGGGGGGGGGGGGGGGGGGCGGGGGGGCAAATTACAAAAATAGCCGAAAATTTTTGAAAATTTACACTACAATTTTTTCGCCGGGGGATCACGTGACCCCTCGGACCCCCCTTTATCTCCGCCTATGCGTACATATGATACACTTATCTAACCATATATCGGAGCAGGGACGAAACCAATACTAAATATGACTGGGTGCACAAAAAAATTGAACACTAATATTAGAAACATTTTTGATAAACTAGGCGCATTTAGAATGTTTTTAGAAAAAATCGATGTTTTTTTTTTCAAAAATTAACACTACATTGAAAGAATCCATGGGGTGGTCGGTCACCCGCGAAAACCCCGTGGCTCTGTCCCTGTATCGGAGGGTATCAAATAAAATAAATCTATAAAAACCAATTCCCTATAGTACAAGTGTACAACATATATGTTTGATGAAAATAATAACAGCAAACGGTAGCGAAAAACAGTGGCATAAAGGAAGCGATATAATTATTTATTTTGATAAAGTGTTTGGTAACATAACTGAATAACTATAACTAAAAGTGGAAATGCTATAACAAATTCTAATAAAAGTAGCGTTAAAAAACTTAAGAATGTTAGTTGCTTGTTTCTAAACATGCATTATGTATAAAACATTATTGCTAGTCACTTCAAAACACCTCTAAACGCTTGATGCCAAATATACCAAAGAGAAGTTGGCATCATTTATTATTTGGCTGTTTTGAATGAAAGAAAGCTAGGGTGCTAAATATCTATAAATGTTGGAAAACATGTTACATTAGGGGCTGTTTTGTAGGAAGGTTTTTTTGAGTCGTAAGATTTTTGTTACAAAAATAATATGTTCTAATACAAGTAGCTTTGTTTGGATATATCAACTTCAAGCTTTTATTTTATACAAGTAGCTCCAAAATAAAAAGCTGATTCATGAAGTTTTTAAAATATTCGGAGCTGTTAAAACGTAAAATTACTGTTGACAGCTTAAAATCACAATTAACAACTAATTTACCAAACACTTTTATTAAAAAAAAATACAACCTGTAGCTAATGTTAACAGCTTTTCAGTTTACAGCTTACAACATACTATTAGTTTTGCCAAACATACCTTAGGTAAGTAAATAAGCATATTAAATTAGAGTCGCTTTATTTTGCTTACCAATATTCCGCTACTTACCAGGGGACGGATCTCCACTGTCGAATCAAAAGACAACTTTTAATAATAATAAACACGGAGGGACCACTTTTGTAAATTTGTCATTCTCACCCACCGATCCCCACACCACATACGTCATTTCTCACAAAATTACTCAAAAAAAACACACACACATAAACATTCTCTCTCTAAACAAAAACTTCAAAATAAACAAAAAAACATCACAAATCAAACCGATTTAACCATCAAAATCAAAGAAGACACATAGCAACGGATGAATCGAGGCAATAGGAACCACATCCGGGGAAAACGGTTCAAAATGAAGAGATTCAGATTGAAAAAGATGGTACGCCACTTCTGATCCATTATTTTGTTATTATTTAACTATTTGATATGATTTTGTTCTTATATTTCTGTTTTTGATATTGTTTATGAAGATTTTGTTTGATTTTAGTTGTTAATATTGCGATGATTATAATGATTTTGCTCTTTTTTTTTTTTTTTTTTTTTTTTTTTTTTTTTTTTTTTTTTTTTTTAAGTGTTTTTGAATATTTATGAACACTTTTATGTTTTGTGGATTAAAGTAGTTTATTGAGGGATTTTTTTGATAGTTAGATGATTATTGTGATAATACAAGAGATATTGTGAACTGTAACATGCTTTTGAATTGTGTTTTTGATGCTATTTAGTTTGATGCACACCAAATATTTGATGAAGTGTTTGATGAAATGCAAAGTTGATTAGAAAACTTGTATTACAAGTGATATTACATGTGTGTAACCTCAGTGAAATTTGAGATATTGTAAACTAATCTTATATTAAGTTGTCATATATCACATGTGGAGCCATTTGATCATTTCTAATCAAGGTGAGTTCAAATGAAGAAAAATAAAACAAAAATAAAAAAATTGTGTTCTCGAGTTGGGAAAAAAGGAAAGGAAAAGAAACATAAATACATTTACATGCTTTTAAACATGTTCATTTTATCACAAGAGTTGAATATGAGTACATACTGAGGGTTATATTGGTCATAATATCTCAGCAGTTTGGGTGTAGTTTTGTTTCCGTCCAAATTCGTTTATATTTGGGCGGAAAATGTTTGAAGAAAAAAGTTAAGAATTTTCATGTTATTTCCCTTATGTTTTCTTTGCTTTCTGTTCAAGAAAAATAAAGAACCCAATAAGTTTTCAGTTTCTTATAATTTCCTTTCCTTTCCTTATAAAAAAGATCTTGATAATGGAGCGTAACAGTACAAGACATTTTTTTGGGTTTTCTGTTTCGTATAGTAAAAACGATGCACAAACTTTGGCGCTTGAATATCTTTTTAGAATTGGAGTAAAGAGAAATTCTAGAATGTAGAATCTGAATTATCCGCTTGCAAAATGTTGATTTAAAGTATTGAAGAAGCCCTGCTATGGGATCACGATCTAAAGCAGAAGTCATTTGACTTAAAGCTTAAAAAAGCAAAGCTTGATAGAGATCTTGAAATTAAATGGAGGTAAAAGCAAAGCTTGATAGAGATCTTGAAAGAAGGAGACCGCATTACCAAGTTCTTTCATCTCTATGCTTCAACGAGAAAAAAGAACAATAAAATTCATGGCGTCCGAGAGGTTGATCATTGGCTTGTAGAAACTAAGCGCGTCAAATACCATTTTCACTATACTTTCAAAACTCCTTTTAGCATTAAACACAATTTTTGACCTGATTTGAGCATTTCGAATTTAGCCTAAATCAGATTTGAGATGCATCCCACCAGTTTTAAAGTCAATCTTTTAGTCGGAGTGAAATCAAGACGGCCTTAGACTAAGTCGATGGCTTAAAACCTCTTGGGCCTAATGGTTTCAACTTATTATTTATTAAAAAAGAGTGGAATTTTTAGAGGTCGAAATTGTATAGATTTTTCTGGATATATTCGATGACGCCACAATTCCTGAAACTATGAATGATTATTTTGTTTGTCTTATTCCAAAAAAAGATTAAAACAAAAAATGGACCGACTATCATACAATTAGTTTAATTGATTGTGTTTACAAGTTGCTTTCGAAAGTGCTAGTAAATAGGATTTGTAAAGTTATTCCTGAAGTGGTCGAGGAGAATCAATGTGCTTTCGTGGACGGTTGGTTGATTTTACACGGTGCCATGATAGTTTCTGAATTAATCTATGATCTTAAGCTAAACTGTAGCATGGGTTTGATTTTGATCTCGACTTTGCAAAAGCATTTGATAGTGTAAGTTGGGTATTTTCTTTCTAAGGTCATGAGTTCAATGGGTTTCAATATCTCATTCTGCAATTCGATTTTTGTGATGCGGCGGTTGCAACACCGAAGTTTTAAAATAACTCCGGGGGATTGATCGTTCTCTAGGGGAATAGTGAGGTAGACTTGAAATGTGTGTCATATGATCTAAAGGTGAGGGAAGAGTCTTTGTGGTACTTTACTTATTTTATGAAAGCATGTAAATATTTGGGGTATGTGAGAGTTTGTCTTTAGACTAAGATTAACATATATGTAAGAAAACTAAAATAACAATTAAAAGTAAATATTGGTGTGATCAATGGGAGATAAAGGCATATTTACCTAGGGTTCACTACTCCTTGTTTGCTATCCAATTCTACCTACCAATTGTCACTTCCTTATTTGATCAAATGCCCATGATTCCTAGGTAACGATTCCACTAGTAGCATGTGATGACCAGCTTTCTTAGCTAAACTGCTAGAGAGACGTCCATTAGACAATGGCGTTATAGTGGATGCGGATTGATTAACTAGAGGGACGTGAAAACTAAAGGCACAAGTTATCCAGGTATCTAGCTTTTGTTCTAGGACTTTATCTAGAAGGACAATATTAATTAGGTATCGTAGACGATCCAATATAAAAGTGGAGGGACAAATATTAATCATGTTTTGTACTTAGTTGTCGAAATCACAAACATACAATCAAACAAAGAATCGATAGGAAAGCAAATATTATAAGCTAACAAGTCCACGCATAAATCCTAAGTAAATACTAAACAAATATAGCCTAGCATAGCAATGGAGAAACAAGAACAATATATATTCACGTAATTAAAGGTAAATGGTGAGTACTTATTTACTCACCTTTTCTTAGCCAAAATAATACCAAATAATCCAAAACTAACCCAAAATGCCAAAGAAAGTGTGTTTTTGTGATTGTGAATGTGCAGGTACGGATATCTCGTAAAAAGACGAAAAACAAACGGAAACCGGCAAAAACGAGCACGAGAGTGAAATGAGTGCAGATAATCAAATAAAAATCAAAGCTGAGACCAAAGATGACCTTAGAGATTTGAGATTTGTCAGAATTGGTCCCTGGTTGAAGTTTCAAGAGATTTTCACTTCTAGTCCTCCAAGTTTCAGAAATGGTCAATTTTGGTCTTTTGAAGACATCTTTCAAGACATGACATTATTGGTCCTTTGAGAATCAAGAAATTACATAAGAAACCCTTGGATCATAAAATTGGGAAATGGCATAATCTGTCCTTGCAAATTTCAGAATTTCACATGTGTTCCTTGTGACTTTTTAACACTTAAATCTGAAAATACAAAACAAAGCCTAGTCCATAAGTCCTAATTCATAAATCCACAATATTATGTCCAATTCCAATACCAAAAGCCCAAAAACCAATCCTATACCCGAGCCCACCCTTCGGTCAACCATTACTTCCCACGGGTCAAACTAATAAACTAATATTACCCTTCTCGCCCCCTTTTACCCAAATAACCCAGTTACTATGAACCCTAATTTCACTGTCCCATCAATTAACCACAATTAAGGGTAATTGCGTCCAATCAATCACTTCTGGAAGGTGTCAGATGATGTCAGGAGCGTGTCAGGGCAAAAGAAGCACAAAGAATGCTATGTGGCAGTCTCTCATTAGCTTAAACGCGTCATTAGGAATGATCCAAGTGATGAAATCGTGTGGGAAATGATTAGATAATGATCTAAGGACTAAGAATGCATCAGAAGAAGCACAGCACACGGATTGCCAAGCTGGTAATCCGTGACCCCCTCCCTTCTAGATCTTTCTCTCTTTTACTATAAATAGAGATGTAGATAGCCTGTTTTAGGTAGTGGAGCTTAGTGTAGCGTAGCTCTGCCCATTTTCTTTCTCAATTGTAGTAGTGTAATTTCCTTTTAAATTGTATTCCTTTACTTTTAATGAAATATGTTTTTCCTTTAATCATTTCAGCTTATTGTTGTTTACTGCTTAGTGTTCAGCTTTTATCTCTGTATTTTCAGCTTTGATACGTGGGAATCGCACCAGGCTTTACCTCTCAAGGGATCTTGAGAAGCTTACAACCCCCACCAGGCAGTGTACCTGATCGTTGTAGTATAGTATAGTGACAAGTACCGGGGGATTGATCGTTCAGCTAGGAATAGTGTCGCTATGATTAGAAAACCTAAATACTAGTTCTAAAGATGAGAGATGCTTATTTTTGTATTTTTATATTTTTTTTAGAAAGCAAGTAAAAATCTCGGGTTTGAAGGATTTGGGCGGAATTAGTTGCTAGTCAACTAACCCAATACTAAAGATGCAATCAAAATAAAATACTAGAAATGAAAATAAACTAAATTAACTAAGGTTGTGAGCAATAAGTGGAGAAAATGTGTTTACTTAGATTTCACTACTCTCTAGATATCTTTTACACGTTAATTACTTGTTATAGTTGCGTGGATGATGGATTGTATTCCTTAATAACATTCATGGGGTGGCGCACTTAATTCCCCAATCCTATGAGTGCCTACTTCACTCCTATGTCGAACCGGCTAAGAAGCTCCTAACATGAGATCATTAGAATTTACTCATGCATTAAATACAACCAATAAAACCTAGTGCATGTCATTTCATGTTTCCTAAGATGTTCAAGCATGTTACCATTTGGAGATCTGCCAGTTTTCTTAAGCCTAACATCAAATTCATTCATCCCATACAACCATAAACAAGTAATCAACACATAATTAACATCTAGGTTTCATTAGATCCAAGCAAACACAAGATAGATCTAGCCTAGCATGATGGAATTAAGACAAGAACAAGATGTAGACAACCAACACATAGACATGTTGATTGAATTAAAAGAATACTTATCTCAATTACACATGAAAGGGATCAAGGGCTTAGAACCCTTGAAAAACCAGTAAAATTTGTACCAAGTTCGTACTTAGGGTTTCTCCAAAACTTCTCTCTTTTTAATGTGAAAATTAGAAAACTATATATAGGAAATAGGGTCTGACGGCGTCAAGACAAATCTTGTGACGCCGTCATCTCACCGCCAAAATACTTCTCGGACTACCTTGATCTACTTTTGACGCCGTCATTTGTTTTGCATTTCCAGGCCATCATGCATTTTACTCTTGACGCCCTATCTTGTGACGCCATCAATTCTGTACTGGGTCGTCATGGAAATTACTCTTGACGCCGTCACCTACTGTTCCCAGCAAGGAAAATTAAGACTTTGGCGTTTTCTTCACTTTTATGCTCCAAAAACGTCCGAATTGCTTCCTTTTCCAGATTTCTCTCCCAAAGTACCTAAAATCACAAAAGGAACGATTTAGGGCAATATTTGATCAAATAAATTCAATTCCGGGCTTAAATGACCCCCTAAAAGTGGTTCATTTTTCGCCTCATCATATACCCTTACACTTGAGATTTGCTTGTCCTCAAGCAAATGCGCTTTTATTCTACTCAAAATACAAGTTAGGGGTCATTTAACACTAATATAAAAGCAATTACAACAAATAATCGTTCCACTAAAGACCAATAGACAAGCACGGAGGTCATACACAAGCACCTCACAAATAGTGTTTAGATACTCACATCTCTCGGGTGTAATAAAGTATAAATTACAATATGGAAACCTAAGATATCTCTCACTACCTGTCATAGCAAAATAGATTACCATAGGCTTGGGAAAGGATCAAACCTCCACCACATGGCGTAAGCACCTAGGATAAACTATCAAAGAGGTCTTTTAAAGGGTTGTAACGTTAGGTATAGGGATATGAAATACACGGTTTTGTTGGATAAAGGAAGTTTTTACTGGTGGCGAGTTAACAATCTTGGTTAATTACATGTACAATATGGCGTTGCTAAGCCAAGACTAGACTCGACTTAAGCTAATAAATGAAAAATAACAAAAACATAAAATGAAAATAGAATGAAAAGGGATGGTAGTCCGTATGTTTTTTCTCTTTTTCTTTTCTTTTTCTTGTTTTTCCGATTTTTTTTTTTTTTTTTTTTTTTTTTTTTTTTTTTTTTTTTTTTTGCATACACTCTTACCCTACCATCCAATATAATACATAATAGGGAATGAGCATTCCCCTTACACTTGAATTTTTACATACTTTACAATAACTAATCTAATGACTCGAATTAAGAAAATCAAAACACTTGGAGTACTTTTAAGATTAACGTACATATGGGGGTAATATATGATGTTCTTCCCCATTACTCCATAAAATAAGTACTTTACCCATGAGTCCCAATCGTCCCAAAACAATATGTACAAGGATATGACTCGACTTAGCAACCATGTAATCAATTAGATTGTTAACTTAGGGTTTAACAAATAACAATAATGCACTAATAATGAGTGCATACACGGAAGGCTAAGGCGATTTGGTTGTACATTTAAGTGGGGTGTAACAAATTCTTCCTTTAAGTAAGATGCTTAAAGTTAGAAACGAAAAGATAGGCTCGGAGGGGTGTACTAGGGGTTTCGTGTACTAAAAATGAGTACAACGCTAAGGGTGTGGGAAAAATTAGTTGACTTAACTAGCCAAGTAATATGACTTAAATGGTCAAGTAATTATAATACGGGTTTAACACAAGGGTAATCCTAATGCCTCTTATCATGTAGTAAATCCTACCACACGAATGTAGTCTCACTAGAGGTCTCGGGATGCATCACTAACGCAAGTTCTAGAATCTAAATGCTACCGGTACACTCATAAGCACTAATAGTAAATGCTTTTCCTATCAAATCTAAAGGTGAACCTCACATATTTGGGTGGAAAATTTTTCTGAATATACGGTTATGTGCTAGTCATACAATCTCCTATCCATGAGACGCTTGCTATGGCTAAAGTTTCACTCCTAAATATTGTAAAAAATTTTAAATTTGGCGCTAAAATTGCACTAACAAGTATTTATCATAGTTTTATTACACATCTACTATTAGACAAAACAAACTAAAGCGAAAGTGCATATGTAAGGTATCATCATTTTACCCTCCCCTTACACTTAGGATGAACATTGTCCCCAATGTTCAAGTAAAGAATGTAAAAGTGAAATAAGTAAAAAGAATGAAATCAAATACTCCCCTGATTCGCTCGGTATGGATAATAGGGTGACCAGGTTAAATCTTCCTCCAAGAAAATGAACAATTAAAGCTTCCCTTCTAGAATATAAATCATCTTCTTGTCATACTTAACCTGTGAATCCTGAGAAAATAGACAAGACAACCTCGCATAAAATCGGCGGCATCCTATATAAGTTACTAAATCCTAGAAAACAAAATAAGATATAATGCTTGTGGAATGAAGTTTGCAGATTTTCTGGAGATTATAAAACTTAATAATTCACAAAAACCATAAGACTCCGTTAGAAAAACAAAACTGGTAAAATTTCCAGATTTTTACACGTGACGTCGTCAGAAGTGACCTGCAGAAATTCTTATGTTAAGTTTCCGGAAAATTTCTGAAAAAACTTGGTCCTACTTCCTGGAAAATCCTGCAAAACTTCATTATGACTCAATACAAGCATTTGACTCTAACAAATACGAATATACATGTTCATTTAATATTGTGGAGAATCATGATCGGTTTGTTTCTTAAAAACATATTTGGGGTTTCCCCTTACACTTATCTTTTGCAAAAATACTTTTAGGTGGAGTTAAGACTAGGCCAAAACAACAAAGTAAAGTATTTCCACTATTTAATTGAGAAACATGATCTACCAACAATAGAAATAAAACATGCATACGGAAGCAAATAACAAACAAACAAAATAAAATCACACAAAGCATGGGTTGCCTCCCAAGAAGCGCTTTTCTTTATTTACGAGTCTTGTAGCTAGACTCAAGGTCATGTGTTACTACGTGACCTCATCCTTGGTTTCACTCTCTGATTGTAAATATTCTTTGTAGAGACCAATCACCTTTTTCTCAATCGCCCCCATCATCCTTTGGGCAAATTCCTTATCGACTTTATACCTTGGTCCTAGGGCCAAGCAATCTTTGTAGAAAAGACTCCTCTTTTCCCATACATAATCCATGCCCTTTTTCTTATCCTCTTCATTGATGTCCTCAAAAGCACCAACGTTATCCTTATCAAATCGGGATATAAAGCGAAATTCTTTCATTCTATTAGGCATCCTATAAGTGATCCTATCGGTGTTACTTGCAAATCGGATTGTCCCTTCTATCTCATCATATTCTAACTTAGACTCCTCAACAAACGGTTTACCAAACACGACATTTGACAATCGACAATCAATAACATTAGCAAGATCTTCCACAATCATAAAGTCGGTGGTAAAAGTGAAATTCCCAACAAAGACATGTAAACCTTTAACTCTCCCGACAAAGTTACAAACTCCACCGGGGTATTTGGGATCTTTTCTAGGTTCAAGTCTTGTTTTCACTATATCATTATAAACATTTGAGGACATAATGTTGATTGGGGATTTAAAGTCAATGTAAGCATTGTTAATGTGTCTATACCCAATCATACATGGTATCTTAGCATTCTTAGGATCGCCTCTCTTTATCTTAGGTTCGATTATAGTGAAAGGAGATCGCGGGTTATCAATAAGATTATTATAATATGCAATCTCCTCCTTAGTGGGGTATAGATTAAAGTAATCATTAAGCTTCGGATCTATTTCCCCCTCTTCTAGTCCCTCAACAACATTCACAAAGTCATTAGGCCCTAGGTCCTCATTTGAATATAAGGCGGTCGCTAGGTCACTAAATGCATGTTCGAGCTCAACCTTAATCAACTTATTAAGCTCTCTGAGTTCCCTAATCTCACTCTCAATTTGTTCACGTAACACGGCCACTTCTCTAGGGGAAAGGGGTGGATTCGCGTTTTCCATAATAGTCAAACGGAATAGTCAATGAATTTAATTTACTAACAAAGGCACAAAGAAAAAGATAGACTAAAGAAAAATCCTAGAAATAAAAATAAAATCTTACTAGAAAGGAATCTAGCAAGTAGACCTAATAAAAAGAGATTCTAACCTAGACAATAACTATTCCTCGGGCTGCGGCGCCAAAAACTTGATACGTGGGAATCGCACCAGGCTTTACCTCTCAAGGGATCTTGAGAAGCTTACAACCTCCACCAGGCAGTGTACCTGATCGTTGTAGTATCGTATAGTGACAAGTACCGGGGGATTGATCGTTCAGCTAGGAATAGTGTCGCTATGATTAGAAAACCTAAATACTAGTTCTAAAGATGAGAGATGATTATTTTTGTATTTTTATATTTTTTTAGAAAGCAAGTAAAAATCTTGGGTTTGAAGGATTTGAGCGGAATTAGTTGCTAGTCAACTAACCCAATACTAAAGATGCAATCAAAATAAAATACTAGAAATGAAAATAAACTAAATTAACTAAGGTTGTGAGCAATAAGTGGAGAAAATGTGTTTACTTAGATTTCACTACTCCCTAGATATCTTTTACACGTTAATTACTTGTTATAGTTGCGTGGATGACGGATTGTATTCCTTAATACCATTCATGGGGTGGCGCACTTAATTCCCCAATCCTATGAGTGCCTACTTCACTCCTATGTCGAGCCACCTAAGAAGCTCCTAACATGGGATCATTAGAATTTACTCATGCATTAAATACAACCAATAAAACCTAGTGCACGTCAGTTCATGTTTCCTAAGACGTTCAAGCATGTTACCATTTGGAGATCTACCAGTTTTCTTAAGCCTAACATCGAATTCATTCATCCAATACAACCATAAACAAGTAATCAACACATAATTAACATCTAGGTTTCATTAGATCCAAGCAAACACAAGATAGATCTAGCCTAGCATGATGGAATTAAGACAAGAACAAGATATAGACAACCAACACATAGACATATTGATTGAATTAAAAGAATACTTATCTCAATTACACATGAAAGGGATCAAGGGCTTAGAACCCTTGAAAAACCTGTAAAATTCGTACCAAGTTCGTACTTAGGGTTTCTCCAAAACTTCTCTCTTTTTAATGTGAAAATTAGAAAACTATATATAGGAAATAGGGTCTGACGGCATCAAGACAAATCTTGTGACGCCGTCATCTCGCCGCCAAAATACTCTCGGACAGCCTTGATCTACTTTTGACGCCGTCATGTGTTATGCATTTCCAGGCCGTCATGCATTTTACTCTTAACGCCCTATCTTGTGACGCCGTCAATTCTGTACTGGGTCGTCATGGAAATTACTCTTGACGCCGTCAGAAATTCCTTCTTGACGCCGTCACCTACTGTTCCCAGCAAGGAAAATTAAGACTTTGGCGTTTTCTTCACTTTTATTCTCCAAAAACGTCTGAATTGCTTCCTTTTCCAGATTTCTCTCCCAAAGTACCTAAAATCACAAAAGGAACGATTTAGGGCAATATTTAATCAAACTTACTTCAAGTTTAATATCATTTTATACATTCTTTACATTACAATTCAGTTTCATTTTATTCCAAAAGGTGTTATAAAAATCAGAAAATAAAAATACAAATTTCTTATCTCAGCTTTCAAATATGCTATATAAAAGTTCATTATAGCTCATCTTAGCTATTTAGCTATTGTAAGCTTGTTGTTATAGTTTACATCAGTTCTTATTCCATTTCATCACAAAAAGTCAACAAAAGTCAAAATATGGTGAAGGTTATGATCAGTGGGTGAATTTGATAGTTCAAGGGAGATTGGAAGCTCTGGGCCTATCTAAAGATAGACTAGCTTAGTGAACCCCTCTGTTTGAGCTGAGGGGATACCAATTTGTAAGTTTTGATTTCATTTTCATATTCAAAGTTGCTTCATAAGTATTTTAATCTGTTTTTCTGAGTTTCAGTAGAGATTAGTTGAGTTTGATTGATGATTTAGTTTCTGATAGTGTTAACTTAGCTTGTTTGATCATTGTTTTGGAGTTTTTAAGTTTGAATAATTGTTTCATAGTTATAAGCAGAAAATAAGGGAGTGTTTGGATTAACTTGTTACTGTGTTAAGTAGTTGTTATTTTGCTGACTTAGCTTCACATTCAGGTTACATTAGGTTAGTGTTAGATAAATAGAGCATAAAAATGGTATGTTAGTGTACAAAATAGTCAAAGTTAGTTTTATAATTGGTTAACTGTTAGGATTATAGGATTTAGTTAGTAGAATTGTAGCATCAGTTGTAATTTAGTATAAATTAGCCTATTTCAGCTTAATTTTAGCTTTTCATAACAATTAGGAGTAGATTTAATTGGCAGAAATCAGATTTGGTCAAAGGATTGTGCAACATAGTAATCAACTGTTTTTGTTTTTGGTTCTCAATAGGTTGCTGAATTTAGGTATAATTAGGTGTGCAATTGATGTTTAATGATAGGGCTTTTTGATCTTATAGCATCTCAGTAATTCAAGGTATTAGTTGCCCCCTTAATATTTCACATTAGAGCTTATTTGCACTGCTTATCAGCTTCTGCAAATAAGGAGTATAGAACTAGAAAGCTGATAATTGCATAGGCCTGCTAGTATTCATTAGAGCTTGAATCTGAGTATCTTTGTGGTTTCTGAGCTTAATAGAGTATATTTTAGTGATTTACATAAGTACTGCACCTCTGGCTTATTCAGTTTCTTAACCGCTTATTTGTATGCTTATTGTGAACTGCTTATTGCTTCTTATTTGTAAATCTATGCTTCTGGTGGTCTGAGTTCTATTCATTTGAGTTTAATAAGTCTTATGTACAAGTTTCACATAGTTTTGGTGGCAAGTGCTTATTAATAAACACTTGCAATAAGTTGTTTTAAGCTCAATAAGCACTTTTCTGGCTTATTTCCTTTTCAAAAAATTTCCTCAAGTTTCTTTTATTATTTCTGATTTTCTGAAAATTTTTCATATTTTTCTGAGTTAGTCTACTATTTTTCTCAATTTATCTTAGTTTTAAATTATTTTTAAATACTTTTTAACAAACAAAAATCAAATAAAAATTAGAAAAAGTCTGAAAAATTCTAAAAATATTTTAGATAATTCTTTTCTGTTATTTTATATTTTTCAAAGTTAAATTTGAATTTTTCCCATTAATTTTTACACTTTCTCTTATTTTTAATTACTTTTTATATTCCAAAAATAGAATTTAATTCATAGAAAATAAATAAAAAGTCAAAAAAAAATATTTTTCTTTTTTTCAAAATTGTTTAAGTAGTTTAAGATTTTTAGAAATTTATTTCACATTTTTAGGATTATTTTTCAATAAAAGTTACGTTTTAATTCGTTCGTTACGTTTTAAATTTGCGATTGAATTTCCGTTTTTAGTTTTTAATCACTTTCACATACATAGCTTGTACTTTCTGCTTATTCTAACATTTCTTATCACTTTTCTAATTCCACAATCAAAATTTTCACTTTTCCACTTTTCACGACACGATTTCACGATTCCATTCACTCCTTCACGGGATACGACTCGGGTAATCCATATTTCTTGCGGATTTTCTTGGACTTATAATATATATTGATTTCTATTAATTAATTTTTGGCGCCGCTGCCGGGAAGGTTTGAAGTGAATTTTGGTTTTCGTTTTCTAAAAATCGTGTTTTGAAAAACCTTCCTTTTCTTGTGAATATTTTCTATAAAAATATAAAAAGTAAAAAAATCAAAAACACTTTTCCTAAAGTGTTTTCAAAAATAAAAAAATAAAATAACGTCCTCACTCTCGCAGGAGTGTTGTAAACCATTCCGAAAAAACAACAAAAGAAATCGAGAAATTATACGTTATCGGACTACTCTTTTACTACAACCAACTAAACGGAGAATACGGAGGTCTTGACATTAAATTGCAGACCGAAGGGAGATCCATTCTTCTCTCCCGCTCCGCTGCGCGTAGTAATTGAGGAAACGGTTACGAATAACATACAGGTAACAAAAAGAAAATTAAGTTTTTGATTTGATTTCAAAAAGTTAAAAAAACCAAAAATAATTCCCAATCAAAAATAAAAAAAGATTTTCTTTTTTCTTTTTCTTTTTTATTTTATTTTTGGTGTATGAACACCCGATCATCTTCTGAAAGTCTTATTTCTCCATTATCAAATCCCGAAAGGGTAATTCATCACACACACCGTGTCCATTTCCCAACCGTTGAGGAAATGGACCCAAATAATCAACACCCTCGGGTGGGTGGTGATGATCACCAACACATGCCAGCTCCTGATCTCCGAACGATTGAGGAGCTGTGCCAACCAACAATGCACGAAAGAGGTGGCCCGATTGCCCCTCTTAATATTGAGGCTACGAATTTTGGACTCAAGCATCATATGATATAACAAGTCCAAAATTCATGCCAATTTCACGGTTTGTCGAGTGACGATGCCAATAAGCATCTTGACAAATTTTTAACCGTCACCCAAAGTATGAAACAAAATGGGGTCTCCGATGACGCCCTTCGTCTTTCTCTCTTCCCCTATTCTCTAACGCATCATGCCACCGCTTGGTTTGATCATCTTCCAAAGAACTCGATTCATACTTTTGAAGAAATGGTCTCGAAGTTCTTGGCGAAGTATTTTCCACCATCGATGGTGACGAAGCTAAGAAACGATATTAGCAATTTCCGGCAACTTCCCGATGAGTCTTTATTTGAGGCTTGGGAACGTTATAAGCTTGCTATTGATCGGTGTCCGAACCATAATATGCTTCTCGTTACGATAATTGATACGTTTTACAATGGTTTGACTTTACGACATCGTGACACGATCAATATAGTAGCCGGAGGAACTTTTATGAAACGTCGTCCTAAAGATTGTTACGAACTTATTGAGAATATGACGGCTCATTAAAATTATTGGGATTCCTCAGCTGAGAGGAATGAGGCAATGAGATCGACCGCGACTCATAATTCTTCGTATAATTTCGAGTTGGCCGCCATTACTAAGAAGCTCGATGATATGTCTACAGCTATGTTACGAATGTATCAAATGACTCAGGATCAAGCCAAAAACCATCAAATCAATATGGTTACCCATGGTTGTGAGACTTGTGGTGGTCCTCATTTGTATTACGAATGTCCGGCAACCGGTGCCTTTTCTCATGAGAACGTGTATGCTGCAAACACGGGTGGTAATGGTTTCCAACCTTAAGGAGATCGAAATCTTCTCAGCTACCGTTCCACCAATTATCTTGGACCACCCGTTCTCGATCAACCAAATCAAGTCAATCAAGTCAACCAAAATCATAATGTTCAAAATCGTAATAATCAAGGAAATCAAAATCATAGTCGAGCTAACAATGGTTTTCAAAGTCAAAATCAAGGATTTAATCAAAACCGGGGTTTTCAAGGAAATTACAATCAAGGCCCGAATCAAGGGAATTTTCAAAACCAAGGAAACTATGGAAACCCTGGAAATTTTCAAATGCTAATCATGGGAATCAGAATCATGGAAGTTTTCAAAACCGTGGGCAAAATTTCAATAATAATCAAAATCAAGGAGTTATTCAAAATCAAACACCCACGGATGATTTGATTAAGCAATTGCTTCAGAACCAACAAGCTTTTATGGCAAAACAAGAAGAAACAACACGATTATTTGCTACTCAAATTAATGATCTAAACAAACATTTAAATGATCGACCCTCGGGCTCGGGTACTACTTCTCTTCCAAACAACACGATCGCAAACCCGAGGGGCAAGATTAAGGCGATCATAACTCACAGTGGTGTTAAATATGATGGACCCACGGCTCCGACTACCTCTTCTTCTTCGTCTCCTAAGGTAGTGGACCGTGAGACCGAGGTGACAAAGGACCCGGTTCCTCCTACTAATAATGGAGGCACTGAAAACGTCCAACCTCTGGTTGTCCAAACGTCTAAAGAAAAGGAAAAAGTCATTTTTGAAAAAGGTGTTAAATACAAATCAAAACTTACATATCCGTCAAGGTTTAATGACGAAGAGCTCCGAGCAAAATCTAAGAGATAAATGGAAAAGTTTCTTGATTTTTTTCAAAAATTGCACTTCGACATCAGTTTCATGGATGCTCTTGTCTATATACCCAAGTTTGCTTCAACGTTCAAAAATCTCATCAGTAATAAAGAAAAATTGCTTGAGTTAGCTGAAACTCCGATTAATGCTCAATGCTCTGCTATTCTTCTCAAAAAGCTTCTCGAGAAGCTTGGAGATTCAGGAAAGTTTCTCATTCCTTGTTCTTTAAAAGATCAAGAGGTTTGCAATGCCCTGGCTGATTCAGGTGCAAGCATTAGCCTTATACTGTTGTCAATATATGAACAATTTGGAATAGGAGATCTTAAACCGACTCGTATGACTTTAGAGCTCATCGTTTGATTACTCACTCGGTCGGAATTGCTGAAGATGTATTTGTTCGAGTAAATTCATGTACTTTCCCAGCCGACTTTGTTGTTGTTGATTACGAGGCCGATCCAGGAGTTCCTCTTATACTAGGGAGACCATTTTTACGAACCGCAAAAGCTCTAGTCGACCATTTTGAGGATACTCTGACTTTGAGACATGACGATGATATAATGATTTTTCTTGCCGATGCTTCAAAATCAAAGAAATATATCGTTAAGAGCGTAGATGTTGTTGATTACTCCTTTGATGATTTTTTGAAACCAATCGTCTCCTACTTTTCCCCATCTTTTTCTCCGATTAAGGAATATGATTCTTTTTGGGAAGAGGTCGATGAATTTCTTGCTGTTGATACGATTCCTTTATCTGAGATTGATGAATCTTACTTTGATTCGGAGGGAGATATTCTTTTTCTTGAAAATTTATTGAACGATCAACCGTCAATCCCTCCGGATAAAGTTAAGAAGGAAATTGAGCTTACGATTGAAGATCCTTTAGAGCCCGAGCTCGAGGAATTTTTACTCGATTATGAGTGTTTTACATTTGAAACAACTGAGGAAATGTGGCAATCCCACTTCTCGTCCTGATCATTCTTATCCGGTTTATGAAGCTTTTCAATTTGATATCGATCATACGGAAGAGACGACTAGTGGTAGTACCACTTCTCTTGCTTTTATCTCTCTTTCGGAGTATGATTCGTTTTGTTTTGATAAGATTGATTTTGATCTTGAAAACTTCTCTGGTGAACTTTCTTATTCAGAGTATGAACATTTCTGTTTTGATCTTGAAAATGATCATGACTCGGGTGGCATTTTTAAAAATAAGAGTTTTCATGAAAATTTTATCCCATCCCTCCCGCCCGGGAAAGTTTTTCAAATGAGCTTTAATGATAAGATTCATAATTCCACAATTATGAAGTCTTCTTTTTATGATGATGAATTGTTCATGAATGTTATCATGACATTATTTCCATTTATCACATTTGGTGTGATTTCTCTTCTCCGTCACTCCATCGGGAGTGAGGACACTATTTTTGACCCTGGTATCGTTTCTAATAGTTTTCACTATTAGAATACCAGCGGTTATCTCATTGGGGGTGGAACTTTCACATGATTCATATGTTTATCCAAATATTTTGAATGAAAGCCCGATTGAGATTATCTTTTCCACGGATTTTTCCCCAAGGACAAATTAATTCGGGGATCGAGTCAAGCTCATGTGACTTGATGACAAAAAACAAGCGCTTCGTGGGAGGCAACCCATGCTTATCCAATTCATCTTCTTATTTTTCTTATTTTTAACAAATAACGTGAGGAGAGGGTGAATCTTCGATTCTCGTGTTTTGTACTTGTTGTTGTGAATGTCCAGGATTTGCCCGAATAATAAAGACTCTCGTGCTCGTCGTGTTGTCCTTTCTCTACTCGAGTTTCATCATTCGTTGCTAATCCATATATCTAAATCTTATCGACTAACGTTTTCTTTGGCATAATTAATAAACGGCCCTAGAATTTTGTTAGGATTGCCTTTACCCATAAAACATTGAGGACAATGTTCCATTCTAGTCTGGGGGAGGGTGAATCTTCGATTCGATTTGACCTTGCATTTTTCACCGTGTCGTGTACTCTTACAACTCCGTTTTTCCTAAAAATGAAAAATTTGAAAAATTGAAAAAATGAATGAAAAAGTCATGAAAAGGCAAAAATAATAATAATAATAATAATAATAATAATAAAAAAATTGAAAAAATTGTGCAAAAATATAATAAAGTTTGAATAAGTGTTTTGACCCCTTGTTGACTTTCCAGCTGGCGAGAGTAGGGATAAATATTTTGACTTGACCGGGCGTGTTGAGCCCTAGCTTGTTCCCTTAACCAATGATAATCATATAAGCTTGTGCTAGTCTTGTACACAAGGAGCTATAAAATGCGAATTCTTTCCTAAGAATCTGCAAGTTCCCGTACTTGACTTTATACATGCGCAGCTTAAAAGCTTTCGCTAGTCTTTTACATAAGGAGCTAGAAAACGCGAATTCTTCTTCTAGAATTTGCAAGTTTCCGTATATGACTTTATATATGCGTGGCTGATTATCGGCTAAGTATTCGCTGGTTTCATTACTTGGAATCTTAAATTGCGAAGAGCGAGAGATGATAGAGTTTATTTAGAAGTTAGATGCTAAACGTGCAGTAGTTGGTTCTCTTTAGAGCTCATGAAAGGTACTTGTGGCTTTTTGCTCCCACAAAATTGTTTCACGATATATAATAGATGTTCTAGGTTAATTAGTGGTATTTAGGTTTGGATAATATTTAGTTTCTTATTTTCTTAAAAAAATTTTTGCTTTAGAAGTTGGGTACATATCAAGGACACATCAAAAGCAAAAATGAAAAAAAATCAAAAGTCAAAAGTTGATTATGTATGTGGTTTTGGAGCTACCCGGTAAGCTTCCATTGATGATGAGAAAAAATGAAAAAAAAAAAAAAGTGAAATATGAGAAAATGAAAAAAAAAAAAAAAAAAAAAAATTTGTATGAATAAGAGCTTAAGTGTATAAAAGTTGTTGGCGCGTGAGGTGCATGTGGATAATTCTGAATTAGTCACATGAGGTGCACATGTAGTACTCCTCAACTTATATATGAGATTGTAGGTACCCAATTCTTTGATGTGGACCGAATTTCTAGAGCAATGGTTCTTGAGAGAAAATGAAAAACTACTTAGTGTTTAAACTTGGTATCTCTATCGGACTAAAAAGTATTGAAATGAGAAAATATAAAGAAATCATTTCTCAACGAAAATAAAATCTTGAGATACAAAACTTAGGACTTGGGAGTAAGAGGTTTCCACAAGTAACTTTTATGAGTAGTGATAGCATCTAACTTATAGATAAGGTGTGATCTCGTTTGTACGCTTAGTTTGGGGGCTTGTGAAAAATCAAGGATGACGATTTTTATCCGTATGGTCACTTTTTTTATGAGAAGTGTTTCTACTCTTTGACCCTAAAAGATATTGCAAAATAATGAAAGTTCAACAAACCGTCACAAGAATAAAGTGAGAAAAGTCCAAAAATAATAGTGATAAGTAGAGTAAACGAATAAATTTTGGAAAACAGGGCGTTTACGGGAATAAATGATTTTGTAACTTCTTTTGAACCTCCATGCTACTTTACAACGTTAGTAGGAAAAGTTATGGAATTATTTATCCCAAAAGCGTGGATTGATCACATTGCGTGAGGGCACGAAAATACCTTAGTCCGGGGGATTTTGGTGAGTACTTATTTACTCACCTTTTCTTAGCCAAAATAAGACCAAATAATCCAAAAACTAACCCAAAATGCCAAAGAAAGTGTGTTTTTGTGATTGTGAATGTGCAGGTACGGATATCTCGTAAAAAGACGAAAAACAAATGGAAACTGGCAAAAACGAGCACGAGAGTGAAATGAGTGCAGATAGTCAAATAAAAGTCAAAGCTGAGCCCAAAGATGACCTTAGAGATTCGAGATTTGTCAGAATTGGTCACTGGTTGAAGTTTCAGGAGATTTTCACTTCTAGTCCTCCAAGATTCAGAAATGGTCAATTTTGGTCCTTTGAAGACATCTTTCAAGACATGACATTATTGGTCTTTTGAGAATCAGGAAATTACATAAGAAACCCTTGGATCATAAAATTGGGAAATGACATAATCTGTCCTTGTAAATTTCAGAATTTCACATTTGGTCCTTGTGACTTTTTAACACTTAAATCTGAAAATACAAAACAAAGCCTAGTCCATAAGTCCTAATTCATAAATCCACAATATTATGTCCAAATCCAATACCAAAAGCCCAAAAACCGATCTTATACCCAAGCTCACCCTTTGGTCAACCATTACTTCCCACGGGTCAAACTAATAAACTAATATTACCCTTCCCGCCCCCCTTTTACCCAAATAACCCAGTTACCATGAACCCTAATTTCACTGTCCCATCAATTAACAACAATTAAGGGTAATTGCGTCCAATCAATCACTTCTAGAAGGTGTCAGATGATGTCAGGAGCGTGTCAGGGCAAAAGAAGCACAAGGAATGCTACGTGGCAGTCTCTCATTAGCTCAAACGCGTCATTGGGAATGATCCAAGGGATGAAATCATGTGGGAAATGATTAGATAATGATCTAAGGACTCAGAATGCATCAGAAGAAGCACAGCACACGGACTGCCAAGCTGGCAATCCGTGACCCCCTCCCTTCTTGATCTTTCTCTCTTTTACTATAAATAGAGGTACAGATAGCCTGTTTTAGGTGGTGGAGTTTATTGTATCGTAGCTCGGCCTATTTTCTTTCTCAATTGTAGTAGTGTAATTTCCTTTTAAATTGTATTCCTTTACTTTTAATGAAATATGTTTTTCCTTTAATCATTTCAGCTTATTGTTGTTTACTGCTTAGTGTTTAGCTTTTATCTCTGTATTTTCAGCTTACTTCAAGTTTAATATCATTTTATACATTCTTTACATTATAATTCAGTTTCATTTTATTCCAAAAATCAGAAAATAAAAATACAAAAAATTGTTTTCTTATCTCAGCTTTCAAATAAGCTATATAAAAGTTCATTATAGCTCATATTTGATTTTTAGCTATTGTGAGCTTGTTGTTATAGTTTACATCAGTTCTTATTCCATTTCATCACAAAAAGTCAATATATGGTGAAGGTTATGATCAGTGGGTGAATTTGATAGTTCAAGGGAGATTTGGAAGCTCTTGGCCTATCTAAAGATAGGCTAGCTTAGTGAACCCCTCTATTTGAGCTGAGGGGATACCAATTTGTAAGTTTTGATTTCATTTTCATATTCAAAGTTGCTTCATAAGTAGTATAATCTGTTTTTCTGAGTTTTAGTAGAGATTAGTTGAGTTTGATTGATGATTTAGTTTCTGATAGTGTTAACTTAGCTTGTTTGATCATTGTTTTGGAGTTTTTAAGTTTGAATCATTGTTTCATAGTTATAAGCAGAAAATAAGGGAGTGTTTGGATTAACTTGTTACTGTGTTGAGTAATTGTTGTTTTGCTGACTTAGCTTCACATTCAGGTTACATTAGGTTAGTGTTTGATAAATAGAGCATAAAAATGGTAGGTTAGTATACAAAATAGTCAAAGTTAGTTTTATAATTGGTTAACTGTTAGGATTATAGGATTTGGTTAGTAGAATTGTAGCATCAGTTGTAATTTAGTATAAATTAGCCTATTTCAGTTTAATTTTAGCTTTTCATAACAATTAGGAGTAGATTTAATTGGTAGAAGTTAGATTTGGTCAAAGGATTGTGCAACATAGTAGTCAACTGTTTCAGTTTTGGTTCTCAATAGGTTGCTGAATTTAGGTATAATTAGGTGTGCAATTGATGTTTAATGATAGGGCTTTTTGATCTTATAGCATCTCAGTAGTTCAAGGTAGTTGTTGCCCCCTTAATATTTCACATTAGAGCTTATTTGCACTGCTTATCAGCTTCTGCAAATAAGGAGTACAGAACTAGAAAGCTGATAATTGCATAGGCCTGCTAGTATTCATTAGAGCTTGAATCTGAGTATCTTTGTGGTTTCTGAGCTTAATAGAGTATATTTTAGTGATTTACATAAGTACTGCACCTCTGGCTTATTCAGTTTCTCAACTGCTTATTTGTATGCTTATTGTGAACTGCTTATTGCTTCTTAGTTGTGAATCTATGCTTCTGGTGGTCTGAGTTCTATTCATTTGAGTTCATTTGAGTTTAATAAGTCTTCTGTAGAAGTTTCACATAGTTTTGGTGGCAAGTGCTTATTAATAAGCACTTGTTATAAGTTGTTTTAAGCTCAATAAGCACTTTTCTGACTTATTTCCATTTCAAAATTTTTCCTCAAGTATCTTTTATTATTTCTGATTTTCTGTAAATTTTTCATATTTTTCTGAGTTAGTTTACTATTTTTCTCAATTTATCTTAGTTTTAAATCATTTTTAAATACTTTTAATAAACAAAAATCAAATAAAAATTAGAAAAAGTCTGAAAAATTCCAAAAATATTTTAGATAATTCTTTTCTGTTAGTTTAGATTTTTCAAAGTTAAATTTGAATTTTTTCCATTAATTTTTACATTTTCTCTTATTTTTAATTACTTTTTATATTCCAAAAATAGAAATTAATTCCTTGAAAATAAATAAAAAGTCAAAAAACTTTTTCTCAAAATTATTTTAAGTAGTTTCAGATTTTTCGAAATTTATTTCACATTTTTAGGATCATTTTTCAATAAAAGATACGTTTTAATTCGTTCGTTATGTTTTAAATTTGCGATTGAATTTCCGTTTTTAGTTTTTAATCACTTGCGCATACATAGCTTGTACTTTCTGCTTGTTCTATCATTTCTTATCACTTTTCTAATTCCACAATCAAAATTTTCACTTTTCCACTTTTCACGACACGATTTCACGAATCGAATTTCACGATTCCATTCACTCCTTCACGGGATACGACTCAGGTAATCCGTATTTTTTGCGGATTTCCTTGGACTTATAATATATATTGATTTCTATTAATTAGTAAACATAATTGATTGATTGATTAATCACAAAACTTATATCTTCAATATATATGAGAAACTAAGTTAATAAGGGCTAGAAAAGCACCAAGAATCTTCTAGGGTTTATCTCCGAGTAATTCCACACCAAAATATGAAAATAAGGCGAAATATATATAGATTTTCATCTTGTGATGGCGTCAGATTATGGCTGTGACGCCATCACGTTGTCAATCGTCTTAGGGTTATTTTCCATCGCCATAGTTGTGACGGCGTCCTAAAAGCCATCTCCACACACTGCGTCATCACAAAACATCTTCAAAATTGCACTTTCTAGGCACTTCTAGTGACGGCGTCATACTTGCCGGTCATATATTTGAAACTTTCCTTTTTTTCGTTCTTCGTCCAAATTATCCCGTGTTCTGCATGCTTCCAAAAAAAGCTCTCCCAAACATGTAACTCAAAAATAAAGGATTGGAAAAATAAATGAAATAAAGTGTATCAAGAGTAAACTTCAAAATACAACAATGTGGTTTGCCCAATTTCGCACCATACATCCCTCTTGAAAAAGTTGCAACAAATACATCCCTCCTTTAGTAAAAGTGAGCCAATATACATCCACGAGGACGAACGATGCAAATGTTGTGTCGTTAACTTGGACATGTGGCAGTTAAGTAAGGGTAATTCTGTCATTTTATGTTTCACACCTACTTCAAATCATAAACCCAAATAAAAAACACAAACACAAACACAAACAAAAACACAAACAAATTGCAGCCACCATATTAACCAAATCCCCCCCTTTTTTTCTCTTGTTTCTTTGTCACAACCGAACATAAACCAAAATCAAAAACACAAACACAAACACAAACAAATAGAGATCTATGATGGGTTATGTTCAAATACTTAAAGTCTTTAAACTTTAAAGAGTATACTCTTTGAACGAATCTGAGATCTTGTCACCTTTTCTTTTTATGGTTCGAATCTTGATTGTTGTTGTTGTCAGAGATGGGTTTTGTAGTTGGTTAAGGTAATACTTTTTTTCATAGCAAGATCGATGATGGGTTATGTGTAAGCTCGAAAGATCCTTCACGATCTATTCTTTAAAAGGATTTTACCTAATAAACCCACATCTTTCTCAAAAAATTAAACGAAAAAAAAAATCTCGGGTTTGGTTTTCAAAACACTTTAAGATCCTTAAAGATACAACAAAACCTTCATTGATCTTGGAAAAAACAAAACGCTAAACCACCTACCTTGTTCACGACTCACAAACAAGATTCCAAGAAGTTGTTTTTATTCTTTATTTTCATGGGTCAAAGATAAGAAATACAAGGGTGCTTATTGTGTTTGTATTCGGATTTGAAGACAAGAAACAAGAATCACAAGAGATGAGTTTATGTTTGTTGTTTGGATTAAAGAATGCATGGATTTTGGGGCTGGGATTTTTGGTGTTAAGGATTAGTGTAGATGAGTTTTTGATTTTATTTATGCTATGTGTTTATGATTTGGGTTTTTGTTTTTGATTTGGATTTGCATTATTTGATTTGTGTTTATGAATTGTGTTTGACAGAAAAATGTATTAAAAGAATGGTGAGAGTAGGTATGAAACATAAAATGACAGAATTACCCATATTTAACTGCCACGTGTAAAAGTTAACGACACAACATTTGCATCGTTCGTCCTCGTGGATGTATATTGGTTCAATTTTACTAACGGAGGGATGTATTTGTTGCAACTTTTTCGAGAGGGATGTATGGCGCGAAATTGGGCAAACCACATGGATGTATTTTGAAGTTTACTCGTGTATCAAATTAGGGGCTAAATGACCCCTAAAAACCATACGATTTTACACTTCATCAAATATCTCTACATTTGTAATTTGCTTGTCCTCAAGCAAGTGTGCTTTTAACGACGTCTATAATACAATTTAAGGGGAATTTAACATTAGTATAAAAATAATTTATGACACCAGTAGTTTGACAATACAATTTTGGCAGTTTCAAGCACGAATTTATAAGACTAACACCTCACATAATTAGTGTTTGGATACCCTCAATCTCTCAGGTGTATATAACATATGGAAACAAGAAAATTCACTCACTTGCCATTTCGTAGAGCATATATTAACTAGAGGCTTGATAAATGATCAAACATCCACCTCTTTGGCGTAAGCACCTAGAATCTACTATCAAAGAGGTCTTTACAAAGGGTTGTAACGTAAGGCTTCGGGTAGGGAAATAAAGGTTAAGGATATAAGGAAATTTTTTTTACAAGTGGCAAACTAATTATCCAAACAATTACATTTTCATGTTTCTAAGTCAAAAACTATAAACATATACGAAATGAACAATGACTATATTCTTTTGCTTTTCTAAATATGTATCGAGTTAAACATAAGCATGATGGCACTTCGCATGCTCTTTTCTCATTATTTTTTTACATACACTTTTACCCTGGCACTTCGTATGCTCTTTTCTCATTATTTTTTTACATATACTTTTATCCTGCCATCTTTTGATCTCTTGTAACATAACTTAACATATAACTGGAGTACATAACTTGATAACTTAATAAATTAAACTTAAACGTAAACATAGATGGCCCGATTTAGGATGATCAATACAGATGGAGTACTAATTAACACTATGATGCGTGGGAATCGCACCTTGCTTTACCTCTCGAGGGATCTCGCGAGGCTTACAACCCCCACCAGGCAGTGTACCTGATCGTTGTAGTATAGTATAGTGACAAGTACCGGGGGATTGATCGTTCAGCTTAGGAATAGTGTCGCTAGGATTGGAAAACCTAATTAATAGTTCTAGAGATGAAAGATGATTATTTTTGTGTTTTTATATTTTATGAAAGCAATTAAAATCTCGGGTTTTGAAAGAGTGGGCGGAATTAGTTGCTAATCAACTAACCCAAAGCTAAGATGCAATCAAAATAAAATAATAAAAAAAATGAAATTAAACTAATTAAACTAAGGTTGTGAGCAGTAATTGGAGAAATTGTGTTTACTTAGACTTCATTACTCCCTAGATATCTTTTACATGTTAATTACTTGTTACACTTGTATGAATGACGGGTTGTATTCCTTAATACCATTCGTGGAGTGGCATACATAACTCCCCAACTCTATGAGCTCTTATCTCCTCCTACACCATGACCCAGCACAACTATAGGGATTGTAAACAGTGGCTCATGCATTAAATACAACCAATAAAGACCTAGTACGCCTCGGTTCATGTTTCTTAAGACGTTCAAGCATGTTACCATTTGGAGATCTGCCAGTTTTCTTAAGCCTAACATATAAAATCATTCATTCAAAACAAGAATAGACAAGTAATCAACACATAACCAACATCTAGGTTTCATTAGATCTAAGCAAACACAAGAGAGATCTAGCCTAGCATAGTAGAATTAAGATAAGAACAAAAGATAAACAACCAACACATAGACATATTGATTGAATTAAGAGTATACTTATCTCAATTACAATGCAAGGTCTCAAGGGTTTGGAACCCTTGAAAAACCTGTAAAAGAGGCACCAAAATCATCTTTAGGGTTTCACCAAAACTTCTCTCTCTTTAATGAAAAAAACTAGAAAACTATATATAGGAAAATCGTCCTGACGGCGTCAAGAGTTAAATCTGACGCCGTCAACTCGCCGCCATACACTTCCTCGGACGCCCTAGATCCAATCGTGACGGCCTATGTGACGCCGTCACCACCCACGGTAAATTAATCTTGGTCACTTTGACGCCGTCATAACTCCATCTGATGCCGTCACCAGCTACGGTAAATTATTCTTCATGTCTGACGCCGTCAAGAGCAAACCCTTGACGCCGTCACCTTGTATTTCCAGCTTGGATTTTTGGTACTTTGTCGTTTTCTTCACTTTATGCTCTAAAAACGTCCAAAATAGCCTCTTTTCCAGAATTCACTCTCCAAACACCTAAAATCACAAAAGGAACGATTTAGGGCAATATTTGATCAAATAAATTCGGATTCGGGCTTAAATGACCCCCTAAAAACGGATTATTTTTCGCCTCATCATATACCCTTACACTTGAGATTTGCTTGTCCTCAAGCAAATGAGCTTTTATTCTACTCAAAAGACAAGTTAGGGGTCATTTAACACTAATATAAAAGTAATTACAACAAATAATCGTTCCACTAAAGACCAATAGACAAGCACGGAGGTCATACACAAGCACCTCACAAATAGTGTTTAGATACTCACATCTCTCGGGTGTAATAAAGTAATATAACATTATGGAAATGGAAGATATCTCTCACTACCTGTCATAACAAAATAGATTACCATAGGCTTGGGAAAGGATCAAACCTCCACCACATGGCGTAAGCACCTAGGATAAACTATCAAAGAGGTCTTTTAAAAGGGTTATATCGTTAGGTGTAGGGATATGAATTACACGGTTTTGTTGGATAAAGGGAATTTTACTGGTGGCGAGTTAACAATCTTAGTAAATTACATGTACAAGATGGCGTTGCTAAACCAAGACTAGACTCGACTTAAGCTAATAAATGAAAAATAACAAAAACATAAAATGAACATAAAATAAAAACGGGATGGTAGTCCGTATGTTTTTTCTCTTCTTCTTTTCTATTTTTTTTTTCTTTTTTCTTGTTTTTTTTTCTATTTTTTTTTTTTTTTTTTTTTTTTTTTTTTTTTTTTTTTTTTTTTTGCATACACTCTTACCCTACCATCCAAAATAATACATCATAGGGGATGAGAATTCCCCTTACACTTGAATCTTTACATACTTTACATTTAACTATTCTAATGACTCGAATTAAGAAAATCAAAACACTTGGAGCACTTTTAAGATTAACGTACATATGGGGGTAATAAGTGATGTTCTTCCCCATTACTCCATAAAATAAGTACTTACCCATGAGTCCCAATCGTCCCAAAACAATATGTACAAGGATATGACTCGACTTAGCAACCATGTAATCAATTAGAAAGTTAACTTAGGGTTTAACAAATAACAATAATGCACTAAAAATGAGCGCATACACGGAAGGCTAAGGTAATTTGGGTGTACATTTAAGTGGGGTGTAACAAATTCTTCCTTTAAGTAAAATGCTTAAAGTTAGAAACGAAAAGATAGGCTCGGAGGGGTGTACTAGGGGTATCGTGTACTAAAAATGAGTACAACGCAAAGGGTGTGGGAAAAATTAGTTGGCTTAACTAGCCAAGTAATATGACTTAAATGGTCAAGTAATTATAATACGGGTTTAACACAAGGGTGATCCTAATGCCTCTTATCATGTAGTAAATCCTACCACACGAATGTAGTCTCACTAGCGGTCTCGGGATGCATCACTAACGCAAGTTCTAGAATCTAAATGCTACCGGTACACTCATAAGCACTAATAATGAATGTTTTTCCTATCAAATCTAAAGGCGAACCTCACATTTTTGGGTGGAAATTTTTTCTGAATATACGGTTATGTGCTAGTCATACAACCTCCTATCCATGAGACGCTTGCTATGGCTAAAGTTTCACTCCTAAATGTTGTAAAAAATTTTAAATTTGGCGCTAAAATTACACTAACAAGTATTTCTCATATTTTTATTACTCATCTACTATCAAACAAAACAAACTCAAGCGAAAGTGCAAATGTAAGGTATCATCTTTTTACCCTCCCCTTACACTTAAGATGAACATTGTCCCCAATGTTCAAGTAAAGAATGTAAAAGTTAAAAAGTAAAGAGAATGAAATCAAATACTCCCCTGATTCGCTCGGTATGGATTTTAGGTGGCCAGGTTAAATCTTCTTCCAAGAAAACGAACAATCAAAGCTCCCCTTCCAGAATATAAATCATTTTCTTATCACAAATAACCTGTAAATCCTGACAAAAGTAGACAAGGCAACCTCGCGTAAAATCGGCGGCATCCTATATAAGTTACTAAATCCTAGAAAACAAAATAAGATATAATGCTTGTGGAATGAAGGTTGTAGATTTCCTGGAAATTATAAAACTTAATAATTCACAAAAACTATAAGACTCCGTTAGAAAAACAAAACCGGTAAAATTTCCAGATTTTTAACTCCTGACGCCGTCAAGAGCAATTGCCTGACGCCGTCAGAATGAACCTGCAGAAATCCTTATGTTAAGTTTCCGGAAAATTTCTGGAAAAACTTTGTCCTACTTCCTGGAAAATCCTGCAAAACTTCATTATGACTCAATACAAGCATTTGACTCTAACAAATACGAATATACATGTTCATTAAATATTGTGGATAATCATGATCGGTTTGTTTCTTAAAAACATATTTGGGGTTTCCCCTTACACTTATCTTTTGCAAAAATACCTTTAGGTTGAAGTTAAGACTAGGCTAAACAACATAATAAAGTATTTCACATTTTAATAGAGAAACATGATCAACCAACAATAAAAATAAAACATGCATACGGAAGCAAATAACAATCAAACAATTAAAAATCACACAAAACATGGGTTGCCTCCCAAGAAGCGCTTTTCTTTATTTACGAGTCTTGTAGCTAGACTCAAAATCGTGGGTTACTACGTGATCTCATCATTGGTTCCACTACCTAGGTCATCTTCTAAACCAGTTTTGTATTCCGGACCTAGTTGCAAGCATTCTTTGTAGAAACCAAGCATCCTATTTCTAACATACTCTACTCCTCTACGTCTATCTTCATCATTCCTATAATAAGCCGCTTGCTTACGTTCCTTTTCGAAATTAGAGAGAAGGCGGTATTGCTCAATCTTGTAGGGCATTTGATAAGCAACCTCATCATTCTCTTCCTTGAATCTAACTATCCCTAACGTCTGATCATAACTCATCCTAGTGGCCTCAACAAATGGTTTCCCAAATATTATTTGACTTAGGCAAGCATCTATCACCGGACGCGTGTCTTCCACTATCATGAAATCAATCTCATAGGTGAGATTCCCTATAATCACATGTACTCCCTTAACTCTTCCTGCAAAATTACTTATCCAACTTTTACCGGGCATTATCCTAAAATTGAGTTGCTTCTTCATCACCCAATTGTAATAAGTCCTAGACATGATGTTCACGGGGGATCTAGGGTCTATGTAAGCTTTCCATACATGCATGTGCCCGATATTGCATGGGATGTTAATGTTAGAGGGGTCTCCCATTTTGATCAGGGGATCGCCAAAGATATATGTTGTCTCGGGACTATCGAATAAATACTTATGGTATTCCCGTTCTTCCTTGGTTGGCAACTTATCAAAATATTCCTCTATAGGTTCTACCTCCTCTAATTCCTCATCCTTATTAACCTCAACTTCCCTACTCTCATCCTCACTATTGGCTTCTACTCTAACTTCATCTTTGTCACTCTCCTCTATCTCCCTATCTATTGGCTTAATGGTGACAACATTGACAAAGTGGACATGTTTGGATGATGAGGGGTCCTTAGCTTGGATTCCACTATTGGTGTCCCTAGTGTCCTTCCTAGGTGTGGCTAATGTTTGGTTGTTGAGGGCTTTCAACAAGTTGTCGATCTTATTGGTCATCTCCGTTTGTTGTTGGTTGAATTCGGTTTCAAACCTAGCTATGAGAGCTTCTTGAGATGCCATAAATTTCGACATCAATCCTTCAAGATTGTTGGTACTACCATAGTTGTTAGAAGGATTGTTGTTGAAGGTACGGTTGGATGGTGGACCGTTTGATTGGTAACGATTAGGTGGGTTGGATGAATTGGGTTGATTTTGTTTCCACCTAAGGTTTGGGTGATTTTTCCATGAGGGGTTATATGAATCACCGTATGTGTTCGGCTCGGGCTTGAAAGTGTACCACTTATCTCCCGCTTCGTCGGTACGCGTGGATGCGTAGTCCGCAAAAGCTGTTCCGGGGAGTTCCATACAATCACGAGTGTCATGGGGACCACTACATAATTCGCATGAAGAAGTGATTTTGTTCACTTGGCTTGAATGCTTCGGAGCTTCGTAAGATTTCATGAGAAACTTGACTTGGTCCTCAAGTTCCATGATCCTACGGTCGGGAGTGCTTGAATTATTCGAAGGCAAAAATATTGCCTTGACCGTTTTGTTCAAATCACGGGGATCATTCCAACTTTCGTTGTCATAGAGAGCAAGATCTTCTATGAGTTCCCATGATTGTTCCGCACTAAGATCACGTAGCTTACCACCGGCCGATTGGTCAATGGTTCGCCTCGTGGGGATATCGATATGGTCATAGAAGATTTGGACTTGGAGCCACAGATCTATGCCATGATGAGGGACTTTTTGGAGTAAGTCCTTGAAACGAGTCCATGCTTCATAAAGAGATTCATTTTGACGTTGTTGAAACATCAAGATGTCATTCCTAAGCTTAGTAGTTCTCCCCGGTGGGAAAAATTGAGCAAGGAAACGAGTGGTGAGATCATCCCATGTGGTGATGGATCCCGCGGGTAAACGCTCAAGCCATTGACTAGCTTGATCCCGTAGAGAGAATTGGAATAGGCGTAAACGGGTAGTCTCTCTAGTTTCAACACCTAGGTCTATGGAATCTACGATTTTGAGGAAGTCCTTAAGGTGTTGGTTTGGATCTTCGGAACGAAGTCCATGGAATGCACATCCGCTTTGCACCAACCGGATGGTGTCGGATCGCAAGGGGGTCACATTGGCTCCGGTGAGCTCAATGGTGTTTCGGTAGCCTTGGTGGCTAGGTCGGGAATACTCTCCTAAGGTTCGGGGCCTAAGGGGTTCTAATGGTGGGTTTTGTTGTGGTGGGATGATGGGTTCAAAGATGTTACCACCTTCCATGATGTCGGATGGTAAAGAGTTACGAACAAAAGCACGAAGAAACAAGATAGACTAAAGAAGACCTAAAAATAAAAATAAAAAAAAATCTTACTAGAAAGGAATCTAGCAAGTAGACTTAATAAAAAGAAATCCTAACCTAGACAATAACTATTCCCCGGGCAGCGGCGCCAAAAACTTGATGCGTGGGAATCGCACCTTGCTTTACCTCTCGAGGGATCTCGCGAGGCTTACAACCCCCACCAGGCAGTGTACCTGATCGTTGTAGTATAGTATAGTGACAAGTACCGGGGGATTGATCGTTCAGCTTAGGAATAGTGTCGCTAGGATTAGAAAACCTAATTAATAGTTCTAGAGATGAAAGATGATTATTTTTGTGTTTTTATATTTTATGAAAGCAATTAAAATCTCGGGTTTTGAAAGAGTGGGCGGAATTAGTTGCTAATCAACTAACCCAAAGCTAAGATGCAATCAAAATAAAATAATAAAAAAAATGAAATTAAACTAATTAAACTAAGGTTGTGAGCAGTAATTGGAGAAATTGTGTTTACTTAGACTTCATTACTCCCTAGATATCTTTTACATGTTAATTACTTGTTACACTTGTATGAATGACGGGTTGTATTCCTTAATACCATTCGTGGAGTGGCATACATAACTCCCCAACTCTATGAGCTCTTATCTCCTCTTACACCATGACCCAGCACAACTATAGGGATTGTAAACAGTGGCTCATGCATTAAATACAACCAATAAAGACCTAGTACGCCTCGGTTCATGTTTCTTAAGACGTTCAAGCATGTTACCATTTGGAGATCTGCCAGTTTTCTTAAGCCTAACATATAAAATCATTCATTCAAAACAAGAATAGACAAGTAATCAACACATAACCAACATCTAGGTTTCATTAGATCTAAGCAAACACAAGAGAGATCTAGCCTAGCATAGTAGAATTAAGATAAGAACAAAAGATAAACAACCAACACATAGACATATTGATTGAATTAAGAGTATACTTATCTCAATTACAATGCAAGGTCTCAAGGGTTTGGAACCCTTGAAAAACCTGTAAAAGAGGCACCAAAATCGTCTTTAGGGTTTCACCAAAACTTCTCTCTCTTTAATGAAAAAAACTAGAAAACTATATATAGGAAAATCGTCCTGACGGCGTCAAGAGTTAAATCTGACGCCGTCAACTCGCCGCCATACACTTCCTCGGACGCCCTAGATCCAATCGTGACGGCCTATGTGATGCCGTCACCACCCACGGTAAATTAATCTTGGTCACTTTGACGCCGTCATAACTCCATCTGACGCCGTCACCAGCTACGGTAAATTATTCTTCATGTCTGACGCCGTCAAGAGCAAACCCTTGACGCCGTCACCTTGTATTTCCAGCTTGGATTTTTGGTACTTTGTCGTTTTCTTCACTTTATGCTCCAAAAACGTCCAAAATAGCCTCTTTTCCAGAATTCACTCTCCAAACACCTAAAATCACAAAAGGAACGATTTAGGGCAATATTTGATCAAATAAATTCGGATTCGGGCTTAAATGACCCCCTAAAAACGGATCATTTTTCGCCTCATCACACTACATAACTCAAGGGTAATAATTTTGCTTTCTCCCTCATTTCTCCATAATCATAATACTCCCAAGAGTTCTAATCATCTTAAAACTTTAAATACAACTTGACTTAGCAAATGTAATTCACTTAAAAAATTAACTAGGGTTTAAACACATATAAACAATATATGTGGGCTAAAGCAATTTGGGTGTAACAATTTTTTTAGTGGCGTGTAAACAAGAAACACAAAAATAGGCTCAGGGGGCGTACAAGGGGTATCCGACACTATCAATGAGTGCAACAAAAGGGTAGGGGCAATTACATGACCTAATAAGTCAAATAACTATAAACAATGTAGGCTAAAAACGAGGTTAAATCATAGAGTCTATTATCACTTAGTAAATTCTAATCACGCGAATGTGATCTCACTATTGATCTCAGAATGCATCACGCGAGTGAGAGCTCCTCCCAACTCTACTGAGCAGAGTTTCAATAATAAGTTGCGTTTGGTTGTTTTTATATGAGCTTTGGATTAGTCCAGGTTTGTACAAGTAAAAAGGTCAAAATCAATTTTGACCTGTCAAATTAAGGGTCAACTGAACCAGTCCAAAAATATAGGAAAGTACCTCCGGACTCATTTTTTCGCGCTCTTTCCAATGGTATGATCGAAGAATATTTTTGACTTCGACTGAACCTCGAAAAACGTGAAAACATCGTCGAAACTCATCCGAAAATCACCGTTTTTGCTTTGTTTTCAAACCCTTTGTACCTGCAACACATAATAACGCACTCCAAACATATTTTCACTATAATTTAATGTATTTCATGGTTATTAGTCCGTTTTAGCATGATTTTTGGTATAAAAATGATGTGTATTTACACACACATCACATGTTCATCCACTTCTTTACCCCTTTCTTGAACAATGGAAATGGCGTTTACGACTTTACGTGGATGGTCACGGGAGCATCTTTCTCCTCCTTTATCAATACTTTTTTTGGAGCCTTTTCACTTGTGATTTCTTTCACTACCTTCATCATCCCCTCCATTTTACTGCTAAAATCCTATTTTCGCTTGTATATGATTTATTTCAAATTTCTCCTTCCTTTTCGAATGAGCCACTATGCAGCTATTGATTTTGCTCTCGAAGCTTGGTTCGAGTTCACGCAATGGAGGATCTGGGTAAGCACAAATTTTAAAGGCGAATCTATTGTATCCTTTTGGGTTGTTGATACGAGGAAGATTGGTTTGGGCTAAAGAAACAACATTAACGAATGATTAGTTGGAGTTTGGTGTGGTTTCTTTTGATGGCGTAGATGATTTTGAGGGTCTTGGGGTTCTCAACAAGTACTTCACTTGATCTTCTAGTTCAATGAGCCGTCGGTCAGGGAGAAGTAGGGTACACAGAGATTTATCGGGTCAATGAAGAAGGGCTATAGGCATATACACCATTGATTTTTCTGGTAGGTTAGCCGGGTATTATTGTTTTGTCTTTCGTGATTTGGTAGATTGAGGGAACTATGCTTAATCTGGAACCGAAGAGGTACCAATAATGTGTACATCGAAGCTTTTATTGAAGAACTTAATCCTTACGGAAGAAGAAATGTATACATCGGAGACGCACAATAGGTTCACGTGATCGAACTTAATGATTTATGCCGGAGAGACGTTCGCAGAAATGATCAGTGCTTCAACTTGTTACTTTGGTAGTATCATTTCGTCTTATGGATTTTTTTTTTCTGTGAAGCATTCTATGCGAGTTATGTTGATATGACGCTACCCGACCATACAACCAATGTGCTACTGTCTAGTGTCTACTTTATCCGCTGCGTGTTTGAAGACCAAAGAGATTTAATTCTCCACTGTGTGATCAGAAGACTAAAGAGAATTAATAGAAGGATTGTCATTTTGGGATGGAGCAGATAAATGAAAAGGCTCACTAGTTAGGAGGGAGTAATAACCTAATTCGACGCCCTCAATGAGGGGAGCTTTCTTTAAAGCAAAAACATTGCAAATAACTTGCAATGATCATGTTTAGTCTTCCTAATTACTTGGCGCCCTCATCAAGGGGGAGCAACTAAGCACCTTATTACCTTCTTCGCTCCATATTTACATCTTTTTGTTTGGACAAAAGGGGGAGAAAAGTGTAAAAGCTTAAATTCAAAACTTACAAATTTTATCCTTTTACTTAAAATAATTTTATGTTTTGTCATCAACAAAAAGGGGGAGATTGTTAATACAACTAAACCTTAAAAACGTTTATTTATATTTTACGATCTTCTAATGTTTTGTCGATAACAAATGTAAAATCATTTTGATGAGATAGATAAAATACGTAAACGCTTTGAGCCAAAAGCTTACTAACTCATTTAATTAAACAAACCTTAAACATATATAGTTAAACAAGTTTACATAAAACCAAAACCATTTTATAAAAACACTTAAGTAAACAAGTTACTTACATTTTTATAAAATACATGTTACTTGTAAATTAAGTAGAAAAAGGTTTGGACTATCCATGACCAAAAAAAAGTCCATAACCCATAACCCATAACCCATAACCCATAACCCATGGAGCTTAATCCATAACCAATAACCCATTTGCATGACATCATGAATGACTTCATAATGGGTAAAACCCATGATCCATGACCAAAAATTCATAACCCATAACCCAAAGTCCATGACCCATGACCTAAGATGTCTTTGACATCATTCATGACATCACTTGACCTATGGAACTTGACCCATAACCCAAAACCCGGAATTGTAACCTAAAATCCGAAGTGGTACTACCAGATACCCGGATCCTTTGGATTACACAAGCCAAATCCCTATGGGAAGGGATCCGTCAGATCCGGGTGAATAGTGCTCAGTTTTGCCTATAAATAGTGAGCCATTTCTCTCTTATTTCTCACCCCACTTAGACATATCTTCTCTCTACATTCTAAGTTCTCTAACCTCAGATCAAAGGATCTTTCTATGTAGTCATTCTTTGTGATTCTCTAGGTTCCTTACAAAAGGCAAGATCACGAATTCTCGAAGACTTGCAAGCTCGTGATATGAGTTGCTAGGATTCTTCTCTTTCAAGATCACAGAAGTGAATCTTGTTCTTTCTTCTTCTCAAAAGGGTGTTTTAGATATGTTGAGTCATTAGGTATAAAAGGACGTTGGATCCTTTAGTTATGTTGTGCTAGGTGTGTTGGTTGGGTCCACCGTGCTAAGAACCTGGTATCTAGCCTTGTACCGGATAAAGTGTAGGCGACGAAGGTTTGGCTTTACCTCGTGGAAAAGCTCGGTATTCAGCTTTGTACCCGATAAAGTGTAAGCAACGTTGTGAAGGTTTCTCCGCAAAGTGAAAGGAGTTTGTGTTGTGAAGTGTTTACGAACTCTCGAGTAGGTGACTCGGGGAGTGGAGTAGGGCAAGGAAGGTGACCTTGTAGCCGAACCACTATAAATACTTGTGTTATGGTTGTGTGTGTGTGTGTGTGTGTCTCTCTCTCTCTCTCTCTCTCTCTCTCTCTCTCTCTCTCTCTCTCTCTCTCTCTCTCTCTCTCTCTCGTAGCTTAGTTTATATGCTTTTATTTCTATTAATATCCAACACGTCAAAACTAGATTGACATAAGTCGATCTATACGTTTTAAAAAAATATTTGAATTGGTAAAACTATTCAACCTCCCCCCCCCCCCCCTCTAGTTTTCTACAGTTACCTTTAATGATTTAGTTTGCTTAAAGAAAACATTTAAATATTAAAACATTGTAAAATGTTGTTTCATAAAGGATTTGATCACAAACTTATTGATAGAATGATAGACTTATGGTTTTACATTACATTTTGTTTTCGTAAAACAAAATGTCAATAGCTCTAGAATTCGCTCACTTTGTGAGACACATAGAACATCCTTAATTTTGTGTATGAATGGAGTTTTAAGCTGTTACAAGTTGATGTTAAATAATGATAAAACTCATATGTTATACTTTATCATTGATCACTATAAATAGAGTACAAAACAATGATAAAACTGGGCTTGGGCCAACTAACTTATCCATCTAATACTCTCCAGCAGTACGAGTGGCTAAATTGCGAAATCTCGGACCGGAGTTGTAAAAATAATAAACAATAAATTAAAGCAAATAAATAATTATTTGATGAAGATATTTGACAATAAGCGAAAGCAAATCTTCAAGCAGTAACAAACATAAACACGTAATAAATCGGATAAACCAATGTATTCTTACCAAACTAGATAAACCAAACTACCAAAGTATCCATTTTTTCTATTATTATTATTTTTTTATCATATGGGATAAACCAAAATACACACACACACACACACACACACACACACACACATATATATATATATATATATATATATATATATATATATATATATATATATATATATATATATATATATATATATATATATACAAAGATTAAAACTTTTGTAAATAAGCGTCACAAAAGCACAAACGGGTTAAAGATAAAAAAAGGAAAAACAAAAAGAAAAGAAAAGGAAAAAAAGATATTGACCATCAATTGTAAAGTAGCAAGATAGTGAAGAAGTTTTTAGTTACTTTTGAAAAATAGCACTGATGCTAAACAAAAGATAAAATAAGAAAAGAGATAAGAAACTTGTAGTTGTAGGAACAAAAGAAGACCGAACCAAAAAAGGGATAAAAGTCTCTTTATGGCAAATAAGAGACAATTTGTTTTTCCCCTGAATAAGGCTTAAAGAGTGACTGTGTGGTTTAAGAGAGGCGACTCAACATAATCACTTAGGTCTGAGGATCAGATCCGCTCCGATACCTTGTTAGACAATTATAAAACCAATAGGTTACACTTTATTATTGATCACTATAAATAGAGTGCAAAGCAACATAGAAAAACCCTAATGGACCCAACCACAAGTCGGGCTTGGGCCAACTAACTTATCCATCTAATAGTTGACTTTTTTGAGAAATACGTTTTGGCTCATAAATTATTAATGCAAGAATTAATATGAGATCAAGTATATATATATATATATATATATATATATATATATATATATATATATATATATATATATATATATATTACAAAAATATCTTAGACAATTATTTCAAGTGGTACTTAAACTTGTAACTAATTAGTTGAAAAGTATATCACACTAAGATGTTGGATATGTTGAAATTTGAAACAAAACTATGAAACACTTATAACATGGTGTGTATTGTTTATATGTGTCTATGATTAGGTGGAGTCAAAAAAAATTATTCTATTTGTTTCTTCGGGTTATAAAGTATCTCAAAGAAAAGAAAAGCAGGAGTGAAAAAGATAAGGGAAAAATTCTTGAAGTAGACCAGTTGCTCTATGATTGATCACTTCCTAACCCATTTTGTTTGCTAGCTGAAAATATACCGGTTGTCTTGGCAACTTGCATTATCCAACCATGTGTAGCCATGTGTCCCATATTATTATATCAAAGTAGACCAGTTGCCCCTTATTATATACCAAAGTAGACCATTTGCCCTATGACTCATCACCTCGTAATCACAAAGCCATAAGGCAACTAGTCTACTTCGAGAATTTTCCGAAAAGATAATGCAAGTTACAACATTACTTTGTTTCTGAAGATTATTTGGCACATGGATACAATAAAGGAAAAGAAACTAACTTCGATTCACAAATGAAAAGACACAACATTAATTTCTAACACAACATTTGCATCAAATATTAAGTGTAACACCCCGCCTTATAGACTACAATATTGTCCGCTTTACCTATAGGCTCATGGCTTTACTTTTGTGGCCCTCATGTGAAGACTTCCCGATAGGTCACCAAATCCAGTACCACTCTCACACGAGCATGCTTAACCGTATGGGCGATTAACCGTTAGACTACAAAACGCGTTGTTGTATAAGGCGAATGTTAACTTATGTCCCAACATCACTCCAAATCACAACTGATATGGGATTTTCCTAGGGTGTTACATTCACCCCTTAGGGGAATCCCGTCTTGGGATTCAGTTGGGTAAAAACCCTGCCTAAGGAACTCTTTGTCCTCGAACGACAATAAGGTTTTTCCTACATCCCGAACGGCTTAGACTGGCTCTGATACCACCTGTAACACCCCTCCTTATAGACCACAATATTGTCCGATTTGCCTGTAGGCTCACGACTTTTTTAGGATGGCCATTTTTAGCAACATCTCATGCATATATTAAGGTATTTGAAAAGCATATTTCTTTGGAATTAGGAGAGGACCGAATAACTTTTGATATGAACGAATTTTTAAACCCTTTCCCTGGATCTTCTAAAGGAATCTGCACGGTTAATGCTCCTGATGAATCTTTAGACCTCCTAAGGATAGATTCCGATCTGTTCTCTTTTGATTCATCCTTATGTTTGAAATATGAATTTGATGAAAATAGAGGAAAAGATTTTGAACATTTTTAGCTGCACAGGCTTGGCCATCTTGTAACCCTTTTCGTAACGAATGTAATGGGGGAGAGTATGCAGTATTAGAAGAAGGACAAAGAGCCCATTTGGAATGGACGTGTTTCCATGTGTTAGAAAGACACGATATTGAGTTTGGGGATCTAGCTTTTCAAGAATGGCATAAAGTTAGGTATCAGAACGCTATTATTAGCGAAAATTTGATTAGAAGATTCCTGCATGACTACGACAATTATTGTCTTGACCAGGATAAATTACTTTAGGAGTATTCAACTACAAACGAGAGGGGAGATAGTTTGGAAAAACTTACAAGTGATAATGGTCCCCAGTGCAAGGAGGAAATTAATGAAGAGTTTAAGGGACGGAGCTTGACATTTAATGATTGGCTTAAGAATCGGTTCGGTACTTTGAAGGTGGGTGGAATGGTCAAGAAAAAGGTTTTTATTGAATGGATGATCGACAGCTATCTTGGCGGATCGGATAGAGCTAAAAATGACCATGTAATCAAGGACAATATGGACACCACCTTAGGTGGTGGTTAACCATTTCTGACCATGGCCTTGAGTCTAACTTAAAGACTCGATAAATAAACAAAAGTGCTCTTTCCAGAGACAACCCGAATCATCCTTTTTCTTTTCCATTTTATTAGTATAGTTGGATTTGGTGTGTTTGTGTTCATATTTTGCAGGAATTTGAGCAAGGAGGATAGTGTGAAGTTCACTGTAGATGGAACCAGTCTAAAGAATCCATTATGTGCAGAATTTATGGTGTAACCAAATTCTATGGTTACGCCGTAACCTTCCTCCGATATCGGATGACTCCTAGGTTTAAACACTTACGGTGTAACTCATGAATGAGTTTACGTCGTAAAGTTTCCTGCAACCAAATTTAATTTTTAATTTTACACACCATAACCTTCTATTAGTTCTAAATGAACTTTGTGGGTGTTTTCTCTGTAAACCCTCACGAGACTTCACTTGTCCACTCGCAACACTGAGTGGTTTAAAAGGCTTGTTGCATACGGTAAATACAACCGTGATTCCTATTAAAGTGAGTTAGGTTTTTATTTGTTTTTATTTTTCCTTTTTATTTTAGAATTATGCTTGTTGGTAGTGTCGTGATTTCAGGGAATTGAAGTTTGCTTATGGAGAAAAGACGAAGGCACGCATGTTCTACGTGATCCTTCTTTCATTCTGGAGCGAAGTTCAGGGAAGTTCTCGTTCCAATTCTACTTTTACCTCATCTTTATTCCATGTTTAGTACAAAAGGGACTTTGTACAATTCAAGTGGGGGAATGAGAATAGAATTATAACGTGAACTTGTTTGCCCTGATTTTTCTCATTTTTCTAGTTTATTTTGACATGTTTTCCCGAGCACACTATAACCCTTGATTTCCATTGTGAGATTTAGCCTTTCCATTTCCCCTTATTTACCTCAAATCCACCAAATAGTGAGTGTGCCAGTAGTATGTAAACTTTAGAAGTTGGCCTTTACATCATTTTGAGCCCATAGACGAGTAGTGTGTCGAGTTAGCTTGATACATTTAGAAGAGACAATTTGAGAAAGAAATATTTTATGATTAACACCTAAATAGCCATATGTGTATATACTTGTGTGCTCTTATCGATTAGTCACCTCGACTATTTGACCCTTGTGTTAAAACCCTTTTGTTGCACTCACCTTTAGTGCAAGATACCCCTAGATACACCCTTCCGAGCCATTCTTTTCGTTTCATAACCTTATAAATATTGTTTCGATACACATATTCGTCTTAACCTACCGTGTAGTCTTATGATGAGGCGAAAAATGAACCACTTTTAGGGGGTCATTTAAGCCCGGAATTGAATTTATTTGATCAAATATTGCCCTAAATCGTTCCTTTTGTGATTTTAGGTACTTTGGGAGAGAAATCTGGAAAAGGAAGCAATTCGGACATTTTTGGAGCATAAAAGTGAAGAAAACGCCAAAGACTTAATTTTCCAAGCTGGGAACAGTAGGTGACGGCGTCAAGAAGAACATTTTGACGGCGTCAACAGTAATTTTCATGACGACCCAGTACAGAAATGAAGGCGTCATAAGGAAGAGCGTCAAGAGTAAAATATGTGACGACCTGGAAAATGTTATAACGTGACGGCGTCAGAAGTAGATCAAGACAGTCCGAGAAGAATGTTGGCGGTGAGATGACGGCGTCACCAATTTGGTCTTGACGTCGTCAGCCTCAATTTCCTATATATAGTTTTCTAATTTTCATTCATAAAAAGAGAAGTTTTGGAGAAACCCTAAGGCCGAACTTAGTGCGAATTTTACAGGTTTTCAAGGGTTTTCAGCCCTTGAACATTTTCATGTGTAATTGAGATAAGTGTTCTTTTAATTCAATCAATATGTCTATGTGTTGGTTGTCTATATCTTGTTCTTGTCTTAATCCCATCATGCTAGGCTAGATCTATCTTGTGTTTGCTTTGATCTAATGAAACCTAGATGTTAATGATGTGTTGATTACTTGTTTATGGTTGTATTGGATGAATGATTTTGATGTTAGGCTTAAGAAAACTGGCAGATCTCCAAATGGTAACATGCTTGAACGTCTTAGGAAACATGAACTGATGTGCACTAGGTTTTATTGGTTGTATTTAATGCATGAGTAAATTCTAATGATCCCATGTTAGGAGCTTCTTAGCCGGCTCGACATAGGAGTGAAGTAGGCACTCACAGGATTGGGGAATTAAGTGCGCCACCCCATGAATGGTATTAAGGAATACAATCCGTCATCCACGCAACTATAACAAGTAATTAACGTGTAAAAGATATCTAGGGAGTAGTGAAATCTAAGTAAACACAACTTCTCCACTTATTGCTCACAACCTTAGTTAATTTAGTTTATTTTCATTTCTAGTATTTTATTTTGATTGCATCTTTAGTATTAGGTTAGTTGACTAGCAACTAATTCCGCCCAAAACCTTAAAACCCGAGATTTTTACTTGCTTTCTAAAAAATATAAAAATACAAAAAATAATCATCCCTCATCTTTAGAACTAGTATTTAGGTTTTCTAATCCTAGCGACACTATTCCTAGCTGAACTATCAATCCCCCGGTACTTGTCACTATACTATACTACAACGATCAGGTACACTGCCTGGTGGGGGTTGTAAGCTTCTCAAGATCCCTTGAGAGGTAAAGCCTGGTGCGATTCCCACGTATCAAGTTTTTGGCGCCGCAGCCTGGGGAATAGTTATTGTCTAGGTTAGAATCTCTTTTTATTAGGTCTACTTGCTAGATTCCTTTCTAGTAAGATTTTATTTTTATTTTTTTAGGTTTTCTTTAGTCTATCTTATTTCTTTGTGTTTTTGTTCGTAACTCTTCACCACCCGACATCATGGACGATGGGAACATCTTTGAACCCGTCATCCCACCGCAACAAAACCCACCACTAGAACCTCTTAGGCCCCGAACCTTAGGAGAGTATTCCCGACCTAGCCACCAAGGCTACCGAAACACCATTGAGCTCACCGGAGCCAATGCGACCCCCTTGCGATCCGACACCATCCGGTTGGTGCAAAGTGGATGTGCATTCCATGGACTTCATTCTGAAGATCCAAACCAACATCTTAAGGATTTCCTTAAAATCGTAGATTCCATAGACCTAGATGTTGAAACTAGAGAGACAACCCGATGACGCCTATTCCAATTCTCTCTACGGGATCAAGCTAGTCAATGGCTTGAGCGTTTACCCGCGGGATCCATCACCACATGGAATGATCTCACCACTCATTTCCTTGCTCAATTTTTCCCACCGGGGAGAACTACTAAGCTTAGAAATGACATCTTGATGTTCCAACAACGTCAAAATGAATCTCTTTATGAAGCATGGACTCGTTTCAAGGACTTACTCCAAAAAGTCCTTCATCATGGCATAGATCTTTGGCTCCAAGTCCAAATCTTTTATGACCATATCGATCTCTCCACGAGGCGAGCCATTGACCAATCGGCCGGTGGTAAGCTACTTGATCTAAGTGCGGAACAATCATGGGAACTCATAGAAGATCTTGCTCTCTATGACAACGAAAGTTGGAATGATCCCCGTGATTTGAACAAAACGGTCAAGGCAATATCCTTGCCTTCGAACAACTCTAGCACTCCCGACCGTAGGATCATGGAACTTGAGGACCAAGTCAAGTTTCTCATGAAATCCTATGAAGCTCCTAAACCTTCAAGCCAAGTGAACAAAATCACTTCTTCATGCGAATTATGCAGTGGTCCCCATGACACTCGTGATTGTGTGGAACTCCCCGGAACAGCTTTTGCGGACTATGCATCCACACGTACCGACGAAGCGGGAGATAAGTGGTACACTTTCAAGCCCGAGCCAAACCCATACGGTGATTCATACAACCCCTCTTGGAAAAATCACCCAAACCTTAGGTGGAAACAAAGTCAACCCAATTCTTCCAATCCACCTAATCGTTACCAACCAAACGGTCCACCCTCCAACCGTGCTTTCAACAACAATCCTACTAACAATTATGGTAGTACCAACAATCTTGAAGGATTGATGTCTAAGTTCATGGCATCTCAAGAAGCTCGCATATCTAAGTTTGAAGCTGATTTCAAACAAAAGCAAAGCGAGATGACCACCAAAATTGACGCATTGTTGAAAGTTCTCAATGACCGAGAAATGGGAGCACTCCCAAGCGACACGGTCAAGAATCCGAAACTAAACGTTAATTCCATATTTTCAATTTTGTCACCCACTTCGTGTCCACAATACTACTCGGTTAAATCAACGAGCACGTGTTTCAAACAAAACCAAATTCTTCAAAAGGACCAATCAAGCAAAACACCCGATATAAAATCGGTCAAAAGTATAGTTGAAACACCTCCTACGCAAGACCTTGACGATGAATTCAAGGAACTTCACCTTGAACGACCCGTCATTGATGTCTGAGCGCGTGCTCCTTACTATAGTGCCCTCCTAGAAAAATATGAGAAGTTTAAACTAGGTAAAAATGGGACCGCCTTCGTTCAAAACAAGTTGCCTAAAAAGCTTGATGATCCGGGTATATTTGTTTTGCCTTGTAAGATAGGAAGATCCGAAGCTTTCGACACACTAGCCGATTTAGGGTCAAGCCTCAACTTGATTCCCTTATCCTTATTCACCGCTCTTAAGCTAGGAAAGTTAGAGGAAACGGAGGTATTGATAGGGCTAGCGGATGGGAGTATTGCCCACCCGGTTGGAATGATTAAGGATGTAGTTGTTCACGTAGGAAGGTTAACTATATTAGCGGATTTTCACGTCCTAGACATGGTTAGTGACACTACATGCCCATTGTTGGTAGGAAGAGGATTTTTAGCAACCGCTAGCGCCATGATAGATTTTAAGGAGTCTAAGATAGCGGTAGGTGAAGGCGATACTTGGTCGGTGTACGATGTAAAGAAGCATAGTTATGATTGTGATGATGAACCGACACCGCATTGGGTAGAGATGAATAGGAGACCATCTAGATATGGACCTTGGATAGAAAGGAACTTTATAGGACCTCAATGCCCATTTTATCTAGAAAAAGATTTCGTTGAAAAAACACATTCGGTGGAACAACTCATAGCTAGAGATGAAGAGCTAGATCCCTTTGAGGACCCCTTAGTCTTTAGGAAGATGATTGAGTTCTTCAGCGTAATGCCTATTAATATAGAGATGAACAAGTGGAAAAGAGAGGGAGACAAGTGTAAATGGAGGTGGGATAAGCCACCTAAAGAAGGTGACGGATCATGGCATATAAGGATCACTTTGTATGTTCCGGATGGGGAAAAGTTTGAAAGGTCATACCATACTAAGGAAACCGATAGGAAGTTGAAACCTAAGTTTGATCCAAAGGATATCCTCAATGAGGAACTCACCCGTGTTACGTAGTAACCCATGACCTTGAGTCTAGCTACAAGACTCGTAAATAAAGAAAAGCGCTTCTTGGGAGGCAACCCATGCTTTGTGTGAATTTTATTTTGTTTGTTTTTTATTTGCTTCCGTATGCATGCTTTATTTTTATTGTTGGTAGATCATGTTTCTAAATTAAATAGTGGAAATACTTTACTTTGTTGTTTTGGCCTAGTCTTAACTCCACCTAAAAGTATTTTTGCAAAAGATAAGTGTAAGGGGAAACCCCAAATATGTTTTCAAGAAACAAACCGATCATGATTCTCTACAATATTAAATGAACATGTATATTCGTATTTGTTAGAGTCAAATGCTTGTATTGAGTCATAATGAAGTTTTGCAGGATTTTCCAGGAAGTGAGACCAAGTTTTTTCCAGAAATTTTCCGGAAACTTAACATAAGAATTTCTGCAGGTCACTTCTGACGGCGTCACGAGTTAACTCTTGACGGCGTCACGTGTAAAAATCTGGAAATTTTACCAGTTTTGTTTTTCTAACGGAGTCTTATGGTTTTTGTTGAATTATTAAGTTTTATAATCTCCAGAAAATCTGCAAACTTCAATCCACAAGCATTATATCTTACTTTGTTTTTTAGGATTTAGTAACTTATATAGATTGCCGCCGATTTTACGCGAGGTTGTCTTGTTTGTTTTCTCAGGATTTACAGGTTATGTATGACAAGAATGTGATTATTATTCTGGAAGGGAAGCTTTGATTGTTCATTTTCTTGAAGGAAGATTTAACCTGGCCACCTTATTATCCATACCGAGCGAATCAGGGGAGTATTTGATTTCATTCGTTTTATTTATTTCACTTTTACATTCTTTACTTGAACATTGGGGACAATGTTCATCTTAAGTGTAAGGGGAGGGTAAAATGATGATACCTTACATGTACACTTTCGCTTGAGTTTGTTTTGTTTGATGGTAGATGTGTAATAAAACTATGAGAAATACTTGTTAGTGCAATTTTAGCGCCAAATTTAAATTTTTTTACAACATTTAGGAGTGAAACTTTAGCCACAGCAAGCGTCTCATGGATAGGAGATTGTATGACTAGCACATAACCGTATATTCAGAAAAATTTTCCACCCAAATATGTGAGGTTCGCCTTTAGATTTGATAGGAAAAGCATTTACTATTAGTGCTTATGAGTGTACCGGTAGCATTTAGATTCTAGAACTTGCGTTAGTGATGCATCCCGAGACCGCTAGTAAAACTACATTCGTGTAGTAGGATTTACTACATGATAAGAGGCATTAGGATCACCCTTGTGTTAAACCCGTATCATAATTACTTGACCATTTAAGTCATATTACTTGGCTAGTTAAGTCAACTAATTTTTCCCACACCTTAGCGTTGTACTCATTTTTAGTACACGATACCCCTAGTACACCCCTCCGAGCCTATCTTTTCGTTTCTAACTTTAAGCATTTTACTTAAAGGAAGAATTTGTTACACCCCACTTAAATGTACACCCAAGTCGCCTTAGCCTTCCGTGTATGCGCTCATCTTTAGTGCATTATTGTTATTTGTTAAACCCTAAGTTAACTATCTAATTGATTACATGGTTGCTAAGTCGAGTCATATCCTTGTACATATTGTTTTGGGACGATTGGGACTCATGGGTAAACTACTTATTTTATGGAGTAATGGGGAAGAACATATTATATTACCCCCGTATGTGCGTTAATCTTAAAAGTGCTCCAAGTGTTTTGATTTTCTTAATTCGAGTTATTAGATTAGTTTATTGTAAAGTATGTAAAAATTCAAGTGTAAGGGGAATGTTCATTCCCTATGATGTATTATTTTGGATGGTAGGGTAAGAGTGTATGCAAAAAAATAAAAAAAAAAAAAAAATAAAAAAATAAAAAAATCGAAAAAATAAGAAAAATAAAAAAAAATAAAAAAAGAAAAGATAAAAAAACATACGGACTACTATCCCTTTTTATTCTATGTTCATTTTATGTTTTTGTTATTTTTCATTTATTAGCTTAAGTCGAGTCTAGTCTTGGCTTAGCAACGCCACATTGTACATGTAATTAACCAAGATTGTTAGCTCGCCACCAGTAAAACTTCCTTTATCCAACAAAACCATGTATTTCATATCCCTACACCTAACGTTACAACCCTTTAAAAGACCTCTTTGATAGCTTATCCTAGCTGCTTATGCCATGTGGTGGAGGTTTGATCCTTTCCCAAGCCTATGGTAATCTATTTTGCTATGACAGGTAGTGAGAGATATCTTCCGTTTCCATATTGTAATTTATACTTTATTACACCGAGAGATGTGAGTATCTAAACACTATTTGTGAGGTGCTAGTATATGACCTCCGTGCTTGTCTATTGGTCTTTAGTGGAATGATTATTTGTTATAATTACTTTTATATTAGTGTTAAATGACCCTAACTTGTATTTTGATTAGAATAAAAGCGCATTTGCTTGAGGACAAGCAAATCTCAATTGTAAGGGTATATGATGAGGCGAAAAATGAACCACTTTTAGGGGGTCATTTAAGCCCGGAATTGAATTTATTTGATCAAATATTGCCCTAAATCGTTCCTTTTGTGATTTTAGGTACTTTATGAGAGAAATCTGGAAAATGAAGCAATTCGGACATTTTTGGAGCATAAAAGTGAAGAAAACGCCAAAGACTTAATTTTTCAAGCTGGGAACAGTAGGTGACGGCGTCAAGAAGAACATTTTGACGGCGTCAAGAGTAATTTTCATGACGACCCAGTACAGAAATGAAGGCGTCACAAGGAAGAGCGTCAAGAGTAAAATATGTGACGGCCTGGAAAATGTTATAACGTGACGGCGTCAGAAGTAGATCAAGGCAGTCCGAGAAGAATTTTGGCAGCGAGATGACGGCGTCACCAATTTGGTCTTGACGCCGTCAGCCTCAATTTCTTATATATAGTTTTCTAATTTTCATTTATAAAAAGAGAAGTTTTGGAGAAACCCTAAGGCCGAACTTAGTGCGAATTTTACAGGTTTTCAAGGGTTTTCAGCTCTTGAACCCTTTCATATGTAATTGAGATAAGTGTTCTTTTAATTCAATCAATATGTCTATGTGTTGGTTGTCTATATCTTGTTCTTGTCTTAATTCCATCATGCTAGGCTAGATCTATCTTGTGTTTGCTTAGATCTAATGAAACCTAGATGTTAATGATGTGTTGATTACTTGTTTATGGTTGTATTGGATGAATGATTTCGATGTTAGGCTTAAGAAAACTGGCAGATCTCCAAATGGTAACATGCTTGAACATCTTAGGAAACATGAACTGACGTGCACTAGGTTTTATTGGTTGTATTTAATGCATGAGTAAATTCTAATGATCCCATGTTAAGAGCTTCTTAGCCGGCTCGACATAGGAGTGAAGTAGGCACTCATAGGATTGGGGAATTAAGTGCGCCACCCCATGAATGGTATTAAGGAATACAATCCGTCATCCACGCAACTATAACAAGTAATTAACGTGTAAAAGATATCTAGGGAGTAGTGAAATCTAAGTAAACACAACTTTTCCACTTATTGCTCACAACCTTAGTTAATTTAGTTTATTTTCATTTATAGTATTTTATTTTGATTGCATCTTTAGTATTGGGTTAGTTGACTAGCAACTAATTCCGCCCAAAACCTTAAAACCCGAGATTTTTACTTGCTTTCTAAAAAATATAAAAATATAAAAAATAATCATCCCTCATCTTTAGAACTAGTATTTAGGTTTTCTAATCCTAGCGACACTATTCCTAGCTGAACGATCAATCCCCCGGTACTTGTCACTATACTATACTAAACGATCAGGTACACTACCTGGTGGGGGTTGTAAGCTTCTCAAGATCCCTTGAGAGGTAAAGCCTGGTGCGATTCCCATGTATCATCTTAGCTCGTGATTGGGAAGTCGTCATTTGCTTAAGTTTGAGGTTCGAGTTGAAAGATTCAAGAATCATGCCTACGTTGAAGATATATATTTGAAGATCATTGAAGACCCCCCCCCCCCCCCCCAAATATTTTCTCGTATATGATTCACCTCGAAGACATATTTTTGTATTAGTTATGAAAAAAAGAAAGAAAAACAAATAATTTTGTATATGTACAGTTACTGTTTTGTATTGATAGTGCATTATTATAAGCACTATGTTACGAGCTTATCATATTTAGTATCAAGGAGGCCACTTCGAGCACATATGAAGATTTGAAGTTGGTGACATGTTTACACCAACATGTTCATGAAGACCTAGTAGTGTGCACATCATGACGTCTACTAATGCCACACTTACTTGTTGCATAATGCTCCAGCTTTTGCATCTTGAAGCTTGGATTTTGGATGGACGACAGACGGTAATGATTTGGTTGTAGGCTAAGACTATTTGCTTCTTATTTTATTTTTATTTTTTTTATTTTTCACCATTTATGTGCATCGCATGTCTTATCCTACCCTTAAGTCATGAATCATGCTTAGGTAAGGAAATCGAGCAGTCATTGGTATCTTGGCCATGGATTTGGTCACGTATCGACGGTATTTGTCGCTTTCCCTGTAGTATGTTAGTAACGACACTACACCATGGCCTTATAATTTGTTCACCCAATATTGCATTCGAAGATTGTTTTGACCTTAGCTCTAGTGGTGGAGATATGTGTAACCGCCAAGCCTATGATATAATACATGCTATGGCTGTGCATTGAGTGATCACCCTGAAATTTACACTTAGATTAGGGAGAGTACGAGTGTTTGTTTCTCATTTCGTAAGGTGTTCGGCTTTGAAAATTCTAACATAGGAAATTTTTAATCTCATATTTCCCAAGTAACTTGGTGGATATCTTTTAGAAATGATTCTAATAAGGTGTACTTGAGGGCAAGTAGAGTTTAAGTGGGGGGGGGGGGGGAGGGGGAGATATTTGATGACATCAAATAATCCTGATATTTTAGTGTCAATTTCCCTTAATATGCTCGTTATTTGTATTGTTTTATATGGATATATACTTTGATTTCTTTATATTTCATTTCCAGGTTGTATATGAGCATAGGAGCAAAAGAGACGTGAAACTGGAAAACTACTTAAGATAATACACACTTTAGTATGCTAGCTTTGAAGAAGTTACGGCGTAGCTCCACTCTCCACTTACGCTGTAGCTAAGGATTTATACACGAAGACCAAGTCAACGCAAATCAAAGATTCGGCGTAACTACCACAAGAGAATAAGTCATAACAATTTAAAGACTTAGAAGAATTTCATGACTATTAAGGTTACGCCATAACCCATGCAAGAGGTTACGACGTAAAAATTACACAGAATGTTGATTGAAGAGATTACAACGTAACTAGCAAGAAGATTACGACGTAATTGTCACCGTAAGAAGATTACGGCGTAACTATTCATCAAGATTGCACCGTAATATGCCGTAAATATCACTAAATGGATAAGATCACTAGTTACGGCATAACCATACCTAGAGGTTATGTCGTAGCTTTGTCGGGCCTATAAATACAAACCCTATTTTCTGCATTTTAGACATCTTTCACACAACCAAAAGTCAGAGAACGAAGTAGGGTTCCACAAGGAGGATCTCCAACAGCATACAGAGCATTTTCTAAAGGAGAGATCACGACATAACATCAATAAGTTTTAGCGGTTTATATTCATTTTACATTTACGATTCCATGTCTTTCATTACCATGCAAAACATTGAATCTTCTGTACTTTTCAATATGATCGGCTAAGCACCTTTGGTGCTAGCCTAGTTATGATTCATTTATTGCTATGATTATATTTTCGCGCTTTTATTATAACTTCTAGTGTTTTCATACTTAGTTTTTTATAAGATCATCTAGCTTCGGTTGTTTTGAAGAACGGTTGTACTTATTGCACTAGGAGAATTGACCATAGGACCCTAGAGTAGCAGGTTGCGAGGGTTGGTAGGAATTGACCATAGGACTACCAATTCCTTGCGCGTAAATTGACAAAAAGATCACCTTCCATATTGGATGAACTTAACAAGGCAGATGTGTGGTCTAAGATCCGAGAGGCCGGATTACACAAAGAATAAATCTAGAATGTGGTGACATTTAATGACTTGAACTAGTCTACCTGCAAGCTCTGATAATCACTTAGGATCAGACCTATGATATCGGAGTATGATTCTCGGGATATAGGTTAGATGAATTGACCAAAGGAGTCTAGTGAATCTTATGCCCCACTTGAAGCGATAGGAAGCTTAATTAGAAAACATAGTCATTGCATTATAGGAAGACTAAATAGGCTAGTACACTTTCTCCCTATTGAATTCTACTCAATTTACTTTCAGTATTTCATACCTGTTAATTAGTTTAATTAATCAAACAACTCAAAACCTCTTTTAAAACGTGACATAGACTTAAATTAGAATCCATACGCATAGCTCTTGAGATGACCTCGGCTTTACCGATTACCACACTACACACGATCGGGTACACTGCTCGTGAGTGCATAAGGTAGACCATAGGTAGACGAGACAACTATAAATATTAAAACTTGGTCAGAAATCCTGCATCACTCACTATTATATTATCACGTCTCCAATACTACATTTAGGGTCATTCACTAGACACGAAGTACTAATGAGACCATAAGTTCGTTATTAATACCACACAAGTTATACACATTCGTTTCTATTCAAGTTTTCTATAAACCATTTTACAACTTAGTGTATCCAATCACTTCTAGATATTGGTACTATAACACATTCACATAACGATCACCGGCACTATCAAAGGTGCACGATGATCTTATCACTTAAACACACCTAGTCCGCTATGGACTTATATCACATACACATCAATACTATAAAACATATTCAACGCTTTAATCTTAGGTTCATATAACATATCACATATTCCATCTAAAATATTGAACAAACAGTTTTACGCATTACTCTTAATTTTGTAAGTAAGAAAAAAGGAGTTAAGGTGAATATAGTGGTTCCTTGCCCACAACTAAGCGAGTGGGTTGAGGGGAAGTGAGAGGAGAGAGAAAGTTGAGGTGACGCTGAGGTGTAAGGTGAATTTAGTGTTTTCTTGCCTTCTAGGCTTAGCGCAGAGGGAAATGAGGCAACAATGTTCGAGTGGACTCCCCTAGCCTTAAAGCTTTTTTTCCCTTTCTATGCTTACTTTTTAAAACTCTTCAAAACCTATGCTTGTTTTTATCTATGTTTAACTAAAATGGAAAAAAAAAATATAGAAAACAAGAAAGATTGGATGCCTGTAGTGTTTTTTTTTTTCTTTTTTTTTGTCCTTTTCCTCCAATACACGTGTTTTTTTTTCTTTTTCTTTTTTCTCCAAAGTTTTTTATTATCAATTTATAGTTCATTTATTATTGAGTTACAAAATAGGTATTATATCATTTCTCTTTCATTCATCTGATTAGTTTAAGTTTCTATATTTCTCATTATCCATATTTATTGCTTTCATTAAATTGGGTCAACTATATTCTTACACAAAGTAGAAAGCAACATTATTTAATTATCACTGTAACCAATTCACCTAACAAATTAATTGTCCCAGTTGATCTCTATATTGCTCATAACACATTCCTAGATCATGCTTGGCCCAAAAGATACTAATTTGGTTATTCTTAACTAAACATGTAGAGATGCTTAGTTAGAAGGTGGAGAATAAGATGGAGAGGAGGGCGGCATGGTTGCAAGAGGAGTTGGTTGCACATTGGGTTGAGAGAGAAGATACTAAATGTGACCAAACATGTAGTGAAGTTCACCTATTAGGGAAAAAATGAGATTGAAGTTGTGAAGGCAACAAGCACAACCCATGGTGTGGTTGTTCACAAAGTTGTATACAATGTGAAATCCCATGATTGGAGATGGTGGTGGAGGTATTCGGTGGAATTGGAGACTTAGGAGTGGCAAAAGAAGGTAACAAGTTGCTCACAAATGGTGTGTATGCCCCGAGCTAGAGTGGATGAAAAAGGGTGACAAATTTTTGATAAATGAAGAAAATGGAGATGAGTTAGGCCTTGAAGTGGATGATGAAGTGCCTTTGGTTGAGGGTGTTTTGAGAGGTGCACTAGGTGCTTGAGGAGATGATGGTGGTGGAGATTTTGGAGAGGGAGTTGTGTCTTCTTGAGTAAGGTCAATGAAGTTGGTTTGTGGTGGTATGATAATGATTTTAGGCCTTTTGTTTGGGAGAAACAATGAGGTTGAAGAAGAGCCCATAGTGAAGAATGAAGTAGAGGTAAAGAAGAAAGGTGTTGATCAAGAAGAAGAGGATGTTTAAGATTTAAATAATCAAATGTGTATTACATTTGGGAAAAGCACGCATTAAACATATTATGGCACATATATTTGTTTAACTAAACATGGAAATGGTGAGGATAAGCATGCAATAGGGTTAGGATTGTAGAAAACGAGAAACATTGTAAAAATTCGTGACCCATGGTGGACGATCCATTAAATATAGGACGGTCCTTTATTTATCAGGGACCATCATATGATTTGGGGGACTGTCGGCAGTAGGTTGCCAGATTTCCACCCAGTATTTCATTTCTGCAATCCTTCAAGTAACATTCTTTTCCAACAGTTCACACCTCAGCTAAACTACATAGATATACTCAAGCAAGATCAAACTTAAGGATCATTCAAACGATTACTAGATAACATTTAATAAGACATAATGTAATCAAAGTTAAGCAACTCAAGAGATCTCATACATATTCATAAGTATAAATATCCATAATACACCTAAAAAAAATAAAGATCAATACACATGACAATGCAAGTCATTTACTTCTTCTTTTTCTTCAAGAAGTTCTTGATAGACTTGAATCCTTTTTGTTGCTCGTCTCGTATTTAAGTAAGAAGAGTTATCACGGATTGATCTTGTGATTCAAGGTTTTGAGGAACTTGAGGAAGGGCATTTGTCAAAGTTTTGAGAAGGGTGGATGGAGAGGATGTACTAGCATTTGAGCTACGAACATTTTCATCGTCATCTAATATGATGAGAGGATGAGACACCGGAGGACGACTCAGGATGAAAGGATCTTTCAAAACCCAAATCTGACCTTCTTGTTGACATAAATAATGCTTAAAAACATTATTAACATGTTATCAATATCTCTATGTTTTAATTATCACAAAATATAAACTCATAGAACTAAAACTTGTGACATAAACAAGTATTTAGTGATTAATATTTCTCTTTACATCCAAATCACTTAAGGTATGAATAAACAAAGTGTTTAGTGCATTTTATGATCAAAGGAAAGTTTAATTAAGCATTACAAAGTTTATTTAATTATATAAACATATTATATATTTTTGAAAAACACTTTTGGTAATAAAGAAAAATGTTTTATTCATACTAAATATATGAATTCAAATTTTTAACCAAAATCAGTTAGTTTTTCACCAAATAAACTTTCCCCACTAAAAGACAAATAATCTGGCCGTTTCAGCTGGGCGGCCCCCTTAATTACAAAGGGCGGTCCCCTTAATTTTAAGGGGGCCGGCCATGATTTAAGGGGACCGGCCACGCTCCTCTGTCAGATTCTGTTGCCTATAAATACCACCTTAAACCTGAATTTTTTCCTCACCTTTTGCACTACTAAAATTTCTGATCTAGATCCAAATCTCCATTCTATTATCCTTTGATCATAAGTATATAAATTCTTTGTTTCAAAGTGATCCAACCTTCATCCTCTCAAGTGCAAGAGAAGAATACTTCTATCCCTCAAGACAAGAAGTATTACAACTTGTTGTGATCTCCACATCCAAGTTGTTGGTGCATCATCAAAGATCATTTACATTATTCTTTGTGAAGATTGTTGTGAATATTTGATTGTAGATAGTTGTGTTAGATATAGATTGTGTGATTAGTTAGTTGCTTGGTGTGAAGAAGATAAGCTAGGTACTAGATTGGTGTGAAGAAGATAGGTGTGGAGTAGTTAGTTGTGAAGTAGATTGATTTGAAGAAGTTGTGTAGAAGTTGTGACTTAGGTGTGACGAAGTTGTGGTGTGAAAAGTGGCGTGTAGATTGGTGTGTATATTGGTGTGTACGGTTTTCTCCGCCATAAGGGAGCTTGTTGATATAGTGAAGAAAACTCTCGAGTTAGGTGCTCGGGGAGTGGAGTAGGGCAAGGAAGGTGTCCTTGTAGCCGAACCACTATAAATCTCTCGTCTCGCGATTCGATCTTTCCATCTCTTACTTATTTCATTACTTATCATTATAATATATTGTGTAGTATTAATTGTTTATATTGTACAAGACTTGAGATCACACATTATCGAATCTAAGTTTTTTAAAAGCTAAGCAAAACTCTAAAACTAATTTTATAACGAAGTAAAAAGACGTAAAACTATTCAACCACCCTTCTAGTTTTCCACAATTGGTATCAGAGCCATGTCTAGCAAGACTTTTAAAATATATTGTATTTTAAAACTTGTAACGATCTATGGAATCTGAAAAATATTTAGAAGGGCAATCTATGCAAAGACCACCACTATTTGAAAGTGATGGATTTTTATATTGGAAAAATAGATTCGAAACATATGTGAAATCAAAAGATCTTGATCTTTGGCATATTATTACCTTTGGTGATTTTTCTCCTATTCAATATAATGTTGAAACTAAAATGAATGAAATTGTATCTTTTGAAGAACAAAATGATGATTTGAAAAAGAAATTAACAAAAAATAATGAGGCTAAAATGGTAATTTATAATGCGTTACCACGCAAAGAATATGAAAGAATTTTTATGTGTAAAACCGCCAAAGAAATTTGGGATTCTTTACTAATTACTCACCAAGGTAATAGCCAAGTCAAAGATAATAAAATAGATCTTCTTGTACAACAATATGAACAATTTACGATTCCGGAAAATGAATCAATTGATAATGCTTTTGCTAAGTTTAACACTATCATCACAAGTTTAAAAGCACTTGATGAGACATTTTCTAGTAAAAATTGTGTTAGGAAATTTCTTAGGGCATTGCATCCAAAATGGCGAGCTAAGGTCACGGAAATCGAAGAATCAAAGAACTTGATGACGTTATCACTAGATGAACTAATTGGCAACTTGAAGGTTCATGAAGAAATCATAAGAAGAGATTCGGAAATGGTCAAAGTCAAGAAAGAACAAACCAAATCAATTGCTCTAAAAGCCAAAAAGGAAACTAGTGATGATGATGATTCAAGTGACGAAAGTGAAGACGAAGAATATGCAATGGCCGTAAGAGAATTCAAGAAGTTCTTCAAGAGACGAGGAAGATTCACTAGATCATCACGAGACGAAAGAAAAGCATTCCAAAGGAATAGAAGTGACAACTACGGGAAGAGAAAATGCTTTAGATGTGGAAGTCCAAATCATCTCATTGGCGAATGTCTAAAGCCACCGGGTTATGAAAGTCAAGGTGCTTTTGTTAGTGGAACATGGAGTGATAATGACAAAGAAGAAGTTGAAAAGCCAAGAGACGAAAAGTGTTTTATGGCAAAAGAAACCGACGAAATATGTTTAGGAATTGACTTGGAACCTGACGAATGGATCAAAGATAGCGGATGTTCGAGGCACATGACGGGGAATCGCAATCTATTCTCTACATACAAGGCATACAATGGAGGTAACGTTGTTTTCGGTAGTGACTTACGTGGAAAAATCATTGGCAAAGGTATGATCTCTCAAGACTCACTTACTATTGAAAATGTAGAGCATGTAGATAAATTAACATATAACTTGCTTAGTGTAGGACAAATATGTGATAATAAATGTAGAGTCACATTTACCGAAGATGATAGCGAAATAGTTAAGGATGAAAAAATTATAGGTAAAGGAATTAGAAAAGGTGGCATATATGTTATGAAACTAGGAAACAAACCTGATGATAGGATATGCCTAGCGACCCTAGATGAAAACTCTACACTATGGCATAGGAGATTAGGACATGCTAATATGCAACAAATACAATCTTTGGCCTCTAAGGAATTAGTTAGAAATTTGCCTAATCTAAAATATGACAAGCATTTTTGTGATGCATGTAAAATTGGAAAACAAGCTCATGCTAGTCACAAAGTCAAGAATATAGTATCCACTACTAGATGCCTAGAATTATTACATATGGATCATTTTGGTCCATCCGCTGTGCGGAGCTATGGAGGAAACAAATATACCTTAGTGATAGTAGATGACTACTCACGATACACGTGGACTAGGTTTTTAAGTGACAAGAACCAAGCCTTTGAAAAATTCGAAATATTTAGTAGAATGATTCAAAATAAATTAGGATGCTCAATAGTTGCCATTAGGACGGACCATGGTAGGGAATTTGATAACGAAGTACAATTCGGAAAATATTGCGAGTTAAATGGAATATCTCACAATTTCTCCGCTCCTCGTACTCCTCAATCAAATGGCGTAGTAGAAAGAAAAAATAGGTCACTACAAGAAATGAGTAGAACTATGTTAAATGAACAATCTATCCCACAAAAATTTTTGTGTCACGCCATAGATACATCAACTTATATTTTAAATAGGGTATCAATTAGAAGAATTCTAGGAAAAACTCTTTATGAGTTATTAAGAGGTAGAAAACCAAACTTAAGCTACTTTAAGGTATTTGGAAGTAAATGCTATATTTTAAACACTAAGGACTATCTCACTAAGTTTGATCCAAAATCATATGAAGGAATATTTTTAGGATACTCACAAAATAGCAAAGCATATATAATACTTAACAAACACTCCATGAAAGTAGAGGAATTACTAAATGTAACATTTGATGAAACACCACCACCTCCTAAAACATTACCTTTAGAAGACGATGATTTAATCGAAGATGAAGCTATTGAGGTTAGTAAAACAAAACCCATAGGAAATGATAATGAAGACATTCACTTAGAAAATAATGAAACTATTAATATTAAAGAATCTAGATCTCATCCATTAGATAATATAATAGGACATCTTAACCAAAGAACCCTTAGGTCACAAGCCCAAGATAAAAATAACTTCTTTTGTTTCCTCTCAGCAATAGAACCTAAGAATATTAGCGAGGCTTTAAAGGATGAAAGTTGGGTTATAGCTATGCAAGAAGAATTAAATCAATTTAAGGTGAATGATGTTTGGGAAATAGTCCCAAATCCAAAGGATATGACCATCATATGAACCAAATGGGTATATAGGAATAAGTTAGACGAGAATGGAATAGTTACTAGGAATAAAGCTAGGTTAGTTGCCCAAGGTTATAATCAACAAGAAGCAATTGATTATGACGAAACTTATGCCCCTGTAGCTAGACTAGAATCGATTAGGATGTTACTTGCCTATGCTTGCGCCCTAGATTTTAAGTTATTCCAAATGGATGTGAAAAGTGCATTCCTTAACGGTTTTATCAATGAGGAGGTATATGTGGCACAACCTCCAGGATTCATTGACTTCGCAAAACCTGATTATATTTATAAGTTAAAGAAAGCTTTGTATGGACTCAAACAAGCTCCCAAAGCTTGGTATGATCGATTAAAAGCTTTTCTTATTAAACATGATTATTCCATGGGAATGGTAGATAACACTCTTTTCACTAAAAGGAAAGACCCAAATCTCATCATTGTCCAAATATATGTTGATGACATTATATTTGGATCGACTTGTCAAGACATGTGTGATGAATTTGCCAAAATCATGCATGATGAGTTTGAGATGAGTATGATGGGTGAACTTAACTTTTTCCTAGGATTACAAATAAAACAATTAGAAGATGGAATATTTTTTAACCAATCTAAGTACATTAAGGAAATGCTTAAGAAGTTTGGCCTAGAAGACTCAAAACCTATGAAAACTCCCATGTCTACGGAGGTAAAGCTCACAAAGGATGATGAAGGTGAGTCCGTAGATAACACCAAGTATAGAGGAATGATAGGTAGTTTACTATACTTGACGGCAAGTAGACCCGACATCATGTTTAGTGTCTGCCTTTGTGCCCGTTTTCAAGAGGATCCCAAAACCTCTCACCTAGAAGCGGTTAAGCGTATCTTCCGATACGTTAAAGGCATTATACACTCAGGATTATGGTATCCTAAGGAATCTGGCATAGAAACCATTGTCTATGCGGATTCGGATCATGCGGGAGACTACGTAGATAGAAAGAGCACTAGCGGTATTTGCACGTTTATGGGATGTTGTCTAACGTCTTGGTTTTCGAAGAAGCAAACCGCTCTTGCTATTTCTACCACCGAAGCCGAATATGTAAGCGTCGGAAAGGCATGTCAACAAGCACTATGGATGAAACAAGCTCTCGTAGACTATGGCATTAGGTTAGAAAATATCCCCATTATGTGCGATAACAAAGGTGCGATAGATTTAAGTAAAAATCCGGTGCAACACTCTAGGACTAAACACATAGAAATACATCACCATTTTCTTAGGGATAATGTACAAAAAGGAAATATATCTATAGAAAAGGTTGCATCGGAAGACAACATTGCGGATATATTCACAAAACCCCTTAAGCATGAATTATTCAACCACTTGCGTTTAGGATTAGGAATGATGGAACAAGTTGACTAAATTATATTGAATTATTTCAAATTTATACTTGCATGAAATTCATTTTTCTTCCATTTCACCTATTCTGAGTCTAGGAATCTATTTCGCACAAAACTAAAGATTGAGAAAAGTTATTTTCTTTGCATAAATCGTTTTGTAAAACTCAATCAATTTTCTCTAAAAAATATTCTCACAATCTAGGAACCCCATGAAGATCATTTTCCTTGCATTGTTGACTAATTTAAAAAAAAAAAAAAAAAAAAAAAAACATTTTATTTCAAAATCATGCATAAATTCTCACATAAATTGTCAAGATATATAATCTAATATATGTCTTTAACATTCATGATCGAGCAAAAATTGAATCAAGGAGATTATTTGGATTGTTTCTTAGGATCGTTATTTCTTTTTGCTTCTAGGAGTCGAAACAATCACAACTCCACACTTGTTGCATATAGACACTCACTAGGACAAATTCATTAATAATGGTGTCATCTTGATCCATCATTAGTTATTCACTCACTAATAATCCTTGCCTTTAATCTAAGACAGATGCCTTAGGAAGCTTAATTGTGCTTACTTTTATTTGCCTCCTCTTGCCTATTATATGTTGATTATTTGCTCTTGTGTTTATGTGTTTTTGCATGCATGCTATATCTTGATTAGATTAGACTCTATATTACCTAAGAGAATTGAACTTGCTTGAATTCTAATCCAAACACATAACCTTTCTGCAAATTTTCTGCCAAAAACCCAATTCTGGCAACCTGGAAATCACCAGATGGGCGGCCCCCTTAATTTTGTAAGGCGGCCCCCTTAATCATTAAGGGGACCGCCCTTTAATTAAGGGGACCGGCCATCTGATGGTCGGGTTTACAGAATCTTTTCTGCTTTTTAGCCCATTTCAACCGACAATTCCCATTTTTCACCAACACATTTTGTCCTAATCCCCCAAACAAACCTTATCCATCCTTAAACACACAAATCTTACACTATAAATATCCCCAATCCTCAAAACTCTCCATTCATCCCATCATGAACTCTCCAAACAAACCAAAATCAAAAGCCTCAAGGCTAGCAAGGATGACGGAAAAACCCGTTTGGCGAAGAAAAAGCCCTCGAAACAAATCCATCATCATAAATGAAGTTGGAAATCATTCCTCACCCCCAACTTCTTACTTCCCAAACCTTGCATCAAACCAACAAGGTCATTCATTTGATCCACTTTACAAACCATACAACATTGGCCAAACATCTTCCTTCAAGCCAAACTACACCTCTCAACCTCCAACAACTTATAATGATCCATGCAAGTTTGATCAACCATCAAACTACAATTCCAACTACACAAACCCAACTCACCCATACCAAACCTATGATCCCCTCCACATTGCCACGGAAAAACAAAAGTTCCGTGATGAAATAAACCAAATCCATGATCTTAGTGATCTCCTTGCTATGCATCTTGCACAACGCAACAAAGGGCAACCTCCATCATCACCCTATGCAAATTGCCTCCCCCACTCTCTCAACTTGGATCAAGTTACAAACCACACTCACTTTTGCCCTTGTTGCATATTCCTTCAAAAACAAATCCTCTACTTGAGTGAAGATATTTCTTGGATTGAATATCTTCTCACTCACAATCATCCAATATCACCCTTAACACGATACAACATCGTGAGATCCACTTCTTCCGTTCCACACTCCACTCCATATCCCTCTCAATCAAACATCTAAGCTTTATGCTTATGTTTCTCTTCAAGCAAATAAAACAATCAACCATGGGTTGCAAGCAAGTCCAAGTGCTCTCTTAGGCAAAATAGGACTATGTCTTTTCTTTTGTGTTATTTTTATCAATATGCTCCAAGCATATTGAATGTTGTAATGCTTATCATTCCTATAATGCTTGAATGAATCTATGTTTAGTTGCATAATTGTTGCTTAGCATATATGTGTATCTTGCTCTCTTCAAATATTTTTGTAGCAAAGATCTCCATTGCTCGTTCCCTTGGTGCTCTCAAATGAGGGGGAGCATACATTAAGGGGGAGCTTTCTACCCGTTTAAACTTCCCTTGCGGAGCTTACTCGGCTTAACCTTTTTAATTAATACAAAAAGGGGGAGAAGAGAAATGTAAACTATATAATACTTGTCTAAAAACAAGTTTTAGATATATTGAGTTTAAGGTTTTGTAATAATCAAAAAGGGGGAGATTGTTGACATAAATAATGCCTAAAAACATTATTAACATGTTATCAATATCTCTATGTTTTAATTATCACAAAATATAAACTCATAGAACTAAAACTTGTGACATAAACAAGTATTTAGTGATTAATATTTCTCTTTACATCCAAATCACTTAAGGTATGAATAAACAAAGTGTTTAGTGCATTTTATGATCAAAGGAAAGTTTAATTAAGCATTACAAAGTTTATTTAATTATATAAACATATTATATATTTTTGAAAAACACTTTTGGTAATAAAGAAAAATGTTTTATTCATACTAAATATATGAATTCAAATTTTTAACCAAAATCAGTTAGTTTTTCACCAAATAAACTTTCCCCACTAAAAGACAAATAATCTGGCCGTTTCAGCTGGGCGACCCCCTTAATTACAAAGGGCGGTCCCCTTAATTTTAAGTTTGCCGGCCATGATTTAAGGGGACCGGCCACGCTCCTCTGTCAGATTCTGTTGCCTATAAATACCACCTTAAACCTGAATTTTTTCCTCACCTTTTGCACTACTAAACTTTCTGATCTGTATCCAAATCTCCATTCTATTATCCTTTGATCATAAGTATATAAATTCTTTGTTTCAAAGTGATCCAACCTTCATCCTCTCAAGTGCAAGAGAAGAATACTTCTATCCCTCAAGACAAGAAGTATTACAACTTGTTGTGATCTCCACATCCAAGTTGTTGGTGCATCATCAAAGATCATTTACATTATTCTTTGTGAAGATTGTTGTGAATATTTGATTGTAGATAGTTGTGTTAGATATAGATTGTGTGATTAGTTAGTTGCTTGGTGTGAAGAAGATAAGCTAGGTACTAGATTGGTGTGAAGAAGATAGGTGTGGAGTAGTTAGTTGTGAAGTAGATTGATTTGAAGAAGTTGTGACTTAGGTGTGACGAAGTTGTGGTGTGAAAAGTGACGTGTAGATTGGTGTGTATATTGGTGTGTACGGTTTTCTCCGCCATAAGGAAGCTTGTTGATATAGTGAAGAAAACTCTCGAGTTAGGTGCTCGGGGAGTGGAGTAGGGCAAGGAAGGTGTCCTTGTAGCCGAACCACTATAAATCTCTCGTCTCGCGGTTCGATCTTTCCATCTCTTACTTATTTCATTACTTATCATTATAATATATTGTGTAGTATTAATTGTTTATATTGTACAAGACTTGAGATCACACATTATCGAATCTAAGTTTTTTAAAAGCTAAGCAAAACTCTAAAACTAATTTTATAACGAAGTAAAAAGACGTAAAACTATTCAACCCCCTTCTAGTTTTCACACTTCTTTTACGCTCAATATGTTGAGTGAGTGGAAACATGACACGATCATAGACTAGATAATCTTCCGACTTAAGGTTGGGAAAATCATCCATGACACGATTATAAAGATGAGTCAATAACATACCATAGGGCAAGTTCATCTTCGCCTTTTTGACGACAAACTCCATTCTCTTAACAATAAAAAATGTAAGATTGTATGGTGTAGAAGTAGCAATATAGTAAAGCATATGACCAAGACTAGCGGGAACATGATCCCTGTTGCCACCAAGACAGAAAGCATTTTCACGAACAATTTCTTCCAAAGTTTTAATGTTATCAGTCATTTCTTTGGTTAAGAATTGATTTTCTTCAACAAAAGTTTTGACTCCTTTATGGGTTCGAGTGATGGGTGAGGTTCGTGGTTTTTGAATAAAAGATTTGATCTCACTTGGAGTAGGAGGAGTGGTGGAGTATTTTCCATGCTTAGGGGTGCTCTTGGCTAGAGCATCAAGGCTCCATTCATCAGTGAATGAGCAATGCCCTTCGGTGGGAACTCTGAGGTTTCGAGCAAACTCAGGAAGAGGATGGGAGAAAAGTTTGTCTTCAATTATGAATTGAACATGAAGTTCAAATTCGAAGTCGGCGCTCAAACTAAGTTGACTATAAAACTCAAAAACGAAACGAGGAACAATTTGCTCATTAATTTTGAAAAGACAATCAAGTTTAGCGAGTCCATGCATAGCATTGAGATAGTTTATGTTTTCAAAGTTTAGAAAACCTACTCGCCCCTCATGAATTTAACGAGTTCTACGTTGGAAATTGTGTGAAAGTAGAGGAGTATATTGATTAGAAAGTATAGGAATATACTTGCGAGTTCGTTGATGATCGATACAGGTGGGTTTAGGCCTTTTTTCACCTATAAAGAAATACATATTTAGCAAAATTCTTATATGATGCAAAATGAAATTGTGATTATCTTGACCAATTTTATGTGCTTGAACCAAACATTATTTTTATTTCAATAAGTTCAAAAATCATATTAATTTCGAAAACCTTGATCAATTTCGTTGCATGGTTGAGAAAACGTTTTTGATATGTATTAACAATGCATGATTATGTTTTTGTTATGTTCCTAAACATGATTAACAACAACACATTCGAATTGGGGATTATCATATCTTTGACATATTTCAAAACCCACTTAATTGACCAATTCTTACATCTAGGTGAGTGTTATTAGTAGTACATTGTTTAGATTTAGTGTTAATTATAGTTAATTCCATAAGGAATTGAAAATCCCCAATTTTAGATTTCATGCTCTAATGAACCTTAATTTAGACTTAAGGAAAAGCTAGATGAAATTGACTTACAATTGATGATTAAGATGCAAGAGTGATTGATGATCTTTGAATTTGAAACCTTTAATTTTAGTTTTAGTGTAGTAATTAAGGATTTGGGTGTGTTGGTTAGTTTTCATTGTTGTTGTAGTAAGAGAGGATAGTTTCGGTTTTGTTTTTCTGGGAATACAAGAAAAACGGGGTATCAAGTGAAAAACATTGACGGTCCTTTATCTATAAGGGACCGTCAAGGGGACCGTTGCTAATTGGCGGACCGTCGGCAGTGGAAGGTTTTTGAGAGATAGAAAATTTTGACTGGTTTGCCAATTTTTAGTTTTTAGAAAGGGTGTTTTGTTGAGGACTTTCAAAAACAAGAATTTAGAAATCTAGACACGAAATACAAGAAACAGAGGAGACACAATATGCACAAGTAGTCTAAAGGAATGGCTATTGGGGAGAATCGTGACAGAAGAAGTAGAAGAGATATGGCAATCAAATACGAGACTTGCATCGGGTAGGGTAGAAATCAATCATGCCTATGGCAAGAAGAGAAAGGGATAAAAGTCGTAGACGAGAAATATAGAAGAGAAGAGATGTCGAGGAAATTAAAAGTGTGCGTCTTCCATAGTGATTGATAGACGAGAGTAGTCAGCTGTTGATAATGGCTGTGGTAAGACCATTATTTCCAAATATTTGCTTGGATCCCAAAGAGGATAAGCATTTAGACATAAGGTCTAATTCTACAATTTTATATATCACAACTATTAACACTTAATCATCATGTAGCACATAAGCATATAGCAAGCAAACAAATAACAAATAAGCACGTAGTAGATAGGCATATAGCAAACAAGATAGTCGAGGTTTTAAGAAAGCGTACCTTTGCTGCTAGCTATTCCTAAGGATACGTTACCGTGAGAGGTTTTGTGCATGATGCAAGATTTAAGTATTGATGAATCTTCACACGTGCGAAGAGAATATGGACGTACATTCATATTCATTATTTGCTTCCCTCGTGCATCTAAAGACATAACTTGCAAGAAAACTTGGTACCCAGTTTCAAGAATTAGTATTGAAATGCATTTAAATGGGTAAAGTGTAAGATTAGTAATGAAATGGTTCGGATAAAGGTAAAACAGGGTCAACCCCAGATGAACGGTAAAGTATAACTCACGTATGTAGTATAACATTATAGGTAAGACTAGGTCATATCTACAGGGACTTAGTTCGTTCAACTAAGTAGTAGATGATTAGATTAAGCAAAACAATATTTCACTAAATTAAAAAACAAGGTAATGATGTAAATTCAACAATAAGGAAATGGGATTGCTTGGATAGCTTATATAATTCAGTGGTAATGCTTATGCTAGATCTCAGTTTGATAATGATAGGAGTCACAACTTACAACTAGCCATTTTTGTCAAAAGATTTTAGAAATGAAGCTGAGCGATATTTACGTGAATTGGAGTAGACAACTAGTAAGCGTACAACGCATGGACTACTAATGTAATATTGTAATATTTGTCTTATGTTTGCCATATATAAACCCCTCAAGACTTCACTTGAGAGGTGTGAGTGTGTAAGCTTATCTTTCATAATAAACTATCTTTATTTCACTTCACCTTCTCTCTACTTTCTCTCTCTAAAAACTATCATGGATTTCATATACTTTGATCAACTTAGACCTCCCGAACCACATTAATAATTGTATATTTTCGATCCTACAATTGGTATCGGAGCTCATGGTGTTGTTATATCATTGGTTTTTGTGGTTCGTATCTTTTTACAAGTTTTATACTCGATTTTTTGTAAAAAGTTGCTTATTTTCTTGTTTTTCTTGGGTTTTAGCACTTCTTTGTTTACAAATAAGCGTTAGACACCTTGTAGAACAAAAAAGTTTCAAGCTTTTTGGTTAAAAATTGATTTCAAAATTTCGTACTTGCTTTCGAGAATACAAAAAAATTTCACAAAAGTCATCAAGTTTGCTACTTTCTTCAAAAGTTGGTGTTTTTAAGGCTAGAAGTACAAGAATCTTGAAATACAAAGTTCATTTGGGTGTGCTTTATGCAAAATCAAAATCTGCCAAAAAATTTTGAGAACACAATTATACTAATTTTCGAGAATACTCCCTGTTGATCCTGAAGTGTTGTCGTTGCTTACTCGGTGTTTCCCTTGCTTGTATGAGTGAGAAAACACTTCAACTCGTGGTATACTCTCTAAATTGTATAATTTAGAAAGTTTTGGGTGATAATTTTATCGAGAACACATTCTAGATAATTTTATCGAGAACACATTCTAGATAATTTTATCGAGAACACTTCTAGATAATTTTATCGAGAACACTTCTAACTAACTTTATCGAGAACACATTCTAGATAATTTTATCGAGAACACATTCTAGATAATTTTATCGAGAACACTTCTAGATAATTTTATCGAGAACACTTCTAGATAATTTTTCTGGGTCAATATTTTCGAAAATTTTTCTTGGTGCATATTTTCGAATTTTTTTCTAAGACAAAATTTTTTAAAAAATTTTGGTGGACAAAGTTTCAAAAACTCAGAAAGTTACGGAAAATGAAATTTTGTTGACTTCGTGCACCTTAAAGTTGACTTTTGACGTCTAAACTTCAAACGGCTAAAGTTTCAATCAATATCAAATGTGACTACGGGGATTATTTATTTATTACTTATTTGAGCTTGATGTGACGTTTCACGGGTGCGTGTACTTAGCATCTCAAGATTTAGGGGTTGGTTGGATGCAAGACTTTTGAAGATCCTTGTTTGAGCATTTATAGAATAGTGATTAAGACTTGGACATCTAGTTATGTGTGAGATCTATAAACGCATAAGTTGGTTCTCAATGCTCACAATAGCTATCACTTTAAGGAGTTACATTGTAGTGCTCAGTGTCACAAAAAGTTGTGGATTGTTCAAGAGGCGGATATATAGTAACGGATGGATGGATGGGTATATGCCACTACCTATATTGTAAGGAATAACGTTGTTGTGTTCTAAATATAGGTTCTTAATCAGGATAGTACAAGCGTAAGTCACAAGTCTGGAGAATTTTACTTCATTCTCAAGTTTGTCATATCGGGTTGTCTCCATACGTGGTCACTAACTATTAGCCAGTGGAAGTGAAAAGAGGTTTGATAAGAGGTTGATCCGAGGAGAATTGTAGAGAGAATAGTTATTGACATCCACTCATGGGGTATTGATTTGTATGTTGCTTCCACTTGATATTTCTATGTACAGCATATTTATGATGATTCCGAAAGATCATCATCATCCTGGAGGGAGAAATGTGTACATCGGGGCTTTTATTGAAGATCTAGAAGCATTCTAAGTGAGTTGAAGATGTTGATATGATGCTCCCCAAACAAACCTGTGAAGAAGTTACAGATTATCAGTCTATGATCCATTTTCCGCTGTGCATGACAAGATAAGAGACTGAAGATAATTTGGGCATAATTCAGAGAAACTTCTTCTAAAAGCATAAAGGTAATATCAAACGGGTTGTCAATTTGGGAGGGAGCATGTAAAAGTAAAGGGCTTACTAATTGGGAGGGAGAAATAACCCAATTAGATTAGTACATGATTTGTTTGTAAGTAAAGAAATATTGTTAGGGATATTTATGAAGATAAAGAGCTATGAAGACTTCCTCAGCATTGCTGCACTTAGTTTGATTGTTTTATTTTACTTGTTAGGAATCATTGTAACCAATTCACGTATATCTCCAGCTAGAGGGAGATTGTTAGAAATGAAGCTGAGCGATATTTACGTGAATTGTAGTAGACAACTAGTATGCGTATAACGCATGGACTACTAATGTAATTGGTGAGTGCTTATTCACTCACCATTTTATGGCCAAATACCGACCCAAAATGACTTATTTGAGCTAACAAATGCCAAGAAAACACTTGTTTCTATGTTGTGAACATGCAGGTACGGATTAATCACAAAATGACGAAAAATCACACGAATACCGGAAAAACGGGCACGAGAGTGGGAGATGGTCAGAAAGTCAAGCTGTGAATCTAAGTTGAGCTTATTGAGTCTTCAGAGATTTATACTTGTGCATAAGTGATCCTTGTGAGAAGTTTGAAGAAAGTGCAGATTTAGTCCCTATACTTTCCAAAGTTTACATATCTAGACCCTCATGATAATTTTCAAGTTAAACCAAAATCAACCCTCCAAGAATCAGAGAAAGTCAATATTAGCACTTGGAATACAAGTGTGGAAAATTACAGCTTTGGTCCCTAGGATTTTCAAGATTACAAATTTGGTCCTAAATATTAGTACTAAAAATCCTAAACCACTAATAAACCATACCTGATCCAATAATTAAATCCAATTCCACCTCTAACCCAAAATAACCAAAGGCCCAATCCACCCTATCCCTTGACCCAAGCCCACACACCATGGTCAAATTAATAAAAACCGGGTCAAGGTCAAACTTTAGTCAAAATAAATAAAAAAATTATTCACCCCGCTTCCCATTTTTCCCCCAAAACTATTTTACCCAGAATCTCCATGAACCCTAACTTTTCACCGTACGAAATTAACCACAATTAAGGGTTAATCCGTCAAATCAACATGCTTCTAGAAGAGTCAGAAGTGTCAGCATGTGTCAGGATGTCTAAAGAAGCACAAGATTTGCTACGTGGCAGAAGACTATTGGCAGAGACGCGTCATGGGGAATGATCTAAGGGCTATCATGAGTGGCCAATGATGGGATAATGATCAAAGGGCTATGAGGTGATGTAAACTAACACAAGCTCACACGGATTACCAGCTTGGCAATCCGTAAGCTCTCCTCACTCACCTCCTATAAATAGAGGTCATTGTAAGCTTAGATAGTGTGTAGTAAGTAGGTAATGAAATGCTGTCAAATTTTCTTTTGAATGTAATTTAGATTAGTGAATGTAATTTTACTTTGAAGTTTTAATAAGAAGTGCTTATTTTCATTTAATTTCAGCTTGTTATTCAAATATTCTAGCTTATTCTGTTATAATCCTGCTTATTTTAGTTACAACTAGTTTAATTTTACTACTTTAGTATAATTTCTTATTCAAATTTTTATCAGATATAAAAAAATATAAATAAGAAAAATAAATAAAAATCATAATAAAAAAAATAAAAATAAATAAGTTTACATATTAGTTACTAAAGTTACAGTGAGCTTATTTTCCTTTTTGGATATTCCATTTGAGCTTCTTAGCTTATTAGTGGAACTTTTTGAGTCATTCAATCACAGTCAAAGAATCAGATAATTAGCAGCTGAGGAGTTGGATAAGCTGAGACAGAAAGTTGATGAACTCAGCCTATCCTAGAGATAGGCTTCTGTGAATCCCCTCTGTTCTAGCTGAGGGGAAATACCTTGGTAAATCTCATTTTGATTTCTTTAGTGTTAGATCTGATTTTATAGTTAATTGTTTTGTAGTTTAGTTTATTGTAGTAGCTGATTTGTTTTTGATTGATATTTTTTAGTTTTATATAGTTGTTTGTTTAGCTGAGATTGATCATTAATTGTTGGAGAATAGTTCATTGAATCTGTTTGTGCTAATATTAGTAGAGCTATGGAAGTTGCTATTTAGATTGAGTAACTGTCATTTTGTTTGGATCTGATTACTGATATTTGTAGATCTGAGTGTAGTTTGGATTTGTTCTGTATCACTGTTACATTGGAACTCATTACTGTGTTAGTTGCACAATTGAATGTTGAGATTGGTTTGATTGTTGATTTGTGAATACTGATGCATCTGTTACATTTGGAATCAGTATAATTGGTTTAGTATCACATTGTGGATCTGAGTTTACATTAATTCTGAGTTGAGATTTGCTGATTTAATCACTTTTACATAAGAACTGGCTTAACTGTCTAGCTAAGGGGTGTTTGGATCTACATATCAGTGAGTGTGGTTGTTGTTTGATTACTGTCACTTGAGCACACATAGGTTTAACTAGTATAGATATAGTAGTTTAAATCATAAAATAGTAGTGTAGTTTATATATAGTCAAAATAATTGTTCTCATCTTTAACTGATAGTCATAGTTTAAACCAGCTAGTGTAATTGAGTTAATAGTTACATTCTAATTAGATATAGCTTGTATTAGATTAATTGTAGCTTAATACAAATAATTAGAAGTAGATTTGAACTGCTAAACTTCATTTAAGTCAAAATAGGTTTGAAATCAAAAAAGTCAAATAGCCTTTGTACTCAGTTTTAGTCATTACTTTGTGATCATTTGTAGGATTAAATATTTGTTGAAAATCATTTTGGACTATTGTTTTGAAAAGCTCAGTACTCAGAGAATTCATATCAAAAAGAAATTTCAAATTTGGGATTTGTTTGCTTATTTGAAAAGCTACTTGAAGTGGACTGTTGAGACTAATAGCTATTTGAATATTTTGAGCCTGAATATGTTCATCTGAGCTTATACCTGTGTTGTGTGATTGTTTCTGTGCGTCATTTGAGCAATTTTAGTATAGAGTTTAACCAAATTGTTTCTGTGATTGCTTGTTCCATATCTGCTTATCACTTTGAGCTTATCATTTTAGCTTATTGCTTATTATTGGTGAAATTGTGGAATTGAGTGATTGATTTGTGATTTGATTGCTGTCCTGGGTATGCATCAGTGAAGTATAAGTGTTGTTTATCACACATTTGCTTCTATTTCTGCTTATTCTTTATCTGCTCATAGTCTGTGAGCTTATTTTTAGCTTATTGCTATTGAATTGAGCATCTGTTGATAATCTGAGTTTCTATTTGATCATTTCTTGCATTCATTGAGTAAAATACATATAATTTAGTCTGTGTTTTTAGTTTCAATAAAATTTTATCACAAATGCTTATTAATAAGCACTTGTGATAAGCAGTTTTCCTTAAATAAGCATTTTTACTATTCAAATTCATTTCAATTTTTTTATCTAAGTTCTTTTTAATATTTTAGAATTTCTGGAATTTTTCCAGATTTTTCTAAACATTTTTACTATTTTTCTTATTTTCTTTTGATTTTATTCAATTTTTAAATCATTTTTAAATACCAAAAATCAATAAAAAATCAGAAAATGTTGTGAAAAATATAAAAATATTTTTAGAAATTCTTTTATAATATTTTAGAATTCTTAGAATTTAATTTTCATTTTTCCAATTTACTTTTCTATTTTTCTTAATTTTTAATTCATTTAAAAATTCCAAAAATCAATTTTAATTCATAGAAAATAAATAAAAACTCAAAAAAATATTTTTCTTTTTCTTAAAATTCTTTTTATCAGTTCAAGAATTTTAGAAAATATTTTCAAGTTTATAGGATCATTTTTCAATAAAAGCCGCGTTTTAAATATTGCGGTTGCATTTCCGTTTTTAAGTTTTTGATTTTGGTGCATTGTTAGCTTGTACTATTTGCATATTTCATAATTGTTTGTGATTAATTGAATTACTTGATTGCTATTTTCACTTTCTCACTTTTCATTTCACGATTTCACGAATCGATATTCTCGATTCCATACGCCTTCGTTGGGAAACGACTCGGGTGATCCGTATTTTTCGCGGATCACTTCGATACTATAATATATATATATTATAATTGGTTTTCACACGAATAAAATTTTGGCGCCGCTGCCGGGGAAGGCCGAAGTGAATTTTTTAATATCGTTTTTTAAAAATCGTGTTTTGTTAAGCCTTCGTCTACTTTGTATATATATCTCTATAAAAATTGAAAAATTCAAAACACTTTTCCTAAAGTGTTTACAAAATACCAAAAAAAAAATAATAATAAAAGTTACGGCATCGACTCGACCGAAAGGAAGGGCGTTGTAAACCAAAAAAGTCTCACAATATAACGAAAACGTAATTTAGTTGTTTATCAGACTATTTCAATTACTACAACCGAATAAGCGGGAAATACGGATAGCTAAGACATTAAATTGTTAGCTGAAGAGAGATCCATTCTTCTCTCTCGTCCCGTCGCGCGTGGTTTTGAAAGAAACGGTTTTCAATTAACATTACGTTTTAAGAAAAGAAAAACAAAAGAAACAAAAAGTTTTTGTGAAAAAATATAAAAAACAAAATGATTTTCCTTTTTCTTTTTCTTTTCTTTTTAATTTTGCTTTTGGTGTATGCACACCCGCTCTTCTTTTGAGAGTCTTATATCACCTTTGTCAAATCCCGAAAGGGTAATACGACACACACACCGTGTCCATTTCCTTAACGTTGAGGAAATGGATCCGAATAATCAACACCCTCCGGTGGGTGGTGATGAAAACCAACACATGCCGGCTCCCGATCTCCGAACGATGGAGGAGCTGTGCCAACCCACGATGCATGGTAGAGGTGGCCCGATTGCCCCTCTAAATATTGAGGCTACGGATTTTGGACTTAAGCACCACATGATACAACAAGTCCAAAATTCATGCCAATTTCACGGACTACCGGGTGACGATGCAAATAAGCATCTCGATAAGTTTCTAACCGTCACCCAAAATATGAAGCAAAACGGGGTCTCCGATGACGCCCTCCGTCTCTCTCTCTTCCCCTATTCTCTTACGCATCATGCCACTGCGTGGTTTAATAGCCTTCCCAGGAACTCGATTCATACTTTCAATGAAATGGTTTCCAAGTTCCTGGCGAAGTATTTTCCACCATCGATGGTGACGAAATTGAGGAATGATATTAGCAATTATCGACAACTCCCCGATGAGTCTTTGTTTGAGGCTTGGGAACGTTACAAGCTTGCCATTGATCGTTGTCCGAACCATAATATGCTTCTCGTCACAATAATTGATACGCTTTATAATGGATTGACTTTACGACATAGGGACACGATCAATGCTGCAGCTGGTGGTACTTTCATGAAACGTCGTCCCGAGGATTGCTACGAGCTAATCGAGAATATGACGGCCCATTACAACTATTGGGATTCCTCAGCCGAGAGGAATGAGCCAATAAGATCGACTGCGACTCTGAACTCTTCTTCTTCTAACCCCGAGCTAGCCGTCTTGAATAAGAAACTTGACGATTTGTCGACGGCTATGCTAAGAATGTACCAAATGATGCCGAATCAAGTCAAAAACACACAAGTTAATATGGTCAATATCGTTTGTGAAACTTGTGGTGGTCCACATCCGTACTATGAGTGTCTGACGACCGGCTCTTTTGCTCAAGAGAACGTGTATGCTGCGCATATGGGTGGCAACGGTTACCCACCTCTTCAAGGAGACCGTAATCTTCTCAACTACCGTTCGAGCCATTTTCAAGGACCACCCGGGTTTAATCAACCTAAGCAAGTGAATCAGAATAACAATGTGCAAAACCGTAATCATCAATTCAATAACAATCAAAATCACAACCGCGGAAATAATGGTTTTCAAGGACAAAATCAGAATTTTCAACAAAATCAAAACCGGGGAAATTATCACCAAGGCCCGTCTCAAGGGAACAATTTTCAAAACAATGGGAATTTTCAGAATAATAATCATGGAAATCAAAACAATGGCAATTTTCAAAACCGTGGGCAAAATTTCAATAATCAAAATCAAACTGCTATTCCAAATCCGTCGCCCATGGAAGAGTTGATTAAACAATTGATTCAAGGTCAACAAGCTTTAATTGCTAAACAAGATGAAACAACGAAATTGTTTGCGACTCAAATCAATGATATCAACAAGCGTTTAAATGATCGACCCTCGGGCTCTGGAACGTTGCCAAGCAACACGATCGCTAACCCGAGGGGCGATGTAAAAGCGATCATAACAAGGAGTGGTGTTACTTATGATAGACTGACGGCTCCAACTACCTCTTCTTCTCTACCTCCCAAGGTAGTCGCCCATGAACCCGAGGTGACAACGGATACGGAAATTCCTATTGATAATGGAAGGACCGAAGACATCCAACCTCCGGTGGTCCCGACGTTTAAAGGAAAGGAAAAGGTTGTTAATGATAATGAAAATGAAACACCGGTTAAAACAAAGTTGCCATATCCGTCACGCTTAAACGAACAAAAGCACCGCGAGAAGGATAAAAACCAAATGGAGAAATTTTATCAGATTTTTCAAGAGTTACACTTTGATATAAGTCTCGCGGATGCTATACTTTTGATGCCCAAATTTGCTTCGATGCTAAAAGGTTTTTTGAATAATAAAGAAATGCTTTTTGAAATGTCAAGGACTCAAATGAACAAGAATTGCTCAGCGGTTCTTCTTAAAAAGCTACCCGAAAAGCTTGAAGACCCTGGCAAGTTTCTAATACCGTTTTCGGGTATGGTTCAATGCTTTGCCTTGGCCGATCTTGGTGCTAGCATTAACCTTATGCCAATGTCGATATGGAAAAAGTTGTCTCTTCCTAACTTGACACCGACGCTTATGACCCTCGAGCTTGCCGACCGATCTACGTCTCGTCCAATTGGCATAGCTGAGGATATTTTTGTCAATGTTGGGAAATTTCATTTCCCAGCGGATTTTGTGGTTGTTGATTTCGATGCCGATCCACGGGTTCCTCTCATTCTCGGGAGAGGTTTCCTAAGGACCGGTCGTGCTTTAATTGATGTTTATGACGAGGAGATTACTTTACGTGTTGGAAATGAAGCCGTCACTTTTAACCTTGATCAAACCGCGAGATACTCCTCCGATTACGATGTTTCTTCCGTCAATCGAATCGATGTTATTGATGAACTTACGGAGGAGTATGCTCAAGAATTTCTTGGTTTTACCGATAATGCTTCGAGTGGCAATCCCACTCCTTCTTTTGAACCGATCGTCTCCGATTCTTCCCCTTCCCTCACTCCGTTTGAGGGAAGTGATCTCGCTTGGGAAGAAATCAATGCTTGTCTTGCAAATGAATCATTTTCACCAGAAATTGATAATAATAACTTTGATCCGGAGGGGGACATTTTGTTAATTGAGAAACTGTTAAATGAAAAACCGATTGTTTCTTCCCCTCCGGTAGACTTAAAAATGGCAGACGTAAAAGAAGTTAAGCCGTCTATTGAGAATCCTCCGGAGCTCGAGCTCAAGGATTTGCCTCCTCATCTCGAATACGCATACTTGGAAAAAAAATGATAAATTACCGGTTATAATATCAAAAGGCCTAAAAGATGAGGAGAAGACACGACTCTTAGATGTGCTTCGGAAGCATAAAAATGCGATTGCTTGGCAAATATCCGACATTAAGGGAATCGACCCTCGATTTTGTACTCATAAGATTCTTCTTGAGGATAATCACAAAGCTTCTGTCCAACAATAACGACGGGTTAATCCACAAATCCACGAAGTGATCAAAAAGGAAGTTATTAAACTCCTTGACGCTGGAATGATTTATCCGATCTCGGATAGTTCATGGGTTAGCCCGGTTCATTGTGTGCCAAAGAAGGGCGGAATCACTGTTGTGAAGAATGACGATAATGAGCTTATACCGACTCGACTTGTGACCGGATGGAGAGTTTGTATCGACTACCACAAGTTGAATGATGCGACACGTAAAGACCATTTCCCGCTCCCTTTTATGGACCAAATGCTTGAACGTTTAGCAGGAAATGAGTTCTATTGTTTTCTCGATGGCTTTTCTGGGTACTTTCAAATTCCCATTGATCCCCAGGATCAAGAAAAGACCACTTTTACTTGCCCGTATGGAACGTTTGCCTATCGTAGAATGCCCTTTGGCTTATGTAACGCTCCAGGCAAGTTTCAACGGTGTATGATGGCCATTTTCTCCGATATGATTGAAAAAACCATGGAAGTGTTCATGGACGACTTCTCCGTCTATGGAAATTCTTTCGACTCTTGCCTCTCCCATTTGGAAAGTATGCTAATTCGGTGTGAAAACACTAATTTAGTTCTAAATTGGGAGAAGTGCCACTTCATGGTTAAAGATGGAATAGTCCTCGGCCATAAGATATCCAAATCTGGGATTGAGGTGGATCGGGCAAAAGTCGACGTCATTGCTAAGTTACCTCACCCGACTACCGTCAAAGGAATCCTAAGTTTCCTTGGTCATGCTGGCTTTTACCGACGTTTTATTCAAGATTTCTCCAAAATAGCCCGGCCTCTGACCCACCTTTTAGAAAAAGATGCTCCGTTTAACTTCACGAATGAATGCATCGATGCATTTAATGTTTTAAAGAAGAAGTTAACGGAGGCACCAATCTTAGTTGCCCCCGATTGGAACTTACCATTTGAGCTAATGTGTGATGCAAGTGATTATGCCATTGGTTCAGTTCTGGGGCAACGTAAGAACAAGTATTTTCAGCCTATACACTATGCAAGCAAGACCATGAATGACGCCCAACATCACTACACAACTACTGAAAAGGAAATGTTAGCGGTTGTCTATGCTTTTGAGAAATTTAGGTCTTATTTGCTACTTAAAAAATGCATAGTGTATACGGACCACTCAGCCCTAAAGTACTTAATGGCGAAGCAAGATGCTAAGCCACGTTTAATGCGGTGGGTTCTTTTGCTCCAAGAATTTAATGTCGAAATACGAGACAAGAAAGGAGCTGAGAATCTTGCTGCTGATCACCTTTCACGACTTGAGAACCCCCATCAAAGTGTTCTCGAGAAAAAGGAAATTAATGATGCTTTTCCTCTCGAGACACTTGGGAGTGTGACGAAAACTGACCAAAGTACCCCATGGTTCGCCGATTTTGCAAATTACCATGCGGGGAATTTCATTAGGAAAGGGATGTCGTCCCAGCAAAAGAAGAAATTCTTTAAAGATGTCCAACATTATTTTTGGGACGACCCCTACTTGTTCAAAGTCTGTGCGGATCAAGTGATCCGGCGGTGTGTTCACGGTACGGAAGCTGTTGAAATTCTTAAGGCATGCCATAGTGGACCCACGGGGGGACATCATGGTGCCAACTTCACCGCTAAGAAGGTTTTCGATTCCGGCTTTTATTGACTGACGATATATTGGGATGCTCATGAATTGGTGAAAACATGTGATTCTTGCCAACGTCAAGGGAAAATTTCTCAAAAATTTGAAATGCCGCAAAATGCGATTCAAGTTTGTGAGATTTTTGACGTTTGGGGCATCGATTTCATGGGGCCATTCCCGTCATCTAGAGGGAACAAATACATTCTCGTGGCCGTCGATTACTTATCAAAATGGGTTGAAGCGAAGGCGCGCCGCTCCCCACTAATGACGCCCGAGTTGTTGTTAAGTTTTTAAAGAGTCTCTTTGCCCGATTTGGTGCACCTCGAGCCATTATAAGCGATCGTGAGACCCATTTTTGCAATGATCAATTTGCCAAAGTTATGCTTAAATATGGTGTCACACATCGTCTTTCCACGGCTTATCATCCACAAACGAGTGCTCAAGTTGAGGTCTCAAATCGTGGTTTAAAACGTATACTTGAAAGGACAGTAGGAGAGCACCGTGCCTCTTGGGCCAACAAATTAGACGATGCACATTGGGCTTTCCGGACCGCTTACAAAACCCCCATTGGGTGTACACCATATAAGCTGGTTTACGGGAAAGTTTGTCATTTGCCCATTGAACTAGACCACAAGGCCTACTGGGCCTTAAAACATGCTAACTTTGACTTGCAAACCGCGGGTGATCACCGAAAAATTCAATTGAATGAGTTAGTCGAACTCCGTGATCAAGCTTACGAGAATTCTTTGATTTATAAAGAGAAAACAAAAAGAATCCATGATACCAAGATCAAAGACCGTGTTTTTAACGTTGGTGATCAACTGCTACTTTTTAACTCTCGTTTAAAGATATTCTCGGGTAAGCTTAAAACCCGTTGGTCTGGACCATTCACAATAACCCAAGTTTTCCTTTACGGTACCATTGAGTTAGCTCAACAAGATGGTCCCAACTTTAAGGTGAATGGTCACCGATTGAAACACTATTTTGGAGGGGATGTACCAACTATGGTAGTCCCGGATCTCCAAACTTTCCCCAAGGACAATTAAATTCGGGGATCGAGTCAAGCTACGTGACTCGAAAATCAAAAACAAAGCGCTTCGTGGGTGGCAACCCATGCCTATCCAATTTCATCTTCTTATTTTCTATTTTCTAACGAATAACGTGAGGAGGGGGTGCCTCTTCTACTCTTGAGTTCCGTAGTTGTTTGTGATGTTTGTTAGGATTGTCCGCGATTTATGATGACTCTCGTGCTCGTTATCTTCTCTCCGCTTGAGTTTCATTCATCGGTGCTACTTGGAAATCCTATATCCGTGAATCTTATCGACTAACGTTTTCTTTGGCATAATTAATAAACGGCCTAGAATTTTGTTAGGATTACCTTACCCGAAAAACATTGAGGACAATGTTTCATTCTAGTCTGGGGGAGGGTGAATCTTCGATTTGATTTTTGACCTTGCATTTTTCACATGTCGTATACTCTTGCAACTCCGTTTTTCCACCAAAAATAATATATAAAAAATAAATAAATAAAATAAAATAAAAAAATTGAAAAATTGAAAATTTCAAAAATTTTGATGAAAATGTCATGAAAAAGCATTAAAAAAATGAGAAAAAGTTGAAAAAAGTTGTGCAAAAATATAATAAAGTTTGAATAAGTGTTTTGACACATTGTTGACTTTCTTACTGGCGAGAGTAGGAATAAATATTTTGACTTGACCGGGCGTGTTGAGCCCTAGCTTGTTCCCTTAACCAATGATAATCATATAAGCTTGTGCTAGTCTTGTACACCAGGAGCTATAAAATGCGAATTCTTTCTTAAGAATCTGCAAGTTCCCGCACTTGACTTTATACATGCGCAGCTTAAAAGCTTTCGCTAGTCTTTTACATCAGGAGCTAGAAAACGCGAATTCTTCTTCTAGAATTTGCAAGTTTCCATATATGACTTCATATATGCGTGGCTGATTATCGGCTAAGTATTCGCGGATTTCATTATTTGGAATCTTAAATTGCGAAGAGCGAGAAATGATAGAGTTTATTTAGAAGTTAGATGCTAAACGTGGAGTAGTGGTTCTCTTTAGAGCTCATGAGAGGTACTTGTGGCTTTTTACTCCCATCAGATACGTCACCAATATATAATAGATGTTCTAGGTTAATTAGTGGTATTTCGGTTTGAATAATATTTAGTTCTTTGTTTTCTTAAGAGAATTTTTGCTTTAGAAGTTGGGTACATATCAAGGAACATCAAAAATAAGAGCAAAAAGTGAAAAAATCAAAAGTCAAAAGTTGATTATCTATGTGGTTTTGGAGCTACCCGATAAGCTTCCATTGATGTATGAGAAAAAAGTGAAGAAAGAAAGAAAAAAGTGAAAAGTATGAAAAATATGAGAAAAGTGAAAAAAGTGAAAAATGAAGAAAAGTGAAAGTTGAAAGTTGTATCGAATAAGAGCTTATGTATAAATAAGTTGTTGGCGCGTGAGGTGCATGTGTTTGATTAGTAATCAATTACATGAGGTGTACGTGTAGTACTCCGCAACTTATATTTCTGATATTGTATGTACCCAAAATTCCTTGATGTGGACCGAATTTCTATTGCAGTGGTTCTTAAGAGAAAATGAATAACTACTTATCGTTTTAACTTAGGTATCACTATCGGACTAAAAATTATTGAAACGAGAATGTATGAAGCAATTCATTTCTCAAAAAAATAAAATATTGAGATACAAAACCTAGGAAATGGGAGTAAGAAGTTTCCACAAGTAATTGTTATGAGTAGTGTTAGCATCTAATTTGTAAATAAGCTGTGATCTCGTTTGTACGCTTAGTTTGGGGACTTGTGAAAAATCAAGGATGACGATTTTTATCCGTATGGTCGCTTCTTAAATAGAAGTGTTTCTACTCGTTAACCCTAATAATTATTGCAAGATAATGAAAGTTCAACAAACCGTCACAAGTATGAAGTGAGAAAAGTACAAAAATAGAAGTGAAAGTGAAATAAAGGAATAAAAGGAAAATTTTGGTAAACGGAGCGTTTGCGGGAATAAATGATTTTATAACTTCTTTTGAACCTCCTTGTTACTTTACAAAGTTAGTAGGAAGAGTTTTGAAATTATTTATCCCAAAAGCGTGAATTGATCACATTGCGTGAGGACACGACAATATCTTAGTCTGGGGATTTTGGTGAGTGCTTATTTACTCACCATTTTATGGCCAAATACCGACCCAAAATGACTTATTTGAGCTAACAAATGCCAAGAAAACACTTGTTTCTATGTTGTGAACATGCAGGTACGGATTAATCACAAAATGACAAAAAATCACACGAATGCCGGAAAAACGGGCACGAGAGTGGGAGATGGTCAGAAAGTCAAGCTGTGAATCTAAGTTGAGCTTATTGAGTCTTCAGAGATTTATACTTGTGCATAAGTGATCCTTGTGAGAAGTTTGAAGAAAGTGCAGATTTAGTCCCTATACTTTCCAAAGTTTACATATCTGGACCCTCATGATAATTTTCAAGTTAAACCAAAATCAACCCTCCAAGAATCAAAGAAAGTCAATATTAGCCCCTGGAATACAAGTTTGGAAAATTACAGCTTTGGTCCCTAGGATTTTCAAGATTACAAATTTGGTCCTAAATATTAGTACTAAAAATCCTAAACCACTAATAAACCATACCTGATCCAATAATTAAATCCAATTCCACCTCTAACCAAAAATAACCAAAGGCCCAATACACCCTATCCCTTGACCCGAGCCCACACACCATGGTCAAATTAATAAAAACCGGGTCAAGGTCAAATTTTAGTCAAAATAAAAAAAAAAATTATTCACCCCGCGTCCGATTTTTCCCCCAAAACTATTTTACCCAGAATCTCCATGAACCCTAACTTTTCACCGTACGAAATTAACCACAATTAAGGGTTAATCCGTCAAATCAACATGCTCCTAGAAGAGTCAGAAGTGTCAGCATGTGTCAGGATGTCTAAAGAAGCACAAGATTTGCTACGTGGCAGAAGACTATTTGCAGAGACGCGTCATGGGGAATGATCTAAGGGCTATCATGAGTGGCCAATGATGGGATAATGATCAAAGGGCTATGAGGTGATGTAAACTAACACAAGCTCACACGGATTGCCAGCTTGGCAATCCGTAAGCTCTCCTCACTCACCTCCTATAAATAGAGGTCATTGTAAGCTTAGATAGTGTGTAGTTAGTAGGTAATGAAATGCTGCCAAATTTCCTTTTGAATGTAATTTAGATTAGTGAATGTAATTTTACTTTGAAGTTTTAATAAGAAGTGCTTATTTTCATTTAATTTCAGCTTGTTATTCAAATATTCTAGCTTATTCTGTTATAATCCTGCTTATTTTAGTTACAACTAGTTTAATTTTACTACTTTAGTATAATTTCTTATTCAATTTTTTATCAGATATAAAAAAATATAAATAAGAAAAATAAATAAAAATCATAATAAAAAAATAAAAATAAATAAGTTTACATATTAGTTACTAAAGCTTACAGTGAGCTTATTTTCCTATTTGAATATTCCATTTGAGCTTCTTAGCTTATTAGTGGAACTTTTTGAGTCATTCAATCACAGTCAAAGAATCAGATAACTAGCAACTGAGGAGTTGGATAAGCTGAGATAGAAAGTTGATGAACTCAGCCTATCCTAGAGATAGGCTTCTGTGAATCCCCTCTGTTCTAGCTGAGGGGAAATACCTTAGTAAATCTCATTTTAATTTCTTTAGTGTTAGATCTGATTTTATAGTTAATTGTTTTGTAGTTTAGTTTATTGTAGTAGCTGATTTGTTTTTGATTGATATTTTTTAGTTTTATATAGTTGTTTGTTTAGCTGAGATTGATCATTAATTGTTGGAGAATAGTTCATTGAATCTGTTTGTGCTAATATTAGTAGAGCTATATAAGTTGCTATTTAGATTGAGTAACTGTCATTTTGTTTGGATCTGATTACTGAGATTTGTAGATCTGAGTGTAGTTTGGATTTGTTCTGTATCACTGTTACATTGGAACTCATTACTGTGTTAGTTGCACAATTGAATGTTGAGATTGGTTTGATTGTTGATTTGTGAATACTGATGCATCTGTTACATTTGGAATCAGTATAATTGGTTTAGTATCACATTGTGGATCTGAGTTTACATTAATTCTGAGTTGAGATTTTCTGATTTAATCACTTTTACATAAGAACTGGCTTAACTGTCTAGCTAAGGGGTGTTTGGATCTACATATCAGTGAGTGTGGTTGTTGTTTGATTACTGTCACTTGAGCACACATAGGTTTAACTAGTATAGATATAGTAGTTTAAATCATAAAATAGTAGTGTAGTTTATGTATAGTCAAAATAATTGTTCTCAGCTTTAACTGATAGTCATAGTTTAAACCAGCTAGTGTAATTGAGTTAATAGTTACATTCTAATTAGATATAGCTTGTATTAGATTAATTGTAGCTTAATACAAATAATTAGAAGTAGATTTGAACTGCTAAACTTCATTTAAGTCAAAATAGGTTTGAAATCGAAAAAGTCAAATAGCCTTTATACTCAGTTTTAGTCATTACTTTGTGATCATTTGTAGGATTAAATATTTGTTGAAAATCATTTTGGACTATTGTTTTGAAAAGCTCAGTACTCAGAGAATTCATATCAAAAAGAAATTTCAAATTTGGGATTTGTTTGCTTATTTGAAAAGCTACTTGAAGTGGACTGTTGAGACTAATAGCTATTTGAATATTTTGAGCCTGTATATGTTCATCTGAGCTTATACATGTGTTGTGTGATTGTTTCTGTGTGTCATTTGAGCAATTTTAGTATAGAGTTTAACCAAATTTTTCTGTGATTGCTTGTTCCATATTTGCTTATCACTTTGAGCTTATCATTTTAGCTTATTGCTTATTATTGGTGAAATTGTGGAATTGAGTGATTGATTTGTGATTTGATTGCTGTCCTAGGTATGCATCAGTGAATTATAAGTGTTGTTTATCACACCTTTGCTTCTATTTCTGCTTGTTCTTTATCTGCTCATAGTCTGTGAGCTTATTTTTAGCTTATTGCTATTGAATTGAGCATCTGTTGATAATCTGAGTTTCTATTTGATCATTTCTTGCATTCATTGAGTAAAATACATATAATTTAGTCTGTGTTTTTAGTTTCAATAAAATTTTATCACAAGTGCTTATTAATAAGCACTTGTGATAAGCAGTTTTCCTTAAATAAGCATTTTTACTATTCAAATTCATTTCAAATTTTTTATCTGAGTTCTTTTTAATATTTTAGAATTTCTGGAATTTTTCCAGATTTTTCTAAACATTTTTACTATTTTTCTTATCTTCTTTTGATTTTATTCAATTTTTAAATCATTTTTAAATACCAAAAATCAATAAAAGATCAGAAAATGTTGTGAAAAATACAAAAATATTTTTAGAAATTCTTTTATAATATGTTAGAATTCTTAGAATTTAATTTTCATTTTTCCAATTTATTTTTCTATTTTTCTTAATTTTTAATTCATTTAAAAATTTCAAAAATCAATTTTAATTCATAGAAAATAAATAAAAACTCAAAAAAATATTTTTCTTTTTCTTAAAATTCTTTTTATCAGTTTAAGATTTTTAGAAAATATTTTCAAGTTTATAGGATCATTTTTCAATAAAAGTCGCGTTATAAATATTGCGGTTGCATTTCCGTTTTTACGTTTTTGATTTTGGTGCATTGTTAGCTTGTACTCTTTGCATATTTCATAATTGTTTGTGATTAATTGAATTACTTGATTGCTATTTTCACTTTCTCACTTTTCATTTCACGATTTCACGAATCGATATTCTCGATTCCATTCGCCTTCGTTGGGAAACGACTCGGGTGATCCGTATTTTTCGCAGATCACTTCGATACTATAATATATATATTATAATTGGTTTTCACACGAATCAGTAATATTGTAATAGTTGTCTTATGTTTGCCCTATATAAACCCCTCAAGACTTCACTTGAGAGGTGTGAGTGTGTAAGCTTATCTTTCATAATAAACTATCTTTATTTCACTTCACCTTCTCTCTACTTTTTCTCTCTAAAAACTATCATGGATTTCATATACTTTGATCAACCTCGACCTCCCGAACCACATGAATCATAGTCTTTTCGGTCCTACAAAAGAGCAAGTTCACAAGTAGTTAGGTTCAATTCAAGATTTGTGTTTATCTAACCATGTGATTTCTCAGAGGATTAGTATTATATATAAAGTCTAGATTATTACCAATTCTCCTAAGCGGATTTCTCCAACCAAAGGCTAAAAATGCATAGACAAGCTTTTATAATTGCATATAACAAATTGGTTCTTTCAACCTTATTCAACAGGTTATACTCAATCAGAAGTGACAAATAAACGTAGCAAGATTTAAGATATAATAGATCACTACATAAACATGAAACTGATAGAGATCAAAGCATAATTATAAAATCACTTTATTATATTTACTAGTCCAAGCAATTACAAAAGGTTTAGTCTCTCATGGCTAATGAGTACATGATTACAGAAGTAATAGAAAAGCAAATAAGAGACATACGGATTTAGAATGATCAATGGATTACGCAACTGTCACAAGCAATATAAAGTTCTATAACCACAACCTATAGTACAGTTGCTTTTTTTTTTTTTTTTTTTTTTGAACGGCTGAAAGGTTGAATATATAAACTAGCAAGAAGCTAGAAAATTACAAAAAAGGATTACAAAGCCATTGAGACCAGTTATGGACTTTTCTACGTCTAAATTTAAGCCAAGTAAAAGAAACTAAACGAATAGAATCGAAAAGATCACATTTCCTCATGGGACAAGAATGAAATGTGATGGAGTTTCTATACTTCCATAGGATCCAAAGCGTAGAAGCAACTATAACAAGCATACGATCTTTCTTGGCATTTGAACCCGGTAAAGCGTTAACCTACAAAGTATAATCTTCAAAAGAATGCATCGCTTGATCCGATAAGTTGCACCAAATACGAATTAAACGCCAAACATTAGAGGCCACATCGCAAGAAAAAAAACATGCTCATTCGACTCGACATGCCGATTGCATATCGGGCAAAGGATTGAAGCAATGTCTAAACCACGTTTGGAAAGGTTAAGGCGATGTGGTAAACGATCCAACCGAAATCTCCATATAAAGATGTTAACTTTTCTTGGGAGGCATTTATTCCATCTAGTTTCCATGTTTAAAGAAGGAAGAAGATGATGATCTATGTAGGAGCGTGTGGAGCTCACCGTGAATAAACCATCAGAATCAATAGACCACGCCCATCTATCCGGGCTAGAGGCGAGCATAGTATGTTGCACCTATGAAAGAAGAGAGTGTAACATAGATTCAGTTCTTCCCGAAGAAATGGGTTTTCTCCATTGCCAAGACCAGTCACCATCAATTAGCCTATCACTGAGAAGGCAGTCTTCTTTTAAATCTAAATGAAATAATCTGTTATACCTTACTTTCAGTGGCTCATCTCCAATCCAAAGGTCCTTCCAAAAACGAATAGTCGATCCAGAACCTATAGGGCATTTCAATACGTCTTTTGGGATGAGGTTGCGTGAATGTAAATAGTTGGAAGAACCTACAATATCAGCCCATAAACCTTGCTTGTAACAGCCATTTCCATCATAACCAGCTTTAAGGCCATGAATTGATTTTATAAGCTTGACCCATAATTGGTTTCGTTGATTCACAAAGCCTTGACTCATCTGGTACTTCTGCACTTATTAAGGAAGGACTTTAGTGATAATTATTGGAGAGTGGAGAGCTTCAAATGCCTGCAATGGGGATATTTAAATAGCCTTCTGATAGGCAAAGTACGACGTACTTTGATTGCAAGTACCGCGCACTTTGTTATTAACTTGGCGCCAAAGTTTCATAAATGCAGAGGAAGTATGGCACACATATAACTCAAAACCGGCGTACTTTTATTAATAACTACCTCTAACTTTCTTGACCGATCAGACAAGTGAAGCGCACTTGTAAGAGAAACCGGCATACTTCGATTATGTCTTGCACTTATTTGTAGAATTTATTTGACGCAAGCTTTATTTGCTGAGATACTTGTATTCTTTTGCGTCTCTTGCTTAATACTATCTTTAAGTAAACCTTATTTTATGCTGGTAAGTATCGAAAGTACACAAGAAATACAAGAAATGATAATAAAATGTATAATAATACGCCCGTAAATATGTATAAATAAGGTGTCATCAAAGATCCAGTTAAAGCCCAAAAGCATTAACAAAAAATTAGTTTTGAAGATCGAGTTAGAGCCCAAGAACCTTAAGAAAGAATGTAATTCTGGAAATCTAGTTAGAGCCAAAGAGTCTTCACAAAAGATAAATTATGGAAATCCAGTTAGAGCCAAAGAGCCATAGATTAATTTTGAAAATCCAGTTAGAGCCCAAAGAGCCTTATCAAAAGATAAATTCTTGAAATCCAGTTATAGCCCAAGTGCCGTAACAAAAGAATAATTCTGGAAATCTAGTTAGAGCCCGAGAGCTTTAACAAAAAATTAATTCTGTAAATCCAGTTAAAGCCGAGAGCTTTAACAAAACATTAGTTCTGGAAAATTCAGTTAGAGCACAAAAGCCTTAACAAAAAAATTTCTAGAAATCCAGTAAGATCACAAGAGCCTTCACAAAAAAAATTCTTGAAATCCAGTTAGAGAGCAAGTGTCTTAAGAAAAAATTTATTCGGGAAATCCAGTTAGATTCCAAGAACCTTGAAAAAAAATTAATTCTAGCAATCCAGTTATAGTCCAAGAGCCTTAATAAAAAAATTAACTATGGAAACACAGTTAGAGCCCAAGAGCCTTAAATAGAATTCTAGAAATCCAGTTAGAACCCTACAGCCTTAACAAAAAATTAATTCTGGAAATCCATTTAGAGCCAAAAAGCCTTAACAAAAAATTAATTCTGGAATTCTAGTTAGAGCCCAAGAGCCTTAACAAAAAATTAATTTTGGAAACTCAGGTAGATCCTAAGAGCCTTTAAAAAATTAATTCTTGAAATCTAGTTAGAGCCCAAGAGCATTAACAAAAAATTAATTCTAAAAATCCAATTAAAGCCTAATAGCCTTAACAAAAAAAATATATAATTCTTGAAATCCAGTTTGATCCCAATAGCCTTAACAAAAACTTAATTTAGGAAATCCCGTTAGACTCAAAGAGCCTTACTAAACAATTAATATTAGAAATCCAGTTAGATCCCAAGAGGCGTTACAAAAAATTAGTTCAGGAAATCCAGTTAGGGCCCAAGAGCCTTAATAAAAAATTAATTATGAAAATCCAGTTAGAGCCCAGAGCCTTAGAAAAAAATTAATTCTGGAAATATAGTTAGAGCCCAAGAGGCTTAATCACAAGGAAAACGAAACCCAAGATTTGCTTTAAAATTTTAATTCTAGAAATACGGTTTGATCCCAATAGCCTTAACAAAAACTTAATTTAGGAAATATCGTTAGACTCAAAGAGCCTTAATAAAAAATTAATACTAGAAATCCAGTTGGATCCCAAGAGGCGTTACAAAAAATTAGTTCTGGAAATCCAGTTAGGGCCCAAGAGCCTTAACAAAAAAATTAATTCTGGATCCAGTTAGAGCCCAGAGCCTTAGAAAAAAATTAATTCTAGAAATCTAGTTAGAGCCCAGGAGGCTTAACAAAAATTTAATTCTGGAAATACAGTTAGAGCACAAGAGCCATAGCAAAAACTTAATTCTGGAAATCCAGTTAGATCCCAATAGCCTTAACAAAAAATTTATTCAGGAAATCAAGTTAAAGCTTAATAGCCTTAACAAAAAATTAATTCTAAAAATCCAGTTAGAGCCCTATAGCCTTAACAAAAAATTAATTCTGGAATTCCGGTTAGAGCCCGATATCCTTAACAAAAAATTACATTTGGAAATTTATTTAGATCCAAAAAGCCTTTAAAAAAAATTAGTTCTGGAAATCCAGTTAGAGCCAAAGAGCCTTAACAAAAGATAAATTCTTGAAATCTAGTTAACAAAAGAATAGTTATGGAAATCTAGTTAGAGACCAATAGCCTTAACGAAAAGGTAATTCTGGAAATCCAGTTAGAGTGCGAGAGTTTTAACAAAAAATTAGTTCTGGAAATTCAGTTAGAGACCAAGAGCCTTAACAACAACAACAACAACAACAACAAAAAAAAAAAAAAAAAAAAAAAAAAAAAAAAAAAAAAAAAAAAAAAATCTGGAAATCCAATTTGATCGCAAAAGCCTTAGCAAAAAAAATAATTCTTGAAATCCAGTTAGAGCCCAAGTACTTTAAGAAAAAATTTATTGTCGAAAACCAGTTAGATTCTAAGAGCCTTGACACAAAAATAAATTTTGGCAATCCTGGTTAGAGTCCAAGAGCCTTAACAAAAGATTAGTTATGGAAATACAGTTTGAGCCCAAGAGCCTTAAAAAAATTGATTCTGGAAATCCTGTTAGAGCCCAATAGCCTTAACAAAAAATTAATTCTGGAAATCAAGTTAGAGCCCTACAATCTTAACAAAAAAATAATTCTCGAAATCCACTTAGTGACCAAGAGCCTTAACGAAAAATTAATTCTTAAATTCTAGTTAGATCCCAAGAGCCTTAAAAAAATTTAATTATGGAAAATCGAATTAAAGCCTAGAGCCTAAACAAAAAATAATTCATGAAATCAAGTTGAGCCAAAGAGCATTAACAAAAAATTAATTCTATAAATCTAGTTAGATCTCAAGAGCTTAATAATAATAATAATAATAATAATAATAATAATAATAATAATAATAATAATAATAATAATAATAATAATAATAATAATAATAATAATAATAGTAGTAATAATAATAATAATAATAATAATAATAATAATAATAATAATAATAATAATAATAATAATAATTCTTCAAATCCAATTAGAACCCAAGTGCCTTAAGAAAAAATTTATTCTGGAAATCAAGTTAGACTCTAAGAGCTGTGACAAAAAATATATTCTGGCAATCCAGTTAAATTACAAGAGTCTTTACAAAGTAAAAATTATGGAAACTCGGTTAGAGCCCAAGAGCCTTAACAAAAAATTAATTCTGGAAATCCATTTAGAGACATAGAGCCTTAACAAAATATTAATTCTAGAAATCCAGTTAGAGCCGTAGAGTCTAAACCAAAAATTAAATCTGGAAATCCAGTTAGAGCCCCAGAGCCTTAACAAAAATTTAATTCTGGAAATCCAGTTAGAGCCCAAGAACCTTAATAAAAAATTAATTCTGGAAATCCGGTTAGAGCCCAAGAACCTTAACAAAAAATTAATTCTGGAAATCCGGTTAGAGCCCAAGAGCATTAACAAAAAATTAATTCTAAAAATCCAGTTAGTGCGCAAGAGCTTTATCAATAAATTAATTCTGGATATCCAGTTAGAGCCCAAACGCCTTAATAAAATTTAATTATGGAAATCCAGTTAGAGCCCTACTGCCTTAACAAAAAATTAAATCTGGAAATACAGTTAGAGCCAAAGAGGCTTAACAAAAATCTAATTCTGGAAATCTAGTTAGAGCCCTATAGCCTTAACAAAAAATTAAATCTTGAAACCCTGTTAGAGCCCTAGAGCCATAACAAAAAATTAAATCTAGAAATCCAGTTAGAGACCAAGAGCCTTAAAAAAATTAATTATGAGAATCCAATTAGAGACCAAGAGCCTTAGCAAAAAAATAAATCTAGAAATCAAGTTATAGCCCAAGAGCCTAAACAAGAAAAACATTTTGGAAATCCAGTTAGAGCCTTAGAGCATTAAAAAAATTAATTTTGGAAATCCAGTTAGAGCCCAAGAACCTGAACAAAAAATTGATTCTGGAAATCCAGTCAGAGCGCAAGAGCTTTAACAATAAATAAATTCTGGAAATCCATTTAGAGCCCCAGAGCCTTAACAAAAAAATAATAATTCTAGAAATCCAGTTAGAGCCCTAGTGCCTTAACAAAAAATTAAATCTGGAAATCCAGCTAGAGCCCAAGAGCCTTAACAAAAATTTAATTATGGAAATCCAGTTAGAGACCAAGAGCCTTAGCAAAAAATTAATTCTGGAATTACAGTTAGAGCCTAGAGTCTTAGCCAAAAATTAATTTTGGAAATCCAGTTAGAGCACATGAGGCTTAACAAAAATTTAATTATGGAAAAACAGTCAGAGCCCAAGAGCTTTAGCAAAAAAATAATTCGAGAAATCCAGTCAGAGTCCAAGAGCTTTAACAAAAAATTTATTCTAAAAATCCAGCTAGAGCCCAAGAGTCTTAATAAAATATTAATTATGGAAATCAAGATAAAGCCCAAGAGCCTTAAGAAATAAAGAAATTCTGGAAGTCCATTTAGAGCCCATGAGTCTTAACAAAAAGTAAATCTGGAAGTCCAGTTAGAGACCAAGAGCCTTAAAAAAATATTAATTCTGGAAATCCAGTTAGAGCTCAAGAGTTTTAACAAAAAAACTAATTATAGAAATCCAGTAAGAGCCCAAGATCCTTAACAAAAATTAATATTGAAAATCCAGTTAGAGACTAAAAGCCTTAACAAAAAAAATTAATTCTAGAGATCCAGTTAAACCCCAAAAAGCCTTAACGAAAATTTAATTATAGAGAGCCCAAAGAGCCTTAACAAAAGATAAATTTTGGAAATCCAATTAGAGCCCAAGAGCCTTAACAAAAGATTAACTCTGGAAATCCCATTAGAGCCAAAGAGCCTTAACAAGTGATTAATTTTTGAAATCCAATTATAGCCCAAGTGCCTTAACAAAAGAATAATAATGGAAATCCAGTTAGAGCCCAAATGACTTAACAAAACATTTATTCTGGAAATCCAGTCAAACACAAGATCTTTGACAAAAAATGAGTTCTAGAAATCCAGTTAGAACCAAGGAGCCTTAATAAAAAATAATTGTGGAAATCCAGTTAGATCCCAAGAGCTTTAGGCGAAAAAAAAATCTTTAATTCCAATTAGAGCCCAAGTGCCTTAAGAAAAAATCTATTCTGGAAATATAGTTAGACTGAAAGAGCCTTGACAAAAAATATATTCTGGCAATCCAGTTAGAATACAAGAGCATTTACAAAGTATAAACTGTGGAAACTCAGTTAGAGAGCAAGAGCCTTAACAAAAGATTAATTCTGGAAATCCAGTTAGAGCCCTAGAGCTAGCCTTAACAAAAATTAAATCTGGAAATCCAGTAGAGCCTAAGAGCCTTAATAAAAAAAATTAATTCTGGAAATCCAGTTAGAGACCAAGAGCCTTAGAAAAAAAATTAATTATGGAAATACAGTTACAACCCAAGAGCTTTAACAAAAGCATTTTGGAAATCCAGTTAGAGCCCAAGAGCATTAACAAAAAATTAATTCTGGAAATCCAGTTAAAGCCAAAGAACCTTAACAAAAATTAATTATGGAAATCCAGTAAAAGGTCAAGAGCCCTAACAAAAAATTAATTCTGAAAATCCAGTTAGAGTGCAAGAGCTTTAATAATAAATTAATTTTGGAAATCCATTAGAGCCCATGAGACTTAGAAAAAAAAAATCTTGAAAAAATACATTCTAGAAATCTAGTTAGATCCCAAGAGCCTTGACAAAAAATTAATTTTGGGAATCAAGTTAGATCCAAAGAGCCTTTACAAAGTATAAATTCTGGATATCCAGTTAAAGCCCAAAAGCCCTAACAAAAAATTAATTCTGGAAAGCCAGTTATAGCCCAAGGGCCTTAACAAAAAATTAATTATGGAAATCCAATTATAGCCCAAGAACATTAACACAAATTTAATTATGGAAATCCATTTAAAGTCAAGAAATTTAGCAAAAAATTAATTCTGGAAATCAACTAACAGCCCAAGAGCCTTAACAAAAAAACAAAAAAACAAAAAAAAAAAAAAAAAAAAAAAAAAAAAAAAAAAACATTTTGGAAACCCTGTTAGACCCCAAGAGCCTTAACTAAAAAGAGAATATGAAAGATCAAATAATCAAAGTTGTATTTGGAAAATTGATTGGTGTCTTATTACGCAGTTCCATAGTTAGTTTTCATATCATCGTTTTGTAATTTTGTTGCATAACAATAACCCATGGGCAACAAACACCCGCGGGCAAGGGCATGGGTAGAAAATTGTACCCATTGGTGGGTGGCGGATGGGTAACAGGTGAGAAAAAAACTACGTAGGCGGGTGATGGGTCGAGGTACTCGTTCCCATTGTCCACGGGTGCCATCCCTACCCATACCTCACCACGTACACAAAAGCAAACTTAACATTCTAGATCTACAAAATGGATTCCAAAGGCCACTCTTCTGGGTCCAAGAACACGAACGAGCCAGTGTAAATATCGCCGACCACAATTGCATGGAAACAAAATAAGGCATGGAAACAAAATAAGGCAACGATACATAAGAACGAGGAGATTAAGATCAAATAGGAGTCCCAACAAGTATGGGACAGCTAGTCGAACAAGTGATGGGTGGATGGTCGATAAATAAGGTGGTGCATGTATCGATAACTAGCTCTATCTATATATTTACTAGTTGAATAAATACCAGTTTAATTATATATTTAACGTGTGCAGTATTATGTCTTTTGATGTTCATGAATGAATTCCGATGCTTGTTCTTCATGTACGTACAATAATATATATGCTATATATATTCTACTAGCCGAATACCTGCACAAAGCGAAAGTGTATAATGGCAAATAATTATATATGCAAACTTGTGGTCTTGGTGTGACCCTTAATGCAAGACTTACGGGTTCAATTTGTAGTTATTACAAGAAAAAAGTTTATGAGTTATAAACGAAAGTTAATAAAAGTTTAAGGATTTGAGGTTAAACAATATTTAAGTTTTCTTACCATAATTAAGTTTTTCTTAAATTTCAAGATTCAAGAAAAAGGATACACCCTTTATATATAGCATAGATTTGGATATTTGAAATTTTGATGATGGTTTTTTTCAGATCCGTTATTTTGGTTAGGTTTTTTCACTTTGGATATCCGAAATTTTGGATAATAGTTTTATATATCCGAATATACAAATATCTATAATTTTCAGAAAACTTTTTATATGAGTTCCAAATTGACATTTTCTAAAACCTAACTTTTTGATAAATTAAGATCAAATTTTTGGATATCCGAATACATATATTTTTTAATACCCACAACCTAAATTATGAAATTCTAGAAATTAAGTTGAATATTTTGTTGAAATAATTGTAAGATGGTATATCGACTACATTGTTTTCCCACACTGAAGATATTGTTTATTGATACGATATTTATAATGCAACTACATCAAGAAACCCTAATGGACCACAAACCCACAAGTCGGGCTTGGGCCGAATGTCCCTTCTAACACTGCCCCGCAGTCCGAGCGGCAAAATCGTGAAAGCTCGAACTGGAGTAGAAAACACAAAACATGAAATTGTAACTAATAGCAAGCAAGCAGACATATGAGTCTTTGAGATCGACGACAATTCTTCACCATTGATGTGCTTTTGGACATCAAAAAAATTCCAAGCTGTCTAAAAACTCAGCAGATAAAGTATGCGATACGATGAAAAGAATTTGTCGCTTAACCAATGATGCGCATTAGGACATAAAAAAGGTTGCACAAGGAATCTTGAAGAAGTAACCGCATACGTAAAAGTGATACCAATTGTCGAGCGTGAACTTCTTTTTTTTTTTTTTTTGAACAGTAGGTTCCAAATAAAAACCATAGACTATTAAACAAACGACAAATACAATCAACATGGCTCAGACAGTAAATTCCATATTAATTCAACCATCCCATTACAGACAACCAAAATCATTATGTAACCTACGGCAAACAACAGGCACACAACCAAATGATTAAACAGTCTTTTTTTTAAAGGAAGAGGAATGATTGTCATGTGCTTTTAGACAGCATGAACACGATCAGATCGTGTTTGAAAGAAGGGGGATAAGAGGAGAAAATACTAAGGAGACATGATGGTGATTACTGTTAGTCATTATGACGGTATATGATGAGAGGAGCTGTAGCAGCGAATGTTATGATGGTAGACAAGATGCGGCAGTAGGTTGAAGGTTATGAGGAGCTCTAGTATCGTTTGTCATTATAACGATGATGTAGTAGTAGAGATGGTGAGGGTGAAGGTGTCGTGATAAAAGAGGGTGTTGTTTACTATGCGCAGCAGAGGAAGACAAAGTAGGGAATGTAAGATGGTATATCGACTACATTGTTTTCCCACACTGAAGATATTGTTTATTGATACGATATTTATAATGCAACTACATCAAACCCTAATGGACCACAAACCCACAAGTCGGGCTTGGGCCGAATGTCCCTTCTAACAATAATAAGATTGCATAACATGTATATAAAGATGAGATGTGCAAACATATGTGAAATAAACAAAATTAACTTTATGAATTTATTGTAGTATTTGCTAAATAAACATCTGTTACAAATATCTAATACACGTGTCTCTTAGCTTTTGAACTTTGGTGATTACTTGTATCAAAACTAATATGTATATTTCTTATTAATCTGATGAATATTAGTATGGGGGGTTGGGGGGGGGTTTCAGTTTTTTCTGCCTTTTGGTTTTTGGTTTTAATTTTGATTTTGTTACTTTCCCCTAATATTTATGAACATATTTGCACACATAAGAGCTAGTTATCATTTAATGATTACACCAAATCGGAAAATTCATCTATATATAGAGCTAGTAATTAGTATTAGTTCTACACCCATACCTTACCACGTACACAAAAGCAAACTTAGCATTCTAGCTCTACAAAATGGATTCAAAAGGTCACTCTTCTGGGTCCAATAACACAAATGAACCAGTGTAAATATCGCCGACCACAATTACAAGGAAACAAAAGAAGGCAAAAATATATAGAGAAACGAGGATATTAAGATCAAACAGGAGTCCCAACAAATATGGGATAGAAAGCTGAACAAGTGATGGATGGATGATTGATAAATAAGGTGGTGCATGTATCGATGGCTAGCTCTATCTATAATATTTACTAGTTGAATAAATAACTATGTTTATGTACTCACCAGTTTAATTAAATATTTAACGTGTGCAGTATTATGTCTTTTGATGTTCATGAATGAATTCCGATGCTTGTTTTTCATGCAAATACAATAATATATATGCTATCTATATTCTGCTAGACAAATACACGCGCAAAGCCACGGTGTATAATGGCATATACTTATACATGCGAACTTGTGGTTTTGGTGTGACCCTTAATGCAAGACTTACATGTTCAATTTGTAATTATTGCGAGAAAAAAAGTTTATAAGTTATAAATGAAAAATATTAAAAATTTGAGTATTTGGGATTAAACAATATTTAAGTTTTTTTTTAAAAAAATTCAAGATTCAAGAAAAAGTGATACACTCTTTATATATAGTATAGATATAGATAATGATTTCCTTTGTTAACTGTACTCATGGTCTTATAACAACAAATAGTATAAGCGAAAATCCATGATTATTAAGTATTATGTACAAGTACCATGACTCCAGTTAACTACAAACCTTGTAAAATGTTCAAAGTAATGACTTTTTAAAGCTTCTTAAGAACTGTACAACAACATGAAATTTTCATCTATTGAAAGACACGATGAAATGATATTAAGCTCTTGTAACGCTCACTACAAAGAACATGAGGTATATAAGTTGTATTAGTTAAACTTTCGAGTTTTGACTTACTTACAATTCTTGTTATGGATTTGGAAGTAAAGTAGTGTCATCATTACCTCATATTACATTAATGTGTATACGCTTATTATATATGGCTAATGATTTGCACACTCCAATTTATTATTTGCACACTCTAATACGTGCATTCACCAGTTGTACGTTTGTTTTATGCTACTTTACTGGTTTGTATATTTGAGTGTGCAAATAACGAATGAGAGTTGCCCTGGGCAACAAGCGTATAGCCAAACGCATGATGACACGTGTCCTTCAGTTACCCAAAAATTACAAAAGTTGCCCAAAAAACACAAAAGCTGCCCCAAAAAATGACACTTGTCATCATGCGGGTGGCTATACACTTGTTGCCCAGGGCAACCCGGGCTAAAACGAGAATATTTCAAAATCGGGCTAAATATGCCTAGACCCGGGGCAACCGGGTTATTTTCCTATTTATCCCTTTTAAAAATGTTTGCAAATGCATTCTTTTTTACGTCCAAGATTTGGATTTGTTTCCTTAAATTAAACCGCCAATCATTTTCGTGTTTGTGCAAAGAATCGAAGGCTGCATTCTCGATTCAACTGATGATTACCTCATGAAAGTGAGAAATAAGAAAAAGAAAACTTAATACAACATAATTGGTACATCTCACATAATACATGTGTTTGTAAATTTGTGTTTATAAAAATTGTATGAGTCTAGCATTACTCTCTTTTAAAAATGTTTTGATTGGACAAATAGTCTTGCCACATCATGTCTGATTTTTCTTTTCTTTTTTCTTTTTATTTTTAAATCTCTTGTGGATATAACATTTCTTTTTTATTTTTGCATCTTTCAGGGGTTCCTATATCAATATTACGTGATGTTGCTTATTGTCACTCTCATCGAGTGGTGCATAGAGACCTAAAGCAATGAACTTTGCAACAATAGTTTAAACCTTCGTGTGTGTACATTTCAGAAAATGACAAAAGATGCACTGTTTAGTGTAGGGGTGTTCATGGTACTGGAACCGTTCCGAACCAGAATCGTCCCGAAAGAACCGAGAACCGAAAATATGGAAAAAGTGGAACCAAGAACCGTCCCAAGTTCTTCGGTACGGTACTCAGTTCCAGTACGGGAATCTCGGGTAATTCCCACAAGAACCTAAGTGTTTAAATAATTTATTTTTTCGTCATCGATCATTCATAAAGACATGTTAATAATGTTATAACAATACAAATACACACGGTATTTAACTAATGTACATGATTAAATATTGTATACCTAATAACAACATATATACTTGATTTAGTTATTTAGTATACTTGATTAAATATTGCGCATCACATTGAATCGAAAAGCATGAAGTACACCAACACCAACATTTTTATATAATATAACATGCATTCATACTTCTAACCCATTATACTCGTTAACTACAGATTCGTCATTCGTCACATATTGCATTATATAATTCACTTGATTTTTCTATTACTATAGGTAAGTATCAAATTTACGATAATAATCTCAAGATAAACATACTTTCATGTTAATAAATGATGATGATGATCTTTGAATGGATTAAAAGTTTGGGTTTTAATTTTATTATGTGTTTTTAAGTTTTAGATTTTTTATGTTACAGTTTAATAATGAGTAGGTTTTATTTATTTATTTATTTGTTTATTTTCTCCTTAAAATGCTATACGCATTACACAATGTCTCAAATAAACCCTATAAAATTTTATATTTTTAAAGTAGTCGGTTCTTTCGTGAAAGAACCGGAACCGGATGGTTCCGACCCGAACCGTCCCGAGAACCTAAAATTTGGAATTTTAGGAACCAAGAACCGTACAATAGTTCTAGTATATGGTTCGGTTCCGATACGGTACCAGTACGATTCCTCGATTCTTTTTGACACCCTAGTTTAGTGAATAGTACATTTCTTGAGAAGTGTATATCTATACTACACAATAGACGTAAAAGAAAAACTCATATTCTTGAAAATGAAAAATTAAGAAAACTAAATATTGAAACACTCAACTTGATGTGAAAAAAAAAAAAAAAAAAAAAAAAAAAAAAAAAAAAAAAAAAAGACCATCAACTTTTATTCTTATTTTTGTTTATAACTAATAATCATATTATTTTCATTCAGTTTAATCCATCAAATTCTTAAACTATATTATTTTTTGTTTATGACACATAAACTTTTTTTTATCACTACAACTATCTTCCGCTCTAAAATCCCGTTGTTATTTACGGGTACTTGTCTAAAATTAAATAAATCAAATTTAAATTAAATTAAAAAAAAAAAGTTACAAACTAAATCAACTAGACGAAGAAAGATATCTTTACTTAAAATAAAAACAAAAATAAAATCACAAAAAAGATAATCACAAAAAGTTAAACCTTTTAATAAACCAATACTTAATCACCTTATTTAACCCCTTCGATAAATAAACAAACTTAAAAACAAAAAAAATATTTATTAGACTCCTTACTATAATATCTTCTGTTACATGATCATCACCAAAATCAAAATCAAAATAAAATCCCTGTTTTTTCTGAACTGAAAATTAAGATTTAAGAAACCAAGCCCAACCCATCTTTTTAACTATTATATATTTCCATCATCAGCAATATTAATCAAACACATACAAAGGTACAATCATCATCATCATGGTTTTTTAAGGTTAATATTAATATTGATATATTGTTTGTGTTAGTAAAAGTACTAATCTAAGTCAAATTATTTAAAGTTGGTTTATGTTTCTTCAGCAATACGTATCTTCAGTTTATTAATTTATTTATAATATGTCGGTATCATGCTTCACTGTGATTTTTTATATAAATATTTTTAATTAATGGGTTAGTTTTTATTGTTTAGATGATTCTTGTGCAAGTGTTTTATGGTATGTAAGTGAGTGTTAATTTTGATATTGTTTATGTATGATCATAGTGTCTTATGTGGTCTTGATTATTATATTTATTGATTTTTTATATGATGATTGATGAATATAGTGGTTTTTTTATGTTATGGAAGTGTTTTTTTTTTTTTTTTTTTTTTTTTTTTTTGGGATAGATTAAATATGTCGCGCTTCGTTTAATGATGATTAAATACTTTTTTCAAGATTGCTATTTGGTTAATTTTGAGTAGGAATCAGTATATTTGTGAAAAAGTTGTTTTTGATGCAGTTAGACTAAATATAAGTGGGTGTTCGGAATTGCGTTTGCAAAACGGATTATGCGTTTGCAGAACATTGTTTTCTGAGAGATTATGTGTTTTTGATCACTTTTTTTTCATATTATTTTCCCATACAGTGTTTTTAATACGCAATAATCAGATACTAGTATTAAACAAAACGCAATCCCAAACACCCTCTAAGTTTGTTTGGAAAATTGGTTATTTTCTATAAAGTTAAGTTTAGTGGCTTGTTAATTAATGATACTTAATTCTTTTGTGAAAGTTTGATGGAAAATCGGGGACAAAAAAGATCAGAAACAGTTGACGAATTACCAGCTGATAAAAGAACTTGCAGTTCATTAGAATTCAGACCAAGTTCTTCTTCATCGGTGTCACCAATCGAAACCCCGACCACTTCCACAAACCACACACAAGAGCACGATATGGAAACATCTTCATCTGCTTCTGGCTCAGGTGGGTCCCACGAAGATAGAGATTCAACATACGGGTCGTGTGACTCTGATGAAATGGGTGATGGAGAGCATAGACGACAAAGGGAAGCAATACGTGAGATCCAAAGACAAAGGTCCGGTGATGCATCAAAGTTCAAAAACGTATTTAAAAACCTGAATGAAAAAAGTGACGAATCTACGCAACAGGCAGCTCTTCATGAACTTTGTGAACTATTATCGTTTTCTTCGGATAGTACTTTATCAAGTTTAATAGCTGATACATTGTCTCCGATTCTTATTAAATTGGCTGGGCATCAAAGTAACCCTGAGATAATGTTGTTGTCCATCAGAGCGATAACTTATTTATGTGATATTTATCCTCGTTCAGCGGCTTTTATCGTTAGACATGATGGTGTTTCGGTGCTTTGTAAGAGGTTGTTGGCTATCGAGTACGAGGATGTCGCTGAACAAGTATGTATTGAAACGCGAACCCTACTTTAGTGCAATCCAAATGCCACATTATTCTTTTGGTTTTAATACACGTGTTTTTGTTTTTTGATATATAGTGTTTGCTAGCATTAGAGAAAATATCGCGTGAACAACCACTTGCGTGTTTACGATCGGGTGCGATTACGGCGGTTCTTACTTATATTGATTTCTTTTCGACTAGTATTCAGGTGAGACTATAGGATTAAATAACTTTCTTGTTTTTGATCATATTTATAAAGTTAACTATTTGAGATTGATCCGGTTTTTTTTTCTTGAAATGAAAAAAAGAGGGTTGCACTATCGACGGTGGTAAACATATGTAAGAAGCTTCCATCTGAAGGTTCTTCGTCGTATATGGATGCGGTTCCATCATTGTGCAAACTGCTCCAATATGAAGATAATCAGGTATACACTTCTAGAGGATGTTTGCCTGTTTGGTACCTTATATATCAAGTGTTAGCTGGCTTACTGCATATTTTGAAAATAATAGAACACTTTGAAATGTTTGGATTGTTAAGTGCTTACTTGCTCATATTTATATGAAAATAAGCACTTCCAAATCAGCACATGGGCAAATGCTTATTCAAAATGCTTAGAAACCATAAGCACAAGCTAAAAGTATGCAATCCGATAAATTATTATGTTTGAGCATTTCTGTTGATGATTTTATGACATATTTTTGTTTTTTCAGCTTGTTGAACATGTTGCCAATTGCCTAATTAAAATAACGGAACAAGTACATCAACGTCCCAACATGCTAGATGAACTTTCAAAACACGGGTTGATTCATCAAGTCGCTCATCTCATCGACTTGAAAAGCCGCACCACTTTATCTCAGTCTGTTCATACTGTATGTATTTTAATTATATTTTTGTTTTCGTAACTTTTAATTTTTAGCATAACTTATTAACTGAATTTATATGCAGGGACTAATTGGGCTACTTGTTAAACTTGCTTCTGGTTCAATGATAGCTGTAGAGGCACTTTTTGATCTTAATATAAGTAGCATTTTGAAGGATATTCTATCAACATACGATATTTCACATGGAATGCCTTCCCCTCGGGCATTTGATGGTCAAGGCAACCAGGTTAAAAATCATACGTATTTCTATAAGCCAGTTTTACATATTTATAGTTGCTTGCAAGTGACGTATGTGTTATTTTTGATCAGGTGCATGAAGTTTTGAAGTTGTTGATCCAGCTTGTGCCTGTTGTAACCAGAAATCAAGATGTTCAGTTAGCAGAAGAAAAGGCAGCTTTTTTGACGAATAATCCCCGTCAGTTGCAGATGTTTGGGAATGATATGTTACCTGTCTTGATCCAGGTTTGTTGCTAATACTGTTCTTTGGATTTGTCGGTCTCGAGTGTGGACTGATTTTTGTAAAAGATAATGCATATTTTTTATTTTCTTACTATTTATATTATCAAGCAGGTTGTTGATTCTGGTGTTGATCTATCTATCTGTTATGGATGTCTGTCTGTTATCGACAAGTTACTTTATTACATCAGCTCTGATAAGCTTCTCGATTTGTTTAAGCAAACAAACATTTCAAGGTAAAATAATCTTTAACCTCAAAATCTTCTATCTAGAATTTGGATTACTCTTCTCGACCCTGACCGACCTTTGAGTTTAATATGGTTATGCTGCAGGTTTTTAGCTGGAGTGTTCACTAGGAAGGACCGACATGTACTAATGCTAGCCCTTAATATATCAGACACCATCCTTAAAAAAGACGGCGATATTTTCATGGAACCCTTTATAAAGGAAGGAGTTCTTTTCGCGATTGATGCACTTATATCTCCGGAAAAGGGTTCACAGTTCATGTTCTCAATGTTCAATGATATTCACTTATCAAACCCTTCAAGCCATAAACAGTGCTTATGCTATTCTTTCAACGTCATCCCGTCTTCAGAATCACAATCACAGAGTTGTAAGTTGGATAAAGATAGTGTTCAAACACTTGCAAAACACGTAAGAACATACTACTTTGACTTGAATTCGTCCACATCAGCAAACGGAACAACTGATATTCTTGAAAAGCTTAAAACTTTATCTGTTGAATTAGCTTCTGTGACTGATGGAATGGTTGAAGATGAGTATGATCAGGTCTTGAATCGAATCATGTCATGTCTTGACGGGGGAGATGTTATTTCTACTTTTGAATTTGTTGAAAGTGGAATTACCGAGTCGTTATTTAATTACTTATCTCCTGGTGAATGTTCTAGAAAGTCAAAGTCCGTCAGTAGTGGGTCAAAAAGTCATCCCTGCATTTCAGAGCAAAGATTGGAGACATTCGGGAGGTTATTTTGGTCAAAGTTTTCACTTGCGTCTTTTATTTCAAAACTACAAAGCGCGTTATCGTCGGTTGAAGATTTTCCGGTTTTCTTGAACGGTGTGTTTAAGCATAGAAGTTCATATGCTACTGTTCCAAATAGGCATGCCACCACATACCCGTGTTTGAAAGTTTTGTTTGAGAAAGGTGAAGGAGAGTCGACTTTAATTGACTACTCGGGTGATGCTCAAAATGTGGACCCATTTTCTGATTTTGATGCATTGGAAAAATACTTGTGGCCTAAAGTTTGTTCAAGCGATAATAAAGGGGTTGATGAAACCGGGTCTAACGGTCAATCATCGTCTGATACAAGTCAACAAAATCTTGTACAAACATCAGCTGAGTCAGCTAGTGGGAATGAGACTCATGACGTAAGTTCATCCTCAGATTATTTTTTTTTTGTTTGCATGTTGTATCAAATTCATTATGTTTTGAAGGACTCAGAGAGTGTGCGATTTAAATTTAGAACTTTTTTGAAAATGCACTAGCTATTAAGCTTAAGCTTGCAACACCCCCTTAATATTACATCAACGTTTTCAAAATGAATATAAAAGCACCACTTATAATTCTTTATTTTTTATATGGAGTTGGTGTTCTTGTTTCAGGACCCTATGGACTATGAACTGACTGCTACACAAAATGATAGTGACATTAGCACAAATGGTCAGCTATCCTTTTACCTTGAAGGAAAGCAGATTGACCGCACGTTGACTATATATCAAGCTATTCTTAAACACCACAAAGAAGAATACGACACAATCACCCACTCAACATTGTGGAGTCAGATACACAAAATAACCTACAAGAAGTCGTCCATATTTGATAAAAGTAGCTCCCCAGTTTCTGGTTGCCACACATGTCTGTTATCTGATTTTGGTTCATCAGTCAAAAAGTCAACTCCATGTCACAACATACTATTTTTGCTGAGAATATTGGAAGATGTCAACAGATTCAAGTTTCAAATTATGTCTCGTGGAAGAATATGCGAGTATGCTGAAGGTAGAATTAGTGAATTAGACGGTGTTAAACCAACAAGTGGGGGTATTTTGAAGAACGAGTTTGTGAATACTAGGTTGACCGAAAAACTAGAGCAGCAGATGCGGGACACGTTAGCTACCTCTGCAGGCGGCATGCCGTCATGGTGTGCACAATTAATGGCATCATGTCCGTTCTTGTTTAGTTTCGAAGCAAGATGCAAGTACTTTAAGCTGTCAGCATTAGGTAAGCATCAAGTTCAACATCAGGCTATATCACGGTCAAATTCGGATAGCGAAAACGAGTCTCCAAGGAGTCGGAAAAAGTTTCTTGTTTATAGAGATAGGGTTCTTGAATCAGCTACCAAAATGATGAATATGCATGCCAGTCAAAAAGTACTTGAAGTGAAGTATGATGATGAAGTTGGTACGGGTCTTGGCCCCACATTGGAGTTTTTTACACTTGTTAGTAATGAGTTTCAAAAACCGGGTCTTGGTATGTGGCGAGGAGACAATTTGCTGTCGAGTGTTTCACTACAAAGCTTAGGAAACCCGGATTCTGTTATTGGTGGATCTCCGTTTGGGCTCTTTCCTGGCCCATGGTGTCCTTCCGTTAGGGGTATAGATTTTTCAGAAGTGAGAAAAAAGTTTGTTCTTTTGGGTCAGATTGTGGCGAAGGCTCTTTATGATGGTCGGGTTTTGGATCTTCCCTTCACCAAAGCTTTCTATAAATTAGTGCTTGGACAGGTATGGTTCTTATCTTAGCACAAAAACCGGTCTGAACCGGTTATTAACTGGTTCGTTGTTCCATAGTGTAATGATTGATCTCATGTTACTTCCTTTTTAACTAAATTAACTAACTGTGTGACTTCAGGAACTTACTGTGTACGACATCCAATCATTTGACCCGGTTCTAGGCAAGACACTTATCGAGTTTCAGGCTCTTGTCGAAAGAAGAAAGTATCTGCAATCAGTTGGAGAAAGTTCAGCTGTTAATCTTGATCTGTGCTTTCGAGATACAAAAATCGAGGACTTACACTTGGATTTTACTCTTCCCGGCTATCCTGATTTCATTCTTGGTTCCGGGCCCAATAAAGAAATGGTTAGTAAATTATTGTTATTACTGTTATTTTATTTTATTTATTTATGATCTGTTGAACTAAAAGTATGTTTTCTTCAAATTTTCAGGTGAATACTACGAATTTGGGGGATTATATTGAACTTGTGGTTGATGCCACAATAAAATCTGGAATTTTGAAACAAATGGAAGCATTTAAATCAGGGTTTAATCAGGTTTGACGATATATTTTGTTTGCTAATAAGTAGTTAACTAGTTATATCAAGTTCTTCAGGGCAATTCATATTTTCCCTTCCAAAAGTTAAAAAAATATTATATTTACACAAACATGCTTTAAAAACATTGTACATTTATGCATTCGATTGTTGTATATTGGTTATTTATGAAATTAATCAAGGGAAGGGGAGATATTAAATTCTCTCAAGTTCTTTTAATAGCAACAACGTGCTTGAACATATGAATTTTATGTATTTCCAGGTTTTTCCGATAGACCATCTTCAGATATTCACTGATGAGGAACTAGAACGTCTTTTATGTGGTGAAAGTGAAACATGGAATGTAAGTTTTAGTCCGCTTGGCCAAACTAAGATTAATATCTGCATATGTTAATGTTTTGCTCTTTTGGCAGCCGAATCAACTTCTAGAACTCGTTAAGTTTGATCATGGATATACCTCTAGCAGTCCTCCCATTTTACATGTTAGTAGTACTCTTTTCCTTATGTATATATACTTGTGTTATTTATTTGTTTAATTACTTAAAGTCGCCGATGTTATTTTTGAAAAAAATGCAGTTTCTGGAGGTCATACAAGAATTTGACTATGAGCAGCAAAAAGCTTTTGTGAAATTTGTGACGGGTGCACCACGGCTTCCTCTTGGTGGTTTGGCATCACTCAATCCAAAACTAACAATCGTACGCAAGGTCCGTATTGTAACTTTCTTTTGTTGGTATTGATAATTTCTTATTCTTTGATTGTTACTTAAGTGTTTGTTTCTCAATAGCATTGTGATAAATTTGTGGATGTGGACCTCCCGAGTGTGATGACATGTGCTAATTATCTCAAACTGCCTCCATACTCTTCAAAGGTTAAAACCATTATCCTTTTTTTTAGCTTAATTTGTTACGCATTTCACATCTTAAAGAGTATTGTTAACTTATTATACATAAATGTCTTTTTTGCAGCAAATCATGCAGGAAAAGCTCTTATATGCAATAACAGAAGGCCAAGGGTCTTTTCATCTTTCTTGAGTACAAAACACGTATATAAGTTGTGAATATATTATTATCAGGTTTAGGCAGTGGTGGTACAGAGGATACGACTTAAGGCGGTGTTTAATGGTGATGGTTAATGGCAGTTAAATGTGTCCGATACCGGCTAAGACTAAGACAGGCATAGGTAGTTACTAAATGGTTAAGGTATCTGGAGGAGAAAGTGTACAGAAAGAAGATGTATGGTTTTAAGTTTGGCATGCATCGTCCCCTCTGAGAACTCATGCGTAATGCTTTGTACAGGTTGCTTTGTACAGGTTTTATCGTTATTTTTTTATACGTTGTGGCTAGTTTCAAGTGATGGTTTCTTTTAGGATTATACTTTTCGGATCATGAAGCTTTTTCGTGCGTTACATACTGCTTGCTTGTTGGATTTGTTGTCTTGTGTGCTGAGGTTTTTCTTTAATGCATGGAGCTTAAAACTCGTGACGGAGACTAGAGTAAAAACTAGTTCATGCGGCCATATAAAATTATAAACAGTTGGGTGGAATTGGGTAACCGTAAAAACTAGATAACTTCTAGTAAACTTAAAAATGATTTTGCGGTAGGTTGGATTAAAACTACCAAGGCTAGGATACTTGTCGATAATTTTGACGACAATGGCCCCAATAGTTTACGACGATTATGACAACATTAAGGAAGATGATTTGCACACTTTCTCAATTGATTGGGACACTTCAATTTAGTGTGTTTGGACATTTATACTCTCACAGTTACCCTTACATTTTCACTCATGTGAGGCAACAAATGTCTAAACACACTAAATTGGAGTGTATAAATCAATTGGGAGAGTGTGCAAATCATCTCCCCAACATTAAATGAATACAGTCAAAATGTTCAAAAATCTTTAACGAACTACGACGCAAATCGACAATTCTAGTTAAAACGACCATAAGGCTATAAGGGGTGGCAACCTTACCTCAAGTTGCCTCAAGATTTTGTAAAAACCACCAATAATATTGTGCCAACACAATTTATGCCTAACCATACTTCACTATGAATTTTTAGTGGCAATCTTCAACATCATCAACATCATACCCAACGTCCATATGCATTCAATGTATAATGTTCGAATATGCCTTGGAAATCATCTCACCGAATCGGCAAGATGGGCCGCTTGTGATGCCGATTCTTGCTAACCGTTCAGCTGGCAATGCACCTTGCCGATCGGCAAGCCTTGCCGACCTAGTTTTGCCGCTGGGTTGCCACCCCCTAACAACTCTTGAAAACAATGACCATAACGATTATGACAACATTAAATGAATCTGATTTTTTTTTTTAAGTAGGTCGAGGAGTAGTTCACCATTTCAGCTCCAATGTCATATTATCCTTTCCATTACTGTTACTCCGTAACGGTTATCTTTCATAAAGCAATGACCCTTTTTTTTTTTTTTTTTTTTTTTTTAGTTATTGCAAAGTTTTTCACCATTGAGGTAAAAGCTTCTTTTGAGCAATGAGCTTCCTCAAGTAACTGGCGAATGACTTGAGCAAATGTTCTTCTCACACCGTTAAGATGTTTCAATACTTAAAAATTTACTAGCAAAACACAAAATAAAACCTTTATGAACTTTTTTGCATTTATGCATACGACAGTGTTAAAGATGAGTTGGCAAAAATAGTCTTTCAAAAACTTATTGCATTTTGGATGTTCAGTCCGGTATATGCATGGTGTTTCAAAAACTTATTGCATCGTGGATGTTCAGTACCGTGGATGTTCAGTCAAAATTTTGATACGTCATTACGTTGTATTTTTATACAAAAAAATTACAAACAATGCTCGTTTTATCTATATTTATTGATTCGTTTGTTCTAACTTAAAGATTAAAAAGAAGACAAAGAATAGTTATCATTAGTCGCTACATTATAAACTCATGTGAAAGTCGTTCTTATAAACTAATAAACCTTATAACATATGTAACAAGTTTAAAATAAAATAATAATTTTAAAAACAAATTACTATATAATATTCTACATGAGTCGTTATATGTACAGTCTCATTTATTCATTTCATATTATGATATTTATGATTACGTACATATACGGAGTTTTGGTGTTGCTCCTTGCCTTCTTATAATGATGCTACTATTGAAGACTTAAGATTCTTAGACTAATGTCTAAGCATCCTAAAGGGCAACATACCTACCACTAATCTAAGATATAACATAGTTACTTTGATCAACCTCAAGATCTATATATTAGGCATTTACAAATATACAGTAACTGCATTTGATAAATTTAGAAAACTCAAATTTCGTTAGATAATAGTACAACATACTACTTATAAGTAATACTCGTAATAATAATGGTATTTTGGAAAGTATAATAAGACTAAGACAAATGGGTTACAAGACAAAACATAGTTTATTTTTTTTGGGTAAATTGCAAAAATGGTCCTTAACGTTTCACAAAATTGCAAAAACGGGACCGAGACAAAAAGTAGCGCAAAAAAGACACCCATGTTCCACATTTTTGCAAAATCGCCACCGAGAGGCCTTTTCCGTTAACTTCCGTTAGTTTTCCCGTCAGTCAAGGGTATAATCACATGTAATGAAAAATATACCCCTTTTTAACTTCATATACAACCCTAATTGTTGCCGCCAAATCTTTACCAGTGCATTTTTCTATTCACTGCATTTGAACGATACGTATAGATCCGTATAGTTCCAGTTAGATTACATCGATCGTCCGTGCCTTTGAACGATACGGTAAGACACAGTGCATTTTCCTCTTTAATTTCCCTCCTGTTTTGTGAGTTTTTTTTTTTTTTTTTTTTTTTTTTTTTTTTTTTTTTTTTTTTTTTAAGGTGTATTTGTTGTTAATGTTATGGACTTACAATTGTAGGTGGTCAGATGGGAAATGTGAAAGTAGTAGAGGTAGATAATGAAACAGAAGAACAGAGTGGCGGGAGTGATTCAGAGGATTTGAACTATAATCGAAATGATGATGAAGTGTTTGATGACGATGATCAGGTAATTGAAGATGTTCCCGTAAGTAAGTCTGATTTGCTATGCCATAAAGCCTGTGAAATTCAATCAGGTATACCTGTTTTTACCAAAAATTATGCACTGCTTAGAGAGTATGCCCAAGAGTTGGTTAATCAAAATCCAGGCACTACTGTTAGGATTGATGTACAGATAGAACCAAATCCAGCTAGTTCAACAAGAACTTTTAAAAGGGTGTATGTCTGTTTGGGAGCTATGAAACAAGGTTTCAAAGCTTGTGGCAGAGAATTCTTACGATTAGATGGATTCTCCATGTCAGGTCCTTTTCCAGGTCAATTACTAACAGCAGTTGGGATTGATGCAAACAATGGGATTTATCCAGTAGCATATGCTGTAGTTGATGCACTAAATAAGGCAACTTGGTGTTGGTTTTTGAAACTACTAGGAGAGGATCTTGGGATAGAAACCAACTGCAAGTTCACTTTCATTTCTGATAGGCAAAAGGTGTACATTTCTATTGTATAATTAATTATGTGTTTTATGCACAATGAGAACATGTAAAGTTTTAACACCATCCATAACCTTACCTGTTCACAGAGATTGATACAAGCTGTTGCTAGTGTGTTTCCAAATGTTGCACACAGGTTTTGTGTTAAACATATTCATGAGGAAATGAAGTCACATTTGAAAGGAGGTGTTTACAAGGACATGCTTTGGAAGGCTGCAAGAGCCACAACTGTTGTTGAATTCAACAAAGAGATGGATCATCTGAAGAATAACAATGCTGCAGCTTATGATTAGTTGCTGAAGATTCCAGCTGAACAATGGAGCCGATCACATTTTTCAGGTAATTCATTAAGTGGCACTGGACAAAAACATACTGATAATTGATCATATATTAATACATAATCTGTGATTTGTTCAACAGGCAAAGCCCTATGTGGACTACTCTTAAACAACATATGTGAGGTGTTCTGTAGCCAGCTAAATGATGTCAGAGATAAATCCATCATCGTTTGTCTTGAATATATCAGAGAGTACTTGGTGAAGAGGATTGTGGTAGTTCAGCAAATAATAGAAAGGAGTGTTGGACAACTTACTCCTACTGTGCAAGCCATGGTTGATACAAACAAAAAAGAAGCTACTGATTGTGTTGTTGAATGGATTGCAGCTTCGTTATATGAAGTATATGTGCCTAACGAGGATCATTGTGTTGCTAACATGGATAGGAAGGAGTGTGGTTGTAGGATGTGGGAGCTGACTGGAATACCATGTAAACATGCTGTGGCTGCAATAAACTATATGAATGAGGATGGAAAAGGAGTTGTTGTACCTGAAGAGTGGGTTCATGATGCTTACAACCTAGAAACATGGGCGCGTATGTACTCATTCAAGATCAATGGGTGTTCTGGCCGCAGATACTGGCCAAGAATTGAGTCTACAACAGTCATAGTACCACCCAATCACAGACCTCAGATTGATAGACCAACTAAAAAGATGAAGTCAAATGATGAGCATGCACTTCCAACTTCTTCATGTGTTACCTACTGATCTTTGAACAATATGTTTAACGTTATTGTCCGTTGGATTCTATATTTGTAATCTTTGTTTAACTTGATTGTGTTTAGAACAATATATTTGAACCCATTGCAGTTGGACTTTCAAAAGTCAAACTTGCAAAAATGTTTATGTTTCTGATGTATTCTACGTTTGTTTGCATCAACCATGTTCTGGTTAATGAATGTAATGGATCTCATGATCCAGATTGTGTTTAGAACATTATGTTTGCACCCATTGCATTTAGACTTTCAAAAGTCAAACTGCAAATGTTGAATTGCATAAAGTCAACTGTCATATAAGTCTTTTATTTTTGTCCACACATGAAGACTACACAGTATGTGGCAATCTTTTATAAGCCCTTTTATAGGCAAACACATGAAGGCTACTAAATACGCATCTCTTAAAACACTCACTTGCAAAACACACCTCCCTATTTCCTTAACCACGAATAACTCTCAATGTGATATTAATCTAAGGGTTGTCTGTAACTCGTATGTGCTAACTGAACTAATGCTTGGCCCTTACCACACCGAGATTCTTCAAGACTTGCAGCATGCATACGATTTGGAGTACAAGTCCAAAAAAATTACTGAAAGGGTCGAACGTATGGGGGATGTGATTGTTAGACTTCGAAACTATTCACGTGAAAGAATTGCAAGGAGCAATACAAAGAAGCTTAGGAGGCTACAAACAATTGATAAGCGTAGGGCGAATGCACTGTTGATGATGGCCAGGCAAGTCAAGGACAAGATGTTTAAGAAGATTGAGTTTGTTGTAAAGAAGAAATATCCATGAGGGGGTTGGTTGTTTTGAGATTAGTAATGGTTAATGAATGTAATGGATGGGGTTGGTTGTTTTGAGATTAGTGATGGTTAATGAATGTAATAGATCTCATGATCTAGATTTTGTATGAATAATGTCTTTACATATGTTTATACTTTATTATTGTATTTGATAGGTATCACAAACATAAACAAGAAACTCACATTAATGAAACATTAAAACACAGACTAAACATAATGATTCAGTTTGTGGTTTGGACATGCCCAAAACTACATCCTAGAAACACAGACTAAACATAATGATTCAGTTTGTTGTGTTGTTTTTAATGAACTTTCTTAGCTTCTTTTTACTCTTCTTCTTTGCTTCAGTTGATTGAGTTGCATCTGCAACACCCCCTGCACTACATCCTAGAAACACAGACTAAACATAATGATTCAGTTTGTTGTGTTGTTTTTAATGAACTTTCTTGGCTTCTTTTTACTCTTCTTCTTTGCTTTAGTTGATTGAGTTGCATCTGCAACACCCCCTGCACTTATGTTTCTACTTGTAATACCCAGACCAATGACACCACCACTTACTTCCTCTGCCGTTGCACAACCTGCCTGTCCAAGTATCACAACACTATGCCTCCAACACTTAACATCCCCACAACAGATGAAGCATCTTTCGTCCAACACCTCTATCTTTGCACCACCCCCTCCTGTTTTGTTCCCACTTCTGATACCGAGACCAATTACACAACCACTTACTTCCTCTACCTGTGTATTATTACGACTCATTTTCTTTCTCTTTAATTTTTGAGTTACAGATTCTGCCATATGTATGTTTTTGATAAAGTTGGACATGAGACTTTACTATACTAGTTGGTTGGATAATTTACTTCATTTTGTGTGGTAGGTAAAGGAGTATTAACTTCTTACTGGTGCTAGTCAATAAACCAAGTGAATTTCACCCGTTTGACTTTCACCTGTTTGACTTTCATGCAAAACATCACCTATCTAATGCTTTCTGCATAAGCTGCATAGGAAGTACCCATATATTTCAAAAATGAAACACAAACATAAAGAAATGAAAATCGAAAGACAAACATATCAGTAACATAAACATTAAAACTTTCATTGATCATAGGAGTTCACAACCATTACAAATTTCCAAACAGATATCTAAACAAACACTTATTTAGTAGTTTGAACCGCTGCCCTCCGCATTACCCCTTTTCTTCTTTTTCTTCAATTCTTTTTCTTTCTTGTCCTTCTTCTCCTTTAGATACTTGAACACCTTTTCAAGATTGGAAATCTTCTGTTCCAACTCATCAAACCTGGGTAAAACGGTATCCACAGGCTCTTGCTTCTCCTCCTCCTCCTCATCATCATCACTCAAAAGCGCTTTATAGTAGCCATCTTGTTTCCTCAGATGGGTCAGAATCTTAGCTCTTAACTCCTTAGGTATCTTCCTATAAGAACCATACTCATCAATTGGTTCTCCGCTAAATGCATCAAGAAGTAAATCGTTTAGATAATAGGTTCTTAAAACTTTATCAAATTCCTCTTCCTCGGTACCAATGTAGATGCTCTTCCCTTTTCTATTGTTTGCCATCGTCAGTTGTTTTGATCGTTGGGATTGTGTGTGTTATGGTTGAATAAGCGGGATAAACATGAACTTTATAGTCCTATGCAATCGCTTGGGTTGCCGAGTTACACAAAAAAAGAGGGAAAGGTTAATCGCCAAGTGTTCCTCCAAAATTAAGTTTTATAACTTTGCAAATTTGGTCATTGAAATAAAGTTGGGGTAGTCAAAGGTGGGAAGCGAGTGAAATGACGATTATACCCTTGACTGACGGGAAAACTAACGGAAGTTAACGAAAAAGGCCTCTCGGTGGCGATTTTGGGAAAATGTGGAACGTGGGTGTCTTTTTTGCACTACTTTTTTTTTCGGTCCCGTTTTTGCAATTTTGTGAAACGTTAAGGACCATTTTTGCAATTTACCCTTTTTTTTCACTTACATCTCACTCACACAAAAAAATAATAATAAATAATAAATAAATAAATAAATAAATAAATCATCCTCCGTAACTTAAGCCAAAACATCATTTCTAATACCTATATATATATATATATATATATTTTAATTTTTTTCAAACAAACTAATTTTTCATTCATTAAAATTAAATATTACATTTAATAAAATATGTCACCTAAAAATATAAAACTTACATTAATTAAGATTAATTTTGCAATTTATTTCATAATTTAAACTAAACTAGTTATAATGAGTTTTCAAACTTTAGAGGTATAAATTATAAATTCAATATTTATAAAGGTTTATACATATATATATATATATATATATATATATATATATATATATATATATATATATATATATATATATATATATATATATATAAGGGAAGATTAATGTGAGATCAACCTTAAAGTTGTAAAAATAAGATCTACTCTAAACAACCACTACGAGGAGATGAGACCAGTGGTTTGATGGAGATGAGATGAGTTGGGAGAGATGTGTGTGGTAGGCGGATTATACTATGTGTGTGCCAGGGTTAAGATAATATGAAGAAAAAAAATGTATACACAACTTATAATACAGTGTGTTTGGATCAGGTCTATTTTGAGTGTAGAATGGATTGGGTCGTGCATTTCATTCGTTATTTTTGGATTGGATGTGTTTATTGGACTGGAATGCTTGCAATGCTTATTGGGCTGCACACTTATATAAAGATTTTATTTGGTGATGATTGAAGAGTGGCTACAAGATTAAACGGGACAAATATTTTTTTTCCACTCTTGGTGGTCGGATTTTTTATTATTTTTATTTTTATTTTTTTATAGTGTCATCGAAAGGACAAAGTTTGGTTGAACTAATTTTCTTTGGGCTTTATTATCCTTAATCCGGATTTTAGTTGGACTGTTGAATTTTAACTTGGCTTTCCTTATATATGAAAATTATAATTATAAATATATATAAAATACTGTTTGAAATGACGTAATATTGCTACATTGGACAAACAGTGCCGCGGCTTAAAAAAATTGAAACGACATTTTGACAAAATAAGCACAAAACAACATTGCCAATGCGACATCGTATTGTAAAAAGTGAAAAAAAAAAATGCAAAAGATACCCCTAACTATGCAACAGCTTACAAAATAGACATTTACATAAGCAAACAATTTTTGCAACAAACACAGGCCTGGAAAACCAAATAGCAAAAAAAAAAAAAAAAAAAACCGCTGCATACACTTTGCTATTTTATATGAAATAGCTTGATATTTCGTAAAGTTATTTTAATCTAAAATTCTCATCATCTATAAAGTTATAATCACTAAAAACGTATAATCCAAAGAAATCGCTCGCCAGAAAATTTAGTTACAAGGTACTCGCTGTCACAACGCACGGGTACCCTGCTAGTTACCATTAATCAATGAAAGAGTATTATGCTACTTTTAGTTGCATATTTGATGAAATACAAATTTTATGAATGTTGAGTCCGAAAATTATAGATACTTTTGAGAAATGCTTAATAAGACGCGCATTTGAAATATTTTCACACATTATCTTATGGTGGATGAAAGTGAAAATGTGTTTAAAAGTTGTTAATGTATATGGGTGCAGTAATGATGTTAACGCACAAATCAAATTATTTATTTTACAATTTGTAAACACGAAAAAAGGCTTGATAAAAAAGACAATAACAACCTTCAATTTATAAAAGAAAATCAGATTGTTTCAAAATGACTAAGTCATATTTGCTCGTGACGTGTAATTAAATCTTCTATTTATATACGGAGTATAAAGCATACCAAAATTATAACATTGGAATATAACAAATTTCCATTTAATGGTACGTTTCGTGATTTTTATTTTATTTTATTTTTAATTTTTTTTAAGGCAACATTATATTAAGGACTCAAAATAAGATAAAGATACAATACACGGCATCTCACCACCATTAAACAAGTTAATTAATAGAGGATGATGCTAGATAATAAGGCCTATTGTTCCAGCCCACTTGATCGGCCCGTTTAGTTGATAAGGTTTGGTTATTTATTTTCTATAGGGGTGAGCAGAAAACCGAAATATTCGAATAAACCGAAACCGAACCGAACCGAACCGAACCGAAAATAATCGAACGGAACTAATAACCGAATCGAACTAATAACCGAACCGAATTTGCCAAAACGAACCAAACCGAAATTTTAATTCGGTTCTCGGTTTGGATATAGTTTTAGTAATCAAAACCGAAAACCGAATTCATATAAACTTATATATTTTTTAAATATATATATATATATATATATATATATATATATATATATATATATATATATATATATATAATCTAGTTCAAATAAGATCAAATTTAAAGTTATAAAAATAAGATCCAACTAAAATTTGACAAGTGACACTCTTGTTAAAGTAAAATTAAATTTTTTATTGAGTACAACTAAAATTGTTAAAGTTTCGATGTTTTTCTTTTTTAAATTGACGAAACTAAGTTGATACACTTTGATTCGACATGTAATGTATCAGGTTAAGGTGATACACTTTGATTTCACATGTAAATTTATAGTTGTGTATTACTAATCCAAACTCATGTATCAGTTGGTTATTAGTTGTTAAAATGTTAATTCGTATTAATACTTTATTTTTTGTATATTATTGCTAATATGGTTATTTATAAAATGGTTTTAGTGGTTGTTTAGACTAGATCTTATTTTTATAACTTTAAGCTTGATCTCACATTAACCCTCACCTATATATATATATATATATATATATATATATATATATATATATATATATATATATATATATATATATATATATATATATATATATATATAGAGAGAGAGAGAGAGAGAGAGAGTTACGATCAAATAGGAAGAATAATTAAAATAAAAATGATAAGAAGTAACCATAACCACACATTTTAGATGCACTTACAAAAGTGGATGCATCTTCCTTCAAATTTTCCCTCATAATTTGAAATGTGTGATTAGAATTACTTCTTACAATTCTTATTTTAATCATTCTTCTTACTTGATCCCTTCCCTATATATATATATATATATATATATATATATATATATATATATATATATATATATATATATATATATATATATATATATATATATATATTAATTTGAAATGTGTGGTTAGAATTACTTCTTACAATTCTTATTTTAATCAATATTCTTACTTGATCCCTTCCCTATATATATATATATATATATATATATATATATATATATATATATATATATATATATATATATATATATATATATATGTAAAATGAGGTTCATATGAGATAGTCTTTAATGTGAGATAGTGTAAGAAGCCAATAGATCAATGACACATGGAATTTGTATTTTTAAATAGAAATCAGATTTTTAAAAGAATAAAAATGGTACAATAGGGTGGTCTATAAAGACGGTGGCTAGTTTTCTAGTTTAACGGGGGCTAGCCCATAGGAGCGTACTATTTTTTTTTTTTTTTTTTTTTTTTTTTTTTTTTTTTTTTTTTTTGTGTTTTGTGTTTATATATAAAAGATTGTGTATGTATAATAATGTTTTGTATATTTGTGTTTAATAATGTTTTGTATATGTATAATATTTTGTATACTTATTTTATTTGTATAATAGCACGTTAAATATTACCACGTTAAATAACTGCAACAACAAATGTTATTATTAAATTAAACGACAACGTTATACATATTATTTAAAAACACCAACATCTACGACATATGAAGATTATTCATTTCATTTAAAAAATCATGGAGCCGGGCACTTGACTGACAAGCGTGATCCTCAAGATTCCTTGCTATTTCTAACTCCATCTCCAGCGCCTTTATTCTTGCCTTCAACAACTTGTTCTCATTACGTGTAGCAACGCAGTTTGAGCAATGCGTTGAAGAAGAGAGTTGATTAAAGTGCTCTGCTTCAAATTCATCTTTTCACGCGAAGTATCCACACCCATAGTCTTTTGTACCTGGCTGTTACATGCTAAGAAAATAATAAGAAATGTATTTTTAACACACAAATTATTTACATAACTAAGCAAACGTATGATTATTTACCACTGAAAGAGGACATGCATATAACAGTCGCCCACGACTACCATCTTGCCAGGATTTCCGTTCTACAATAAATCCTCTGTTACATCGGCACCAGAAAGGATTTCTTTGGCTCATCTGACCAAAGAATTTGCATAATAATTTACATCATCAATCAATAATGTTATTAATAATTTAAACAAAGTAATAATAAAAAAAATCATTCGAATTAAATAAATAAGCGGTTAGAGTTCAAAGGTTTGTCAAATAACATACATATTGAAAATAAAGACATACAAAGGCAAAATACTATCAAGATACTAACTAAGATACTAACTACTATCATTGTCCACCTACTCCAGCAACTTCTCTATCTCTTTCATCCTCTTCTCAAAAGACTCTAACTGCTCTCGAAACTTTACAGCCGCTTTCTCTAAATCACTCAACCTAGATGCGTGCTCATCCAACGTAACATACACATCACCTATATCTCTCCTATGACACTTAACTTCCCTCCTCAATCCTTTGACATCAGATTGTCGCTCACACAACCTCCTCGACATCGACACATAGCGACCCCGACACCAAGAGATGTCATCCCTCAAACGACTCAACTCTGCCTTAAGTTCGGCAGGAGAAACTCGTGGTCTGGTCGAAGACTCGCCAACCTCAAAAGTAGATCTGACCTCCGTCTCAAGTGCATGACCTAAGGCATCTGAAGTGTCTGGCTCATAAGTGATATCTGATATGGCTGGCGAAGGTGGCAAAGGAAGAACCTCCTCATCATCAATATCATCATCAGCAGCAGCAGCAATCTCATCAACACCATCAGCATCATGATCATCCATCTCATCATCTGCAGGAGCAATCTCATCATCATCATCCATCTCTGGATCCATCTCATCATCAGCAGCAGCAATCTCATCATCATCATCATCATCCATCTCTGGATCCATCTCATCATCATCCATCTCTAGATCCTCTTCTGGACTAGGTGGTGCCAGTGCGGGATCAGGGGGTATAACTGGTGCAGAACTAACACTCTAAAAAAAAAGCAGACTTTTAAGTAAATGAATAATCATTTACAACATTTTCAAACAATTTACATTTAAATAAATGAATAATCATTTACAACATTTTCAAACAATTTACATTTAAATAAATGAATAATCATTTACAACATTTACAAAATACATCGATGGTTATATATTGCATCCCATTCGTTTGCAACTGGCTGTTTGAACCACCTCCATTGTGGGTGGTAATGTGGTAGTGGAGTGGGGCATCCTGAATTCAATTAAAGTGACTTGTATAAATTACTGATATTAATGTGGAAAACAACTTGATAGTTATAAATTTAATATACTTACCATGAATAACATAGATTTGCATCTCGTGAAAGCATGGTAGTCCGTATATTGCCCGATTCTTATGGCTACATTCTTCTAGGGTGATCGACAGGTGGAGTTCTTTGTGCATGAGGTTCAAAGCATGTTTAGAAACTTTATATGTTAATTTGTGAAATAGTGGTACATCACACTTAATTAGTTTCTCGTTCATGCTTCTATTGAAAGTCTCTTTTATCGCATCTTCTTGCGTAATGAGAATCTTATCGACCGACCTCAACAACCTGTCTAATTTGGACTGTGTGCCGTCCAAATATAATTTCAACAACGCGTGGTGAGCCTCAACTCTGCACGTTGTTGTCTGGCCGTAGGATTTATATTGGTCGGTAATATACGAGACAAACATGGGTGCGTAATCTTGCACCCAGTTATGCAGATACAAAGCGACATCTGAAAAAAACAATGAATTAATAAAAGGTCATTCGGGTGCATATTTATTAAATAATTAAAAACAATCAATTAATAATTAAGTACCCTGATGGTTGACCAATAGCTCTTGTAGGCGTTGATAACGTCGCTCGAACGATTCGAAGGTCGGAGCTTTAACCATCCAATCCCATCGGTTTTTAACGGACTCATAGTCAATACCCCCATCTGTGAATTTATTTTTGCAAAACTTAAGTATGTTTTGCTGTATATGCCATCGACAGTGTAATTGGTGAGCGTCAGGAAATTCTGCTCTTATTGACCCAACTAACGCTAAATCTCTGTCAGTGACGATAACACGTGGGTAATATCTTTCGCCAATCACTTGCTTCACATGTTGCAATACCCATCTAAAATTATGCCCTTGTTCACTGGATAAAAAGCTATACGCGATTGAAAATGTTTTATTTGTTGAAGTTAGTCCAACAATTTCCAACAACGGTAATTTAAACACCGTGGTATTGTACGTGGAGTCCATCAGCATGATTTCAGGGAATGTACACCAAAGAGCATACGACGTGGGGTGCACAAAAAATAGCTCCTCAAGCTCGTTGGTATGCTCATTTACCCTCGGGTACCATGTATACCCTGAATTCTGCAAATGCGAGTAAAGGACTTGAATTGGAGTTCTATCACCTACTCTGGCCCTCCGGAACTTATCTTGTGCGTTATAAATAGTTTTAACGCTAGACATGTTATCCGGATTACGACCCTTTATTGTCGAAAGTATATTAAGTGGTCGTACGTTATAATCTATCAATTCTTTGAGCAAACCCAACTCATCATCCTTTAATCGCATTGCATATGGCACACCATGCAACGACTCTAGCATATCATGATTATGCATATCATCCTTCACCCTCAATACCCAATAATTTTTTGTTCGATGATATTTCGCATTTAATCTGAATGGACAACCGGTTTTACATGTTTTGGTTTTCCGTCTGCCACTACCTTGAGGTACACACGTCCCACCCTTTGTACACCTGTAATTGATTTCGTTCATATGACCATCTTCTGATTTGGTTCTATCTTTAACAATTACAAAACCGAGCGCACGAGCTATATTTTGCGCCCACTCAGTTACTTGCTCGTGAGAATCGAAAACCTGAAAATACATAACATTTTTTATAACATACTTTTTTTAACTAATACTTTTACATTTTTAAAACGGATTTTTTTTACTAATGATATATAACTTTTTTTTTACAAAATACTTTTTTTTATCACAATTTTTTTTAACAACTAACTTTATTTACAAATTTTATAAAAAAGAAACTAATACAAATTTTATAACAACTAACTTTTTTAACAACTAAGTTTTTTTTAACTAATACAAATTTTATAAAAACTAATTACAAATTTTAACAACTAATACAAACTTTTAATTTAACAAATAATACAAATTTTTAAAAACTAATACAAATTTTTTAGAACTAATACAAATTTAAAAAATAAATAAATAAATAACGTGTATGGGTGGACAGCTGTCCCACACCCACACACGCGTATCTGATGATATCTCTCTCTCACCCACACAACTCACACACACCATAAACTCTATCTCTCTCTCTCTATCTCTTGCTCTCTTTTCTCTCTCTATTTTTAGATCTAAAAACGTTTTTAGATCTAAATTCACCATAATAATGTGTGATTTGTGATTTGTGAGAGAGTTTATGAGTGTGTGGTGATGTTGTTGGTGATCTGTGTTGGGGGTTTGTCAAAAATTGGGGGTTTCTAATAAGGGTTTCATAAATATAATTTGGGGGTACGTAACTTTTATGTGATTAATTGTTAGAGATGTGACTTTTGTGTGGTTAATTGAAGGTTTTCTTGCTTAATTTACCAGATCTATTAATGTTTTAAGAAACGCCTAAATTATAAAAATTAGGATTTGGGTTTTTTGAGGTCTGTGATGGGTGATTATGTGATTAATTGAAGGTTTTCTTATTTAATTTACCAGATCTATTAATGTTTTAAGAAACGCCTAAATTATATAACTTAGGGTTTGGGTTTTTTTTGGGTCTGTGGTGGGTGATTATGTGATTAATTGTTAGATATGTGACTTTTATGTGTTTAATTGAAGGTTTTCTTGTTTAATTTACCAGATCTATTAATGTTTTAAGAAACGCTTAAATTATAAAAATTAGGGTTTGGGTTTTTTGAGGTCTGTGATGGGTGATTATGTGATTAATTGAAGGTTTTCTTGTTTAATTTACCAGATCTATTAATGTTTTAAGAAACGCCTAAATTATAGAACTTAGGGTTTGGGTTTTTTTTTTGTCTGTGGTGGGTGATTATGTGATTAATTGTTAGATATGTGACTTTTATGTGTTTAATTGAAGGTTTTCTTGTTTAATTTACCAGATCTATTAATGTTTTAAGAAACGCCTAAATTAAAAAAATTAAGGTTTGGGTTTTTTGAGGTCTGTGGTGGGTGATTATGTGATTAATTGAAGGTTTTCTTGTTTAATTTACCAGATCTATTAATGTTTTAAGAAACGCCTAAATTATATAACTTAGGGTTTGGGTTTTTTTTTGGGTCTGTGGTGGGTGATTATGTGATTAATTGTTAGATATGTGACTTTTATGTGTTTAATTGAAGGTTTTCTTGTTTAATTTACCAGATCTATTAATGTTTTAAGAAACGCCTAAATTATAAAAATTAGGGTTTGGGTTTTTTGAGGTCTGTGATGGGTGATTTATGTGATTAATTGAAGGTTTTCTTGCTTAATTTACCAGATCTATTAATGTTTTAAGAAACGCCTAAATTATAAAAATTAGGGTTTGGGTTTTTTGAGGTCTGTGATGGGTGATTATGTGATTAATTGAAGGTTTTCTTGTTTAATTTACCAGATCTATGAAGTTGTGGTGGGTGATTATGTGATTAATTGAAGGATTTGGTTCTTGAAACTGCTTTAGTAGTTGTGCTTATGTGAAACTGCTTGAGTTGTGTGGGTGCAAACGGGTAGGTTAACACCTTGATCTGCCACCTTTGAGTGGTATGAAAACCTGCTCTGGCCTACCCCAGTCCACAGGCTCTGTGTGGTTTTTTTGGCAAACTGCTTATGTGCTTATGATAAAAAATTGCTTATGTGCTTATTGCACACAAGCAAACCATTTGCACACAGGCTCAGATTAGACCCCATTATTATATACTTTACGGGTTGGGCTATATTGACTGTGGCTAGTTTTCTAGTTTAACGGGGGTGATGAAAGTGCTTATGAATCTGAAAATAACAAACTGCTTATATGCTTGATAAGCAGTTTGTTATTAAAAAAAAACTGAGATAAGGAAATGATGATTTAAAAAAAAAAACATGATTTTGGCGTGGCATTTCCGACTGGACGGCAAAATAAAACTTAATTTTGCAACTTTCGATGTTGCAGCCATATATGATTTAACTTGGTTATGTGAAACAACTTATAATCTGAGCCTAATGTTATCTCTTATTAATGTGTAAAATGGTGATTACCTGTTGTGTGTGAAATGGTGATTGAGACATATCTGCACTTGTTTCTTTGTGGTTTATTACTTGCGGCTTTCACTTGCAGCTTGTGTTTCACTTGGCTTGTGTTATAACCCAACCCTATCTGTAACTTGTCCTAAAAAACTAGCCACCGTCTTTATAACCCAACCCTATCTGTAACTTGTTGTAACTTGTGTAATCTTCACTTGTTGCAACTTGCTGAATCTGCTTGTGGTAACTTGGGGGTACTTGTTTTGCTTAGTTTGTGGTGAGAGTTACTTTGTTTGTGATGATATTTACTTTGTGAATCTGCCTTGTGGTGAGGCTCAATATATCAGGATGTTGTTTCACTACCTACCTCCCCTTGTGACTTCCTGCAGTTTGGGAATCTTACTTTTGCTTTTGGTACTTGGCTTGTGAATATTGTGAGGAATCTGTGCACTTGGGTGCACTTGGGCAATCTAACTTGGTTGCAATATGGTATTGTGCAATCTGTGCACAAGGTTTCACTACCTACCTCCCCTTGTGACTTCCTGCAGTTTGGGAATCTTACTATTGCTGTTGGTACTTGGCTTGTGAACATGTGTACTTGGCTTGTGGAATCTATGCACCTGGGCAATCTATCTTGGTTGCAATATGGTATTGTGCATTCTGCTTGTGTGCAATCTGCACTTGGACAAAAAAAGGCGATGACGATTGGTTTTATAACCGAAAGGATGGCAAAGTGATATTTTTATATCTTTGCAACCTTCATATCTGAGCCTAACTTTTTTATCACTTGTGCAAATGGTTTTCTAAATCGGCGATGATGATTAAATCTTAATCTGAGCCTTTGTGCAATCTGCTTGTGTGCTTATGCACTTGGACAAAAACTGCTTGAGTGCAATACTGCTTGTGTTCTAAATAGGCGATGATGATTGTTAATCTGAGCCTGTGTGCAATCAATCTGATTGTGTGCTTATGCACTTGGACAAAAACTGCTTGTGTGCTTATGTACTTGGTGCACTTGGACCAAAACTGCTTGTGTGTAATACTGCTTGTGATTATGCACTTGGTGCACTTGGACAAAAACTGCTTGTGATTATGCACTTTGTGCACTTAACAAAAAAAAACCCCATAAACAAAATGTGACAACAAAATAAAAACAACAACAAAAAAAAAAAAAAAAAAAAAAAAAAAAAAAAAAAAAAAAAAAATCTGCAAACAAGTACATGAATAGTACCCTACTTGTAGGGAGGGTTTGGCAGGGGTGGGCTTAGACCCCGTTAATATAGCACACCCCGGTACAATAGGTATTTTAACACTCCTAAACTCCACTTTATCTGCTAACTACTCTTAGCATATGACTTTCTCTAAAATCAAAACTTGTCATCCTTCCTCTCTCTCATACCACCGATTCTTTCATCATCTCTCTCATTCGCTCAAAAAAACCAGTCATGGCGCCAATCATCTTCATTGTGCTACCGACTTAGGAATCTGTATTAAAAACCTCAAGATTTAAAACCCCAATCGGTTCCAGATCTAGGTCAAGATTTGAAACCGTAATCGGCGGGATGAAAGTTGTTCGAAGTTACCATTTATATACCATTTATATATCATTATAGACTATAATTTATAGTGTGTTTGTGTATAAATATTATATTAGTGTTAGAAAAGTTACCAATGGGCTATTGTACATGTATCATTTTTTTTATCAATATCACTGAATCAAATGTAATGAACTTATCCTTAATAATGTTGGCTGTTAGTCGCTAGTTTTAAGGTGTATCACTGTATCATAAGTTCAACATTTCTTAATTAATATACTTAAATTTATGGTAGTGCATCAATTTCCTGTTAGCCCCGATCCTAAGTTTTCGTTAAATTTTGTTGGTTTGTGTAATGGATTGGTTTGTTTAGCACCTGGTTTGGAGCATAATTTTGGGAAAAAATGTTTATATTTGGAATCGAATTATTAGAAACATAAGGTTGTTCAACTTATTTACTTTATAAAAAATGGTTATTTAGGTTCCATGAATATGGCACCGTCGGTTTAGTTTGAGAAGTGATACATGGAAGATTGTTCATAATGATGTTTCTCTTCTAGTAAGTCAAAATGCAGTGGCTTTTCATAAGGTGATTGATTTGCACACCAAATTTTTTACTAAAAACACCATTTTGTGTGCGAGCTGTATAGCACACCGTACAACACTGTAATGCACAAGATGTGATGTGCAAATTAACCCCTTTTTCATAAGGGTGTTTTTTTATTGGAGGGGTTTTGAGGGTATTCGACCTTTTAAAATGTCATTTAATCTTGAATATGAGATGTTTAGTGAAATCGAACAACCTTTGTTAGATTCCCCACGTTCTCTTTTAGCAATGAAGGGATCATCTGATTCGTTATTTGATGTATCAGTTAGAAACATAGTAGCTGTGTGTATCAAAACTATGGTGTGACAAATTTTTGTCTCATTTTAAAAAGAACATAAATAGTGATCATCAGGGTATGATTGCTTAAGTTTGTAAATAATTACGAGTACAATATTTAAGGGTGCGTTTGGTATGCTTTGATCAATCACAATCGGTATGACTATGAGTATAAAGTGGGTCCCTCCGGTATGATAGTTCCATTGGAGGCAAAAGGGTAAGGTATGGAGTATGGTATATATATGACTATTATAGAAATTTTTTGGATTTGAAGTGGTAAAACAAACATCTTGTATCGGAATGAAAGTGGATCCCTCATTCCGATTGTGATTGATCAAAGCATACCAAACGCACCCTAAGAAATTTGAAATACTAAAAATTTGATTTTGGAAAAACAAATGAAACAAAAACGTACTGGGAAAGATGTGTGGGATTTGGTCAACAAATTGGTTTCAATGTTAGGCATCACTTTTAATCTATTTACAAAAATGCCATTGTATTAGTTTGATTGTTTGCCATCATAATTGATACATCAACGGTTCAGATTGCTTCCTATTCTTCCTATTTTACGATAACCTCCCTCTATATATGTATATGTATATATATATATATATATATATATATATATATATATATATATAACAATAAAATTTTATCCTAATATTAAAAAATACTTTTTATGTTTGAATAACTTTTTTGGCTAAATATATTTGTATATATATATATATATTTTAAATAAAGTGTTTAATTTGGTTAAACCGAACACCGAACCGAACCAAACTGAACTAGAATTCAACCAAACTGAACCGAAAACCGAATTTGAATTCGGTTTGGTTTGGTTCTCGGTTTGACCCTAAAAAAACTTTTAACCGAATTAACCGAACCGAATAACTCGAAAACCGAACCGAAGAACACCCCTAATTTTCTATATAATGTTGTAATCTTTATTATTTAGTTGAATCTGATCAATATAGTTTTTCAATATTCTCTTGATTTCTACATGGTATTAAGAGCTAGGATGAAAAAAAAAAAAAAAGTTCGTGTATTCAGAATGCGTGTTTTAGTTTGTCCTCTATTATTGCTGGCGACCAAAAAAAAAGAAAAAGAAAAAAAGCACCAAACTATAGAGCAAGGTTATAAAAGACGTAAGGCGTGGCGTGACAGCATGGCCGCGCCTCAAAACTTACGCATCATGGCAGAGCTTTTGCATTTTTTAAGATGTCACTAAAGCGGCAATTTTTTTTTTTATAGATTTATGTATATATAATTTTAGATCTATTGCTTGTCCTATGTTAGATATTTAGATTACTGCTTAATATATAATTACCAGACCCATATATCAAATAACCTAAATTTCAAATACTAGTTCAAAATAATTGACAGCTATGGGGACCACGCGGTATCGTGTGCTGGTATTATCGGGATTAAACATCGGCATACTATAGTGCATGATACCCTTGTTGACATATGCTCTCGGTCGGGGATCTCGGTGCGTAAAGAGGTTGACATTGGGCTATGTAGAGAAAGGGGCAAAACCTTACGTCCAGCCGATGTGCTACTCTATTCCTGGGATGGTGGGCAGGACACATGTGTTGATTTGATAGGGTCGTCTCCCTTGACACAAACCAACATGGTTGATTTTGTACCTCGACATGCAGTGGTCGAAGCCGCACAACGCAAACGTGTCAAGTACAGGGCCAAATGTGCAGACATTGGATATGGGTTTCTCCCCTTCTCATTCTCTTCTTTGGGAGAACTTGAGAAGGATGCGGTGACCTTGCTGAAGCGCATCCGAAGATTCTCGTTGACTCAGGACACTGGAGAACGTGCGGCTGATCATATTTTTAGTAGGATTAGCTTTGCTATAGCTAAAGGAGTGGGGGCCCAGTTAGTATCTCGGCTCCCCACTAATTTCTTGTAATTCCTATGATTTTTTAATGAAGTGATGTTTTATATAAAAATAAAATAAAATAAAATAAAATAAAATAAAATAATAATAATAATAATAATAATAATAATAATAATAATAATAATAATAATAATAATAATAATAATAATAATAATAATAATAATAATAATAATAATAATAATAATAATGGGAAAAACTAACGAAGGTTAAATAAAAGACTGTTATTGTTATTTATTTATTTAGTTTTGGTAAATGGTTTTACCTGGTAAATATATTAACACCAAAAAATAACGTTAACGTACAAAGGAATATGATTATGTACCATATTAACCTAAACACTCTAACTAAGCGTGAAAACTACACCAACTAGGTTTGACATGCCAAACCTTCAACAACCTTATGTAATTCCTTCAACATAATATAAAACAAGAGAAACCCATATGCATGTATCCCTATACATGCACGTTGATGAGGCGAAAAATGATCCGTTTTTAGGGGGTCATTTAAGCCCGAATCCGACTTTATTTGATCAAATATTGCCCTAAATCGTTCCTGTTGTGATTTTAGGTACTTGGAGAGTGAATTCTGGAAAAGAAGCCATTTTGGACGTTTTTGGAGCACAAAAGTGAAGAAAACGGCAAAGTATCAATTTTCCATGCTGGAAACACTAGGTGACGGCGTCAAGAGTAATGCCTTGACGGCGTCAGACATCAAGAATAAAATACCGTAGTTGATGACGGCGTCAAAAGTCATCCTGATGGCGTCAAAGTACCAAGAATAAAATACCGTAGGTGGTGACGGCGTCACATAGGCCGTCATAAGTAGATCAAGGCCGTCCGAGGAAGTATTTGGCGGCGGGGGTGACGGCGTCACATGGTTGTCTTGACGCCGTCAGCCCAGTTTTCCTATATATAGTTTTCTAGTTTTTACATTAAAGGGAGAGAAGTTTTGGTGAAACCCTAAAGACGAATTTGGTGCATCTTTTATAGGTTTTTCAAGGGTTCCAAACCCTTGATACCTTGCATTGTAATTGAGATAAGTGTTCTTCTAATTCAATCAATATGTCTATGTGTTGGTTGTCTATATCTTGTTCTTGTCTCAATTCCATTATGCTAGGCTAGATCTCCTTTGTGTTTGCTTAGATCTAATGAAACCTAGATATTGATTATGTGTTGATTACTTGTTTATTCTTGTTCTTGGATGAATGATTTATATGTTAGGCTTAAGAAAACTGGCAGATCTCCAAATGGTAACATGCTTGAACGTCTTAAGAAACATGAACCGAGGCGTACTAGGTCTTTATTGGTTGTATTTAATGCATGAGCCACTGTTTACAATCCCTATAGTTGTGCTGGGTCATGGTGTAGGAGGAGATAAGAGCTCATAGAATTGGGGAGTTATGTATGCCACCCCACGAATGGTATTAAGGAATACAATCCGTCATCCATACAAGTATAACAAGTAATTAACGTGTAAAAGATATCTAGGGAGTAGTGAAGTCTAAGTAAACACAATTTCTCCAATTACTGCTCACAACCTTAGTATAATTAGTTTATTTTCATTTTTATTATTTTATATCGAATATATATTAGTTTTGGGTTAGTTGAATAGCAACTAATTCCGCCCACTCTTCCAAAACCAGAGATTTTACTTGCTTCCAAAAAAATATAAAAACACAAAAATAATCATCCGTCACCTCTAGAACTAGTAATTAGGTTTTCTAATTCTAGCGACACTATTCCTAAGCTGAACGATCAATCCCCCGGTACTTGTCACTATACTATACTACAACGATCAGGTACACTGCCTGGTGGGGGTTGTAAGATTCTCGAGATCCCTCGAGAGGTAAAGCAAGGTGCGATTCCCACACATCAAGTTTTTGGCGCCGCTGCCGGGGAATAGTTATTGTCTAGGTTAGGATTTCTTTTTATTAGGTCTACTTGCTAGATTCCTTTCTAGTAAGATTTTATTTTTATTTTTAGGATTTCTTTAGTCTATCTTTTTCTTTGTATGTTTGTTCGTAATTTCCATTGACTCTTCCGTTCACCAATATGGAGTACGCGAATCCACCATACCACCAACCACAAAGGCCATTCTACCCTATTGACATCTCGAATTTCAAACAATATCGAGATGAACCCATATATGATGCATGGACTCGTTTTAAAATTTTACTTCGAAAATTCCCTCATCATAGTTTCTCTTTAGTATCCCTAACCGAAACCTTTTACTATCGTGTAAGTCGATGTGACCAAATGTGCATTGATGATTTTGCCAATGGGGGCCCTAGGGAATTAAGTGCTGAAGAAGCATGGGATACCTTAGAAGACTGTGCCCAATACTATTATAGAGTAGACAACCCAACAAACAACATCACAAATCAATCAAAAACAAGTTTGAAGGAGCAAACAGGAAGTTTGTCTGGGGATGATTACTCAGGGATACCTGTGTGGATGTCACCTAAAGCCATAGTACAAAACAAACACATAGGTAATCTAGGTACAATGGAGGATGAGGTGGACAATTCAAGCCCACAAAGTACCTCACAAGTCCTACCATCATTTGAGGCACATACACCGCCCGTGACTTACCCGGAAGAAGTAGAAGAGACTATAGGAACCCCAATTGAGGTAGAACCCTTGGACCAAGCACCACTAGAGGATATAGGTTTGAACACTTGTAGTGATAACCTTACTCTTAGTTCTAGGGAAGTTCCTAGTTTTGATGAACCGGAGCCTCAACCAAAACCGTTACCTAATCTTCCATCCTTGGATGAAAATTTAGGAATTGAAATAGGTCCCGATCCACCCATCAAACCATATAGTCCGGGTAGTTTTACGTTGAAGGTAGTAGACTCTAAGCCTTGTAGAGAGGAAGCCAATATAGGAGTGGAACATAACCTTACATGCTTACACCACCCATTCATGATTGATCACAAAACACATTATGGGTTTAAACCGGGTTTATTAGGTCAAGATAGATTCCCAACTAGGAGTCTCTCGAAATTGATAGAAGATGATCCCTTTCTAAGAGAAAATCTTAATTCACCCACTAACCCAATTGAATTAGGTAAGGCTATGATGATAGGATCCCGCATCTTTGAGCATACAATTCATCCACCACTCTTTCCTCACATGGCATACTTCCACCAAGATGGTGTGTATCGCTACTTTCACCCGCACTTAATCCTAAGTGTAGGGAAAACCTCACCTTTATCCGTGAAATAAGGGTAGAGTCAGGCTCGTGACTCGAACAAAAACAAGCGCTTCTTGGGAGGCAACCCATGTTTTGTGTGATTTTATTTGTTTGATTGTTATTTGCTTCCGTATGCATGTTTTATTTTTGTTGTTGGTTGATCATGTTTCTCAATTAAAATGTGGAAATACTTTATCATGTTGTTTGGCCTAGTCTTAACTCCAACCTAAAAGTATTTTTGCAAAAGATAAGTGTAAGGGGAAACCCCAAATATGTTTTTAAGAAACAAACCGATCATGATTCTCCACAATATTAAATGAACATGTATATTCGTATTTGTTAGAGTCAAATGCTTGTATTGAGTCATAATGAAGTTTTGCAGGATTTTCCAGGAAGTAGGACGAAGTTTTTCCAGAAATTTTCCGGAAACTTAACATAAGAATTTCTGCAGGTCCATTCTGACGGCGTCAGAGTATTACTCTTGACGGCGTCAGGAGTTAAAAATCTGGAAATTTTACCGGTTTTGTTTTTCTAACGGAGTCTTATGGTTTTTGAGAATTATTAAGTTTTATAATCTCCAGGAAATCTGCAAACTTCATTCCACAAGCATTATATCTTACTTTGTTTTCTAGGATTTAGTAACTTATATAGGATGCCGCCGATTTTACGCGAGGTTGTCTTGTCTATTTTCTCAGGATTTACAGGTTATGTTTGAAAAGGAGATGATTTATATTCTGGAAGGGAATCTTTGATTGTTCATTTTCTTGGAAGAAGATTTAACCTGGCCAACCTAAAATCCATACCGAGCGAATCAGGGGAGTATTTGATTTCATTCTCTTTACTTTTTCACTTTTACATTCTTTACTTGAACATTGGGGACAATGTTCATCTTAAGTGTAAGGGGAGGGTAAAAAGATGATACCTTACATATGCACTTTCGCTTGAGTTTGTTTTGTTTGATGGTAGATGTGTAATAAAACTATGAGAAATACTTGTTAGTGCAATTTTAGCGCCAAATTTAAAGTTTTTTACAACATTTAGGAGTGAAATTTTAGCCATAGCAAGCGTCTCATGGATAGGAGATTGTATGACTAGCACATAACCGTATATTCAGAAAAATTTTCCACCAAAAAATGTGAGGTTCGCCTTTAGATTTGATAGGAAAAGCATTCATTATTAGTGCTTATGAGTGTACCGGTAGCATTTAGATTCTAGAACTTGCGTTAGTGATGCATCCCGAGACCGCTAGTGAGACTACATTCGTGTGGTAGGATTTACTACATGATAAGAGGCATTAGGATCACCCTTGTGTTAAACCCGTATTACAATTACTTGACCGTTTAAGTCATATTACTTGGCTAGTTAAGTCAACTAATTTTCCCCACACCCTTAGCGTTGTACTCATTTTTAGTACACGAAACCCCTAGTACACCCCTCCGAGCCTATCTTTTCGTTTCTAACTTTAAGCATCTTACTTAAAGGAAGAATTTGTTACACCCCACTTAAATGTACAACCAAATCGCCTTAGCCTTCCGTGTATGCGCTCATTTTTAGTGCATTATTGTTATTTGTTAAACCCTAAGTTAACTTTCTAATTGATTACATGGTTGCTAAGTCGAGTCATATCCTTGTACATATTGTTTTGGGACGATTGGGACTCATGGGTAAGTACTTATTTTATGAAGTAATGGGGAAGAACGTCATTTATTACCCCCACATATACGTTAATCTTAAAAGTGCTCCAAGTGTTTTGATTTTCTTAATTCGAGTCATTAGATTAGTTTAATGTAAAGTATGTAAAGATTCAAGTGTAAGGGGAATTCTCATCCCCTATGATGTATTATTTCGGATGGTAGGGTAAGAGTGTATGAAAAAAAAAAAAAAAAAAAAATCAAGAAAAAGAAAAAAAAATAGAAAAAGAAAAAGAGAAAAAAACATACGAACTACCATCCCGTTTTTCATTCTATGTTTATTTTATGTTTTTGTTAACTCGCCACCAGTAAAACTTCCTTTATCCAACAAAACCGTGTAATTCATATCCCTATACCTAACGTTACAACCCTTTAAAAGACCTCTTTGATAGTTTATCCTAGGTGCTTACGCCATGTGGTGGAGGTTTGATCCTTTCCCAAGCCTATGGTAATCTATTTTGCTATGACAGGTAGTGAAAGATATCTTCCATTTCCATAATGTTATATTACTTTATTACACCCGAGAGATGTGAGTATCTAAACACTATTTGTGAGGTGCTTGTGTATGATCTCCGTGCTTGTCTATTGGTCTTTAGTGGAACGATTATTTGTTGTAATTACTTTTATATTAGTGTTAAATGACCCCTAACTTGTCTTTTGAGTAGAATAAAAGCTCATTTGCTTGAGGACAAGCAAATCTCAAGTGTAAGGGTATATGATGAGGCGAAAAATGATCCGTTTTTAGGGGGTCATTTAAGCCCGAATCCGACTTTATTTGATCAAATATTGCCCTAAATCGTTCCTTTTGTGATTTTAGGTACTTGGAGAGTGAATTCTGGAAAAGAAGCCATTTTGGACGTTTTTGGAGCATAAAAGTGAAGAAAACGGTAAAGTATCAATTTTCCATGCTGGAAACACTAGGTGACGGCGTCAAGAGTAATGCCTTGACGGCGTCAGACATCAAGAATAAAATACCGTAGTTGATGACGGCGTCAAAAGTCATCCTGACGGCGTCAAAGTACCAAGAATAAAATACCGTAGGTGGTGACGGCGTCACATAGGCCGTCATAAGTAGATCAAGGCCGTCCGAGGAAGTATTTGGCGGCGGGGTGACGGCGTCACATGGTTGTCTTGACGCCGTCAGCCCAGTTTTCCTATATATAGTTTTCTAGTTTTTACATTAAAGGGAGAGAAGTTTTGGTGAAACCCTAAAGACAAATTTGGTGCATCTTTTACAGGTTTTTCAAGGGTTCCAAACCCTTGATACCTTGCATTGTAATTGAGATAAGTGTTCTTCTAATTCAATCAATATGTCTATGTGTTGGTTGTCTATATCTTGTTCTTGTCTCAATTCCATTATGCTAGGCTAGATCTCCTTTGTGTTTGCTTAGATCTAATGAAACCTAGATATTGATTATGTGTTGATTACTTGTTTATTCTTGTTCTTGGATGAATGATTTATATGTTAGGCTTAAGAAAACTGGCAGATCTCCAAATGGTAACATGCTTGAACGTCTTAAGAAACATGAACCGAGGCGTACTAGGTCTTTATTGGTTGTATTTAATGCATGAGCCACTGTTTACAATCCCTATAGTTGTGCTGGGTCATGGTGTAGGAGGAGATAAGAGCTCATAGAATTGGGGAGTTATGTATGCCACCCCACGAATGGTATTAAGGAATACAATCCGTCATCCATACAAGTATAACAAGTAATTAACGTGTAAAAGATATCTAGGGAGTAGTGAAGTCTAAGTAAACACAATTTCTCCAATTACTGCTCACAACCTTAGTATAATTAGTTTATTTTCATTTTTATTATTTTATTTCGAATATGTATTAGTTTTGGGTTAGTTGAATAGCAACTAATTCCGCCCACTCTTCCAAAACCCGAGATTTTACTTGCTTCCAAAAAAATATAAAAACACAAAAATAATCATCCCTCACCTCTAGAACTAGTAATTAGGTTTTCTAATCCTAGCGACACTATTCCTAAGCTGAACGATCAATCCCGGTACTTGTCACTATACTATACTACAACGATCAGGTACACTGCCTGGTGGGGGTTGTAAGCTTCTCGAGATCCCTCGAGAGGTAAAGCAAGGTGCGATTCCCACGCATCACACGTCCCAAACAACCCTATTAAGAACCAAACATACAATGACCGGTGATGAAATTTACACGCTATTAGTCATAATATACTTTGGAATTTGCCACTGGTCCAAGCAACGCACATCACTGGTAGAATTTTTGAAACACAAAGACATTAACTTGAGCCTAGCCGTATATATTATAGCATCTCTTAACCGCTCCACCTACTTTTTCTTGAAAATGCGTTTGCCAAATAAAATTACGTGACGCTGCAACAACAAGTCTAGCAATAACACTCTTAACTGATCTCTTGTGAGAAATAGGAGTTAAAGCAGCAACAATGACCTCCAAATGAGGACAAATATTATCCATAAACGCAAAACTCCTCATAAACAACCACACTTGCGAAGAATAAGCACAATTAAAAAATATGTGTTCATGAGTGATAAGGATTTATTTGGTACCTTTTTAAGGGGTCATTTAAGCCTAAAATCGAGTAAATGTGATCAAATATTGTCTCAAATCGTTTCTTTTTGTATTTTAGGTACTTGGGACAAGAATTGTGGAAAGTGACACTTTTTGGTAACACTTTGGAGGAACAAACCCTATATGATTTTCAGAGTTCTTATGAGACTTTTTCAGTCTTTTTCATCCATGTTTAATTGAAGATAAGTTACTTGTTTAATCATTCAATATGTCTGTGTTGTTTTATTACTTGTTTATCTTTTCTTCTTTCTAACATGCTAGCATAAGTTTATTTGTATTTGCTTAGATCTAATGAAACCTAGTTGTTGATTATTGATTTTTTGTTTATTGTTTAGTTGATTGTCTCGCGTTAGGCTAAGAAAATTGGCTGACCTCTTATATGTAACTAGCTTGAACGTCTTAGAAAACGTAACCGTAGAGTGCACTATTGGTTTTTCTCGTTGTATTTATTGCATGAATTGGGGTCGATGATCCTAGGAATTCTTAATAGACTAAAAGGTTTTTGGGGAAGATTAATATTCATAGAGTTGGAGACTTCGGCACCTCCCCACGACCGATATTATGGAATACAATGCTTCAACCAAACAAGGACGTGACAATTCAACGAATCAATAGAAGATAATTAGGGAGTAATTGAGTCTAAGTAAACATGTTTGTCTTACCATAAGAGTTACCAACAAATTTACTTTTTCTGGTCATTAGTTTAATTTTAATTTTAAAATTTAGTTTTTTGGTTAGTTGATTAACAACTACTTCCGCCCATTCCTTCAAAACCGAGATTTTAATTTGCTTTCTAAAAAATATAAAAACCATAAAAAGAATAATCCCTCATCTCTAGACTTATCTCGACATACACTTCAACCTAACGACACTATTCCCATAGAGAACGATCAATCCCCTGGATTTACCTATACTACACTACAACGGTCAAGTACATTGCCTGGAGGATTGCAAAACTTCTTGAGATTCCTTGAGAAGTAAAACCTTTTGCGAGGTCTTGCAAATCCCGCATCAATGAGAATCCGGTTGAGTTTCACACAAGGGACAATGAAGCATGTTTAAGTTAGTGTCATTACTAATGTCCCATTGCCTCGATAATCTTGTGTTTTAAGCTTCTTCAAAATGATAAGCAAAGTAGGAAAGCATGGCGAGGAATACATTGAGAGAACCACACCACGTGAAGCCACGAAACTACCTCATTTCTTGGCCGAAATGTATCCCATACCGTACTAACCGAGAATTCCTTTAAATTACCATTTGTATCCCGCCATAGCAGTTTGACTTCTTGGTTTGGTGTAAGAATAGGGGCGTGAATTTGTATCCAACCTGGCTGCCATTTCCACACCCCATCCTCAATAATATCCGCCACTTTATTCTTCATATTAAAACCCGCACGTGTAATTTGCCGAACTAATTTTAAAGCTCCAAGAGGATATTCATTGCACCATTTGTCAAACCACACAAAGGCCTTCTTACCATCCCCAAGCCGATACCACATATGGTCTCTAATTTTATCCCTAATATGGAGTAGTTTACGCCACCCCCAACTCATTCCCGCTTTGGTTGGCACATCTTCTACCCATAAGCTTGTATGAGTGAATCCAACGAACCCACGATGCTCCAAATGTGTGGTCATTAATGAAATATTAGGGACAGGTCATTGGAATTTTGACAAACCACAAGGACAATCCATGTAATTTAAATATTGAAACAAAATTAAAGATGGTAAAACCAACCGTAAAAGCATTATTTATCTTTAAGGGTAAGGGCTGTTGCTAAACCCTTGTTTTAAAATAGAAAAGGGTTTAGTATTGTGAAGGTAAAAGAGATAGTAAAAAGAAAGAGATGATGCTGCTTCCGGTGATCAACCTTTCGTTATCCTCAGACCGAATCTCCAGCGCTCATTCTATTCGTCAGGTCAGGTCCCTTCTTTTATTCTTTCATTCTTTTAGTTAATTGATTATTGGCTTCAATGCTACTGCTGTTACTGTCCGGGGTTTTATGTTGGAAATTTACAAAAAATGTTTGTGTTCTTGAGTATCACTTAAGGAGGAAAATGACGAGTGATTTTGAAGTAAATTGTTTCCTCTCAAAGTTGGGGTTTGGGCTTAAAATGTTTACTTGTAATTTCTTTGCTTTTCGATACTTCAAAAACTTCACCCATCATGTCACTCAATCTCCCTGACTACTCAAACAACGGCGTTGTAGAAATCAGGTAGCTGAGTAGTACACTCTAAGCGATCTCATCAGGGAGCTGATTAGTTGAGTGAATTATAGTCTTCAGTAAGTAGGTTAGTCTCATCAGACGGTTCAACCCTTCGGTGAGAAATTAAAGCTCATTAGTGATTATACTCAAGGAGCAAACACATTAGCAAGTATATATGCTAATGAGTTTGTGACTTACTAGAACTAATTTACTACTAACTTGTAAAGGTCTTTGACCTATTTAAGGGCAACTTTAATCGCGGTTAAATTATCATAGTCAATCAATTCACCTTGCAACCACTGTTGCTATAATAGAGCAACATTATGAGGCGATTAATGGGCCGATTAACTCTGATAATTTCAACTCAAGTACTCTCTATATAAGAGAAACATCATGCATGAGATACACACTAAAACCTAAATACTCATAAGCGGAAGGGTTCTTGTATTTGTGCCTAAATCAAGAACATAACTATCTGAATTATCCCAAAGTGATATTTGTGTAACCCAGGCAAATAGGGTCGAATAGTTTCTTGTGGAAAGTGATTACACGATTCATTGAGATAGCATAGGTCTTACTTGTTGGGTGGATTCTTTCTTTTAACTAATAGTGTGTGTAATGTAATGTTGTTTTGTTAGGCCTGCACTGATTATGGATTCTTTTACCTGATAAACCATGGTGTTGATGAACAACTGTTACAAAATGTGTTTGAACAAAGCAGACTGTTTTTTTCACTTCCACATGAAGACAAGATGAAATGTAGTCGCAACGGAGGTGACTTTGGTTTTTCTCCGCTTTACGCCAAGAACCTCGACTCCTCTTCAAAAACTAAAAGTGGTATAGCATACATTTCATTTACTAATTTCTTACAAAATAATATGATGATGTAAAGGGGATTGATTATATATATATAAACAGGGGATTCGAAAGAAACTTTCCATATCGGTCCTTTACAAAATCAACTTAACCAATGGCCTTCCCAAGGTACTTATTCTACTACTTTATCTCCAACTTTATTTATTTATTATTATTATTTTTTTTTTGGGTGGGGGATTGTTTATGAAATTCTAATTGCAGATTTGTTACCTTCCTGGAGATCTGTCATGGAGAATTACTACACTTCGCTTTTGTAAGTTTTGCTGCTTTTCTTATATTCATTTTTTATTTACTAATTCTAACGATATATGCGGTCATTAATACAGGTCTACCGGGAAGAAACTGAGCTCTCTCATTGCACTGGCTTTGAATCTAGATGATCACTTCTTTCACAGCATCGGTGCTTTGGATAAACCATATGCTTTTCTACGACTTTTGCACTATCCAGGTTCATTACTTTTCATGTCAAACTTCATAACCGACGTGACAAGGATGATGATGGACTTTATATTAACTGAATGGCGGCAGGGGAAATGGGGGATTCTGCTGAGGATGGGGTTGTATATGGTGCTTCAGCACATTCTGATTATGGAATGATAACTCTTCTCGCAACAGACGGTGTTCCTGGCCTCCAGGCAATAATTACTAATAACACTACTTATTTTAAAAGGTTTTCTTGCTTGCGATGATGGTATTGGTGTATCAACAACAGGTCTGCAGGGATAAACTTAAGCACCCACGGACTTGGGAGAATGTTAATCACGTCAAAGAGTGAGTTTCTTAATCAACATACAACTGTAAATATATAAACCAGTTTTCTTTTTTCACGGTCAAGGTTCCAACTCAATTCATCTGTTAAAATTATTAGCATTCTTTTACAAACTTATGAAACTATAGGGGTAGTTATGTAATTTATTTATAACTAATTCTTACTTTTAGCTGTGTTTGTCTAATGTTTGTTTGTGCAGGGTCTTAAGTGTAACTTGGGTGCCTATATAAACAACATTACGAGCTAGGGTTTGGATCTTATCTCATTGTTTCAGTCATACAAGTTTCTTTGATCGTTTTCTCTCTCAAGTCTTCATCATCTGTTTCTAGGGTTTCTGGGTATTAGTTTTAGTTTGTTCAGGATAGTTTAAGTCAAGATCTACTTGGTCTTGACTGATAGTATTGGTGTTCAGTTTGGTTGATTCTGGGTTTGGTTTTAGAGTGTGAGTTTTGTAGACATCACCTAATAGAGGGACTGTTATCTTTTCATTGTATGTTCTTGGCTTGCATCCGTGTTGGGGACAAGTCTTCTTGTGTATATTGTTATAATAATAAAAGATCACTAAGGGGTGGTTGGTTGAGTGATAAATCTTGTGTTAGTTGTTTTGATACCATTTTAACATGGTATCAGAGCTCTAGGTTTTGATTGGTTACTTCTTGGTGATTCTTGGAGTTCTGGTTGTGATAATTCAACGATCTGGTTGTTGAATTGTGGTATTTCTTGGTTTAATTGAAGGTTGATAGTTTCTATTGACGATTTGGGGTTTTTTCTTGAAACCCTAGTTTTTGGGGGTTTTGTCTTTCTGATCGATTGGAAGGGTTTGGAGTTGGTTTCTTGAGGAATTAACAGTTGATCGTTGATTCTTGGTTGATTCTTTGAAATCCTTATTGCTTCATTGGGATTTTAGGGATTTGTGGTTTCTGGGCTAGTTCTTGATTCAATTACTCTAGACTAAGTGAATCTAGAGTAGTTGTTTGTGGTTTCTCCGCTGCTACTCACTGTAAGTCTTTTCTTCTCTTAGGGTTAACTGGTTTTGAGTTGAGTGGACGCAAACGATTTGGCTAACATCTTGATCTGTCACCCTGAGTGACACGAAAACCTGCTCTGGCCATTCACAGTCTGCTGGCTTGGGCCAAGTTAATTCTGGGTGTGAGCTTAAGTGTTTCTTGTTGTGTTTATCTTAGTTGGTTTCTGGTTTCTTGTTTCTGTTTAGTTGTTTATCTGGCTGTTTTTCTGTTTGGTAGTTTGTTAGTTTGTTATTTGGTTCTTGTTTCTGTCTTATTGCTTATCTATTTTTTGTTTCATTATGGCTATTATGATTAGTAGTTTAGATCAGAGTAACCCTCTGCGTCTTCATCCTAATGATTCTATTTGTGCTTCTGTTGTGTCTATTAAGTTGGCTGGTGTTGAGAACTATACAATTTGGTCTAGTGCTATGAAATTGGCTATGCAAATTAAGAATAAGATGGGCTTTCTTGATGGTACTTGTCTTAAGTCTGCTTATGTTGCTAGTCCTTTACTTGAGGCTCAATGGGATAGGTGTAATGTTGTGGTTTTAAATTGGATTTTGAGTTCTTTGTCTCAAGATGTTTATCTTGGACATGTGTTTTCTGATAATGCTTCTGTGGTTTGGAAAGATTTAAAAGATACTTATGATAGAATAGATGGATCTGTTGTGTTTAACTTGCTTCAGAAAATCAATAGTTTTAAACAAGGTGGATTGCCTATATCTGAATATTATCATAAGTTGAATTCTCTATGGAGAGAATTTGATATTCTTACCAAACTGCCTGATTGCACTTGTGAAGCTAGGACTGAGTTAAATGATCATTCTAAACTCTTAAAATTGATGCAGTTTCTTATGGGTCTTGATGACATTTATCAACCCATAAGGAGTAATCTCTTAACTAGGGAAATCCTTCCTGAAGTTAAGGATGCTTTTGTGATTGTGTCTAGAGAAGAATCTCACAGAGGGGTTCCTACCACTAGTCCTAATGTGAAAAGTGATTGTGTCTAGAGGATAAGCCACAAGTCTCTGCTTTTGTTTCTAAAGCCTTTGATAATAAAAGAAGAAATAATGGTAATTGGAATAATAACTCTGGTAATAATAGAGGAAATTATGACAGTTTACTTTGTTCTCATTGTGGGTTAAAAGGTCATACTGTTGATAGGTGTTTTGAAATCATTGGTTATCCTCCTGGTTTTAAAAAGAATCCTAATCTTAAACCTGTCAATGGCTTTAATAAACCTAATGATCCTAAGGCTAATTCTATGGCTAACAATGGTTTTAAGAGTACTGTTGGAAGTTTGTCTCTCAGTAATGAACAGGTTATGAAGTTGATGAATCTCTTAAATGAGAAACCTGTTACTACTGCTCATGCCAATATGGCAGGTAGTTCCTCTTGTTCTTTTTTCAATTGCAGTGTGTTTTTTAATCAGCATATTTCTCAGTTTTTCTGTGCTAATATTAAACTTAATGGAGTCAATTATCACATGGGTTGGATAATTGACTCAGGGGCCAATCAACATCTTACTAATAACATTTTAAATATGTTTAATCTTGTGGATATTTCTGATTTAAAACTCACTGTTGGTCATCCTAATGGAACTCTTGCTAAAATTACTCATGTTGGTAATTTGAGACTTAATAATAATGTTGTTTTATTTGATGTTTTGGTTATTCCTGAATATTGTGTTAGTTTGATGTCTGTGAACAAATTGATTAAGGATAGCAAGTTTAGAGTTGGTTTTGATGAAACTAAGTGTTATATTCAGGATTTGAAATAGCAGAGAGTGCTGGGGACTGGTAGTGAACATGGTGGTTTATACTTGTTTGATAAGTCTGAGAGTTTTTCTGCTTGTGTCTTTCAAAGTGAGTTTGTTAGTTGTTTTGTTTCTAAAGAAATTTGGCATAATAGGTTGGGACATCCTGCTAATCAAGTTTTAAAATTATTAAGAGGTTCTTTAAATGTGACCAATATTGATCACAATGGTCCTTGTGATGTTTGCCATAAGGCTAAACAGACCAGAGATGTTTTTCCTATCAGTGAACATAAGTCTACTGTTTTTGGTGATCTCATACATTTGGATGTATGGGGTCCTTATAAAGTGGTTAGCAGAGATGGTTTTAGGTATTTCCTGACTATTGTTGATGATTTCAGTAGGTCTGTTTGGGTGTATATGCTAAAAGGAAAATATGAGGTTTTTGATATGTTTGTAAGTTTTTTCAACATGGTTTTAACTCAATTTGGTAAGAAAATTAAAGTCATAAGGTCTGACAATGGAACAAAATTTCTTAATAACAAAATGAGTGATTTTCTAAATACAATGGGAACTTTACATCAAACTAGTTGTGCGTATACACCTCAGCAGAATGGTATTGCTGAAAGGAAACATAGACATCTACTCAACGTTGCTAGAAGTCTTATGTTTCAGGGAGGGATTCCTCTTGTGTTTTGGCCTGAGTGTGTTTTGACTGCTACTTATTTGATTAACAGGTTGCCTTCCTCTGTTTTGAATGGAAAATCTCCTTTTTCTCTTGTTTATGGTAGGGAACTTAGTCTGTCACATCTTAGGAGTTTTGGGTGTCTTTGTTATGCTGCTATTGTTAAAGAGTCTGATAAGTTTTCTGAAAGATCTGAAAATTGTGTTTTGCTAGGATATGCTAGTGGTAAAAAGGCATATAAACTTTTAAGTTTGGAAAATAGGTCTGTTTTATACTCTAGAGATGTCAAATTTTATGAAACTATTTTTCCATACAAAATGAATCAAAGTTCTGAGTTTCAAACTGAAGTTAATGTTTTAAATTTTTTTGACAATATTGATTCTGAGTCAAAAACCAAAACTCCTAGTCCCTCTCCCAATGATGATAGTGATAATAATCATGATATAGCATCTGTTGGTAGAGATGGCAGTCAATCACAATCTGGTAGGGTTGTGAATTTAGATCAGACTGATAGTCTTGAACAGATACATCAATCTGATAATTCACAGCAACCAATAAGTGATGACTCTGCAACTCCTTTAGATGAAAATAATGTTTCTGAGGGAAATCCATTTCCTGATCCAGATGTGTCTATGCCTAGGTTTCAAAATATTTTGCACAGTCATACAGAGGAAGGAACTACTAGTAATAGAAGGTCTAATAGATCTTCTAGGTTACCACCTAAGTTCAATGATTTTATTCTTGATGGTAAAGTTAAGTATGGTTTAAATAAAGTTGTTAATCATTCTTTGTTAAGTACTGAGAATTGTTGTTTTGTTTCCAATTTGAATAAAACTGCTGAACCAACTAGTTATGAAGAAGCTAAAATTAATCCTAACTGGAACAATGCTATGAATGAAGAAGTCTGTGCTTTACTTGAAAATGATACTTGGGAAGAATGTGATTTACCTCCTGGTAGAATTCCTATTGGTAGTAAATGGGTTTGGAAAATCAAGTATAAGTCTTCAGGAGAAATTGAAAGATATAAGGCTAGATGTGTTGCCAAGGGTTATAGTCAAAAAGAAGGCATTGATTATGAGGAAACTTTTAGTCCTGTTGTTAAAATGGGTACTGTTAGATGTTTACTTAGTTTGGCAGTTCAAAATAATTGGGGTATTTTTCAAATGGATGTTAATAATGCTTTCTTGTATGGTGATTTGGTTGAAGAAGTATATATGCTTCCTCCACCAGGATACTTTAAAGAAGAATCTAACAAAGTTCTAAGACTTAAAAAGTCTTTGTATGGGCTTAAACAAGCTCCCAGACAGTGGAATCATAAGCTGTCTGAGGCTTTGTTTGAAGCTGGTTTTGAGCAGTCCAAAAATGATCATTCTTTATTTATTAAAAATAAAGGAAGTTCAGTTTTGTACTTGCTGGTTTATGTTGATGATTTGGTTTTAACTGGTAATAGTGTTGAAGAAATTGAAAATTTTAAAGTTTTCTTGAAAAACAAGTTTAAAATTAAAGATTTGGGAGAACTTAAATATTTTCTTGGGATTGAGGTTTTAAAAACTAAAACTGGGTTGTGTTTGAATCAAAGGAAATATTGTCTTGAGTTACTTCATGAATATGGCTTGCTTGCTTGTAGGCCTGTTATGACACCATTGCCTGAAAACATTGTCTTAAATCATAAAGAGACTGTTGATGATAAGTATTTGAAAATTTTTACTGCTTATCAGAAACTTGTGGGTAAATTGATATATCTTACATTGACTAGACCTGATATAGCATATGCTGTTCATTGTCTTAGTCAACATATGCATTCTCCATTACAGTCTCATTTTGAGATTGGTTTAAGGGTTCTTAAATATTTGAAGTTAGCTCCTGGTAGTGGGATTAGTTTTAATAAAAGTCAATCAGGGTTCAAAGTTGTTGCTTACTCTGATTCTGATTGGGCTAAATGTCCTATTACTAGGAAGTCTGTTTCTGGTTATTGTGTTTTTGTGAATGGAAATTTGGTATCTTGGAAAAGTAAGAAGCAGAATACATTATCTAAATCTTCTGCTGAGGCAGAGTATAGATCTATGGCTTCTGTTACTTGTGAAGTAATGTGGGTTCTTAAAATTTTAAAGGACTTGGGTGTTGGTGAATGCTTGTTGCCAGTGGATTTGTGTTGTGATAATAGGTCTGCAATTCAGATTGCTGCTAATCCTGTTATGCATGAGAAAACTAAGCATTTTGATATAGATGTTCATCTTATTAAAGAAAAGGTTTCTTCTGGCTTGATCAAAACTGTGAATATTGGGTCTAAGGATCAAACTGCTGATATTTTGACTAAGGCTCTTGGGAGTGTGCAACATGGTGTGTTGGTGAAGAAGTTGGGCATGATTAATCTGTATGTTTCATCAGTTTGAGGGAGGGTGTTAAAATTATTAGCATTCTTTTACAAACTTATGAAACTACAGGGGTAGTTATGTAATTTATTTATAACTAATTCTTACTTTTAGCTGTGTTTGTCTAATGTTTGTTTGTGCAGGGTCTTAAGTGTAACTTGGGTGCCTATATAAACAACATTACGAGCTAGGGTTTGGATCTTATCTCATTGTTTCAGTCACACAAGTTTCTTTGATCGTTTTCTCTCTCAAGTCTTCATCATCTGTTTCTAGGGTTTCTGGGTATTAGTTTTAGTTTGTTCAGGATAGTTTAAGTCAAGATCTACTTGGTCTTGACTGATAGTATTGGTGTTCAGTTTGGTTGATTCTGGGTTTGGTTTTAGAGTGTGAGTTTTGTAGACAGCACCTAATAGAGGGACTGTTATCTTTTCATTGTATGTTCTTGGCTTGCATCCGTGTTGGGGACAAGTCTTCTTGTGTATATTGTTATAATAATAAAAGATCACTAAGGGGTGGTTGGTTGAGTGATAAATCTTGTGTTAGTTGTTTTGATACCATTTTAACATCATCTAATTGCGGTGTGTTTAATATTTCACAAATATCTCTATAAAACTGTGTCTGATATGATTTTGCATGCGCTAGGTATTATCCTTTTGGATAATATTGAACTGTAGCAGTCTTGTAGTTGAATCAATATTATGTCTAAAATATAGTTTGTGGTTTATTGTTAATCTTGGTGACATGATGGAGAGATGGACTAATTGTCTATTCCGGTAAGATCCTAACACTCTCTTTCTCTATCCTCATCTTCCTGGAGTTTGATGTCTCTGCATTACACATGTTTCTTTCCTTCAATTCTATTGCAGGTCAACTCTACACCGAGTTATGCCAACCGGGCAAGAGCGATATTCTGTAATTACTTCCTAACCAATAAATTACATTTTTACGTTTGCTTATGTGCTTCATTCACTATTATCATCTTTCTGGTCGTTCACCAGCCCTTAAAAAGTACAATGATAATTGCTGGTTAGGTTGTATTTGTTATGGTCATATCACTTTGTTATCATTTGGTCCCTGTTTGCGTGAAATATGAAAAACTGAAGATGTGACTCATTTCTTAAAAAGAAAGTGAAAATTGGATCCACAAAAACAGAGAAACCAAAAGTGGGATGGACATTTTCTTCATATTCGTAATTGTAAACAAGCACTAATAATATGTACAGGTGGCTTTCTTTTTGGATCCTAACCCGGACTGTATGGTAGAATGCTTGAAAAGCTGCTGCAGTGAGTCGTCTCCTCCAAGGTATGTATGTTTGTTATCATAATAGTTGGTGGTGCTGCTAATAAAGCCATCATCGTTTTTATGTGTCTTTAATCATGATGATTTGATTTGGTCGGCTTGTAGGTTTCCTCCAATCCGCAGTGGCGACTACCTGAGGGACCGTATCAATGCTGCGTATTCCTCATAGGTTTTTGCATAAAGAATGTATCCATTGTTGAGTAAAGTATATATTGTACCTTGTATTATGGTCTCAACTTATATAGAACTATGTACTCAGCATACAACTAGATGTTGCGTAGATTAATGTGTTCGTTGTGGTTAAAATTCCAAATTATTTACAAGAGTCTTGCACTATCATACTTTTGGCGATATATTACTATATATACTATAGTAAGCTCATTTGATGATTTAGAGGTCAAACAATTGTAATAATCTCATAACACGTTATTATTCAGAGCAAGTGTCTAAAAAGTTTGTGTACAATAATGAGATACGAAATTCATGGAAGGATTGAAATATAGTTTACCAAGATAATGGTCCTCCATAATTCAGTCTACTATGTGTATTAAGGTGTTCCCGGCGTTTAAAGTTAGTCAGTGACTTGATGATGGATGCATGTACCTCTATTCTCTCCAAATAAGTTGTATCCTTCAAAAGCTCATTATGATCGTGGAGTAAAATTTGTGTGTTGGATTGGAGAAAAACCAAATGCAGGAATCCCAAGGCGACACAAATATCTAGCATCTGTAGTTGAATCTCAGGTTCTGAAAGTTCCCCACTGCAGGCCATGACAGCATGCATGAAATCAATCCACCATGGGATTTGAATCATTTGTAGCGGTCATTAGAGGCCACCCCATATAATCTCTGAGTGATTTGTCCAAGCCAGGAAAAGGAGAGGTTTGTCCTGGGTGGTTAGGTAGAGAGTTCGGGTTGCGGATCGATGGATTTGATTTTCGAAGCTTGTAAGATTATATTTCTAGAACTGCCCATAATCATATGGTCTATAAAGAGTTATTAATTTGCTTATATATCAGCTGTTTTCACACATTATTTATGTTTCTATTCAGTGATTGCATTTTCGTGTTAAAATCATTATTAGTGCTTAGAACTTAATATATACATATTGACAACACTTTTGGAAATTGAAATAAATAAAATTTGAATTCTAATGAGTTTAGTCACTGTATTTGAAACTTTGTAAGTATAACTGATGGACGCAACACTTTTAGAGATGGGTGTCGAGCGTTTTATTTGATCCAACAAGTTCCATAAAACAAAATAGATACAATATATGACCATTTGAGTGCATTTTAGAGTTTACTCATTCTCATCGAAGAAGAACGATAACACACGATTAATTAAGAAGTCCTCAAAACCAATAGCACACTATTAAGTAACGAATCGGGAGTGTCCATTTTACTATTATATGTCGTGTTCGTTAATCAAGAATGAACACAATTCTTGGAGGATGAAACTCCAAGCAACCAAAGTAGATTGCCTCTTTGATTAGTCGACAAGAATCATTTAAGAATCGATCTATTGAGATATATAGAGATTTTTTTCTTCAGTATATGGATAGTTTTCCTAGTAAAAATATTCTATCCTAATTTAGGATGGGTGTATTGTATATTTAGAGCAATGTTAGATCCACACAAACTTTACAAAATTATATCCACATAATGAGTTGTCAAGTAGATGTGGAGTGATTGGAATACTACGCTTGCCAACTCATTTTGTGGATATAATTTTGTAAAGTTTGTGTAACATTGCTCATATATTTATATTTTTTGATGATCCTTTGTGTTCTTGATGAAAGTGGCGACATCAAACATAATTATCTAACTTGTTACTTCCCGTCCCAATTTATAAGTCTATTTTTTTGTTTTTGGTTGTCCCAAAACACTTGTCAATTTTTTTATTTCAACCAATCAAATGACACTTTAGTAGAGAGAAAAGATATTTGATTGGTGAATAAATTATTTAGTGGAAATTTATTAAATTTTGTGCAAAGTCTAAATAGACTTATAATTTTGGACGGACGGAGTAATTCACTTGGACTTGAAGCCATTTGGGCTAAGAAATGGGCTAGCTAAATAAGTACATAGACTAGCCATTTAGTTCGTCTAAGTTTTTGATTAACCCAACAAGTTAGCTCTCTCGGGGCCAATGCATTTATCTCAATCTCGATACTTGATAATAACATATACTCCCTCTGTCCCAAAATTATTGTCCCTTATTAATTTTTTCAGTCTTTTTTTCTCAATTTTGACTCTAAATATTTATGTTTGTGTTATACAATTTTTGATAAGAATTATACCAAATGAAAATACATTTAAAACACAATCCGTTCATATATTTTGTATCAAGTATTATGTAGTATAAACAAAAATACTTAAGGTCAAAGTTGGAAAGTAAAGACCGAAAAAATTAATAGGGGACAATAATTTTGGGACGGAGTTATTATCATATACATATTACATAACAAGGTATTAATCAGATTTTTGATATCACTGGAAAAGAACTTGAACCGTAAGCATCAAGGTCAAACCTTCAGGAGGAGAGTGAACGGATGTCTTTGTGTGGAGGTGTTGTCCCTTATAGTTTTAAAAAAATTTAGGATAATTTTTAAAGTTATTTGAAAAGTTAAGGGCACATTTTGAAAGTTCTTTTTACTTAAAAACTATATATAGTAAACTTCAACATTTTTTATAAAACCGTGCGTACGTCAAAAGCATATCAATATTGGGCTAGTTATGTTCGCTATCGAGAGGGTTTTTGCCAGTATTTTTTTTATTCACGAAACCATCAGATATCTGTTAGGTATTTGACAAACAAAGTTTGTTATATAAAAAATCGTAAATATTAAAAAGTCTAGGGTATGTTTTGTAAGTTTTCTTTTTTTACTACTCCCTCTGTCCCAAAATTATAGTCCCCTTTTGACTTTTTCGGTCTTTATTTTTCAACTTTGACCTTAAATATTTTTGTTTATATTACATAATACTTTATGTAAAATATATGAATGGATTGAGTTTTAAATGTATTTTTCATTGGTATAATTTTCATTAACTATTTTATAACACAAACAAAAATATTTAAAGTCAAAGTTGAGAAAGAAAAACCGAAAAAGTCAAAAGAGGATTATAATTTTGGGACGGATGTAGTAATAAAATTTATTGTTTTTTATTTGAAAAATTAATTTTTTAACCCGACACGGAAATCGAGTCAGTGCCCCATAGTATATAGAAGGAATGATGTTTAAATATTTAAGTATGTGACCTCGAAGACTCACGTGATTTTAGAACGATAATTTTGACTATCTCACAACATTGACACCATAAATATATCTCACATGTTTTAAGCAGAACTTGAACCCACAACTATTTATTTTAAGTGTTTCTTATACAACATTAGATACTATTAGGATACAAACCTTTTGATTATATAACTTATATGTTATAACTTGGGCGTATAGTCGTAGTTTTTATACCCCATTGTTTAAACAAATCCATCTTACCTAAAGTTTGTTACAATCAAATCAAATGCAAATACTGTCATCATATGGAAATAAGCAAGACTTGACCAGGTTCATACTCACACTACGGGTGTTGTCATTTACACGCGAAAAAGGTATGGGTTTGTGAGTATTATTGTACGAAACATTTAAAAGTTAAACTATTATAAGGCTCAAAACAGTGCATCGAAATAAATTGGTTGGTCGACACCCATGGCCGATTTGGAAATCGATTGTCTCCATTGTGGAGAGTTGTGCAAATATCGGTTGTCGAGTTTCAAAACACACAATCGGTTGTTTTTGCAGCCGATATTAAAAAAAAAAGAAAAAAAAAAAAACAAAAAAACAAACTACTTTACCACTTTACATCTCCATAAATATCAACCTCAAACACACTTCTAAACACACAATTTCAAACACACTTCAAACAACTTCTCGTCCATATTCATCATGTCAAAGAAAACACTCCCCCATCAAAAAATCGACGATCCCGACTATCCCAAAATGCACCAGATTTGAATTTCTCGCCGGAAAACAACTCAGCAATCAACCTGCATTTGCCCGAACGAACAACGAAACAAACTTTTGCAGATTAAGGCGGAAATCAAGCAACGCTACAACTTAGATTAATAGTTTAAATTTTTAATAAGTATTGTCATGTTTAAGTTTTATTAGTTTAAGTTTTTAATTTAGTATTATAATGTTTTTATTTTTAACGAATTTTAAATTTGTTGTAAAAAAAAAAAAAAAAAAAAAAAAAAAGTCACCACTTTGGCACTTGAGACACCATTGTGTCTAGCCTAACGTGTATTATTATGCAGTCTGGCTTTAATGTTCTCTATCTAATTTACAGAAAGTGAAAAAAAGAAAAATGAGAACCCGATGATGTTGACATGCTTGAAATTTGTCATAAAAAGAAGCAAGACGCATTATTCAAGACGTGCCAAAACAATTAATGGTATACACATACTAGAATATCATTTTTATGATGAGACTTTTGTTATTTGTCCACGATTTTAAAGTTTGTTACTACTCCACGCAACGTAAGACGATAGATATTAAACGCAAGATAGAAACCCAAGGCCTTCGGTCTAGTGTATATGAATTGTCTATTAATTTAGAGGTTGTGAATTTAAACCTCGCTAGAGTTATTTGTAAGATATATTATAAGATATGTATGAAAAAAAAATTGTCGTTTAAAGAAACTCTAACCCTAACTTTTGAGGAATCAACTTGACACGGTGTTCACCAGGTATACCTTTCATATCTTTAAACTAATAGATTAGTAGCCAATTGATACTATCCCTTTATAAATTTATTTTTCATTTGTGGTGTTGAATAGTTGTGAGTTTGTAAAACCTACCTAGTAACTTCTATAAATCGTTAATCTATGTTATTTGCTTCATGATTGATTTAAAACTGTTTTTTTATACAGAACGTGCGTTCATGATTAATTAGGGTTTCTGACCCCAAAAGTTAGGATTAGGATTTCTTTAGGTTAGTTGATTATAATTGGAGAAGATGATTATAAGTAGAGAAGATGATGAACGGTCGAACAAATTGATCGGGTTGAATTGTATGTGTATTTAAAGCAGTATGTTTAAATTTTAGCAAAAGAGGAAGAAAAGTATGACTAATAATCCAAATATATGAAATGACCCTTATGCCCTTTAACTAAAAACAAAAGTTAACAGAAATGAACGTTTTTTTTCCACATTAATACCCTTTTGTGTCAAATTATTATTTCTTGTCGTTTCATCATTTTTTTTTTTTTTTTTTTTTTTTTTTTTTTTTTACGCAAAGGTGAATTTATATTATCTTCCAAAACTTAATATAACATCAAGATTTGGACATACCCTAAATCTAATGCAACATAACAACAATACATCTGATAACTATAACTCAAGACATATACCAGATATCTAATACAACTAGAACAAGCTAGCATCAAGACAAAACACCACCACAAGCTGCTCTGAATTCACCTTTTAAATGCACATAACCATCCAGCTTACCTTTCCTACCCAAATCACTCAACTAGCATCCACAGTGAAAGGGGTACGCCAGGTTTCTGGCTTCACTGGGTACCTATAACCCTTCCAATCAAGAGCTATACCAAGCAACCTACATTTCCATCTCTTAAGAATGGCATCAGTTGCTTGGGAACACATACCTTGAGGAAAGCCCAACCATTACCTCTTATGGTGGTGTATTGGGTGGACCAAGAAGATTCATCTTTCACACCTCTCTATTCCACCCATCATACACCACCCAACCAAGCTACATACCCTTCACAATGGTCAGTCCTTTATTATGGTACATCTTAATGAATTAGACCTCCTTTTCTATCTCCATATGCTCACCAATTCCCTCCCAAGGCCAAACAGAGAGCACATGTGAATCAAAAAGGTACAGTCACACCATTTAGACTCCAAGTACAAGGGTGATTTAAAAGGTGTTCCCATTTAGAAATGAATGGTGTTGACCAGCCGATAACAGTCAAAGTACGCATTCGGCCTCAAAAACTTGAAAAGGGGACGCACGGCGACTATTTTCTAAAGTTTGGGGGCCCTGCGACACTTTTGGGAAAGTTTAGGGACCAACAGTGTATTTTTGTCTTATTCTTATATTATGAATTCAAAATACTTAAGTTATAAGTTTGAGTTGAACAATCTTGTGAAGATAACTCGGGGTATAGAAAAACGAAGGGCATATTATTACTCACACAAAACTATGCCATTAAATGGGACCAAATCAGAAAGTATATCAATCGAGTACGTGTTTTATGGGACAAATGTAAGTAGGGGTGTCAATCGGGTCGGGTTGGTCTGGTTCGGGTTGGTCGGGTTCGGGTTATTGAGGTCGGGTCGGGTTCGGGTCAATACTAATAAAAACATACCTAAACTCGACCCTATTTGAACTCGGGTTGGTCCGGTTCGGGTCAACGGGTCGGGCCTGTGTGATTTATATAATGTAAAATTGTAAGTCGTAAGTGGGTGAAAGCTAGGAAAAAGAAAGTTTTTATTTGGCAACGGAGTCTTGAAGAATAAGCCAATGAATCACTTTGTTGAGAAATGCCAAATCTAACAGTAACTAGAAACTAATAAGAATTGTTGATCTGAAAAAGTATATACAGCTTTTTCTTTTTCTAACGCTTTATTCCCACCCGACCATTTCTTTGTGCATAAATTATTATTCTTGGCCCATGCATTTTTTTCTTAAACTCAACATCTAGTTTATTTATGATCCATAGTCTAACAATAATAATAAATAAATAAGAGTTTGCCTAAAGAAAACAGTTTGCATTTTACTATGTACGAAATATTGAACAGATGTTGATCAACACAAAAGACAATTGCAACTTGAGTTTATTTTCATCGAGATCAGTTTCATTTACGTTTTAGCATTTGTTTCCGTAAGTATAATGCTCTCTTCGTCTCAATTTTATAATTCACATTTACTTTTTGGATTTGTATCAAATTATTTGTCCACTACTAAAGTATATCCGAAAGTTTGATCAAGTTTACTATATTACCCACTTGAAAGTATTATCACAAAATTGAAAGAAAGATTTAATTAAGGGGATAACTTACCTGCTTTACAAAGTAGGTAAGTTACCTGCTTTCATTTGGAAGAAAAAAAGGACAGGCACTAAACAGAGAGAACCATGAAAGTGCATAGGTTTAATTGTAAATTTTTTAAAATTTTTACAAAGCAAATTAGGTAACTTACCTGCTTTGTAATACATGTAAGATTTTCCCTTTAATTAATTATAGCTAAAGGTAAAATTGTTTTTTGCAAAAAATTAAAAAAGGAAAAAAGACTATAAAAGTTGTTTTTCTCTTAAACTGTGTTGTTGTTATCGGGGGATAATAATTTTGAAAAGAAAAAAATGATAAAAGAATATTAACAAAGTACACTGAACTTGATTATTGAAACGGGTGTAATGGTACAGTGAGTAGTATGCCACATCAGCACAAACTAACACACACAAATACTCCACAACACACTCACACTTTTATTAGCGTTTGGTGGTCGCAAGCACCGGACGTCTTCAATTTTGTTCGCTCACGTGTTATGTGTGACTCATGGTGAACAAGAAAGGGAAAAAGAGGGAGACTTGTAGGTTTACACCCTTGTGAAATGTTTCCTTTTGAAAAACATAAATTTGTAACAAATTAAAGGAAACGTTTGCATGATATAAATTAGTAATAAGGTGATTATGAGATAAAAAGAAAAGAAAAGGGAAAAAGGCAAAAGAAGATTATTGTCTATAAAAGAATGTCACTTGCACATATTCTTGAACAAACGTCCTAAATATATCCTTTACCTAGGTACTCGTACTACTTTACTATAATACACATGAATCACACCACCACCACCAACAAACGTCCCAAAGATTTGAATGATCAAGTTAGAAGAAATATAAAACACAAGAATGATGGAGGTGTCTACCGTGGTGTTCGAAGGCGGAGCTGGGGCAAATGGGTATCAGAAATACGCGAGCCAAAGAAAAAATCACGAATATGGCTTGGGACGTTTGATACACCAGAGATGGCTGCTAGAGCACATGACATGGCCGCAATCAGTATCAAAGGTCACTCTGCTATCCTAAACTTCCCCGAACTCGCTCACCAATTCCCAAAGCCCAAGTCCAATTCACCTAGAGACATCCAAGACGCGGCACTCAAAGCCGCACACCTTGATCATGAATCTAATACTGAGCTGCAGCAGCAGCTTAATGATCATAGAAATATGACCAACGATGACCCGTTTCTTGATTTACCGGATCTATTCATGGATCTAGGACGACATCGGTTTTTCAACACATTGCCAGACAAAATAAATGATCAATTCTGGCCAGAAGATCATTTCTTGTGGAACTGCATGTAGCTAGTTAATTAAATTGGCAACAAATTTACCGGGATATGCCTTCCTTGTTGGGTGGGGTACACGGACTTGAGATGGTTCCGCCAAATACAATTTTTTTTTTTTTTTTTTTTTTTTTTTTTAAATTGGCAGCAGACAAAGCCATATTTTCTATATCTATGATCTTAGAAACCCAGTTTATATTTGTTTCAGTTACATTATTATTGTTTCTCTAGATTTATGAAATTCATTTTTGCATGGCTCCTAGCTAGTGCCAGTGGAGTAGATACCAAGTTTTCTTAATTACTATTGTACGTACGTAATTGCCAACAAGCTACATTTTCATAAAAGACGGTTTTCTATTTAACACTTATTTTTTTGTTATCTGAAAACGTAATATATGTCCAAGTTAGTCAGATTACATTGATACAAACTAACTACTTGTCATAGCATATATGTAGTATCAAAGGTACTTTCTTATAGTACTATTAAAACTTGATTTTGTAACTTAATTTGGCATATAACACTTTTATGATATTATTGCCGAAAAAAGATGCAAACCGAACGTTTCAAGGTTACTTTTTAACTTTATTCGTCATTTTATTTCTATATTTAACATATTATTGCATAGTTACAAGGAGAAATAACAAAAGAAATTTTAACGGAAAACAAATTGATATTTATAGCATAGACAGAGAAAGTAAAGTTTGGAGACGAAATCACGTGTAGCTATTAGTGAGTTTGAAGTAAGAATCTTAGAGGTTCCAAATATTATTTTTAGGTTTATATATATGCGGGGAATCCTGAAACTGTACTGGTACTGTATCGAAATGGTATCAATTCCTGATATACGGTACGGTACTGGGACTACGAAATAAGGTGAAAAAAACGGGACCACTAATTCGGTACGGGACCGGTACCAAATCGAGAAACTCCCGAAAAAAAGGGGAAAAACCCGATTTTCGGGTACCGGTACCGGTACCAATATCCGAATCTCGTTCAGTACGGTACCGGTATCACTAATTTATGCTCGAGAAAAAATCAGTACCACTAATTCGGTACGAGATTGGTACGGGACCGGTACCGTGCTCATCCATATATATATGTATATAGAAAAAAGTCAAAAACAAAGGGAATGTGATGAACCCTTGTATAAGGGTGAGCAAACGGACCGAATGGACCGGACCGACCGACAAAACCGATCGGACCGGACTAGACCGAGACCAGACCGATCACATTCAGTCCGGTCTCGGTCTAGAGATTTTTATAATTTCAGTCTCGGTCCGGATCGGTCCGGTCCGGCTTAAAAATCGGACATTTAGCCTATTTAGACCGAGACCGGACTGGACCGAACCGGACCGAGACCAGACCAACCACATTCGGTCCGGTCTCGGTCTAGGGTTTTTGCCGGATTCGGTCTCGGTCCGGTCCTGTTTTTGGACCGTGAGTACCCCTACCCTGTAGATTAAAAAATAGGTCCACTTCCTTTGGGTTAAACAAATGTGACGGTAAAGAGGACCATTCTCCCCACGACACATGCATATATAATATAGGCATATGTATCTAAGCTTCTTTTGGACCATTTCAACATAATTATGGAGTATTATTTTCTCACCATCGATCGCCATCGCAGTCGTTTCTAGAAAACCAGCATATGTTTTGATTTAGACACAAGTCGTTTTATGTTTATACTTTTGGTTCTCACTTATCTAAAACTCGGTTCATACATAAAACATATCCTAACCGAACCGAGCATGGAATACCAAATATATAGCGCTGCTTAAGGTATATAGGCTAAACATGGGCTAAGCCCTACATACATAAATGGGCCTAAGTCGGTTAATACAAATAAAAGGTGAAGCCCACAGATGATAAATGAAGGAAAATAAATGGTGAATACTGATGGCGAGTTTTTTAGCACAAACCATCTTTATCTTATGCGATTATTAATTAAATAATTTTTTTTTTTTTTTTTTTTTTTTTAGAAAGGCAACATATATTGAACGAACCAAACAAAAACAAATTACACAAGAAATGGCGTCCCATCTCTTCAACAAGCTTATTAAAGAGAAAAAGGACCCAAGAAAAAGACAACAAATAACAATATAAAGACAGTTGACATGGTGCAAAGAAAAGTCATGGGTTCACTTACATCCCACTACCTGACAATCCCAAACACTATACTCAGTACTATCCCATGACCCACCCCAACTATAAGAATATATATCCAAGAAGAACCAAATGAGACCAAGACACACTGGTGTAAATTTAAAGATAAAGATGCCATAGCTTTCACACAATGCAGGGGCTAGCCATAACAAAAAACCCACAGACCAAAACAGAATATTAGGAGTCATCAGGAATGCATTTTCAGAATAATAGAGTTCCACTAAGATAGACACATCTCATTTACATGTTAAAACTAAGAGAATATAACATTGGAATGTAAACGGGTTTCTACAACACTGGAAGAGTATAACGCTAATCTAAATGGTACCATTGGCATAGCACTCTTTAACATGTTGAAGAGCTTGTCTGATGGAATCTTCATCTTGGCTTGAATATTTCAAGCATATCAGACGTTGAGCCACTCGATATGCCATCTGAATACTTTCATATTGCTCATGGTTCACTTCCTTCCTCTTCATTTCCTATTTATAACCAAAATAAAAATTTGTCAGCAAATATAATATTTTAGACATATAGCCTTTCATCGTATCTAAAATTAACCTTACGATCCCATCTAATGCATATTTCCTTCATTTGGTGACATCATGACCGAAAAACATCCGGGCGAGCTTTTTATAAGCTACTGTCCATTTTAATCATATTGTAATACTACTAATTTAATTAGACTACTCGTATCCTGAGAACGACTCTTTTATATTTAAATTTCCCCCTCCATGAAATTACGACATTTTACACACCGAGTGTTGGGCCGTAAAGATATCTTGTGGATCACTCTAATGGAGGTATTAATTAAGAACAAAGGGTCAAAAAGTGCACGAGATTTTAAATTTGGCATGTTCACCTTCTCTGTAATCCTTGAGGTGATATTTCGGGCAGTCTCTATAACTGAACTTGGTAACCCAGCTACTCCTGCTAATAGAAGTCCATAATGTGGTACATGTCGCAGTCCATCTTTCAGCTCAAACTGTGCATGTGAACCAGGAAATTACAGAATATATGTAGCTGTTACTCTGGATATGAGCATATATGAAATTTAAAAGAGCTGGTACCTTAAAATCCAACCGGTTGTTTTTTACTTCCACATCAAAATGAAGAATCTTTACATTTGGATATATGGTTGCTAGTTCTGATAGGTTTTCCATGTGTGTGGCAAATATAGTGTATCTGAAACCAAATGACAAGCAATAACATCCATTCCAAGATTCTAGCGGTCTGTAATCTTATAGCATAACCTTTTCAAGTATGAGAAATTAAAAAGTTACAGTTGAGTTCTGCCTAGGTCAAATATCATCACACTCATTTTTATTTTATTTTTTAACATAAAAACCACATGCAGTCATGATGACTGTGGCAGGTAGGAAAAATGTGAATATTCAGGTAGATGTGCAGCCGCCAATGCGAGACTTGATTTGAAATAGGATATGAGACAGAATGTTGGTGTGGTACTGCTTGAGGAGAAGCCGTTGCACCAGCAACACACTCAAGAAAAGATGGATATTTCCAACTTAGACTTTCAAAGTCACTGGTTTAGAAGAAGAAACTTGTATCAGACATAGGTAGCAGAAGCGAGGAGAGATAGTATAGGGGAGTGGGAGGACATCTTCATGTCAAGAACCCTAGGGAATTCAGCTACAAAAATATTTATCCGGTATTTATGATTTTAAGACTTTGTGGTTCATTTGTAGCGCAACCCTAACTAGTTTGGGGTACAAGGCTTATTGCTGATAGAACCAAAAAAAGTACTGCAGGAAATATCATTGTTGCAATATCAAAACCTTGCTTGTTGTAAACACTTTCTAGATAGCTCTAGCAACAAGCATGATATATAAAGAGCATTACTTACCCTTTAAGTGCTAATAGTCTTTCACAGCAACTCCATGCAATTGCAAAACCATCCGAGGAAGATGTAGCCCTGCCCAGCTCATCCATCACAACCAGGCTCCTGTTGCCAATCAAAGATTTAAGTGCATAATAAAATAAAGAAAAATCTATATTAAATACCAGTCCTGATTTATAATATTGGTATACCTTTCAGAGATATTCTGCAAGATAAAAGCTGTCTCTTTCATCTCTGTCATGAACTGCAAAATCAGGTTCTTATGAATTTTCTAGGGCTATGGAACAACAGGGCTTTCTAAGGTAACACATACATAAAGACATATACTAATGATACCGGTGCCCCTCATCTTAAGGATAAAAACAAAAGAGAAGTTTCTCCTTGTTCTCCATTGAATTAAGCCAAAAAGAGTGTTAAAAGGAGACCTAATGCAGCAAAGTGTGCTACATTTTTTGTAGCAAATCAATGCTTTTGACTTGGGTAGAGTCAACTGGTAGACGAATTAAATGCAGAATTTCTATATGAATTGGCATTCAAGCATTATGCTTGCTGCTTAGCATGTCATAGGATATCCCTGATCATATGTTCTACTTCTACATCAGGGTAATATTTCTATTGTGGCAACATTTATAATATGACCATATTACAAACCATAGTACATTTTAAAGCTATACCATGACAACTTGAAACACTCAATTTGCATCGGGTAATTTCGTTTTATTAAGACAAAGCCTTTTAGAATAAGAACCCCAAGTCATTTACAAGATGAATTGGTCCAATTGTGGTGTAAAAAGGGGAAAACCCTCCAATTTCAAATACAAAAACTATAAATTAAAATAAAAAATTCACTGTTTTTTAATAAAGCATGGCATTAGATACTAAGGATTGGTATACTGCAGAACTTGTGTAAAATTATGTCTGGTGAGAAAGAAAGAAAAAAATGAGAAAGTAATGTAGTATGCACCGTGCTGGAATTTGACTCAAGGTTATCAACTGTGCCCATCCTTGTAAAAATACGATCGACCACCCTTAGGCTTGCAAAGCGGGCAGGAATGTAGCAACCAATTTGAGCAAGGATGATGATTAGACATATTTGTTGAAGGTATGTGCTTTTTCCACTCCTGAACGAAACAGTATACTTGAGCTATAGAGTTTCTTTGAGGGCCTCATTCTAAATACAAAATATGACAGTGCCCGGTACAGAAAGTGGGCAGGAAGAACAGGATAGCATATGCATTAAACTAAAGCCGCATGCATTAGTTTAAGTGGAACAAAGATATCTCTTGGGAATTTAAATTATGTAACAGATAAAAAAAGAAACTGAGAAAGACGTTGCAAAATTTGCACCCTTCATAGATAATAATATCCCCATCACCCATTCATGAATTTAGATAATATTAATGTCTATCCACATGAGTTATGGGTCAACATGTTTTGTTATATTGGCACTGGCAAGAATATTTTCTGGGAAACTTTAAACCTCTCCCCAGAGAGGGGTGGGTGTTCTGGTATAAATAAAGATCTGCGTAGGAACCAAGTCCAAGAGGGGTTGACTTTAAGGCAACTAACAAGTGATTAATGCTATACAATCCACAAAATAAATACATGTACTTAGTTAATTCTTACATGTTAGGCCCCATGACAATCACCATGTTTGAAGCCTCCGATAGAAAGATATTATTGGGCTGCAAAAAAAGCATCAAACCACAATGCATTACATTACTACACATCTATAATAAAAAAATTGAATACCGATAAGCTCTAAAGCACTAAAGCAATTCATGAAAAAGGAGTATGACATACAACAAAATCATTGTGCACACTTTCTAGAATAGGATGTCGTCCAGCATCAATCGCCAGCGGTCCATTCTCTGTCAGCAGACATTATAGATCGAGGATCTATGTCATAATCATTCTGAGGCCAAACAATAGGAAAAATCATAGAATACTTGCCTGTGAATTGAGGCCTGGTGTATCGATCTACAGGCTTGGTTGAAATCATGTGAGCAAATGAATTAACAATCATATCTAATAGACATAATATCTCAGCTAACAAGGTGAGCACAGAGACATCCTCCCGAATTGCATCCATTAGTGCTGCATGTTTAATGAAAGGAAAACAGCTTTATAATCTGGAAAGTGTTTGCACACAATAAACAACATAGTGACAAGTGTACAGCAATATAGTTCAACTGCAAAAGCATTCATATGTTGTTTGACACATAAACTAATATGCATTATTAATAGGGTGCTGGTCAGTTTGAAAAACTTATGAAGAAGAAAATGAACACAGCTTAAACGCTTTGGAATCAGGAAGAATATTGCTACAATGGGAAGTGCACTTGTTAAGACTGTGGCATACATCCTTTTGAAGGCATGGTAGGTGCCAGTGGCGGACCTAGCCGAAAAACTAAGGTGGTTCCTTGACTTAGTCAAGACGAAAAAATCAACTGGTCAATCAAATTACGGTCGGATCGGGTTGGGTCGGGTCTCATTTAACGTAACTATTAATATAAAAAAGTCATCTATATATGAATGAAAAAAGGTTAAAGTGATTACAACCGAGTCTTTTTTTAGCTTTCATAGCTTGAAACAGTTCATGCTTTGAATAGTTAACAAGTTACACTAGTTAGCATGTTTCTCAATACACAACACTAAACAACAGTCATTAATTTATGATTTTGGCATAAAAATTAATACATGGCCAAATTAGTAGCTTGTAGTTTTCTTGCTAAATATTGAATATGAGAATTTGTAGCAGAATTATACGGAGTATATGGTTGCAATTGGAACGCTTATTTACCAAACAAAAGAGAGTGTGATATTCAATGCTCCAAATTATTTCAAGTAAATACTTCTGCGCTTATGGCTTTTGGTGAAGGGTATTAAGATAGAACTATGCAAGGTGGAGGGGCTAAATGTAACTTTCAATAAAACTAAGAATAATAGTGCTAGTGCTGTATTAGTAATTTAGTACGTACTATCTTCGTTGTTGGGTCATCTCTTTTAAAAAAACAGAGACCTCCAAGCCTCCATAACAGATCGAACCTGAGCTATGCTTTCTATTGTTGGTTTCTTGTTTTTTTGTTTCTTCCTTCTTGTTTTGAGCCTAAGGTGGTTCCCGGCCTAGTTCCAAGGTAGGTCCTAATTTTTCTCTATACATAGCTTCTAAATGGTCTCGATCTCTAAGGTGGTTCCCGGGAACCACCTTGTTACACTGTAGGTCCGCCCCTGGTAGGCGCTATACAGTTTCACGGCCATGCCCAGCACAGATACACATTGAATCAAATAATGTGATACTTTATGTAGATAGGGTTAAAGCGCGAGAGTGACCATGAATCTTGTGCACAATTGATGGTTGCGTTGACAAGCATGTATACCGTGTAGGAATGACGTTGTGTAGGATCTTAACTATAACAACAAAAAGAACCAAATACACTTACCTTCCAAACAAAGCTCTGTACGTATATAGCATTCTTTGGCTGCAGAGTTATTTCTTGCATTTAACTGCAGATTTAATGCAACAGATCAATAATAATGAAAATCATGTACTAAGAAACTGCAGAGAAACTAGTTTTCTTCATTAAATATAAACTATCATTGTAAAACAGAAAATGCTGAAGCAAAGAATATTTTTCAGCCCATCAGCACCACTTAGATCACATATACACTTCATATCTCATGGAGTACCAACACGAGCCCCATGTGCCATGTTGACTCATGTAGGACTATTAGTTTCAAAATATGTTTTACTGGTTTAATAAGATTACACTTTAATATGCAAGTAGATAATCAAAGAAAAACTAAGAAGTCTCCATCAGGCTCAAGAAATAGTAGTTCTGGGCTCAAGGAAGGAGTCCTTACTTACAAAAAAATCTTTTCAAAACATACGGTCATACTAATCAACATAGGCAATGGACAGTTGGAACTAAATAAGACCATTGATCAAACAGAGGAAAAGTAAACAAACCCATATCAAAATCAAAAACATTAAAAAAATGATGGTTATAATACTCACTGAAGCAAGATCCAGAGTTGAGCAATGTATACTGTTCCCATGCTTCATAACCTATTTATGTCCCAATAGCACATACATAAATCAGAAAAATCACTTGAGGACACGATATAGATGAACAAATATCTCCTTTGCTACCTGAATGAACTTGTTGGGAAGTTTTCCCTGTATGTCCTTCTGAGGAATATTGAAGTAAAACCCATGCCTATTGTTAAACGGAATTTTCAAATTCGGAAGCTTAAATTCTTCGCGATACTTATTTGCAAGGTTATGTATAGCTGTGAATTTAGATCAGTTAGAGTTAACAGCCATCAAGTATATTATAGAGAAATGACCATTCAGTCAGGTAGACCAATTTGGTACCTTCGCTGGTATCACAGAACGATCTTCGTGCAATATCCAGAAATCCATCTATTCCAGCCTTGACAGCAAAACACTGCTGTGTCCGAGCAACAAAAGGAACTCGTGCATGAAGTACATCCTCATCTATCACCTCTCCAATTCTGAAATCATAGAGAAAAGCAAAGTGAACTTGAAGGCTCCATTCCTTTATTCAACATGGACTTGAAAGTCGTATCAAATGAAGGATTTTACCTTTTCCTTATAGAAGCATATTTTTCATTCTCGCATACAGATTTGTATATATTTCCAAGAAGAAAGCTGTTTGCGTCTTTCAGAACCTAACACCAACTTAGAAAATGTAACTTTGTAGTTTGTACTAGACAAAGATATCAGATTCTAAGCACGCTAAGAAAGAAACCTTTGAGAGAAACGGCAAGGCATCGAGAGCTGTTTTGAGAACAATAATGCTCGATATCAGAACCTGGCTCTTTCTACCATTATCAATGCCCAGGACTTCATTGGTGACTTTCTTTGGCTTGAAGCAGAAGTGACAGAGGACCCTGTCTGCATGAATATTATGTATATCATTTAAACCAATTACTACTCAGCAAGTTTAGGTTTCTGATACGTGCACTACTAACCAGTTTCTTTTGGAAACTTGCGGAGAGCCTGTGACAGCCCAAAAAAGAGCTGCTCGTTCGTCATTAATTCATCCTAGAGTTAAGCATTTAATACGTTAATATCCGGACAATAAGAATATCTCATGACATTGATGATAAACTATAAGAAGCACCGACCAGGCAATCAAGTCGAGCATTTATGGTTTGTATATCTTTCAAAGGTTGCAAAAGATTGGCACGAAGAAGCCTAGTCCTGCAAGAGGAAATGTTTATAAAAAGTCACACACACACATTTAATAATAGGTTGAGGATGGATTATAATATTATACTATACCCACCCTCCAGTCGTTCTTGTTGACTTGAGAATCTGGAATAGACTCCTCTTTTTGTTGCTTGTGCCGAGAAGCGTAGAATGCAGGGGCTCTATAAGCTCCAAGTTAAGGACGCTAGTTGCATCTATGCTCACATGATCAAATGAGCCATTAAATGTCACCTGGACAGTAAGAGGGGTAGCAAATTATTACTTATTAATTTACTAGTAGTGGATGTGAGTGTGGTGAAAGGAAGAAGGACGTACTGATAATGAATGATTGGTTATGACGACTCCTTTGTCAGCTTCGACCCTGTAGTTATTTACAAACCAATAAGGAAACATACATATATAAAGAAGCAATATGTTTGGCAATAAGCATTTGTTTAATTACAAGTATGTTACGAAACAGCTAGTGATAGTAGGTAGTTAGTAAGTACCACTTGATAGTAGCAGCGGCAGCGGCCAAACAGAGGTAATACTGCTTGTAATAAGAATCGAGGGCGAGAGCGGAAGGGTGTTTAGCAGCGAGAGATTTGACGAGGAGGGCGCCCCTGGTGTCGTCAAAGGCGGCACGGAGCATGGTGACCTTGCGGAGAGAGAGGTTATCAACCAAAAGAGAGAGGCCGTCGGAAATGGAGGAGGGAAGGATGAGGACGATAGGATCGTAGAAATGGAGAAGCGTCTTGGTGTTTTGGTAGGAGCTGCTGGTCTCGATGTATTCCGAAAGGTGAAGAGAGGCGGAACGCAGGTCAAATGCAGCAACGCCAACCTGTCATTTATTAATTAATTATAAAATTGAAGAAACAAATAAACAAACAGGTAGCAGGCAGGTGGTGGTCTGGTTAATAATAATAAGAATAATGAAATTGGAGCCCTAATCAATCAATCGATCAAAACTAATTAGGCATATAATGAAGAAAGTAAGGTGGGACCTACCTCGTTGGCTCGATTTTGGATGAGACCGATGACGAAGCTCGATCGCTCTCCACTCTCATCTTCCATTTTTGGATAATTCCCGCCAATTTCTTTCTTAATTATCCAGTCAGTCAGTGAAGTAAAGTGGATAAAATTGACTCTTATTATTCACCTAAAAAAAGGAGGCTCATTTGTTTTGTTTTTTTAATCACACTACCTTTTCTTTCTTTCTCTCTCTTGAAAAACAAATGTTTCCCGCGTTTTTTTTACCCGTTTATTTTGCCGGCCGGGTCAACTCAGGATTCAAAACACTGTAAAAAAAAACATTTAAGCGTTAATCAGTGATCAATTTCTTTTATTTGTGCAAATCAGCCAAAAATTGGTAGTCAAACTTTTCTAATAACTACAAATTTCGCCGTAAATATCTAAAACTCGCCGTTAGTCACTCTTTATATAAAACACAATTTGATTTTTAAACAAAATGTTGCTAAAAATCTAAATTTATCAACAACCGACTAACGACTCGGCACGCTTGCTTTTTCTCTCTTTACTTTTTTTTTTTTTTTTTAAAAGAGACACTAAGTGGAAAAAGATATGTTATGTTTTTTTGATGAGTAGGAACGGGGATATGGCAAAACAAGGGATGGCAAAAAAAAAAAAAAAAAAAAAAAAAAAAAAAAAAAACCTCGAACCCGACAGGGAAACCCGAATTAATTGGGGCGGGGCGGGGATTAAATGGGGATTTTAATCAGGTTTGGGGCGGGGAGCGGGGAATCACCGCCCCGCCCCGCCCGATTAATATATACACATATACTAATGTATCTATACCCATAAAGTATTTTGTTAGTATTTACGTAATAAAAAAAAATATTACTCTAATATTGTTAATTTTTTTTATATATGTAAGAATGCAAAATTGTGATTATACAAACTCGTTTACTATTATATTTTTAAGTTTTAATTTTTAACGGTATAATTTATCATTATTTATGTATAATACTATTATTGAAAACTTAATAAGGCTTGTTTAACTTGGTACTATAAGTTACTCCATTTTTTAACGTATAGCCATTTTTAGTAAGTCTTAAATTTTTTTTACATATCCTTGTTTTCAAGTAAGAAACTAATGTTTTACTTTTTATTTGTCTTATACAACTATGTATGTATGATAACTACTTACTTACATGTGTAATTGTTGAGTTGGATTTGATTAGAAAGACCACTTGGAACGTGAAAATTGTGCCAAATCATGAATAGAAATAGGTAAAAGGCTTAACCGATACTTAAAGGGTGTAACAAAATTTCTACATTAAGATGATTGAAGGAAACTTGTACCAACAAATTAGAAAATTTTAAGCCATCGGTATATTTCATTTTCATACATATTTTTATAGTGAGAGGTGCATCAGCATTCAAAAATGTTGCCAATAATCGGTTTCATGTTACTTGTCACTTGCACCACAATCAAATCAAATGATCTCAAAACCTACATTGTTCACTTAGATTCACCCGAGTTTCCTCAGCCACGACAAGAACGTGATGAATGGTATTATTCGTTTTTGTCAAAATTCACCTCACAAGAGAAAACAAAAATGGTTTATGCTTACCATCATGTGATTACAGGATTTGCTGCTCAAATGTCGGCCAAGGAAGCAAAGGCGATGAAGAATATGAGTGAATTTGTATCCGTAAGGCCTGAAGGTCTCTTTCAGTTACATACAACTCACTCATCACGGTTTTTGGGTTTACACCACTATTCAGGTTTGTGGAACGATTCAAACTATGGGAAGGGGGTCATAATTGGGGTTCTAGACACTGGAGTCACTCCCGGACACCTTTCATTTCATGATAAAGGCGTCCCACCTCCTCCATTAAGATGGGAAGGAAAATGTGAAGTAGCTGCGTGTAATAACAAACTTATTGGACTGAGAAACTTTGTTAGCGGAAGCTCTCCGGTTGATCAACAAGGCCATGGGACTCACACATCAAGCACTGCTGCAGGAAATTTTGTAGCTAATGTAAATATCTATGGAAATGCCAATGGCACTGCAGCTGGTATGGCCCCACTCGCACACTTGGCTATCTATAAAGTGTGTGACCAAGATTCTTGTCCAGAAAGTAACATAATTGCTGGTATGGATGCTGCCATTGAGGACGGGGTTGATGTGATTTCACTTTCACTCGGTGCACGTTCTGCACCCTTTTATCAAGATTCTATTGCAATAAGTGCCTTTGCTGCTATACAAAAAGGGATATTTGTAACTTGTTCAGCAGGTAACTCTGGGCCTTCGAAGTCCACGCTGTCAAATGAGGCCCCATGGATCCTAACCGTTGGTGCTAGTACCATGGATAGAAAAATCAGAACAACAGTTTATCTCGGAAACAACAAGTTTCTTGACGGTGAATCATTATACCAACCAAAGAATTTCCGTCAAAAGCTAATGCCACTTGTTTACCCCGGTAGAAAAGGCAACCACAGTGCAGCGCAATGTAGTAGAGGGTCATTAGACAACATTAATGTGAAGGGAAAGGTAGTATTGTGTGATATGGGTGGTGTGATTGACGGAATTGAAAAGGGAAAGGTAGTTAAGGACGCTAGAGGAGTTGCCATGATTCTTGCCAACACAAAAACGGTTTGTCCGGAGATCACGGTACCAGAGTCCCATGTTCTTCCTGCTTCAAACATCGGTTACAAAGAAGGAGTTGAGATCAAAAAGTATTTGAGTTCCTCAAATTCATCGGCTTCTGTAGCAACTATTCTTCTTCGTGGAACTACACTAGGCGTAAAATCAGCTCCAGAAGTGGCTTGTTTCTCTTCAAGAGGGCCTAACCTTGCAAGTCCTGGAATCCTTAAACCAGACATCATTGGACCAGGTGTTGACATCCTTGCAGCTTGGCCACAAAATACAAAAGAATTTAACCTCTTATCTGGGACATCAATGGCATGTCCCCATCTAGCAGGCATAGCGGCCCTCCTAAAAAGCGCTAACCCGGAATGGTCTCCTGCTGCTATCAAGTCTGCAATAATAACAACAGCAACCCAAGTAAACCTAAATGGAAAATCCATTGTAGACGAAAGAGAGCTCCCAGCAGACTTTTTTGCTATTGGTGCAGGGCACGTGAACCCATCAAAAGCCAACGATCCAGGCCTTGTTTTTGACATTAAACCTGATGACTACATTTTATATTTGTGTGGGTTGGGTTATACAACCAAGCAAATTAGAATGATCGCTAAGAAAACTGTTACCTGCATAAAAAGCATACCAGAGGCAGAGTTGAACTATCCTTCTTTTGCGGTTATGTTAAAAAGAGGTGATAACAAAACATACTCAAGGACGGTGACTAATGTTGGTATTCCAAGGTCGAGATACACTATTGGGAATGTTTCTCTTCCACGGGGTGTACGTATGGAGGTTGAAGGCCCTTCTCAAGGGCTCACATTCAGAGTGATGTACCAAAAGTTAACTTACAAGGTAACATTTAGTCGAGATATTATGGATACGTTGAAAGGTCCATATGGCCAAGGATATATGACTTGGGTTTCAGGAAAATACTCTATGAGAACCCCATTTTCATTTAATTTTTTATGAGATAATAAGAAAATGAAACTATGAAAATGGTAGCTATAATATGGCATATGATATTGCGACATAGAGTTTAAAATTGGGTTAATGGCATATAATAGCAACGAACTTTTTCATTTGTCCCATTATCAGATACGATTATACGAACCTAAAAAATTACAATTATCAGATACGAACATTCAAATTTTGTTTTATCAATGTAAAAATCTCATCTCGTTGCGTACGATAATGAAAAAAAATTTCAAAGTATGATGGTTATTGTGATATTTTTTTAAAGTTCGTATCTGATAATGAAAAAAAAAATTGAAAGTTTGATGGGTATTGTTGTAATTTTTTGGGTTCGTATCTGATAATGGGACAAATGAAAAAGTTTGTTGCTATTATATGCCATTAACCCTTTAAAATTTACCCATCTTATACGGCTTCTAAGTTTATATATACCCTTCTATATAACCCAATATATATCTAATTTAATGGAATAATGGGAAACAATAAATAATACAGTACATGTTTAGATTTTCACTACAACAAATTGCAAAACTATCACTACATTAAGAAGGAACCAAAGCAATCTGTTCATGAATGAATACCAGCTATAACTGGAACCTCAAGGTTAAACTTGTAGTTGAAAAAAAAAAAAAAAAAGACCTCCAGCAATGATTGCATGTCTAACTGACTAAGATCCTGCCACAAAACACTGGGCTACAAAGTGCGTCTTTACAGGATACGCAGTTGTACGACACCATCCATATACAAGCCAAAAGTATATCTATAACTGGAACCTCAAGGTCCGAAAGTAATTTTTAAACAGTAAATAGAAGGTACCTATCCAAATATTGAAGTAAATAATAAGTGAGACAAGGTTCACGCCATTAGAGTGTGTTCAGAGATCATACAAGGGTTATAAAACTATATAGTAAAAATATGAAACTACAGTAGATGCACGAACCATCAAATTCTCCTTCTCTCGTGAACTACCTGATGCATCAACTCCTAAGTGAAATTGAGGTTTGTCTAAGCGGTAGTTTACAACTGCAACAGTAAATATGTGGATAGGTACCTTCTATTTACTGTTTAAAAATTACTTTCGGACCTTGAGGTTCCAGTTATAGATATACTTTTGGCAAACCTCAATATGTGTAGCAAATAGCAACATTAGTATAAATGAATTTAAAGCTTGCCTTTATTCTTTGTGGAAAAGGCCCCTCCAACATGATTGCTTTTGAGCTTGATAATAACCTGCCATGTGAAGTTCGCCTTAATATTTTTTTATAACAAGTCTCATAACTGGAAGAGTTGCTCTTGGTCAATTTGAGGTAGAAGTTTACCTGAGACTTCTTGTTTAAGTAAATTGATACTTGCTTCCAGTGTAACCCTCCTGGACATTCATTTGGGCACTGATCAATCGGTAAATATGGTCAGCATGTATTATTAGACTTTCTGTAAGCATTTTTATCTTACAAACCTATAGAAAATTTGAACCTTTGTATACTTGTTGCAGCATGTCTTGAGTACAATGATGCTCCCATTTTGTGGTTTCGCCATGATCTGCAGTAAGCATATCATGAGCACCCATTCCCTTTTCATATGGAATTACAGTTGCATTCTTCTTTGCTTCTTTTGGAAATCTAGCTTTAAGCGCTGCTTCACCTCGCAGAGCTATTAAATGGAAAGGGATCAATCACAATCACAATCAGGACCAGTATTGTTCTATTGCTAATTAACTATCTAGTATGGTTTTGGATAATAAAAGTATGAGCTTTCATAATAAAGTGGGAATGGAGAATTACCTGTTGCAGCTGCAGCTGTGAGAGTCATTAGATCGCTTGGACTGTGGATGTTGATGGCTGATTGCACAACAGAAACCACAAGATCATGATCAGCTCCAGCCAATTCCGCCAACTCAGAGCAATGGCTTGCTAATAGCTCTGTAGCTGATGCAAGGGCAGTGCTCATTCTTGAATCGTCCAAGCGTTTGCTCTCGGCTGAAGTAATGGAAGCCAACGCCGTGGCCAGCCCTGCCACACACAAGGCAGCATGGGTCTGTGCTTTTTCTGCGCGGACTTTATCTTTCTTCCACACACTTGTCATGATAACATCCTTGTGATGAAACCATTTCCCTTTTGGTCTAGGATTTTGAAGCTTTGATATGTTCATAACCATGGGCTGCTGCAATAGACCAATAAAAAACCAAAAGGTGAGCGCGAGTATATTGATTTTGAATTAAAGAAATAATGAAGTACTCACAGGTTGTGGTGTGACGAATGATTCAGGAACCGGGTTGATATTCTTTTTCTCGAGCATGAACTGTTTAGGTTTTTGTTGTGCAAAAGCCTTTGAAATTTCAGCAGCAGAAACACTCCAAGATCTGGACAAGAACTCCATGGGCTCCAATGGAGTTTGTGGCTGTCGAATATCATCACATGTTGTTGTAGTTGGTATGAGTTCTATGTAGCTTTTTCCTATATTATCACAAGGGTATGAATTGCTTTTCCAAATATTCCCACCTTCCATTCTCTAATGATCAGTTAAATTGATTTTGATCAAACTTAATAAATTTGGTGAACAAATTTGATTAAGAAAAAAAATGCATAAAAATATAAGTGTCAAATTTATGAAAACAAAAACTTAAAAAAATAGGAAGTAATTAATAAAACTTTAGTGGTTGAATTTTGAATAAATAATAGAGCTAAGTGTAAAATTACAAGTTTCTATGTTTTTAATAACTTTATAAAGAAAAAAAAAATAACCCCTTACACTTTATAACCCCTGTACTTTATAATATTAATTTTATTTAAAATTACATGAGTATTAGTATTAGTTTTTAGACTTTCATCCATTAAAATTACAAAATTTGGTAAACATGCGAATTAATTTTAATATATGTTAAATATTTTTAAAACTAATGTTAGTTTTAGACTTTCATCCATTATATTATTTTTTTTAAATAATGACTCATGTTATTCTATTTATAAGTTTAATTTATACGTACACAGGTTTGAATATTAAATACGGCTAAACTATTAGTAATGGGAATATAAATATCAAATGATAGGCATGAGTTATTATAATATAAAAATAAATATACGTGATTCTACTTATAATAACGACTCATGATATTGTTAATTAAAATTTATATATGGATGTCCATAAAAACGTTTTAAAATTTTTACGGAGCATATTTTAACTTTATCAACGCTCGTTATTTGCTACTAAATAGCACAAACTTATGAAAATATAATTTTCCAAACAAAAAAGTACATTAGTAAACATGCTATGATGGTTATTCATAATCAAATAAATGAATCAATATTCAAAGCTATTTAAATATGCTACATATTTTAGCGAAAATATAAGTAAAAGAAATACCACAATTACAAAACACATCGTAAATTGATAGCACGGGTTTGCAAAACTAAAAGCATATATCACTAATATCTCATGCAAGTCAAGTATCATCATGTGATTGCTTGAGTACTAAAATATAATTTTTGAAACATGTTAATTGATTCATTTGTTAATTGATAATAATACATAATCAAAACGAAATTTTAAAAACCCTGTGCGTGTACAGATATTATAACTAGTATAAATAAAGATAAATCTTAGTTTTAGAGTTGGAAATAAGTGTATCTTTGATGTCAGTTTTGCAAAACTTGTCAACTTTGTGGCATAAATAAAAGGGATAATTACCAAAATAGATCAGTCGCCCAAAGCACATTCCTTGAATAGATGTTTTTAAATCACTTTCCTCCGGCGGATCAGGGCAACTTGGCGACTGAGCAACCTTCATATATGTGCGACACGTGTCGAATATTTTATTAATATAGTACAGAATCTAGAATCTTTTTGGAATCTATAGTACAGAATCTAGAATCTTTTTGGAATATTCTAGAATCTTTTTGGACACGTGTCGCGTTTATATTGAGTTGCTCATTTTTTTAGTTGCCCTGATCTAATTTTGGAAAGTGAAATTTGAAAGTCTGCAAAGTGACTAGTCAAAAAGTCAACGATCTATTTTGGTAATTATCCTAAATAAAAACCCTAAAAACTATAAAGATTCTTAATTGACTAATACAAGTGCAAAATTGGATAAGTTTTTAAAATCAAGATTCGTGGTCTTTCTTCATGTATGAATATTCTTAATTGACGAATATATGATTGTTTCAGATATGGGGAAACTGTTTATACGCTTATAATTCTATTAAAATCATACCTTTATTAATTTTGTTAGGGTTTTAGTTTGATGTTTTTGTTGTCACTTATAATGTCATCTTGTTTAGTGTTGAAAAAACAAAGCGAGTTTTCAACGTTTTCTGCACATTTTATAAGATTTTATTTAGTAATTTGATGTTCTTGCTGTCATTCTCTTGTTTGATTTGTCAAAAAACCAAACTTTTAGGTCTTTTGGCCTTTTTTCTTATGGTCTTGGTTGTCACCTATGTCTTCCACTAGCTTGCTTAATTTTGTTGCTGCTTCTATCCTATTTTAAGATGTCTTTTTTATGAGGTTTAGTGATACGTTGTGTGCTATGATTTATTTAAACGATTTGATAAAATCGAGCCGTATTAGGTCTTCTGCACTTTTTATAAGGCTTTCCAAGTAATTTGGTGTTTTTGCTGTCACACGTGTCTTTCATCTTGTTTGATTTATATGAAATCCTAACTGTATAAATCTTCTACATTTTTTAAGGTTTTGGCTGTCACTTATGTCATACAGTTTTGCTTGTTTGATTTATGTCTAATTGTGTTGCATTACTATTATCCCATTCTGAAGATCCATATCAATGTTCTTTTTAAGTATGTTATATGTGTTTGGATCTCTATAATGTTTTGATAAAAATCGAGCCTTTTTTGTTCTTCTGCAATTCCTTTTATCCCACTAAGGTTTTGCTTAGTAATTTAAGCTACATATATCTTCTTATGCGATTATTGTCTAGGATTATATGCTTTGATTTTGATAATTTTCCAATCTTTTTTATTTTGTCCTGTGCATTTGTTTTTAATCTATTAAGGTTTCGCCAGGTAATTCGTGGTTTTTGCTAACACATTTGTCATCTTTTTGTCTTATTCATGATTAGTATGTTTGTAACATGATGATATACTATCCGAGATTAATTTGCTTGATTGGTTATGTATTTGTACGATAATGTTCTCGGTACCTTCAAATGCTTACTATCAACTCTTGTCAACCCTTATTTTAATTTGGATTACCAAATATTCTAAAAAAAATGTTTCTTATTTTGTTTTATAGTTGCATGTATAAATTTGAAATATTACTACGATGACACACAGGTGCATTCAGTATAAGAAAGAACATCTTGTATGGAACGTAAGCAGATTTCTTGCGGTTCAAAAGTGCCTACCATATCTCCTAAATATCCATGGTTTGTTGCCGATGATGACGACACACAAACTCATATTTTCTTCAACTTACACGACCCACTCTCTCATTATCACTTTAAAATCCCAGAGCTACTCGGAAAACGTATCCGAGGGTGTTTCTTTGGCTGTTGGGCGCTTCTCTCCTCCAACTATCCATCTGATGTCATGTGGTCTCTTTGGAACCCAATTACTTCTCAGATCATTAATTTCCCTCCATTGATTCTTAGAGGATCAGAAAGAGATAAAGATGATACTATATCTTGTTGTTGTTTGTCAGCCCCACCCGGCCACCCCAATTCTGTTCTTTTGTTAACGAGATCCAAAAAACATAAATTTGTGTACTGTAGGCTCGGGAGCGATTCATTCTTCCCTAATGCACGTAAAAGAAAGGAATTAAGATGGACTGAAATGACATATGCTAAACAAATAATGAGCATAACTGGTTTTGATGGTTGGTTACATTCTCTAACTTATTGCAATGGTAAACTATATGCAAACGTTGACGTATTGGACGACCCTATTCGTTTACTTCTTGTGGAGGTTGATATGATCTTTAAGTATGATAAAAGAAAGAAAAAAACACAAGTTGTGATCACTTTATTGCCATATTTTTTTTTCCCCATAAAAAGAACCGTTGATTCACTTGATTGTCACGGCTTTACTCTTACTCTGAAAGGATCTTGCACAGAACTGTTCACCATTGTTTTAGGTTTTAAAGACAAGATAAGTATGACTGTTGGTGCAGTGAATGTGTTTAAACTAGACATGGATAATATGGAGTGGGAAGAAATAGATGACCTCAAAGACACCATGTTATCCGTGGAATTTGTCACTGATTTGTCACCAGTACTTTACAGCTCTGCAATTGCCTCATCTGAATTTGGGGGTTATATACATATTTTTGGCGACAAAGGAAAAATTGTATACTCGTACCATGTTAAAGATAAAACCTTATCTGTATCTTCTGGGCCTTGTTGTTTGGCGGGATCAAACCACTTGTCAGTGTGGGAAATGCCAGAATGCACCAGGTATTCTATTGCTTTCATATATTTACCCTACATCTTTTAATCTAGCTGGAAACTTCTCTTGAAAATCATATTTTGTGTAGGTTGTTAGATCATGCTCAGATAGTCGTAAGATCAGTAAAGTGTGATCATGCTGAATCTGAACAAGAAGAGGACATGGATAATGATATAATTGTAAGACCAGCTAATGATGATCAACTGGTCTTTTTTAACCCTTTCACAAGTGATATCCACAAGCTTCGAGAGTTGCGCTATGAAGCTGCCTTTTGTTTCTCAGCACTACCTACTTCTTCTGACTGTATGGTTGCATTAACTAGACGTAGTGTTTTCATCTATTTTGTATCTGGGAAACCATCCTGCCATAATGTTATTCTGGATCTTGATGTTGATGATTTATATTCCTATCCGCTTTCACAATTCTATGGCCATGATCTTTATGCTATGAGAGCTGATGCAGGACTTGATGTTTATAAAGAGATGGGAAGAGGAAATTTATGTTGGGAGCGTAATGTAGGTCAAGTGCCAACAAGCTGTTGCACATCCTTCCCTCAGTCTTTCCAAGTTAGATGTGAACAATATTTCTTACAAGTTATTGTGGGCAAGTTTGGAGAATCAGTCGAGGTATTCAAGTTGAAGGGTTCTACACAAGAATGGGTGAAAATAAATGGTAAACATATGATTTTTATCTGGAGCGCGGCATCTCTTTGCATTGAAGCCAAAATTCCAGAGATGGAGAACAAGATCTGTTTTCCAAGATTGTCTTCCCAAAGCCGGAATATGGTGTTCTATTCACTAGAAACATGCAGGTATCACACTTTCAATAACAAAAATTTTCCAAGAAGAGTTTGCGGATTTCTTTGGAACAAAACATTTTCTCACCCGTCATACTTGGATTGAACCAAGTTGGTGTTAATTTACTTGTTCAATATTATTATCGTATTGTATAATTTACTAAATGAAAGTGAAAATAAAATAGACAAACTCACATTTTTTAAGGAGCTGTTTTATTTTAGTTCTTAGTTCTATATATCTAGAATCATTTCTTTTGAAAATATTTGATTTTATATTTGAAGACAAAATTGAAATACGATTTTCTAGTACTTGTTTTATATTAGCATGAAATTGTTTTCCTGAAAATCAGAGTTTGTGTAGGTTAGAAAGTAATCATGCTGAATCTGAACAAGAAGATGACATGGATAATGATATAATTGTAAGACCAGTTAATGATGATGAAGATGAATTACACCTGCTCAATATTCCGCTACATGTTTTGGAAGTGGTTATGGAGTTTTGTGTTGGTGTCGAATACCTCAAGTTCCGTTCAACATGCAAACTTTGTCATTCAGCAGCACCTTTGATTCAATGCAACAATGGGAAAGCATCAAAGCGGTTGCAGACATATTCATTACTTTCACCATGGCTAATGGTGTTTGACAAGCATAGAGGGGTTATGACTTTTACAGATCCCATGTTTGGTGACAAGTATTTTATAAAAACACCTCAACAATTGATTTGTGATTTCAAAATAAAGTGTGCGAGGTATGGTTGGTTGCTGATCTTAAAACCTGATGATTCACTGGTTTTCTTTAACCCTTTCACAAGTGAAATCCGCGAGCTTCCAGAATTACACTATGAAACTGCCTTTTGTTTCTCAGCACCACCTACTTCTTCTGACTGTATGGTTGTTGCATTAGCTGGATGTGAGGTGTTCATCCATTTTGTATCGGGGGAGCCATCCTGGCGTAACGTTATTCTGGATCTTGATGTTGATGATATATATTCCTATTCGCTTTTAACATTGTATGGCCATGATCTTTTTGCTATGAAAGCTGATGGAGGGCTTCATGTTTATAAAGAGATGGGAAGAGAAGATTTATATTGGGAGCGTTATGTAGTTCCAGCGCCGACAAGCTGCTGCACATCTTTGCCCCAGTCTTACCAAGTAAGATGTGACGGGCATCACTTACATGTCATCGTGGGCAAGTTTGGAGAATCAATCGAGGTATTCAAGTTGAAGGGTTCTTCTACACAAGAATGGGTGAAAATAGATAGTTTAGGGAAACATATGATTTTTATTTGTAGTGCGTCATCTCTTTGCATTGAAGCCAAGATTCCAGAGATGGAGAACAAGATCTATTTTTCAAGATTGTCTTCCGAGAGCGGGAATATGGTGTTCTATTCACTAGAAACATGCAGGTATCACACTTTCAATAACAAAATCATCCAAGAAGAGTTTGCGGATTTCTTTGGAACAAAGCATTTTCTCACCCGTCAAACTTGGATCGAACCAAGTTGGTGTTAATTTACTTATTTATTATGTATTATAGCACAATTGTTTAAGTTAAACATGTCACAAATTTTCTAATTTATTCAATCTTTCTTGTGCAATTCCATCTTTTTAGCATACGTACTAGGTTATGTTTCATTCCAAATGTCTATAAATTTATGGATCGACGAGGTATAGATGTTTGCGGGTGACACTTATTATGTTACGTGATCCAAACTCAATTTCCGGTGGGCAAAAGTTTAATATATATCTCATATTTGTCATAGATTCAATGAACCCCTGATCATTCGTTTTTTTTATCAAAACAAAAAAATAAACTTTCAACCTTTTTCAAAAAATTAAATATCTTATAAACCGTTAACCGTTATGCGAAAAAAAAAACCATACCATCGCGACGAGAATTAAATTATATTTCTATAAATATGCACTTCTATATACTTTCAAACAATTTTTTTTTTCTTCAAATGTGATTTTTCTAGACAAAATTTTTGAAAAAAAAAAACGTTGAAAGTATAGATAAGTGCATATCTATAGATATATAATTTAATTTTTGTCGCGATTGTGTATTTTTTGTAGCTTAAAGATTTACCATTTATAAGATATGTTGTTTTTTTTTAAAATGAAAATGATTTTAAATTCGGCGAAAAACCACTTCCAAACACGGAGGTTGCAAATAAAATAGTTGCTTTATTTGCGCGCTCGATAGGGAATATCATGAAAAAACATAATATTCATATGGATGAAATCAAGCGTATATAGAAAGAGATCGAAGAAAAGGAAAGGCTTGTTCTCATTTTTAACGAATCGGTAAAATGGTTGGCTTGTATTGTTTGGTTTTATCTTCATTGAATGATGTTGCTCCATGTAATAAACTCAAGGATTGTTTGGATAGATGTTTGTTTATGAATTGGGAGTGTGCCCCCCCCCCCCCCCCCCCCCTATGTTTCAATTTGTATTTGTCCGTTATGTTTTTGTGGTTTTATTGATTTGTTGTTTAACAATTTGACAAAAAATTACAGCAAAGAAGAATATCACATAAAGCACAAAAGATTGTTAATTAAGATTGATAGTTGTATTAAGAGTTAATTGTTACAATCGTCTACATTGAAATTTGGAGCATAAACAGACTTGTAAACGAATTAATTTTTACAATCATTTACAGTTGAAGTAGTATATCCTAAAATTCTACTAAAAATCATCTTGAAATTGATTCAATCAATCTTCCACATTGATCGATTTTACATCTCGTTTCTTCCATTCCTTCAATATTGTTGGATCGATCTTGTTTTAAATCTTTAGCAATGGAATCACGATTGAAGCAATTTAAAAAAGCTTGAAGTCATCTGATGAAACAGACAGTGAATGACGACCAAGAACCGATAACTCTCTTGATATTGTCAAGGAAGTATGACGCTTTTAAAGCCACATGTATTGACCAAGGCTTAATTTGTAATCTGTTGTAGTAAGCAAGGCTTCGCTTGTAACTAGCTGACTTGGTCAAAGAGGGTGAAAATTTTGCAATTAACTCTAAACTTTAGAAGAATCATCTTCAAAAGTAATTTGGTAAAGAAGGGCGGTGGTAACTTGAGAGAGAACGTGGAATAAAACACAAGTCCATATTATTTAGGGCAATAATTTAGATTGGATTATATAGTGTATAAAAACTCCGCACGCGTAACGTACACGCTTCACAATAAAATGATGGAGTTGATATGCACACAATCGTACAAGCATACAAAGAATGATTTAACTGTGGTACAACTATATGATGCGTAAAGTAGTGTGCCCCGATAAATAAAACAAGTGCGAATCAATTCCCCATAAATGGTAGCATCATTTCAAAGTCCAATGCATCCATTTCGTAATTATGATCGTCTTTTAGATATCCACACAAAGAGTTTTGGCAACAAAAAACGGTCAACTATGATTACCAGTCACGTAGTTTAGGTAAACTCCATGTTGTTATGTTATATAAACTAACAAATCGTCATTTCTCACTTTTAAAGATCATCATCGTCCTCCTTCTCCTCTTATTCCAATAAATTTTAAGCAAAGTTTATCCATTGGTGTCCTCCTCTACCTCTTCTATTAAACAAAAGCACCATCACAAACAACATCAAAAGAAAAAAGAAGTCCATCACCACCACCATCAGCATCAATGGTGCCCTAATCATCCACACAAGCACCAAATGTATGCCCATATGCAGGCGTCTCCCAAAAAAATTAGGAGAAGTGCAATAAAGGCAAAAATGTCATAGAATTACTTTTGATTAAGAAGTGTATCAAATTGATAAAACAGTCAAAACTAGAAAACAAAAGAGATGATGTTATACAAACATTGACCGAAGTAAGAGATATCCATGAATTGAAGATGTTATCCAAGGCTTCATCGAAGCAATATAGAGAAGGAACAAGAAAATAGCAACATGGGAGGATCAAATAACGACACAAATAAAGATGATTTACGATCCTTACTCTTTGATTACCAATCGTCTTTTGTAATCTTCTGAATACATTTATATAATATTAATGGATCTTAATTTTGTGTGTTAAATATTTGTATGATTACGTGTCTTAAATATTTGCTTGAAACTTTCGGAATATTTGGCAGTTTTTATACTTCGTAATAGAATCGCAACAAAAGTGAAATTTGGATTAGGCATTTATTCTGTTTCGGTAGTAAAAAAAGGGGATTCGTTTCGCAATTCTTCTGTAATAATTCGTTATGATGCATGTCTAGAAAAAAAGGTATAGTTTTGGTAATGTTATGATAGTGGGAGAGACTAAATGGTAGCTGTGTACATCATCTATTAAATCTATTAAAGTGCACAATGATAGAGGTAATCTCAGAATATAAACAAAAAATAAATCTTAGTTTTAGAGTTGAAAATTAGCGTCATCTTCCAATGTCATTTTTGCAAAACTTAGAAACTTTGTGGCATAAATAAAAGGGTTAATTACTTGAAAATGTATCATACTTGTCAATTTTTGTTATTTTATGTATTGAACTTATTTTTTCTTATTGTGTGTATTGAACTTTCAAATTTTGATTATTGTGTGTATTTTGTGATTATTACGCCATGTTAAATGACCATTTTACCCTTCAAATTTTGAAAAAAGTAATGGTAAAATGATCACAAAATACGTACACATAATAATCGAAATTTGAAAGTTTGGTACACAAAATAAGAAAAATAAAAGTTCAATACACACAATAACAAAAAGTGGAAGTATGATACATTTTGTAGAAATTAACCCTAAATAAAAACCCTAAAAAGTATAAAGATTCTTAATTGACGAATACAACTGCAAAATAGGATAAGTTTTTTAAATCAAGATTCTTGGTCTTTCTTCATGTATGAATATTTTTAAGCTTTTTAACTTAATATAATTATATATGGTTGTACGTTTTGGATATGGAGAAACTGTTTTTATGCTTATAATTCTATAAAAAATCATATATACCTTTATTAATTTTGTTAAGGTTTTAATTTGATGTTTTTGTTGTCACCTATGTCTTCCACTAGCTTGCTTAATTTTGCTGCTGCTTCTATATCCTATTCTAAGATGTCTTTTTATGAGGTTTAGTGATACGTCGTGTGCTATGATTTGTACGTTATGTTTACTGTCAACCCTTTTTTTTTATTTGGATTACCAAATTTTCTAAGTAAATGTTGTATCTTATTTTGTTTTATAGTTGCATTGTTTAAATTTGAAATATTACTACGATGACACACAGGTGCATTCAGTCCAACAAAGAACATCTTGTATGGAACATAAGCAGATTTCTTGCGGTTCAAAAGTGCCTACCATATCTCCTAAATATCCATGGTTTGTTGCCGATGATGACGACACACAAACTCATATTTTCTTCAACTTACACGACCCACTCTCTCATTATCACTTTAAAATCCCAGAGCTACTCGGAAAACGTATCCGAGGATGTTTCTTTGGCTGTTGGGTGCTTCTCTCCTCCAACTATCCAACTGATGTCATGTGGTCTCTTTGGAACCCAATTACTTCTCAGATCATTAATTTCCCTCCATTGATTCTTAGAGGATCAGAAAGAGATAAAGATGATATCATATCTTGTTGTTGTTTGTCAGCCCCACCCGGCCACCCCAATTCTGTTCTTTTGTTAACGAGATCCAATAAACATAAATTTGTGTACTGTAGGCTCGGTAGCGATTCATTCTTCCCTAATGCACGTAAAAGAAAGGAATTAAGATGGACTGAAATGACATATGCTAAACAAATAATGAGCATAACTGGTTTTGATGGTTGGTTACATTCTCTAACTTATTGCAATGGTAAACTATATGCAAACGTTGACGTATTGGACGACCCTATTCGTTTACTTCTTGTGGAGGTTGATATGATCTTTAAGTATGATAAAAGAAAGAAAAAAACACAAGTTGTGATCACTTTATTGCCATATTTTTTTTTCCCCATAAAAAGAACCGTTGATTCACTTGATTGTCACGGCTTTACTCTTACTCTGAAAGGATCTTGCACAGAACTGTTCACCATTGTTTTAGGTTTTAAAGACAAGATAAGTATGACTGTTGGTGCAGTGAATGTGTTTAAACTAGACATGGATAATATGGACTGGGAAGAAATAGATGACCTCAAAGACACCATGTTATCCGTGGAATTTGTCACTGATTTGTCACCAGTACTTTACAGCTCTGCAATTGCCTCATCTGAATTTGGGGGTTATATACATATTTTTGGCGACAAAGGAAAAATTGTATATTCGTACCATGTTAAAGATAAAACCTTATCTGTATCTTCTGGGCCTTGTTGTTTGGCGGGATCAAACCACTTGTCAGTGTGGGAAATGCCAGAATGCACCAGGTATTCTATTGCTTTCATATATTTACCCTACATCTTTTAATCTAGCTGGAAACTTCTCTTGAAAATCATATTTTGTGTAGGTTGTTAGATCATGCTCAGATAGTCGTAAGATCAGTAAAGTGTGATCATGCTGAATCTGAACAAGAAGAGGACATGGATAATGATATAATTGTAAGACCAGCTAATGATGATCAACTGGTCTTTTTTAACCCTTTCACAAGTGATATCCACAAGCTTCGAGAGTTGCGCTATGAAGCTGCCTTTTGTTTCTCAGCACTACCTACTTCTTCTGACTGTATGGTTGCATTAACTAGACGTAGTGTTTTCATCTATTTTGTATCTGGGAAACCATCCTGCCATAATGTTATTCTGGATCTTGATGTTGATGATTTATATTCCTATCCGCTTTCACAATTCTATGGCCATGATCTTTATGCTATGAGAGCTGATGCAGGACTTGATGTTTATAAAGAGATGGGAAGAGGAAATTTATGTTGGGAGCATAATGTAGGTCAAGTGCCAACAAGCTGTTGCACATCCTTCCCTCAGTCTTTCCAAGTTAGATGTGAACAATATTTCTTACAAGTTATTGTGGGCAAGTTTGGAGAATCAGTCGAGGTATTCAAGTTGAAGGGTTCTACACAAGAATGGGTGAAAATAAATGGTAAACATATGATTTTTATCTGGAGTGCGGCATCTCTTTGCATTGAAGCCAAAATTCCAGAGATGGAGAACAAGATCTGTTTTCCAAGATTGTCTTCCCAAAGCCGGAATATGGTGTTCTATTCACTAGAAACATGCAGGTATTACACTTTCAATAACAAAAATTTTCCAAGAAGCTAGAGTTTGCGGATTTCTTTGGAACAAAACATTTTCTCACCCGTCATACTTGGATTGAACCAAGTTGGTGTTAATTTACTTGTTCAATATTATTATCGTATTGTATAATTTACTAAATGAAAGTGAAAATAAAATAGACAAACTCACATTTTTTAAGGAGCTGTTTTATTTTAGTTCTTAGTTCTATATATCTAGAATCATTTCTTTTGAAAATATTTGATTTTATATTTGAAGACAAAATTGAAATACGATTTTCTAGTACTTGTTTTATATTAGCATGAAATTGTTTTCCTGAAAATCAGAGTTTGTGTAGGTTAGAAAGTGATCATGCTGAATCTGAACAAGAAGATGACATGGATAATGATATAATTGTAAGACCAGTTAATGATGATGAAGATGAATTACACCTGCTCAATATTCCGCTACATGTTTTGGAAGTGGTTATGGAGTTTTGTGTTGGTGTCGAATACCTCAAGTTCTGTTCTACATGCAAACTTTGTCATTCAGCAGCACCTTTGATTCAATGCAACAATGGGAAAGCATCAAAGCGGTTGCAGACATATTCATTACTTTCACCATGGCTAATGGTGTTTGACAAGCATAGAGGGGTTATGACTTTTACAGATCCCATGTTTGGTGACAAGTATTTTATCAAAACACCTCAACAATTGATTTGTGATTTCGAAATAAAGTGTGCGAGGTATGGTTGGTTGCTGATCTTAAAACCTGATGATTCACTGGTTTTTTTTAACCCTTTGACAAGTGATATCCGCGAGCTTCCAGAATTACACTATGAAACTGAATTACACTATGAAACTGCCTTTTGTTTCTCAGCACCACCTACTTCTTCTGACTGTATAGTTGTTGCATTAGCTAGATGTGAGGTGTTCATCTATTTTGTATCTGGGGAACCATCCTGGCGTAACGTTATTCTGGATCTTGATGTTGATGATTTATATTCCTATTCGCTTTTAACATTGTATGGCCATGATCTTTTTGCTATGAGAGCCGATGGAGGACTTAATGTTTATAAAGAGATGGGAAGAGAAGATTTATATTGGGAGCGTTATGTAGGTCCAGCGCCGACAAGCTGCTGCACGTCTTTCCCCCAGTCTTACCAAGTAAGATGTGACGAGCATCTCTTACATGTCATCGTGGGCAAGTTTGGAGAATCAGTCGAGGTATTCAAGTTGAAGGGTTCTACACAAGAATGGGTGAAAATAGATAGTTTAGGGAAACATATGATTTTTATTTGTAGTGCGTCATCTCTTTGCATTGAAGCCAAGATTCCAGAGATGGAGAACAAGATCTATTTTCCAAGATTGTCTTCCGAGAGCGGGAATATGGTGTTCTATTCACTAGAAACATGCAGGTATCACACTTTCAATAACAAAATCATCCAAGAAGAGTTTGCGGATTTCTTTGGAACAAAGCATTTTCTCACCCGTCATACTTGGATCGAACCAAGTTGGTGTTAATTTACTTATTTATTACAGTATGTATTATAGCAGCACAATTGTTTAACTTAAACATGTCACAAATTTTCTTACTTATTCAATCTTTCTTGTGCAAGCTTTTTAGCATACGTAGTTACGTCTAGGTTATGTTTCATTCCAAAATTTGATGTTTATAAATTTATGGATCGACGTAGTATCGATGTTTGCGGGTGATACTTGATAAGTAACCTATCCTTGAACCTGATTTGACCATGAAATTCCAAAGTTGACCTGGATAGCCAGACTCAATTTCCGCTGTGTGCTTGTAAAACTTAGACGTCTATGCTTGATATGTATATATTGTTCCATTCTATACTTCTCATTTAAATAAATAAAAAAAGCTCCCCTCCAAATATTCTCTCTAATTTGTTACTACCTCCGTCCCATAAAAACTGTCCAGTTTGACTTTTCAAAGTCAAACTGGTTGAACTTTGACCTTATTTATTTTTGTTGTTATTATATAATACTTGATGTAAAATATATGAATATATTGAGTTTTAAGTGTATTTTTCATTGGTATAATTTTTCATCAAGTATTATATAACACATAAAAAATATTTACGGTCAAAGTTGAACCAGTTTGACTCTGAAAAGTCAAACTGGACAGTTTTTATGGGACGGAGGGAGTAGTATTTTATTTTATTTTATTTTGTCATTTTCTCCCAAATTCTTTATTGTTCATTTTTTTTTTTATTCATTTGTTCTTTAGTAAAAATTGTTTTCCATCATTTTACTTTTATTCGTCTGATTATTTCTACTTTATTATGTAGTAGTAGCAATAGCAGTAAGAAGCAAGCAATAGCAATAACCAGTAATAGTTGTTTGTTTAAAAAACGTGTTTGGTAACATAACTGTAGCTGTAAATATAAAATGTAAAATTATCAAAAAGGATATATACACATTAAAATAAAACACTAATCGTTATTTTTAAAGGAATATGGGTAATTTCATTTAAAAAAAATGCTAGAGCAGTTCCATAATGCTTGTTCAACAAGCATTTTAAATGGAAGTGGTTCGACAATATGTTAACTCATGTTGCTTTGTTGGCAAACAAGCTTTTCAATCAAATTACAAATCGTTTGTCGTTTGTCGTTTATCGTTTGTCGCTTATCGCTCCTAACCACTTCTAAATTCTTGCTGCCAAACATAGCATTTATCTTTTTTACCTTCCTTTCAACTTGTAACAAAATTATCCATATCAATTAATAATTTCTAATGCAAACAAATACCTTATACCTTGGACTCCAAGTCTCCAACTGATAACACAAGTTTCTTTAATCTTCTATGTAGCTTCACAACTCACAAGTCCAAACACACAATCACCACCCATTTTTGATAGAAATGAGATTTATAATGGGTTTGCCGAGCAAGACGACCCACATTCAAGTGAAGATGAAAGTGATACTTCAAGTAAAATTGGACAAGATTCAAATGATGATTTAGATGAAAACCCGGTGGAATTTCATTCGTATAGCGAAGGAGCGATGAAGTTTTTGAACGACGTTGGAGATTATAATGATGATGATGATGATGATGATGATGATGATGATGATAGACATGTGCATGAAGACAACATTCACATTGGTCGTATCCTACATTTGACACTATTGAGCAAGATCCGACCTATTCTATGAAAAATATTCAAGCAGACATTAAGAATTCATTAAATGCCGATATTTCTTATAAAAACGCATGGCATGGGAGAAGAAAAGCACTAGATGTAGTTTATGGAACTTATGAAAGCAATTTTGCCGAGTTCCCCGGCTATATTGCAACGTTGGAGGCATCTAATCCAAATATTGTTGTGAAATGTTTTCATCACCCAAACAACTCATCAAACGCGATGACATGTTAAAATAAATGGTCAGTGTGAAAGTTCAAAGTGTCTTATTATGAACAAAAGTGCACATGTAGATTTCCTTGTGAATGAGATTGACACTACTTCAACTTTTAGAAGTCAATATGATTATGATTTTTAGCCTCTTCCTTATGTTGACTAGGAGGGTACCCGCCGCCGCGCGGGTACCCTGAAACTAAATTTTGTGATGAACAAATGTTTTTCATTTATATGTTTTTTCTAACAATAACTTTAGTAATCAACGTTTTTTCGTTGTTTAAAATGACTACATGATTTCTATATAGTTTAGCTTTATGGATAGGGGTTTTCAAAAAATATGTGAAACCTAAAAACCGAGCCGACCTGCTCAATCTGAAACCGCAAAAAATGATCGTTAATAAACGAAACCAATCTTATAGTTTTTAAGTTTCAAACACCCTAACAGAAACCCGAGCCTAAATCAACAGCCACGAACCTAAAGGATGCAAAGAGTTAAGAAAAGTTTGAAATCGTCATTACTTATTGTGATGCTACTTATTGTAATCTATGATTAAATTACTAACATTAATTAATTGACATATTTCTTTTAAAATTTGAATAAAAAAGTAAGCCTAACTGAAATCACCGGCCCAACTGCAACTTCAACCAAATAATAGCCCACTCCACATAACATAAGTTTATCCTTATAACCAGCAATCCCTAATTTTTGTAACCCTAAAAAGAATCATAGAAAATATAGATCCACCACACTCTTTCTTTCAGAAAGTGAAGACAACACTTTTTCTACATTTCATTTTCATCAAACACAACTGCACAAATGCAAACCATAAAGACCTTATATTTCTTTGTTATCTTAAACCGTATTTATCTTTCTGGTTTAGCTAACCACACGAACACAACACAAATAAACTCACTTTTTTGCTTGGTTCTTGAGTCTCACAAACCCAAAAACACTCGAATCACAACCGCCCTGTTTTTTTTCTATATAATCAATGATTTCGGCTTCAAGATCTTTGAACGGTCTAAGATAAGGTTATGTGTTTATGTTCTTATTTTTGTTTAAATCGGAAAAAAAATAATAATAAATAATGAAACAAAAGTTGTTTTGCTCTTTCTTTTAAGATTCGGATATTAATAAAGAAGGTTCGCTTCTAATATAGATCTATGATGAGTTGGCTTTCGAATGGTAAAGATCTTTTAGATCTTGAAATCTTGTAAGAAGTTTCGAAAGAGAAACAACACTGAGGTCTTTTGATTTATGTCCATTTTATGTTTTCTTTTGTTGTTGGAAGTTTGGACACTAAGGTTGTAGTTTGTCGATGACTTTGTTTGAAGGGTTGTGTAGTTTGTTTGTTTTTTATTTTTGTGCATAAGATGAAAAGTAAAGTTGATTATGGAGGGTTGTACATTATGTTTAAGTAATTGTAATAATAGGTCCAGGGGTGTTTTAAATGCTATTTAATGTATAATTGTAAGATTTTTGTCTGAATTTCGAGTTATGCTTGTTTTCATTGTACACAATGCTTTGCTTGTTGTAATTCTGTAAAATCCTTGCTTTAAAGTGTTGTAAACATTGCATAATTTTTTGTACATTTGAATTTTTTGGAGAGAGAGTCCTTTATCTATTATATGTAGTATAGATTATTTGACAAATCCTAGTTGGAAGATTGAAATTGATTACTCAAAACTTTCTGTTAGTCATAGTAAAAGTCGTGAAAAAATGATGCAAAATTAGATGGATCAACATTATCGCGAAGAACGAAAAACGGGCGAAATATGCCGCCAAAGCAGACATGACGAGGAATTGCTCGACATCTTAAGCTAAAGACGTTGCATGTAATTTCTTTCTTAATGCATGTAACAATTTATTGTTTTATTCTAACGAGATGGGCGTCAGCCGCCACGTTGCGGTGGGGCGTCGTTTCAAGCCGTTGATCATTGCGTGGTATTTTTTTAGCAGAAAGTGGGTCGGTTTTTTGCAGTGTTGTAAATATCGCTCGGCGGTCGACCACCGCCAAGCGCCAAGACCGATATGGCGGCGATATATCAGTGATATATCGGAGACCATAAATTATAAAGAAATTTATGTATATTTTTGAAATACAACATAAATTATAAAGGAATATGAAGAAAAAAAAAAAAAAAAAACCCTAGATCTAGGCTAGATCTGAAGTAAATATGAAAAAAAAAAAAAAAAAAAAAAAAAAAAAAAAACCCTAGATCTGAAGTTAAACGGCGTTGACCGGCGTGAATCTGAAAAGAAAAAAAAAACCCAGATCTGACGTTGACCGACCGCCGCCAAGGCCGATTTTTGACCGATTTTGACCGCCAAGCTCCGATTTTGACCAAAACGCCAAGTTAGACCAATATGGGAAATATCGTGGCTGTGGACCACCGCCAACCGCCATGGCGCCGCCATATCGGCCGCCATGGCCGATTTTTACAACACTGGTTTTTTGTGTTACATGCACGGTATGATCAGAAAACCGACCATTTTGCTTAGTCATTAATATTTTACCCAACTATAGTCATAGATAGTTATACAACATAAACAAAAGAGGACGCCATTGGTAAGACAAAACCGAAAATATTATAACAAACTTGTTTAATAATCCAACTATCACAGGCTTGTGCTTACAAACAACATAATCTTGTGAAAATTTACATCCAGTTAAAAAAAAGATTGAAAAGTAGTTTTTATATTCATAGCAGTTGCTGCAAGCTCTTGACAACAAAATGATGGTACTCATAAGTCACGCAAGCTAAATGGAAAAAGGGTTTCTTATTAACCTTGCAATAAAGTTAACAAAAGCGATCGCAATTAAGGTAAGATATACAAAAAAGAACATACCTGAGAATTGCACAATAGAGCTGCATTTAGCTGATAATTGATATGTGCATCTACTCGGGAGCGCGTAGAAGCAAGCTCCTCAGGTGTTGCGTTTGCCATCTTGGCACCAATCTCAGCCATCTCATTTGGCCGAGTATATTTTAACTGTTCAGCAGCGCGTCTCAAGTCCACGACATTTATATTTTTCATACTCTCTGACACCATTTTCAGCAACTCAGGAGTATACATCATCTGCAGTTTCATACAAAACCAAACAAATTTATAACAATCAGTACCATATATGTGTATTAACATAAAGAAAAGAGGGATCAGTGGGTAGTGAAAAAGTTGACTAAACTAAGGTCAAACCTTTGTTTAACTTACACATTAGGTAACCAATTTCTAAGCATAACATGAGTAGGGGTCTATAAAATCCATATCTTACAATCTTACCTAGTATAATCTCTCCAACGGTGACATTGGTTTTCCTTCCTGCAAGTACATCAAGAAGTGTCGTTTTCCCGGCGCCACTTACGCACATCAATGTTGTGAGAATACCACGTCTAAATCCCGGGCCATATCGTGAAGCAATTGGAGCCTTTTCCCATTGAATCCAGACCTTCTCATTTCTTGACATCAAACGAACAATCACCTACCTATAACAAAAATGAGTAACAGCCGTCCAAGATTGAAAAATTATATATACAATTTTGAACAGTTACTGGCGGGGGTTCAAAGTGGTAATGCAAGTCTTGGAAGGTACTCGTTAGCAATTCAAATGGTAGCATAACCTTTCTTGTAAAATTAGCGGCTGAATAAGTATCTATTGATGAGAAACCGAAATTGTCAGCGTAAAGTGATATTCAACTTAGACAAAAAGTTATTTTTATAACATGGACCATCCATGCAGATGAAATAACACTTTACTAATTAGTGGCTAGGGGAAAGTGGACTCAACTCTAATGCATATGTGAGTACTATATATCGAATAGTTATTAGCCCTAAAAACATTGAATAAACTGAAATGTAACACGTACAAAAGAAAGATCTAACCTTAGTAAGGGTTGGGGACGGCATTAAAGCATTTTTTTTAGTTGGTCTAACCTTTTCAATGTATCGGTGACCCGTATGATTCAGATACCATTTCGTTCGAAATAATTGTACGCGTACCAGGAACTAAAGTATAACATGACATGGTTAAGTGAAACGGAATTCTATAAGGAAATTAGTTGAATTGGTTTTGGTAAGGCCACATCATATGATGATATGATTCACGACACAGATGAATAGCAATATACCTTGAATACTAAAATTCTCGCCAGCCTCCTATTCTTCTTCCTCGTCTTTGACTCGTGCATTCTATTGTCACTGCAAAAGTCAATGACACAAAAACTATAACACACTGCTTGTTACCTTTGAAAGAGTTAATTCAAAAATCCTACAAACATACCTCGGATCAGTAGAAAACAACGTTTTATCCAATTTAGAAACTATAACAGTCACATTCAAATATCAACCAATCACGACCACACCACATATCTACATAGGAAATACATTCTTTAGCACAATAAAGTACACAGCGAATTAAAACTTATTCGTATAATCGACACCAATAAAACTGTAGGGGATAAATTCATAGCTCACCAATAGGATTATTCTAGCCGCCATACTCATGAGCTCTCAACATATCCTCAAACGCCACAGCCGGACCTGTTGGACACCATAGCACGTCTTTCCGACTCCTTCCCAAACACCCTTTATAATGCACTAACCTTCAAGGTGGTTGCAATGTTAATCGAACAAATGAACTCGTATAAACGCATACGTTTCCAACACAAATTTAAAGTATCAACTTAATTATACCTATATCAAATTTCAACAAAATCATACATTTACAAAAAATTTAAAGATCGATAAACTTACAAAACGGTTTAGGTATAATCAATTGTACAACACTAATAAGCTATTCCAAACATCTTGACTATGATTCCCCATGGATGCAACCACAGCAGCAACGCGTTGTCACCATGAACATAACCGGAAACAAAATAAACCCTTTTTATACCGCTTTAGATATGAAACTAAATAAAATTACTGAAAAGATCAAAATTAGTCCAAAAAAAACCCCTAATTCAAACCCTGAAAACAAAATTAACTCAAATGAATATAAAATAAATCAAATAACAAAAAAGTACTCACATATATTCACGTATCCAGTAACCAACCACACCAAAACACCAAAGGCATAAAAGCCACTTTCCGCACCGTCAGCAACACGATTATGTATCCGCCAGCAAAGCTTTGTTTTCCTCATCGATTTTCCATTCCAGACTTCATCATCCACTGAAAACTGAATAAGGAAAGTGATGGTGGTGTGTGATTTGGAAGACGCTGGAAAGTTATGGAAGGCGGTGGAGGTTTATCGGGTATAAAAAATTCAGGCATTGAATCAGGCCCAAGTAGCAGGAACAGGCCATCGGCTGCAGTGGGCTAACTGAAATGGGCCGTGTGTCACTGTAGCATCAACGACGTCGTATTATTTATCTTTTAATATATACTAGAAAGGTGCCCGCGCGATGCGGGGCGGATTGTTAGGGTGAAGAGGAGGGAGGTGGGGTGGTGGAAAGTGGTTGTTGAGGTGGTTATAAATTGTTGGAGGTGGTTGTTGAGGTGGTTATAAATAGTTGGGGTGATTGTTAGGGGTGGTTGTTTCCATAATTAGTAATTAAAAGTCTGAATTTTTAAGCATTTCTAATTACAGAATAGTTCCAAATACATTATATAGTAGTATAGATAGTAATATTAGTTTTTATGTATTGTGTTTTAAAAATCAAAGTTATTTTCGTCAAAAAGAAATTACATCTTTTGCACATCAAATTTCAAGTTAAAAATCAAACCCTTTTATGCAAGTAAGAAATCTTGCTCTCAAAACACAAGGTCACCATAATATCTTTTGCACATCAAATTTCAAGTAAAACTAAAATTACACAAATTTATCATGTGCTATATATGATTCCTCAATAACTCTAATAAGCCTGAGAGTTCTTGACAGCAAATGGAGTCCTTGAGCCATCTGTTACAGTATTCGAAGCACCGGAACTTTTGGTTTTGGGCTGTTCTTGAGATGGTTTAGGGGCGGCTTTCTGTGGATTTGGTTTCATAATTGTATGAGCTGCACCTGTTTTTGGTTGTGGAATTTTTCCAGATTTTACACCATTTGAGATGATTGGATTACTATGTGTGGCTCCAATTTTCGGCATGCCGGTTGGTAACTTAGATTGAGGTCGTATGTTTCCTCCATTAGGTGTTCGAGCACCTGATTTTCCCTGCATAACAAAATATCATTCAAAACCATGCATGAGATTTCCTTCTCAAAAATCTTGCAAACTTGAGGCTGTTTGGATATGCGTTTAGAAGATGAAAAACAGGCAAAGAGATTCTGAATATTTACTGATAAACAGATAAGAATGACAAAAAGTACTTTTCAGTTGAAGAAGGGATAAATAGGTGATGTTTTTCTACAATTTGATAATCAGATACACAAAATTTGTATACCAACAGAAAAAAAAATGTATTATTGTGATATAAGGTCTGAAAATCAATTTTAAAACGCAAAGCAAACGTTCTTTAATTAGAAAACATGTGCTATTTAAGTTGGCAAACTTGACAAAAAGCAAAAAAGAATATAAGAACTAACCCCATCAAAGAACCCGATCTTGGGTGAAGGCATTCTAAGTCCTGTTGGTTGAACACAAGGAGGCCGGGCAAGTGAACCACTTTGTGATATTGGTTGGTTCCCATGTTGATTTGAGATTCGACCGGTGGGAAGAATATTTGAAGCTGATTGGCCAGATGCATCATTATCCAAAGATCTATAAGAAACAATAGTTTCTGTACTACCCCGTGATTCAGACCTTCGGTTATTATTGGTCGTTGATGATGATGATTCTGAAGACCATTCACTTATAGAACTGGCAGGTGATATGCTTGATGAAACAGTGGATAACACCGAGTGAGATGAAACGCGAGAATTAGCAGGTGGTTGTGGTTTATTCTTCATGATAACCCGTGAAGGCGTTTTTGGGACTGAGGTGGTTGTAAGCTTACTAGATTTGGAATCAATCTTTTTTCTTGAAAGAGTAGTTGAGGATTTTACATCAGTTCCTGATGAACAACTGCTAGAATTGCTATGTGATGATGATGGTCTTGTTGGTTCAGTTTTGAGTGCAGTTGAAGAACCCATGGGAGATGCATTTGAACTTAACGAAGGCTTTGGAACACCCCTGCGTGGACCAATCAGTTTTGATCCTTGTGTTGTTGCCCTCACCGCTTGAGTCCCTTTCTGGATAACTGTCACATTCAACATGAAAGTAAATACAAATAAAATTTACAAGGTACCATTTTTTTTTCTGGTAGGTAGACCATGGTTAGGATAGACAATTTGGAGCTAGCAAATTAGGAGGGTTGTCATGGAGCAATTTTAACATGGGTGAAAATGGGCCGGGTCTGGTGGCCCCGTAAACCCTTTTTGCCTATATTTTAAAGGACATTGTAGATGATTAATGTGTTAATTATGATTACAAAACAGCATTATTTTAAAAATAATTTAAATATATAAATACAACAAACTAGAAGTTTTGTATGCATCAAAAGAGAGCCCGGGAAATTTTTAACCTGTTTGACCCGTCCCCAGTCCCCCCCCCCCCCAAAAAAAAAAAAAAACTATCTAAAGTTTCTCCTAATTATTAATCCCAAATCGGCCCATTCATAACAACATGATCAAAATCATAACCTCAAAAAATATGATGAGATATGTATTTACCGTGAGGCTGCCTTGCAATATCTTGATCCTTTTTCACATTATTGGCACTCAAAGAAGCTCTTTTTGTTAATGTTAATGTGGAGCTCGAGTTTACTCTGCTGACTATCTTGGGTTGTGGAATTGATGAAGTAGTATGCTTCATTCTTGCAGCAGGCTTTATTCGAACATATCCAAATTAGTACATAATTAAACATTACTACAATTAGAAAACAATGACAATAAATTCAACCATAGTATCATACCAGCTTTCCAGAATCAGTATCCACTTTCTTTGATGCTGTAGAGAGAAAAGGTCCGACATAAGCTAACTTTGAAATACATATATGAAGATATTAAATAATTGGCAAATTCATGAATTCATCTATAGAAGGTATACTCACAGCTGACAATTTTTGCTTGAAAATCTTTCTTTCCTGATGACACCTTCACACTTGAATTGTTAATGTTAGATGATGACCTATTAGATTTCTGGATAGAAGCTCTAATGTCTTCGAATAATTCAGCCTCAAGACATTCAAGTGACAAATTATCACTTTCTAAAGTTGAGATTGAATCCATCGATCTGTACACTTCCTCTTCGATTCCAGGCAGCTGATGTTTTGCATTCTTCACACCTCCTTCCATCATAGTTGACAGCTCATCAGCATCGAGAACACCTGTCCAAAAAGGCAGTAATTCGTAAGAACTAGTGTATTGCAAAACTGAAGAGGGGGAGGGAGGGGCGTGTTTGGATATGTGTTACCAAAATGATTAAGTGATATCAAGTAACTAGAACAAGATAACCTCAGTTGTGATCTAATGAACTGCAAATAGTATTTGGATGTGCTTATGCGCGGTTTGAAGTTTAATAAGCATAATAACCGGATGTTATTAATTGAGAAATTATAGATAAACTGATTGTGAAAAGACATATTTGGAAATAGGGACAGACAATGAGAGTAGGCGTCTCAATTGATTCAAAAAAATTTCTATAGTTTAATTTTAATTTTTAGCTTTAGATAATTTTTTATTGCAGCAGGTACGACACTGATTACCGAAACAGAATTTGCCACTACATACTGCTAAATATCCAAATACTAAGAACCGAATGTTGCGACCGGAAATCTATAAACAAATCCAAGCATCCTCTATAATGAAAAAAGTAATATCATTAAAATATAATTATAGCATACCGTCACTCGTGAAGAAGGCACTATCCCAGGCTAAACTTTTGCGTAAGTTGAACTTCACCTTCTTTCCGCACTTTTCTGGCTCTGGTGTTACAAGCAGTTTAGGCATTTCTAGCGTCTCTTCACTTCCTGGTTTATCAGCATCAATCTCAACTGCTCCTATCAGCTCAGGCCTTGCCTCGTTCTCATGTCCTGGACATGGTACAAATATTAATAAAACTTGACTAATAACATAATCTATAGATCAACTAAAGGTCCTACTAAATCGTTGATTGGTCAATAAGAACTGAAGGAATACAAAGAGAGCAAATATTATCCAATCCCTTGTTACATTTGCATACATATCTAAATTTTCCACTAGAATCACTCTAGTGCCAATATTATCCAAAACTACTCACATATTATTTATAGTTACAGCTTACAACGTATAGTATCTATCTCAGAAATAAACTAACAGTTATAAGCTCCACCAATCTGGCAATTAATATGATCTAAGTACGCAAATTGCACAACATATAATAGGAGTTCAAGAAATGTTTCGATAAACTCCAATTATTTCCAGAATGGATAAGATTTTCACTGATCTTATACAAGCCAAGAAAAAAACCAGAACTCAAACTTATGCAGCTACAAAGAAATATACAAGAAATAACCTGAAGATTGCTGGTCAGAAAGCGTTGAAGGAAAAGAAGAAACAGTGATCAGGACGTCATGGCTTTGAGATAAAGCAGCGTTGTTGGCGGCTTCTAATTGGTGCGGTTCAAGATCTTTCCCAATATTGTCTTCTGTTTCAAGCACTATGGGCATTTTTTCAGTATCTTCACCTGTTAATTTATAGAGGTCAATTCCAACTGGTCCTAATGCATGCATCCATAAAAAAAAAAACATCTTCGCATGATAACCAGTTAAATCCCTTACTAATATTACAAGCCCAGTAGACTTTAAGAGAAGAAATTAGTTCTTCTTAGCGTATTTTTTTTAATTGTTCTGAAGTTTGAAACTTCTTATCTTAAAAGTTACAACCAACAAATCGATGCCAACCCATTTTTCTCAAAAAAGGTCATATGTTTTACATTACTTTCTCATGTTAGTTGTTACTTTCCAACAGGCCATTTCTGGTGCCAATATTATCCAAAACTAATGTACTGGTAACTAGTATAAGTTACAGCGTACAAGGTATAGTGTACTAAATTTACGTATATAAACTAACAGCTATAGCTTATAAACTCCATGTGTATCTTGAAATTGAAGAGCATATGATCAAATTGACCTATTTAACCCAGATTGAATACTATGTGCACTGTTTGTTCAAAAAACAAAGAAATCAGAACGGAATCCTACACGAATGAGGAAAAAATGTAAGAAATAACCTGAAGATTGGTTGTCAGAAAGCGTGGAAGAAGAAACGTTGATCAGGATGTCATTGCCATGACATAGAGCAACATCATTGTCTGCAACCGATATGTTCGTTTCAGGGTCTTTCACGGCACCCTCTTCCAATTCAGGAAGTTTAGGCATTTCTTTTATAACTTCACATGCTGATCTATTAAAATCAGTCCCAACTACTCCACTATGATTTAAAAGGTCAGTACTCTGAGATAAAGCTACATCATTTGCAGCAGTTAATGTGTTCACTTCAAGATCATTCCCAGCATTCTCTTCCATGTTGAGCAGTTCGGGTTCTTTAATATCTTCACCTAATCCATGAATTGAAATAACAAAAAGCATTAGACCCCGTGCAAGTTTAGATTCCATTGCTCTTTATGAACGCATCATTCTAGAACCTCTTAAGTTCTACCATGATTCCACATCGAAATCATAGAAATCCATTAACAACTCCACATAAAAAAACGTAAAAATATATTAATTATTCAGTAAACAACAAGATATAGATATAATAGTTAACTCATCCAGCACTTGTTATCTGAATAGTAAAACACAACTTGACAAATTCCCCCATGACTCCTAAGTCCCAACACATACGTCTACCTAAGGCAATTCTTCTCAATAAAGAAACACACCTATTCATCAAAATCTGCCAATGTTACAAACTCAAGATAACTTCTACTCTAACAAACTAATGTATCGGTAGCCAACTAGTATAAGTTACAGCGTACAAGGTATACTGTACTAAATTTACGGATATAAACTAACAGATATAGCTTATAAACTCCACGTTTATCTTGAAATTGAAGAGCATACGATCAAATTGACCTAATTAACCCAGATTAAATACTATGTGCGCTGTTTGTTCAAAAAAACAAAGAAATCAGAACAAAATCCTACAAGAATGAGGAAAAAATGTAAAAAATAACCGGAAGATTGGTTGTCATTAAGCGTGGAAGAAGAAGAAGAAGAAACGGTGATCAGGAGGTCATCGCCCTGACATAGAGCGACATCATTGTCTGCAACCGATATGTTCATTTCAGGGTCTTTTATAGCACCCTCTTCCAATTCAGGAAGTTTAGGCATTTCTTTTATCACTTCACTTGCTGATCTATTAAAATCAGTACCAACTACTCCATTATGATTTAAAAGGTCAGCACTCTGAGATAAAGCTACATTGTTTGCAGCACTTAATGTGTTCACTTCGAGATCATTCCCAGCATTCTCTTCCATGTTGAGCAGTTCAGGTTCTTTAGTATCTTCACCTAGATTATGAATTGAAATAACATAAAGCATTAGACCCCATGCATGTTTAGATTCCATTGCTCTTAATGAATGCATCATTCTAGAACCTCTCAAGTCCCACCATGATTCCACATCAAAATCATAGAAATCCATTAATAACTCCACATCAAAAGCGTAAAAATCCATTAATTATTCAGCAAACAACAAGATATAGATATATAATAGTAAACTCATCCAGCACTTGTTATCTAAATAGTAAAACACAACTTCACAAATTCCTCCATGACTCCTAAGTCCTAAACATAGGTCTACCTAAGGCAATTCTTCTCAGTAAAGAAATACACCTATTCATCAAAATTTGCCAATGTTACAAACTCAAGATAACTTAAGAGAAAGAATCAACTATAACAAAGCATGGTAAGGACAGACGCACATAGTCATGCCATCCCATGTTTCTCAGAAAAGGCCATATCTTTTACATTTGCTTTTAGAACTCAGTTTTCCAATAGATCAACTTTGATGCCAACATTATACAAAACTACCCTATCATTAATAGTATACAAGTACTAGTTAAACTTGCATAGTTACATATTACATTGTAGTTGTTTTCAAGCATTAAAACTGTCAATATCATGAATCCAAGACAACGAAGATCGAATTGAGCAAAAAAATACAGAACACTATCATCAGAATTCAAGCTGTTCTTCTATCATTTGGAGTTACTCCCGAGTTTAATGCTAAGTGCACTGTTCATTCAGAGCATAACAAATAAATTGTAATGCAATCCTGTGAAACCGCAGATAAAAATACAAGAAGTAACCTGAAGATTGGTCATTGGAAAGTGTGGAAAGAGAAGGAACAGCGATCAGTAGTTCACTGCTCGTAGATGAAGCGACATCGTTGTCAGCAACTGATATGTTTGGTTCAAGATCGTTCCCAAAACTCTCTTCCACTTCAATAAGTTTAGGCTTTTCTTTAACCTCTTCAATTGTTGATTTATTAGAATCAATCCCATCCGCTCCTATTTGGTTAATCAGGAGGTCATCACTAAAAAATAAAGGGACATTGTTAGCTGCACTAGATCTGTTCATTTCAGGATGTTTCCCAGCACTCTCTTCCATTTCGAGCAGTTCAGGCTGTGTAATATATTCACCTGTTTATGAATCAGAAAAACCAACGGCATTAAACCCCATAAAAATCCAAATTTCATTGTTCTTACACAATATAAACTCAAATTATCCAAGAACCATTCTAGCACTCTCAAGTCTCAAGTCTCACCATGGCTTCACATTAAAAACATAGAAATCCAGTAATCATTCAGTAAAAAACAAGAAATAGATATAAATAGTAATGAAATAACCTGAAGATTGGTCCTTAAAGATTGTGGAAGAAGGAGAAGAAACAGCGATCAGGAGGTCATCGCTCTGAGATAGAGCTACATCGTTGTTGGCAACTGATATGTTCGTTTCAAGATCATTCCCGGAACTCTCTTCCACTGCCAGAAGTTTAGGCATTTCTTTTATCTCTGCATCTGTTGTTTTATTAAACTCAATCCCAACTGCTCCTATGTCATTTATCACGATGTCATCACTGCAAGATATAGCAACATCATTGGCAGCAACTGATATGTTCACTTCATAATCATTTCCAGGACTCGTCTCTTTAATATCGTCAGCTATTGATGTATCAGATTCAGTCCCTGCTGCTCCTACCTGATTTATCAGGAGGTCATTGACTTGAGATAAAGTAACACTATTGGCGGCACCTGATCCGTTCACTTCAAGATCCTTCTCAGCACTTTCTTCCATTTCATAATCTTTTCCAGCACTCGTCTCTTCAATATCTTCAGCTATTGAAGTATCAGATTCAGTCCCAACTGCTCCTACTTGATTTATCAGGAGGTCACCGACTTGAGATAAAGTAACACTATTCACTGCACCTGATCCGTTCACTTCAAGATCCTTCTCAGCACTCTCTTCCATTTCATAATCTTTTCCAGCACTCGTCTCTTCAATATCCTCAGCTATTGATGTATCAGCTTCAGTCCCAACTGCTCCTACTTGTTTTATCAGAAGGTCATTAACTTGAGATAAAGTAACACTATTGGCGGCACCTGATTCGTTCACTTCAAGATCCTTCTCAGCACTTTCTTCCATTTCATAATCTTTTCCAGCACTCGTCTCTTCAATATCTTCAGCAATTGAAGTATCAGATTCAGTCCCAACTGCTCCTACTTGATTTATCAGGAGGTCACCGACTTGAGATAAAGTAACACTATTGACTGCACCTGATCCATTCACTTCAAGATCCTTCTCAGCACTCTCTTCCATTTCATAATCATTTCCAGCATTCATCTCTTCAATATCTTCAGCTATTGATGTAGCAGATTCACTCTCAACTACTCCTACTTGATTTACCAGGAGGTCATTGACTTGAGAAAAAGTAGCACTATTGGCGACACCTGATCCTTTCACTTCAAAATCCTTCTCAGCACTCTCTTCCATTTGATAATCATTTCCATCACTCGTCTCTTTAACATCGTCACCTCTTGAAGTATCAAATTCAGTCCCAACTGCTCCTACTTGATTTATCAGAAGGTCATTGACTTGAGATAAAGTAGCACTACTGGCGGCACTTGATCCGTTCACTTCAAGATCCTTCTCAGCATTCTCTTCCATTTCATAATCTTTTCCAGCACTCGTCTCTTTAATATCGTCAACTATTGAAGTATCAGATTCAGTCCCAACTGCTCCTACTTGATTTATCAGAAGGTCATTGACTTGAGATAAAGTAGCACTACTGGCGGCACCTGATCCGTTCACTTCAAGATCCTTCTCAGCATTCTCTTCCATTTCATAATCTTTTCCAGCACTCGTCTCTTTAATATCGTCAACTATTGAAGTATCAGATTCAGTCCCAACTGCTCCTACTTGATTTATCAGAAGGTCATTGACTTGAGATAAAGTAGTACTACTGGCGGCACCTGATCCGTTCACTTCAAAATCCTTCTCAACACTCTCTTCCATTTCATAAATAATGCCAGCACTCGTCTCTGCAATATCTTTACCTATTGATGTATCAGATTCAGTCCCAACTGCTCCTACTTGATTTATCAGAAGGTCACTGACTTGAGATATAGTAACACCATTCGCGGCACCTGATCCGTTCACTTCAAGATCCTTCCCAGCACTCTCTTCCATTTTATAATCATTTCCAGCATTCATCTCTTCAATATCTTCAGCTATTGATGTAGCAGATTCACTCTCAACTGCTCCTACTTGATTTACCAGGAGGTCATTGACTTGAGATAAAGTAGCACTATTGGCGGCACCTGATCCTTTCACTTCAAAATCCTTCTCAGCACTCTCTTCCATTTCATAATCATTTCCATCACTCGTCTCTTTAATATCGCCACCTCTTGAAGTATCAAATTCAGTCCCAACTGCTCCTACTTGATTTATCAGAAGGTCATTGACTTGAGATAAAGTAGCACTACTGGCGGCACCTGATCCATTCACTTCAAAATCCTTCTCAACACTCTCTTCCATTTCATAAATAATGCCAGCACTCGTCTCTGCAATATCTTTACCTATTGATGTATCAGATTCAGTCCCAACTGCTCCTACTTGATTTATCAGAAGGTCACTGACTTGAGATATAGTAACACCATTCGCGGCACCTGATCCGTTCACTTCAAGATCCTTCTCAGCACTCTCTTCCATTTCATAATCATTTCCAGCACTCGTCCCTTTAGTATCTTCAGCTACTGAAGTATCAGATTCAGTCCCAACTGCTTCTACTTGATTTATCAGGAAGTCATTGACTTGAGATAAAGTAGCACCGGTGGCGGCACCTGATCCGTTCACTTCAAGATCTTTCTCCGCACTCGCTTCCATTTCAAGCAGCACATTCGTTTCTTTGGTCTCTTCACCTGATGAAATATCAGAATCAACCCCAACTGCTCCTCTTAGCTCAAAACCATTCCGAGGCCCTGGATGTAATACAAATTTCATTTAGCTATTTAATTAGCCTATAAGAACCAAATCCAACTCCATAACTAAAAAGGAAATGTAAGGACCAAAAAATTCAGCGAACAACAATAAAGATAAATTATAACAAACATTAGCAGGAAAAAAGTGCACATGCTGAACAAATGCACTACTACCATAAAATAGTGTATATTGTGTAACTACAATATTACAATACTGAATATTCATTATCAATACATATAATAAAAATTTAGAACTCCATAGATCATTAAAGAGCACAACCTGCTTACAATCATTGTCTAAACACTTTACGAAACTGCTTTTGAACATTCCCTTCATGACCCTAAGTCCTAACATGTACCTTTTCCTAGCACATATATTTGCACGAGCATAAATGATACGTCTATTCATCAAAATCCTTATTAATATCAGAAGCTCTAGGTTAACTTGAAGCTCTACTAACGGCATATATTGAGTAAATAAATCATGTTAACATTCAAATTATAACAACATTGATTAACAAAATCAAAATCAAATAGCATGCCACCAAAATTCAAGTTTAAGTCCTACCTAAAAAACAAAGAAATCAGTATTCAATCCATGAAACTGCAAAATATATACAAGATATAACCTGAAGATCGGCTGTCAACTAGCGCGGAAGAAGATGAAACAGCCATTAAGAGATCATCGCTCTGAGATAAAGCAACGTCATTGGCAACATCTGATAGGTTCACTTGAAGATTTTCACCAGTACCCTCTTCCATTTTCAAAAGTTTGAGCATTTCTGTAATCTCTTCAACTGTTTGATTTATCAGAAGCTCGTCGCTCTGAGATAAAGCAACGTCGTTGGTGGCAACTGATCCGTTCACTTCAAGACCTTTCTCAGCAACCTTTTCCATTTCAAGCGGCCTATGCATTTCTTCACTCTCTCCGCCTGTCGATTTTTCCGAATCAACTCCAACTGCTCCTCTTCGCTCATAATCATTCCTGGGCCCTGAATGTAGTACAAATTACGTTTAGCTAAGTAAGAAGTAGAAATCAAACAGCCTTATTAGGGCCAAATGCAAGTATCCAACTCCAAAATACAGCCAATATGACGTTTGATTAAATTGATTCTTTATAATACTGTAGTTGGAATTTAAGTAACAGTGTAAGCGATATTAGGACACGGGAATGAGACAAATACGTATCTTGACATAGCGATTTAACATACTACTACAAATCAACCAACGCTTCTAAATATACCATTAAGGGGGTGTTTGTTTAGGCTTATATAGTGGGCTTATGGCTTATGTGGTATTCGGCTTATGTTTCACAACATCACTTTTTGTGGCTTATTTTAAAAGTTTCTGGGACGTATAATCTTATTATGACATAATAAGATTTTACAAGCAAGAAAGTTTCAAAATAAGCCACAAAAAATGAGCTTATGAAACGTAAGCCGAAAACCACATAAGTCATAATAAGCCCGCTATATAATCCTAAACAAGCACCCCCTAAATCATCACTAATTTACATCAAAACCAGCCTACCTATCATATAACCTAGTAAATCACACTCATAAAACACAACAAACTACGATCACATCCAGGGACGGAACCAGGGGGTTCCTGCAGGGTCCCGGGACCCCATGGATTTTTTCGATGTAGTGTTAATTTTTGAAAAAAAAAAAAAAAAAAAAAAAAACATCGATTTTAAATGCACCCGGTCCATCGATTTAACTCTATTATATCACGGTTAAAAAAATTTGTGCACCCTGTCATATTTGGTCCTCGTTCCGTCCCTTATCACATCTACTCGTCAAATCGCTCACCACGCCTAAACTTTTCAAAAAAAAATCTCAATCTTTAACATCTTACGAGTTACGCCTAAACTACTTTACTTTCAAACCATACTTTTCCAATATAACACAGCATATAAATGACACGTCATCACAATTAACTAAACACTATCAAAATCAGTTCATTTCACAGTTAAAAAAAATAGCAGCAATTAACCTGAAGATCGATCATCGTTGTTGATGATGACGTCACCTGTTTCGAGATCTGGAATTAAAGTGTCTTCCATTGAATGAATTGGTATAAAATTGATTAATTGAAACCCTAGTTTTGATCCGTTGGGAATTTATAAGTGTGTGTGTTTTAGTGTGTGTGTGTGTGAGAGAGAGGGAGGGGGGGGATATGAAAGGAGTGGAATGAGTTTTTGAATTTTTACAAAGGGCGGTCTCGGGCTAGCTAACGTTTAAAAAAGTGTGGTATTTTCATACATCGTCCCTCAAGTATGTGTTGTTTTGTTATGTTGGTTAAACTGTGTTTAGCAAAACTAGTTGTTAGCTGATTCGGGAGTTAGAATTTTTAGATCTTCGTTTTTAGAATGACTAGATTAATATTCGTGTAAAGCGATGGTGTATAGCGGTAAATAATTATACTTGCGAAATCATGATTTTGTTTCGACCTTTGATGCAAAACGTGTGGTTTTTGAAATATAGACATGTGTTTTTTAAAATTAATATAGCGTGTGTTTCGATCCTAAATTTGATCAAAACTTGCAAAAAAATGTAATTAACTCAAGTTAAAATTTAAAACGTGCAAAAAAAAAATGTGATAACCTGGTGTAAGGGTAATTTTTCTCAAATTTGATCAAAACTTAAACTTTAGTACTTCAATTTGTTGAAAATAAAATTGACTACCTCAATTAGATATTGAACATAAGTTGAGTACTTTTTTATGCATTTTGCCCTTTCATTAATTTGGTTTTTTATGGTTTGGTATGGACATTTGCAATCTCCCTTTTGTGTATTTTCTCCTTGGCATATTATTATTTTGGTTCTAAATAAAATTGTGGCTCATTTTAATTATATTGTGCATGCATGGTTTGATATATATGATATTGCATGGAATGATTATTAAGACATATGCGCCACATGGTAAATTTTATAAATTTGGAACTAATGCAAAATTTATTTGGGTATATTCACATGTTATGAGTATACGATCTTTAAAATAGCCATTTACTAAATTGTATCTACATTCAACATCCGGATGACTTAAAGTGTATCCTAACAACTTTGAGATGAGGACATACACTTCGACATGATCGAGGACAACTTAAAGTATAGCCAGCTAACAACTTCGACATCAGGCCTACAAACATTGTTTCGTTTTCAAGACCGGGGTTGTTAACCACATTATACACAACCCCTAAAAGGAAGACCAAGAAAGGGAGACAACAGGTAAAAGGAATGGAGGTTTGGGCTTTTAGGAGGACAACATTTTACTCAACAAACCCTAAAATGTAAGAATTTGCTGCCAAAACGGAAACTTTACGAATAACACAACAAACGTGATCTAAAATTAGTAAGTGCTTCAAAATCTGTTATAACGAGTAACCGAAATTACCCAAATTTTTGCATGCACTCAGTTGTTTTAAAACCAAATTCATTCGTTTGTTTTTCTTTTTTAAATCCAATATACATATGTCAAATTTCTTTGCGTTTGCAAGAACTTCATGTATTTATTTTATTATTAAAATCAGCTAAAAAGACGTCGATAAATAGATCAATACGCCTTTAGATTCCCACAACATAAACAAGTTCACCAATCCAAAAAAATTGCTATATGTCTAATGTTTGTATGCAAGTTTATACTCTCTTTCCGTTATTTGATTATTTGTTTGGTTACACATATGTTTCATTTGTATACTTGTGTTTTCTTTTGGTTATTGTTGCAATTGCGTATACTTATGTATTTCTTTCTAACACCTAATTGTGTAATACACAGGTCAATATCTATTTTTGTGGTCTTCCTTTAAAAAAACCCGTGAATTTCACGGGTCTTTTAGCTAGTTTTCGTATATTGTCCCTCAAGTATGTGTTGTTTTGTTATGTTGGTTAAAGTGTGTTTAGCAAAACTAGTTGTTAGCTGATTTGGGAGTTAGAATTTTTAGATCTTCGTTTTTAGAAAGACTAGATGAATATCCGTGTAAAGCGACGGTGTATAGCGGTAAATAATTATACTTGCGAAATTATTATTTTGTTTCTACCTTTGATGCAAAACGTGTGGTTTTTGAAATATAGACGTGTGTTTTTTAAAATTAATATAGCGTGTGTTTTGATCCTAATAAACGTGTGGTTTATTAGCGAGCTTAATAACGACCTAAAAATATAATAAGTGTGTCTTAGGATTATATATATATGACGAGAACTTACGAAATAAATTTTATATAATTATTTATATACTTGAGACATTGTACACATTCTTGTAAGTTAATAAGTGTCAAAGTTTAGTTTTTGTCACTTTAAAAAATATTAACAAGCCCTATGCGTAGGTTGTTTATGTCATGTTTATTAGGACATATGTTCTATCTCATAAATAATTGTTTCTAAGTCTATATAATCTATAGAAAAACGGGTATATTTTCCCGATAGTGGGTCCTACCACTTCGGCTTTTATATTAAAAGAGGTCAAAACAATACTCTTCATCAAGTTTCGGTTTTTACTTATATGGTTATCCCCACTTAATACACACGTTATTCCCAAACCGTAAGTCCTTATGTATTGGTTTTTATGTCCTTGGAAAGGTATTTGAATTTATTTATTGATTTTAGAATTCTTATGGTCTTAAACACCTAATGTCCTAAGTCAAATTGCAAAACTAAACTTATATTTCAAAGTTGTTATTTGGACAGCTCACTACAGTCCCGCCGTTTTGGCAATATCTAGAATTCTACAACTCCATTTGATGTGAGGTTTGCGGCTATGTTCAAGTTAAGATGTTAAATACATTTTATAAAATTGGATTGAGTTCCAGAAATGAACAAAACGATCCCGTTTTTTCAAATAAAATTTGTTATGCAGTTTTCAACGCGTTTTACCATTTTAAGTATAATTTACTCATTCGGATGAGTTATGGGTCGAGCCACCCAACAAAACGACCACAAGACATAGCTCTACAATCCTATATTATTCCCAAAATTCCAAGGTTCACTAAGTTGTGTAGCCAATTCGTTCTTCAGGACTATTTACATTCTCAGTTTCATAAATCATACCTAGGGCTTGTTTTTATAATTTTAATCATGTGTACAATATCTAAATGATACAAAATACTACTTACATCATAGAAATATATCAAAGATCATTACCTTATTACAATCATATTGAATAATAACATAAAAATAAACATGAACCTTACAAGGATTAGGATGAATATAACAAGAACAACTAACTCCTAAACCCTTCTAGTCTTCAACCCTTGTCTTCAATCTTTTAACCCAACCTTACTTTAACCTTGTGTAACACTTGAAAATACCATTTTATCTCAGCCTTAATAACCTTGATAATCTTCCAATTCAACCATGGAATCACCAAATAAACCCAAGAATACTATAAAGCTACCTAAAACCTTTACGTTTGATGTATAACTTGAAACCTAAAATCAATGGATGATGGTGGTATGGTGGTTTCTATGGGACAACCAAGGAGGAGGGAGGAGGAGGGTGAGAGAGTTCTTGGTCTTAGTTGAATTATATAATGAGTAAATATCTAGATATTTACTTATGAAGACTTAAGAGCTAAGATAAATGACATATTTCTAATCTTATGCATGATGTATTCTCACCAAGCCTGATGCGTATTTTTCAGCTTGATTTAAATTTATAAACTAAAACATACAAGGATTAACACATACTAATGGGCAGAGAACCCAATCAAATGTAGTAAAGCCTAGGTAAATCCGACTGTCGTCCCTACAAGCTGTTGTCTAAAAGAACTAAGGTATTTATTATAATAAATGGTTTAATAAAAGAGAATTGTATAATGATTATTAAATCTTAATTTCACGGAATTAAAATATAGAGATAGGAAGTAGGAAGATAAAGTTTTAACCAAGTTTATCAATGCATGCATTTATGTTTATCGAGCTATGTATAGTGGCATAAAATTCACTAAGACTCGTTGGGTAAAGTTGTCTTAGACTATCTTCCCTAGAATCCTTTCCGGAATCAAAGGCATTACCCTCTGTAAGTAAGCGGATGTTGTGGTAGACTAGGTTGAGTCATTAAGTGCCAAATCTAATAGATCTCATTCACTAGAAATCCGGCCTCTTGAAAATTAGATTTCTCCTAACTTCTTAAGTACCTCCACTTGATAGGTGACCCTATGGTCAATTAGCACACAATGGATGGTTGTACTACAGCCAATTCCTTCCATTCTTCGCAATCTAGTTGGCTAGGGTCCTTTGGTCAATTTCCCTAGTCCGCTAGATACTAGCAAGCTTTGAACACTACCAAAACTAGTGTATTAATGAATGGACAAAGAAGATATATATATATAGAGAAATAAAAGAGAACAAATAACATAGCTAAACTTGACTTAATAACAATAATTCATCGTATGATTGCTAGAAAAACATAAAAGAATCCAAACTCGAATACAATGATGGTAGTAGACAAGAACTTCATTCTTCCAACCTTCTAAGCCTAGCTTCTTCTTCTATGGTTGCTCTCCCCAAGCCCTAGTTCAGGTTTGGGAAAGGGGAGATGCCCTAAGATGTAAATTTGTGTGGTATTTATAGAGATAAGAAACCCTACAAAGCTACAGTGACAACTGGCAAATTAAGGAGCTATTTAAAAACCCACATAACTTTAAATTTAATGATCTTTGGAATATTTGAAAGTTTATTCGCGATGAAATTTGTAAACTGGAATCGTGATTTTTAAATTTCGCGGTATTTATGGAATTTGAAATTTATTTTGGTGATTCGATATGGAATATATATATGGTGAATTATTTTGAGATTTCCATTTGGCACTACGTTGACTCCGGCACTAGGACAACCTAACAAAAAATTTTAATGTTTTGAATTTACGGTTCGATTATATAATTATTTTGAACGGCTCGTGGGATATTAAATAATTTGGAACAAGCTCGGTTTGAGAATGACGAAATACTTTGAAAAGTTACGGGTTTGGCCTTACGTTTTGATAACTAACCACTACCCCTTAACATTATTATTAGTATTATTATTATTATTACTATTAATATATATATATATATATATATATATATTTTAAAAAAAAAGTAAACTACTTATGGTCCTTGTGGTTGGGCCGGTTCACACAACACACCACACAAACACACCCATCATCAACCTTTCACTCTCATCTCTCCCTCTAATATCTAACCCTAGCCGCCACCCTTACACGGTTGCCACCACCACACCGCCCCTCACACGACATCGCCACCACCACCATCTTAACCACCTCATCTTTCTCTTTCTTTTGGTGTATTACACGCGCGCCCCAAACACCCCTAACACCCCGTTTGGTTAACCCCCGCCGCCGTATACACCCTCACCACCACTAATATTACTTTATTTTTGAAGATTCTTGCGTTTGGAGCTATTAAAAGGTAGGTAACATCGTTTTTACACCTCGTGTGCCTCGATGTGGTCACGAATCCGTGGAAACATGGATGGATTTAATGGGTTTTTATGAAATCTTGAGTGTAAATGATGGGGAAACAATATTTTTGTTATGGGAATGGGTTTGGTATCCGGGTTGGTGGAATTCATGCAGAGGTCGAGTGAACCGTGAGCCGTAGCTCACGGCTTGATTTTTGGTTTTAGCCGTATGGCTTTTGTTGATGGGTCTTGATATTAGTAGCATTGTTAGCAAGGATTTGGATTATTGGAGTTGGTTTTGGTTTGGATTTGATTGACCCCTTTTGATATGGTTATTGTTTGGGGTACCAATGACCTCAAGGGTCCGTTTGGTTTGTTTGTGGCTCGATGGAGCCTAACCGAGACCCCCTGTGGTCTCGGGGTTTGTCTCGTGGCTCTTGGAGCTTAGCCGTGACCCGAGTGGATCTCCGGTTCTTGTTGATTGTTATCTTGTGTTGTTGAGACTTGGGTATCATTTTGATACAAATTGATATTGTTTTTGTTGTTGTTGTGGTATATTTTGGCATTGGCATTGTTGATGTTAGTGTAGTTTGCTTGGGAGCCGAGAATTAATGGTATATTGTTGCTTTGTGGAGTTGTGTTGACAAGTGAAATGGGGACCGATTGTGAGACGGTCAAACTAGAATGACGGAGATAGGTTAGTCGGGTGCCGTAGTCGGACCCTATTGTTGTAGCACGTGATATGGGACTTATTTGACGGAGATGGATTCTTGGTTATGATTGATTATTACTATTTGGACTTTGGTTGTGTGTAGCGAGGTCACGTTGACTTTCTAATCAACAGTTGATTTCGGTAAAACGCCGTAACACTTGGACTTGGACAATGAGCCGAGAGTGATGACTCGGACATGTGACCATCTTATATAACTCAACATTAATTAATAAAAATTAATAATAAAACTCATAATAATATAAACGTTTATATAAGTATATAAACGTGAAAACGTATATATAACTATATAAGTGCGTATATTAAAGATAAAACGATCACGAGTAATACTATAATAACGTAACGATATGTTATACTATGAAAGTGGTATAATAAATGTCGGGAACGCTATTATGATTAAAACAATTACAAATGCCGATATAATTATAACGTTGGATAATTTTACGAAATGAAATGTTTTTGGAAAATAAAACGAGAAACTTACGAGTTATATAGGATCGTTGTCACTTGAGTCCAAGTGGGCCATATTATTCATTGAATAACTTTCGTGCTTGTCACGGATATGTGACGTTAACACATCCATTTTCTATAACTACGTAACTTATTTAATCGACGGATTAAATATGACCTATTTAGTTATATAAAATGAGTATATTAATGAGTATTATATCCTATGACGCCCATAGGTTGTGGTATGTGTACGAGATTTATGAGTTACTAAATATTACGTGAGGTTTATCAAATTTACGAATTTTGTAAGTTTGACGATGTATGTAGGGAACTTCTTAAATCTAGAAATATACCATGTAGCATTCTACGTGCAATGTGATTTAGATTTTGGGTATAAGCTTGGGACAATATATTAAGTAAATGAGGTATGGAAGAATACCAAGTCGACGGATTTGGTAAACTTTGATGTTTTATTTAAATGATATATTGGACTAATATTAGACCCGTAGGTTGTTATCATTATTTCTTTCGTTGTGACTTCTTGGTTTGAGTTGAGTCAACCTTCCACACGCATGGATACCAACCGCCATACTCCAAACTAAAACGAGAACAATACAAGAAATGGATTTTTGGAAAGTAAAAAGGAATACGTTCGGGTTTGGGAATATTTGATTTTGAGGAAATAATTCTGAAAAGATTCTATATTGTTAGGAAGTGCCGAGTCCGTAGTTGCTGTCTTTGAGTTGTGATACATCTTACTTCTACCGATTTCTTCTTGCTGATTTATGGACTTGAGGTGAGTCATAGCCCCACTTTTACTCTTGAACTTTGTTTTCAATACTTGGGGTGAGAAACGTGCAAATTGTTTTATGTGGACTATTATCGCTTTTTGATTTCAAAACTTGATATGCTTATAGAACTAGGTAGGATAGAGAGCGGGGCCTAGTCGAGAACTAGGTAAGCTATGGAGCGAGGCCTAGTCGAGAACTAGGTAAGGTATACAACGAGGCCTAGTCTAGAACTAGGTAAGTTGAACATGTCGTATCCTTACGAATGTTGGGTATGTCGTATCCTTATGCATACAGATTGATTTGATTTGATTTGGTTATTGGACTATAGTGTGCACCTATAGGGATGGTTATTGAGCTTTGAGGCCTAGTCTAGCTAGCAAGAGTTTTGCGTATATGTCCACTTGATTGAATTATGAATATGAACCTATGATCTCACCATTGAAAGCTGACTTTTAGCATGTTTTTCTCAGGTAATTAAGTAATGATTTTGGATGCTTGGATTGGAGGCTTGGCTTGGCAACGCGGTTTGTAACAATTCACATTTTCAGGTTAATTACTATTCCCAGAAAATTTTACTATTCATTTTTCCCGAAATTTTTCCCGAAATTTGATTTTTGTTTCTTGGCCTCGAGTGATAAATCATTTCCATGGCAAATTAAAAGTTTGACACTCATCAGATCATTTTCGTGAAAGTTAATAAGGAATTACACGTTTTAGGGTAAAACGTCATTCAAAAATTCTACGCACAACGAAACTCGACCGCGTTAAGTGACCCCGCATCAGAAAAATGTTTAACACACTCATGATTTATTTGAGAATTAATCATGACTGAGAAAAACATGACCAAAATAAGCCTCGGCCGTGAAAAACTGGAATTTTCAGTTTTTAAGCGTTTTTAATCAGCCGTAACCTTAGCCTATACTTGAACCGCGTTTCTAAGACAATTTGAGTTTTCAACTTTTTGGAAAAAGTCAACATATTTTTCCTCCTCCTTTGACCAAAAATCATTCCTTGATTTTTAGGCTTACGATTTTATGTCTAAAAGACATTTAATACCAACCGACACTAGACTGAGCCCAGTCTAGACATTATAAGTCATTTTAAATCATTTTTATCCTATTAGAAAAGTAACATTTTACTTTTCTCAATTTTACGCAATATTCGTACGTTTTACGTATTACGCGTTTTAGACCCGTGTTTCCAGTTTTAGCAGGGTTTTAGCACCCCAATGGAACCTATCACTCATTTTATATTTTATTATGGAGTATTTTGACAAGTTTAATCATCCTTCCAAGTTTCATATTTTTAGGATACCCGATTTTAAGTTTCAGGACTTAACCACTTACCGTTAACAATTACCAGGACCAAAACTCACTCCGTAACTTAAATAAGACCATGACTACTCATCTAGTCACCCTAGATCAGCCTTGGCCGACTTAGGGGGGGGGGGGGGGATTCACCTCACTTGTGGCATGATCTCATGCAAAGAACTCTAGGATGGTTACAAGTGTTAAACTTGGCCTCCAAGGGTTGACAAGTCAAGGTTCTAACCTCCTCCAAGCCATATAAATACCCCCTCCCCCTCCTTGGCTATCCCATATCACACACACACCAACACCCTTTCATTAGCTAATTTCTTCCAAGTTTCATACAAGATTCAAGTGCTACAACAACATAGAAACACTAGTTTGGTTTTGATTCATCAAACTACTTCCAAACCTTAGAAACTTTGGTGATTTCTCTTGAGTTTGAATCTACTCAAGTCACCTCAACTTTCATCATCTCTCTTTCAAGAATACAAGTGTAGAAAGATTGCTTGAAGTGAAGTGGGTTGAAGCTAAAGTCTATCAAAGTCCTTTTCCTTACATGCTACTTACCTTTCTTTGTAGAAAGCCAAAGTTGTAAGCCAACTCTAATACACTTCCTTGCTTAAATATCATAATCATGTTATTTACATATAATTCATACTATATATTGTCTTGTTATCATGTCCATGATGTATAAAAATGGGTAAAACAAGTTATTGTATATGATTGTTAAGATAAGTTATTGAAACAAGTAAAATAGTGACTTTATTGGTGTAATCTGATCAAAATGGAAAAATTATGATATTGGATCATTACATATTGTAGTAGAGGACTTAACAAGGAAACCATAGCAATTTGAACCACCTAAAACGAGTATACGAGTCAATAGTTATGACCATTTGAAGTTACCAAAACTTTGCGGCAAAGCTGAATAGCTTCTGTTACAGAAACATAAAACACGCAAAAAGAGGCCTTTCTGGTCCGTTTCATGAAAAAGTTAAAACACGAAAGTTGTCCGGAATCACGTTTTCTTCAAATACTTAGGAGCACGTCTCCAGAAAACCAATAACGAATGAGATTTTTCTCAGTTTCTTAACATCTATTTACATATATATAAGTCACTATATAAAGATTATGGTTTAAAAAGAACAAGAGGTCTAATGACCTAGAATCAAGACCACAACCATGGCTAAAGCCAAGGATTAGTCTCAATACCATGGAACAATGACCAAAGGTCATGGCAAGGCCATGAACTAAATGACCATATCAACATACCAAGGCGAAAACATGAGCTAACGACCATATAAACTTACCAAGGCAAATACATGAACTAGAGAAGTTGGCGATAACTTGAACATACAATTTGGATCTACTTCATCTAAAAGAACCATGAGATACAAGTTATAAGAAACTTACCCTAATAACAATCTTCATGTAAAGATAAACTTTCCTAAGTTTATTCAAATATCGGACATGTAACTTTTCGGATCAAAACTTATATATATATATATACTTTATCAACTACTACAATAGTAGGGAGCCTCATGTGAGGAGTTCATTATGTAAGCCGTCGAGATGAGTTGTGGATTTACGAATTAAAGTGTCCTGGCTCCTCGAACGTTTACTACATGACTTCTGAATTATGTCGGCCCGAACAGTAGTAAACGATATATAAACTATACATGTTTCATGAATCATTTCTTTTCAAAGACTTACACTATACATCGTACCACATCATGGACTAAATGCAAGATATATATTGGCATGTTTATGTTTCCTTAGACATTATTCCAAACCTAAGTTACAACAATTATTCTAGGTTGCTCGTAGAAGTTCTTACGGCATATCCATCATTCTCATTAAACATCATCCAACTCAAGGTGAGTTCATAGCCCCACTTTCCATTACTTAATTGTTTTACAAACCCTTGGGGGGAATACATGCTATTTTAACCGAACACAATGCTTTCAAATTGTATGCTTGCCTGATTGTTTTATTATCACTAAGTACCAGCCTTGCTAAACCGAGATCCCTTATTATGAACCATTTAATCACTAGCAATAGTGAGCGCGAATATTGTGAATAGGCCTATTGGGATTGACGAATCCCATTTGTATTGACTAAATTCATACAAATGCATTAATATTTGAGACATGGGTATGACAGCAAAGTACCTACCGGGATAAATCTGCCGATTGATATTGGTACACGTTAACGTTTTGGTGTCATAAGCTTAGTAATGATAATAACTATTTTGTTTTCCAAACATTGGTGTGAGTCTATAGCTCACACTACCAACATATTGTGTTCAAACATTAAACAAACTCTATGAATATCACTCAACCTTTGTGTTGACCTCTCAAGCATGTATTTCAGGTTCATGATGATCAAGGATGGCACGGAAGGGCACAGATATTCAAGAGGGCTATAAATTTTATTATCATTCAAAAACTCATTTAATGTAAATTGTAAACATGGAACCATCTGGGACCTCATTTTGTAATCTCTGATATTTATATAATTTGAATGATAAATCTTTTAAAACGACTCAATTAGAGTTCGTTTTCTATTATTGTGACTATTGTGCCGTTGAGTAACACCCAGTTTGAATTCCGCTGCAACCATGAATTGGGGGTGTTACAGATTGGTACCAGAGCGATGGTTATAGAGAAACGGGTCTAATTGAGACCTAAACTATAACTACACTTACAAGCAAAAACATTTTTATAGCCTTCCGCTCTCCGTGTCTTCCATCCTCCAGACGATTATGGACTTAGTAAGCATGTTATGCTACACAAACATACTAGTATATTCATATATACCCATTTTGAGCATTTCCCCGTAGACATTTTTATGCTACACAAACATAATTGCATATTAGTATATGTACCCTTAACATAATTGAGCATTTCTCCGTAAGCATTTTATGCTACATGAACATATTAGTATATTGATATATAAAATCGATTTATTTTCAATCATTTATCTAAACAATGGACTAAACATATCTGCGTATGCCTATTCTAGGGCATTTCGGCACAACCACATTCTCCCAATCATGTTCCTACTCCAACATTTTATGTCCAAGAAATTGTAACTGATTGCAATGGTCTTTCCTATTTTCCAAGACATTGTATTATACAATGGTCTTAATCATTTCTCAAATGTTTTGAGTCACACAATGGTCTAACCTACTTCCCAGACATTGTGAATTGCACAATGGTCTAATCTACTTCCGATACATTGTGATTTGCGCAATGGTCTCTGGAATTATTCCATCACATCATCAATATCATTTCTTATGATATCAAAAACCCCGTTTTGGTTGTGTTTTACTTATGTTTACTTTATCTCGTTCTTTTATGACTTGTGTTGGATACCAATCCCCGTAACACCCCGAAAACTTGTTGAGTCTTCCGCTGTACCAAATTTTGGGGGTGTTACAGCTACGGCGTAGCCTATGCATTGGTTACGTCATAGCTAGTGTATATAAAATGATCCTTATCCACTAATAATAGCTACAGCGTAACTTCTGTGGACAGTTACGCCGTAATCCTTGGCGGCCACAACTACGTCGTAATCTTCATGCGTAGTTATGCCGTAATCTTCATGCATCTCTTGAATCAATACTGTGTCTTAATTAAGCCGTAGCCCCATTGTTTGGTTACGGCGTAATCTTCATGGTGTGAAAATATTTCAAAGTCATTAATCTTTTACGGCGTGACATCATCACCTAATTACGCCGTAATCTTCATGATAAAGGAAAATGTCTTTGCTTTATTCGTATTGAGTCCAAATTCATCAAAATGTCGCTCCATACTCTATTAATAGTCCTGAAATGAAATATGAAGAAATAAGGCATAACTTATAACAATTTTAAGCATAAATAGTCAATATAAAGGGGAAATTGACACTTAGAAAATCAGATTATTTGATGTCATCAAAGCTACATGGCTTGGTGAGTCATAATAAAACGCCACCTATGGTGGTGAGGTGATAAATGCGTAGTTTGTATTATAACTTTGAATTACGAAGTGTAGTTTGATCTCGTTAATTGCTAACGTTAAATCCTTAAGTCACGAAACTTAAAACCGGGTAACGTAAAAATAATAAACTTATAAAAATCTTAAAACTTATCAATATACTCTATCTTAGTATATTAAATGAGTGATGAGTTTAGCGGAGCGCTTAAACGTCGTTAAAACCTAGAAACGTAGGTTTAATACGCGTAAAACGTAAAACCTACAAGGTTTACATAAAAATGGCAAAATAGCAATAGTACATATAAAATATGCATAGAAGGAAAATAAAATGTACAAAACACTTAGACTAATCATAGTCTAGTGTCAGTTACGAGTTATGCTTACACGACTGAACTTTCTTGATTATACGTAAAAGTATTTACTTTAATAATTAAAGTAATAATAAATAAAAGTATTGATGCGTATTTTCATCTTGCTTTAAATTTATAAACTAAGATGTACAAGGGTAAATAGATACTAACGGGCAGAGAACCCGATCAAATGCAGCAAAGCCTAGGTAAATCCGAGTGTCGTCCCTAAGAGTTGTTGTGAAAGAAATCAAAGTTTGTTATATTATAATAATTGAGATAAGATAATGAATTTGATATAGATTGTTGGTTTGTAGTTACTAAACTTACAGATTCAGGCAAGAGATAGAAAGTGAAAAGATAAAATCTTAACCAAGCTTATCAAGTCATTGTTCAGGTTCACTAAACAACATACAGTGGCATAAATATCACTAAAAACCGTAGGGTAAAGTCATCCTAGCCTATCTTCCCTAATATCGTCTCCGGAACCAAAGGCACTACCCCTTGCTAGTAAGCAGAGATTGGATACTAGGTTGAGTCATTACGCGCCAAATCTAATAGATCACATTCGTTAGAGATTCGGCCTCTCGAATCTTATATCTCTCTAACTTCTTAAGTACCTCCACTTGTAAGGTGATCCTATGGTCAATTCGCACACAAGGTCCATGGTCAGTTGTCATCCCAACCATATCCTCGCAATCTACCAGACTAGGGTCCTATGGTCAATTCTCCTAGCCTACTAGATAAACTGAGGGTTCAACTCAATTTAACCTAGCATAATAGATACAAACAAGCTTATAATACTACAAAAAACTTGTGTAAATGAATGGACAAAGAAAATATCTATATAAAGAAATAAAAGAGAATAAATAACTAAACAAAACTTAAATTAATAAAGTGAATTCATCAAATGATTATTGGAAAAGCATAAGAGAATCCAAACTCGAATACAAACGATTATAGTAGACGAGAACTTCCATCTCCGAACTTCTAAAACTAACTCTTTCTTCTGTGGTTGCTCTCTCCAAACCCTAGAAAGGTTTGGGAAAAGGGAGATGATTTTCAAGATGAAAATTCGTCTTGTATTTATAGGCAGGAAAGAGCTACGGCGTAACGCTATTAGTAGTTATGCCGTAGCTAGTGTTATCTTCAATTGATCTTATCCGTTGAGCTAGTTACGACGTAGTTGGATTGAGTAGTTACGCCGTAGCCTTGCTACATCGTAGTTGTCTTTAAGTGCTACGTCATAGTCTTCACAAATTTCATTAAGTTGCCACAGAGTCGTTATTATGCCGTAACATAATCACTAGTGTTGACATAAATAATGTCTAAATACATTATTAACATATTATCAATATCTCTATGTTTTGATTATTACAAAACATAAACTCATTGAACTAAAATTTATGATATAAACAAGTATTTAGTGATTAACATTCTCTTAACATCCAAATCACTTAAGGTATGAATAAAGAAAGTATTTATTGCAATCTATGATCAAAGGGGTATTTAATTAATCATTACAAAGTTTATTTAATTATATAAACATATTATATATTTTTGAAAAACACTTTTGGTAATAAAGAAAAATGTTTTATTCATACTAAATATATGAATTCAAATTTTTAACCAAAATCAGTTAGTTTTTCACCAAATAAACTTTCCCCACTAAAAGACAAAGATTCTGGCCGTTACAGCTGGGCGGCCCCCTTAATTATAAGGGGTGGTCCCTTTAAAATTAAGGGGACCGGCCATGATTTAAGGGGACTGGTACGCTCCAGTTGTCAGAAATCTTTGCCTATAAATACAACCTTAAATCTGGAATTTTTCCCCACCTTTTGCACTCCTAAACTTTCTGTTCTAGATCTCAATTTCCATTCTCTTAATCCTTTGATCATACATTCATAAATCTTTGTTTCAAAGTGATTCAAACATCATCCTCTCAAGTGCAAGAGAAGAATACTTCTATCCCTCAAGACAAGAAGTATTACAACTTGTTGTGATCTCCACATCCAAGTCGTTAGAGCATTATCCATTGGATCTATCTCTTTGTGAAATTAGTTGTGAATATTTGATAGAAGATAGTTTAGCTAGATATATATATATATATATATATATATATATATATATATATATATATATATATATATATATATATATATATATATATATATATATATATAGTGTAATTGGTTAGTAGTTAGTTGTGAAGGAGAAGAGTTAGGAAGTAGATTGGTGTGAAGAAAATTGATGTGAAGAAGATTGGTGTGAAGAAGATAAGTGTGAAGAAGATTGGTGTGAAGTAGATAGGTGTGAAGTGGTGTTGTGATTAAGTAGTGACTAGGTGTGAAGAAGTTGTGTAGAAGGTGTGAATAAGTTGTGACGTAGTTGTGGTGTGTACATTGGTGTGTAAGGTTTTCTCCGCCATAAGGGAGCTTGTTGACATAGTGAAGAAAACTCTCGAGTTAGGTGTTCGGGGAGTGGAGTAGGGCAAGGAAGGTGACCTTGTAGCCGAACCACTATAAATCTCTTGTCTCGCGGTTCGATCTTTCCATCTCTCATTTATTTCTTTACTTACATTATTATTGCTTTATCGTACATATTTATTGTTGTTCATATTGTGCATGACTTGATATCACATAGTATCAAATCTAAATTTTTGAAAACAAAGAAAACTTTCAAACAATATTTTGTAACAAATTAAAAAGACGTAAAACTATTCAACCCCCCCCCCCCCTTCTAGTTTTCCACAATTGGTATCAGAGCCACGTCTAGCAAGATTTTTAAAATATATTGTATTTTAAAACTTGTAACGATCTATGAAATCTTTAAAATATTTAGAAGGGCAATCTATGCAAAGACCACCACCATTTGAAAGTGATGATTTTTATATTGGAAAAATAGATTCGAGACTTATGTGAAATCAAAAGATCTTGATCTTTGGCATGTCATTACCTTTGGTGATTTTCCCCGTATTCAATATAATTTTGCAACTAAAATGGATGAAATTGTATCTTTTGAAAAACAAAACGATGATTTGAAAAAGAAACTAGCAAAAACTAATGAAGCCAAAATGGTTATTTATAATGCGTTACCACGCAAAGAATATGAAAGAATTTTTATGTGTAAAACCGCAAAAGAAATTTGGGATTCTCTACTTATTACTCACCAAGGTAATAGTCAAGTCAAAGATAATAAAATAGATCTTCTTGTACAACAATATGAACAATTTACGATTCTGGAAGAGGAATCAATTGATAATGGTTTTGCAAAATTTAACACTATCATCACAAGTTTAAAAGCACTTGATGTGACATTTTCTAGTAAAAATTGTGTTAGGAAATTTCTTAGGGCATTGCATCCAAAATGGCGAGCTAAGGTTACAGCAATTGAAGAGTCAAAGAATTTGATGACGTTATCACTTGATGAACTTATTGGCAACTTGAAGGTCCATGAATAAATTATAAGAAGAGATTCGGAAACGGTCAAAGTCAAGAAAGAACAAACCAAATCTATTGCTCTAAAAGCCAAAAAGGAACATAGTGACGATGATGACTCAAGTGACAAAAGTGAAGACGAAGAATATTAAATGGCAGTAAGAGAATTCAAGAAATTCTTCAAGAGACGAGGAAGATTCACTAGATCACCACGAGACGAAAGAAAATCGTTCCAAAGAAATAGAAGTGATAACTACGGGAAAAGAAAGTGCTTTAGATGTGGAAGTCCAAATCATCTCATTGGCGAATGTCTAAAGCCGCCGGGTTATGAAAATCAAGGCGCCTTTGTTAGTGGAACATGGAGTGATAATGACAAAAAAGAAGAGGAAAAACCAAGAGACGAAAAGTGCTTTGTGGCAAAAGGAACCGACGAAATATGTTTAGGAATTGACTTGGAGCCTGACGAATGGATCAAGGATAGCGGATGTTCAAGGCACATGACGGGGAACCGCAAGCTATTTTCTACGTACAAGGCATACAGTGGAGGTAATGTTATTTTTGGTAGTGACTTACGTGGAAAAATCATTGGCAAATGTACGATTTCTCAAGACTCACTTACTATTGAAAATGTAGAGCATGTAGATAATTTAACATATAACTTGCTTAGTATAGGACAAATATGCAATAATAAATGTAGAGTTATCTTTACCGAAGAGGATAGCGAAATAGTTAAGAATGGAAAATTATAGGTAGAGGAATTAGGAAACGAGGCATATATGTTATGAAACTAGGAAACAAATCTGGGGATAGGATATGCCTAACGACCCTATACGAAAACTCCACATTGTGGCATAGGAGATTAGGACATGCTAACATGCAACAAATACAATCTTTGGCCTCTAAAGAACTAGATAGAAACTTGCCTAATCTAAAATATGACAAGCATTTTTGTAACGCATGTAAAATTGGAAAACAAGTTCATGCTAGTCACAAAGCTAAGAATATAGTATCCACTACTAGGTGCCTAGAATTATTACATATGGATCTTTTTTGTCCATCCGCTGTGCGGAGCTATGGAGGAAACAAATATACCTTAGTAATAGTAGATGACTACTCACGATACACGTGGACTAGGTTTTTAAGTGACAAGACCCAAGCCTTTGAATAATTCGAAATATTTAGTAAAATGATTCAAAATAAATTAGGATGCACAATAGTAGCCATTAGGACGGACCATGGTAGGGAATTTGACAATGAAGTACAATTCGGAAAATATTGTGATTTAAATGGAATATCTCACAATTTCTCCGCTCCTCGTACTCCTCAATCAAATGGCGTAGTAGAAAGAAAAAATAGGTCACTACAGGAAATGAGTAGAACAATGTTAAATGAACAATCCATCTCACAAAAATTTTGGTGTCACGCTGTAGATACATCAACATATATTATTAATAGGGTATCAATTAGGAGAATTCCAGGAAAAACTCCTTATGAGTTACTAAGAGGTAGAAAACCAAACTTAAGTTAGTTTAGGGTATTTGGAAGTAAATGTTATATTATAAACACTAAGGATTACCTCACTAAGTTTGATCCAAAATCATATGAAGGAATATTTTTAGGATACTTACAAAATAGTAAAGCATATATAATACTTAACAAACACTCCATGAAAGTAGAAGAATCACTAAATGTAACATTTGATGAAACACCACCACCTCCTAAAACTTTACCTTTAGAAGATGATGACTTAGTCAAAGATGAAGCTATTGAGGTTAGTAAAACAAAACCCATAGGTAATGATAATGAAGACATTAACTTAGAAAATAACGAAATTGTAAATGTTAAAGAATCTAGATCACATCCATTAGATAATATAATAGGACATCTTAACCAAAGAACCCTTAGGTCACAAGCCCAAGATAAAAATAATTTCTTTTGTTTCCTCTCAGCAATAGAACCTAAGAATATTAATGAGGCTTTAAAAGATGAAAGTTGGGTTATTGCTATGCAAGAAGAATTAAATCAATTTAAGGCAAATGATGTTTGGGAATTAGTCCCAAATCCAATGAATATGACCATCATAGGAACTAAATGGGTGTATAGGAATAAGTTAGATGAAAATGGAATAGTAACTAGGAATAAAGCTAGGTTAGTTGCCCAAGGTTATAATCAACAAGAAGGAATTGATTATGACGAAACTTATGCCCCCGTAGCTAGACTAGAATCTATTAGGATATTAATTGCCTATGCATGCGCCCTAGATTTTAAGTTATTCCAAATGGACGTGAAAAAGTGCATTCCTTAACAGTTTTATCAATGAGGAGGTATATGTGGCACAACCTCCAGGATTCATTGACTTCGCAAAACCTGATTATGTTTATAAGTTAAAGAAAGCTTTGTATGGACTCAAACAAGCTCCCAAAGCTTGGTATGATCGATTAAAAGCTTTCCTTATTAAACATGATTATTTCATGGGAATGGTAGATAACACTCTTTTCACAAAAAGGAAAGACCCAAATCTCATCATTGTTCAAATATATGTTGATGACATTATATTTGGATCAACTTGTCAAGACATGTGTGATGAATTTGCCAAAATCATGCATGATGAGTTTGAGATGAGTATGATGGGTGAACTAAACTTCTTCCTAGGACTACAAATAAAACAAATAGAAGATGGAATATTCTTTAACCAATCTAAGTACATTAAGGAAATGCTTAAGAAATTTGGCCTAGAAGACTCAAAACCCATGAAAACTCCCATGTCTACGAAAGTGAAACTAACAAAGGATGATGAAGGTGAGTCCGTAGATAACACCAAGTATAGAGGAATGATAGGTAGTTTACTATACTTGACGGCAAGTAGACCCGATATCATGTTTAGTGTTTGCCTTTGTGCCTGTTTTCAAGAGGATCCCAAAACCTCTCACCTAGAAGCGGTTAAGCGTATCTTCCGATACATTAAAGGCACTATACCCTTAGGATTATGGTATCCTAAGGGATCCGGCATAGAAACCATCGTTTATGCGGATTCGGATCATGCGGGAGACTACGTATATAGAAAAAGCACTAGCGGTATTTGCACGTTTATGGGATGTTGTCTAACATCTTGTTTTCGAAGAAGCAAACCGCTCTTGCTATTTCTACCACCGAAGCCGAATATGTAAGCACTGGAAAGGCATGTCAACAAGCACTATGGATGAAACAAGCTCTTATAGACTATGGCATTAGGTTAGAAAATGTTCCCATTATGTGCGATAACAAAGGTGCGATAGATTTAAGTAAAAATCCGGTGCAACACTCTAGGACTAAACATATAGAAATACGCCACCACTTCCTTAGGGATAATGTACAAGAAGGAAACATATCTATAGAAAAAGTTGCATCGGAAGATAACATTGCGGATATATTCACCAAACCCCTTAAGCGTGAATTATTCAACCACTTGCGTTTAGGATTAGGAATGATGGAACAAGTTGACTAAACTCTATTGCATTTAGACAATTTTTTTTTAAAAAAAATTTGCATAAAATTTACTTTTCTTCCACTTCTCCATTACTGAGTCTAGGATTCTATTTCGCACAAAATTAAAGATTGGGAAATATTATTTTCTTTACATATACTCTTTTGTAAAAACCCAATCAAATTTTTTTTAACTATTCTCACATATAGGAATTTCATGAACATCATTTTCCTTGCATTGTTGACAAATGTTAAAAACCTTTTTCTGAAATCATGCATAAACTCTCACATAAATTGTCAAAGTATATAATCTAATATATATCTTTGACATTCATGATCGAGCAAAAATCGAATCAAGGAGATTTTGGATTGTTTCTTAAGAAATTTTTTTTCTTTTCATTTAGGAGTCGAAACAATCACAACTCCACATTTGTTGCATATAGGCACACACTAGGACAAAATCACTCATAATATTGTCATCTTGTTTCATCACTAGATCTTTGACACACTAGTTATCTTTGCCTTTGATCTAAGATAGTTGCCTTAGGAAGATTAAGTGCCCTTGCCTTTATGTGTCTCCCCTAGCTTATTAATTGTTGCTTGTTTATTCTTTTACTTAAGTGTTTTTGCATGCATGCTATATCATGATTAGATTAGATGCTATATTGCCTAAAGGAATTGAACTTGCTTGAATCCAAGTCCAAAAACACAACCTTTCTGTAAATTTTCTGCCAAAAACCCAATTCTGGCAATCTGGAAATCACCAGATGGGCGGCCCCTTAATTATGTAAGGCGGCCCCTTTAATTTTAAGGGGACCGCCCCCTAATTAAGGGGACCGGCCATCTGCTGGACGGGTTTACAGAATCTTTTCTGCTTTTTAGCCCATTTCAACCTACATTTCCCAATTTTCACCAACATATTTTGTCCTAATCTCCCAAACAAACTTTATCCATCCATAAACACACAAATCTTACACTATAAATATCCCCAATCTTCAACACTCTCCATTCATCCCTTCATGACTTCTCCAAACAAACCAAAAACAAAAGCCTCTAAACTAGCAAGGATGACGGAAAAACCCGTTTGGCGAAAAAAAAGCCCTTGAAACAAATCCATCATAACCAATGACGTTGGAAACCACTCAACACCTCCAACCACTTACTTCCCAAACTTTACACCAAATCCACAAGGACATTCATTTGATCCTCTTTACAAACCATACAACATTGGCCAAACATCTTCTTTCATGCCAAACTACACATCTCATCCTCCAACCACTTATAATGATCCATACAAGTTTGATCAACCATCAAACTACAATTCCAACTACACAAACCCAATTCATCCATATCAACACAATGACTCTCTCCACAATGCCACGGAAAAGCAAAAGTTCCGTGATGAAATAACCCAAATCCATAATCTTAGTGATCTCCTTGCTTTGCATCATGCACAACGCAACAAAGGGCAACCTCCATCATCACCCTATGCAAATTGCCTACTGATGAGGCGAAAAATGAACCGTTTTTAGGGGGTCATTTAAGCCTAGAATTGAATTTATTTGATCAAATATTGCCCTAAATCGTTCCTTTTGTGATTTTAGGTACTTTGGGAGTGAATTCTAGAAAATGAAGCATTTTGGACGTTTTTGGAGCATAAAAGTGAAGAAAACGGCAAAGACTTAATTTTCCATGCTGAGAACAGTACCTGACGGCGTCAAGAAGGGAATTGTGACGGCGTCAGGAGTAAAATCCATGACGACCCAGAGAAAACCTGAAGGCGTCAAGAGAAGGGCGTCAAGAGTTAATTTGGTGACGGCCTGAAGATGGACTACACGTGACGGCGTCAAACGTAGATCTAGGCAGTCCGAGGAGTTTATTGGCAGCGAGATGACGGCGTCAGACATTTACTCTTGACGCCGTCACCTTACAAAATCTATATATACTTTTCTATTTTCATTCATTAGGAGAGGAACTTGTGTGGAGAATACTAGGGTCGAACCTAATAAACCCTAGGTCGTTTGTAACAGTATTTTCAAGGGTTTTCACCCCTTGAAACCTTTCATGTTCAATTAAGATAAGTCCTCTTTCAATTCACTCAATATGTCTATGTGTTGTTTGAATATATCTTATGCTTGTCTTGATATTAACATGCTAGGCTAGATCTTTCATGTGTTTGCTTAGATGTAATGAAACCTAGATGTTGATTATAGGTTGATTGCTTGTTTATAGTTGTAATTGATGAATGATTTCAATGTTAGGCTTAAGAAAACTGGCAGATCTCCATTGTGTAACTTGCTTGAACGTCTTAAGAAACATGAACCGATGTGTACTAGGTTTTTATGATTGTATTTAATGCATGAGCGAATTCTAGTGATCCCATGTTAGGAGCTTCTTAGCCGGCTCGACATAGGAGTGAAGTAGGAGCTTATAGGATTGGGGAAGTAAGTACGCCACCCCATGAATGGTATTAAGGAATACAATCCGTCATCCACGCAACTGTAACAAGTAATTAACCTGTAAAAGATATCTAGGGAGTAGTGAAACCTAAGTAAACACAATTCTCCCATATATTGCTCACACTTCTATCTTAATTTAGTTTAATTTCATTTTTAGTATTTTGTTTTGATTGCATCTTAGTTTTTGGGTTAGTTGACTAGCAACTAATTCCGCCCATCTTCCAAAAACCCGAGATTTTGTTTGCTTTTCTAAAAATATAAAAATACAAAAAGAATCATCCCTTGTCTCTAGACCTAGTCTTTAGGTTTTCTAATCCTAGCGACACTATTCCCAAGTTGAACGATCAATCCCCCGGTACTTGTCACTATACTATACTACAACGATCAGGTACACTGCCTGGTGGGGGTTGTAAGCTTCTCGAGATCCCTCGAGAGGTAAAGCCTGGTGCAATTCCCACGCATCACCTACCCCACTCTCTCAATTTGGATCAAGTCACAAACCATACTCACTATTGCCCTTGTTGCATCTTTCTTCAAAAATAAATTCTCTACTTGAGTGAAGATATTTCTTGGATTGAATATCTTCTTACTCGTCCTCATCCAATACCACCCTTAACTCGATACAACATCGTAAGATCCACCTCTTCCGCTCCATACCCCACTCCATATCCCTCTCCATCCAACAACTAAGCTCTATGCTTATGTTCCCCTTCAAGAAGATAAGTGTGAAGAAGATTGGTGTGAAGAAGATAGGTGTGAAGAAGATTGGTGTGAAGTAGATAGGTGTGAAGTGGTGTTGTGATTAAGTAGTGACTAGGTGTGAAGAAGTTGTGTAGAAGGTGTGAATAAGTTGTGACGTAGTTGTGGTGTGTACATTGGTGTGTAAGGTTTTCTCCGCCATAAGGGAGCTTGTTGACATAGTGAAGAAAACTCTCGAGTTAGGTGCTCGGGGAGTGGAGTAGGGCAAGGAAGGTGACCTTGTAGCCGAACCACTATAAATCTATTGTCTCGCGGTTCGATCTTTCCATCTCTCATTTATTTCTTTACTTACATTATTATTACTTTATCATACATATTTATTGTTGTTCATATTGTGCATGACTTGATATCACATAGTATCGAATCTAAATTTTTGAAAACAAAGAAAACTTTCAAACAATCTTTTGTAACAAATTAAAAAGACGTAAAACTATTCAACCCCCCCTTCTAGTTTTCCACAACTAGTTACGGCGTAGTCTTGAATATGAAGATAATTAAATGTCATAATTAAGCTACAACGTAACATCATCACGTAGTTACGGCGTAATCTTCATGTTGTAGGAGCCCTGTCACGCCTCGCCAAGGCAGAAACGCGAGGGTGTAACTTCATGGATATCATCATTACACATGGTGTCTATATAGAGAATAACTACATGCATAAAATAGAGAAAGTACAGACACGAAGTGTCGTAACAATACCCCAAAACAAAATAACCAAAACAAAATCCAAATGTATCTTCAATAGATATGAAAGTACCGAAAGAAAAACATAAAAGTATCGCAATCCAATTCAATCACAAATAAAATCCAAACATATGGTAAAGTCTCCTCAAATGCAACTAAGTGTCGCCTAATTACTACTCTCAACTTTAGCCTTAGAATGCTCACCTGAAAATGATGCTTAAAACGTCAACATAATGTTGGTGAGATTCATAGGTTTAAGACTCATACACAATAGGCAACCGATTCACTGTGATTATAAAACATAGTTGGACAAATAATTATAGTTATCATACAAGCTACATGTATTCACAAACCAACCAACACACACAAAAGGCAACCATTGAGAAGGAACGTGCCCACCGATCCAAATTCACAACATCCGGGCCAGAACGTGACCCCCGCTCCAAATAATGGGTAATTAATACCCTCCGATCGGACCACACAGAATAATAGTGAGTAGGAGTACTACTCTCCAATTGGATACTCCCTCCAATTAGACCATACAACATCATCACACAGCATTTAAACCACACAGCATTATCATCACATATAGCATTCATACGATAACATTATAAGTCCAAGCTTATAAACAAAACATAATCACAGTAACTCAAAACATTTATCACAAGTATCATTTCCATCCCAAGTTTAAAAACAAAGTAAAAATGGGACTATGAACTCACCTCAAACTTTGCAGCTTCCACAAACACAAATCACAAATCTATATCACATAAAATAAGTCCACGTTACACATGGCCAAGCTAAAAGCTACAACCCATGTAATACGCATATGATGGATGTCTAAGGTTCATATGACCCACCATGGATCTCCTAGACTCCATACTAACCATCACCAAATATTAATACTTACTAAATCCCTTGCACTTTTGAAATCAGAAAACGCAGAATTTTAGGGTACATTCGCCCACATGAAATAATCACTTTAAAGGCTCAATAACTCACACCAAAAATTTACCATAGTCCTTGGATGTATACAAGCTACTACCAGAAGGCCATGGTCTAAAAACACACAAAGTACCCTTCATAAAATCAAACTTAAAAACTATCCAGATTCGGATTTGAACGCACACCAAAAAGTTTTAATTAAATTAAAATACTTCTACAACTTTTTATCGCAAATCCTTCGCGTGGGAGTCTAAGTACATATGAAACTTAACTCAACTAGAAGGGCTAAGCTAAATCTCACTTTTCATCCACATCTCACTACCAAACTTATGACCTAAATCTGTCCTGGTTTTACAGCTTTGACACCTTAACAAAGAAAAATCAAAAGACTAACTTCCGGACCTCAAAATCGACCATGGCCGGACTTTTTGGAAAGCTCTGTCACTGAACTTCAATTTAGACTAAAAATTCATGATCTAACTCATCACCATCTATTAAATACCTTCGAATCTTTACAACACTAATTTTCTGTCCAAACCCTAACGTGTAAACTAACGCGTTTTACGCTCAATTCTCTTAAACAATCATCATACTATTATCAATTAATGATTATCTGTCCCGGTTTTACAGCTTTGACACCTTAACAAAGAAAAATCAAAAGACTAACTTCCGGACCTCGAAATCGATCGTGGCCAGACATTTTGGAAAGCTCTGTCACTGAACTTTAATTTAGACTAAAAATTCATGATCTAACTCATCACCATCTATTAAATACCTTCGAATCTTTACAACACTAATTTTCTGTCCAAACCCTAACGTGTAAACTAACGCGTTTTACGCTCAATTCTCTTAACCAATCAACATACTATTATCAATTAATGATTATAACATGTTTTACATCATTAATTTACAGAAGTTTATAAACCCTAAATCTATCATACTTAATATTACATGAATTAGAATAACTAATTGAACATAAAGGTCAATAATTATACCTTAAACTTGAGTTTTAGGCTTCAAAAAGTGAAATCCCTAAATTTTCTCTCCTCCACTCTCTCTTGATCGATCAAGACCAGGAAAAAACATTTTAGGGGTGGTTTTTGGTTTGTATTTATAATACCCTATGAATATTCTAGTTAATCTTTTAATTGGGAAGTGTATTTGGTATCAAATTTGGTTTATTTTTTCCCCTAAAAACCCTCTTTAGCTGATTTTTATATATATGGGATATTTATATTTTTTATTAAATTTATTTATTACACTTAAAACCTTATACTTTTGACATTTTATATATACCCATAACAAATCCTAACGTCTTACGTGATAAACCTTAATTTTACGACAAACCGGAAAAATTATCATTTTCAAAACAAAGTTTCCAAAAATATATTTTCACACCCTTTAAAAGTATAACACATAAAAACAAACTCCTCGTAACTTGCTAACGCTCAAAAACTTGAACGAAGACTCGTTACGCAAAAACACAAAACACCAAAACTACGCAAGTCATTTCTACACCACAAAGGCGAACAAAATTAACTTACCCAAATATAAACATTACTCACCTAAAAAAAAAAGAAAAAAGAAAAAACCCACCACGCAAAGTGATTTAGTGCTAAAACTCACCTATATCACACATATAATACTTCAATCACCTAAAACACACCAAACAAACGTCACCCGAGTCAAGACTATCAGTTAAACTGACCTGCTAAAACCACGGTTGTTACATCATCCCCCACTTAGAGAAATCGCGTCCCGGGATTTCAACTACTCTAGTCACCACCCACAACAACAAAAGAAAATTTATGGATATTTAGTCGAGATAATACCAAGCCATAAAAATCACAGAGGAAGAACCACAAAAATGTGAACCAACTAAATACCCGAATTCGCATGATAGAAAACACTCTGACACTCCAACGATACATGAAAATAGATACACTCCCCGATTAATAACACCAATGATTCAAACGACTTCTCACAGGTAGGTACTATAACCCCGAACCAAATGAAAATCCAAATGGTAACCGCAAGAAGCACACACATATAATAGTCTCACATAAAACAAACATTAATTAAAACATTTACGAAAACTCTGCATCTAACTTCCACGATCTATATCCAACTATAAAAGATCTACTTCACCAACCACATCAGCAAACAAATTTGATTACTTAAATATCATATGATCCTCACGTTCCCAAGTAAACTCAGGGCCACACTTAGAATCCCATCGTACCTTTACTAACGCTATCTCACCACACTATAAACCCTTAACATCTCGATCCATAATCTCAACAGGTTTCTCGACAAAGCGAAGAGTTTGTCGACCTTACTTCTATCTAATGGCACATGCAGACTAGCATCCGCCAAACACTTCTTTCAATTAGATATGTGAAACGTATCATGTACACCACTTAATTCTCAGCTAACTTTAACCGGTATGCCACAAATCAAATCCTCTCCGAAATCTCAAACGGTCCTACATATCTCATTGCTAACTTGCCTTTCTTACCGAAATGCATAACACCTTTCCAAGGAGATACTTTTAACATCACAAAATCACCAACATTAGACTCTAACGGCTTACGACGATTATCCGCATAACTCATTTAGCGAATATCTCGCTGCCTTAAATCTCTCTCTTTAATCTGAAATCCTTATTTGCAATCTCTCATTCCAGTTCAGGACCAATTAGTTGGTTTGTTCCAACCTCTGTCCATAGAACAGGTGATACACATTTCCTTCCATACAATACTTCAAACGACACATTCTTAATACTAGAATGATAATTATTGTTATAGGAGAACTCAACTAAAGATAAATGCATACCTCAGCTCCCTCCCAACTTAAACACACCCATGCTCTCATCATACCATCCAACGCCTGATTTTTAGGCTCACTTAGTCCATTCATTAAAGAACGATAAGTCGTACTCATCTTCATACGCTATCTCAAGGCTCTATAAAACATTTACCACAATCGCGAAGTAAGTATTCCATCTTGATATAAGCTGATTGACGTGACACCCCACTTCTCTCTACCAGCTCATCAAATGTAGCGTCTCGCTAACTCCTCCTTAAGACAATCTTCAGATATCTCTGACTGTTGCACCACCCTAATAATCGTTGACATTAACATTCACCTTCATGCGTATCAACTCTTGTTAAGGTATATGTATTCTCCTTCACACTTTCTCCTCCATACATCTCTTGCTAAAGTAATAATATGTCTTATCCATTCTAGGATGTATCAAATACCTTGCATAATTTATGTACTTATGCTTCCTTCCAATGAAACCAATATTTGGTCCGCGAAGTACAATCTTCCACCGTCATTCCTTTCCATTAGCTGATCCAAACCATGTAATCATTCTTCTTACATGTTCTCTTCCTTGAACATCTCTCTCTGGGCTGTCAGTATCATCCTTTTAACTCCAGACTGAATTATCACAATCATTGCTCATAGACATCTAAGTTTACTCGTTCACTCCTTGCTCAGTGCTCTTACCACGATGTTCGCTCTTCCCTGACGGTAGCGAATCAGACAATCGTAGTAACTAAGAAATTCCACACCCAACTTCTCTTCTACATATATTAACCTATTGTCAAATATATGCTAAAGATTCTTATGATCTGTGTAGATAACACTCTCTGCTCCATACAAATTTCGTCTCCAAATTCTACCCCCAAATCTAAGTCGTGTATCACATAGTTCCTCTTATGGATCTTCTGCCTCCGTAATGCCTACGCAATATTAAAAAAATTCGGAATGAATCGTCAATAGTACCTGCCAATCCTAAGGAAAGTCGTCTCTTAGATGGTGTCTTATGTACTTTCCACTCTTCACTACTTTTATCTTACTAGTGTCCATGAACACTCGCTGACCACATGCCTGAAGGACGTACATCTTGAAGCTGAACCTCTCATTTGGAAAACTTGGCAACCACTCTCTTCTTCTTCTTCAACAAACATAATGATAACCAAATCGACAATCTATCCTATGGAAACGACGCGAACCATGACCGGTCGAACTAAAACGTATATCAACGAACTCAAAAGGGTTACGAATTACCGACTAGCGTAGTAATCGAATATCAAAATCAGAACTAGAAAACAAAATGAGGAATTTCACCAATAAAAGTAGACACGGATAAATTGTTCATGAAAAAACCCATACAAGAAAAGATATAATACACACACCCATATAAAATCCATAAGCGTACCCCAACAAAAGAAACACTCGATGAACCAAATACATATCAAGTTTGGTAAATGAGAACCATATATAGTTCTTATTCCCGTACTCAACCTTACCTCACAAAGATAAATTTCGTTTTTCACATGATATACCTTAACTCATACATTTAAAAAAAAATAATTTATATAAACCATTTTATGTTAGAAAATCATCTCTGACTTACATTCCATACTAGGCATAGTTTTTATGACACCAAAGGTTAATTATATTAATATAGTATCTCACTGATACGTTGGAATCGCACCAGGCTTTACCTCTCGAGGGATCTCGAGAAGCTTACAACCCCCACCAGGCAGTGTACCTGATCGTTGTAGTATAGTGATTCGCCTTAAACTAGTTATCTTTTATTTCTCAACCACTTGTGAATGGTCAAAAGTAAAGTCAAACTAATCAAAGGCAAATGCTTCCGTGAAATACAGTGTTTTCCCGGGTCGTAATGTCCCAACGAGGTGTGCGATGTTTTATTATAAACGAATTTGTGATCGAGTGAACGTGAACAGGAAAGGTATTAAGTGTGTGTGTGTGTTTAACTAGGGTTTTATAACTTAAAATAACTTAAATAAACTATCTTAACGATTACGTAAATCCTAGATATCTAAAACGTATAAACGTACACCAATTTAAAATCAGACGCGACTGCGTGCTGAGAAAAAGACGAGTTTTAAGAAAAATAAACTACAGGGGCTAAAAATGAAAATTCTATAAACTTAAACTTAAAATAAACTTAAATTAAAAAGAAAACTATTTTTTAGATTATTATATTATTTATTATTAATTATTTAATTAAAAACTATTTAACTATTTAATTAAAATCAAACTAAAAATAATAACTATTACAAATTAAACTAAAAACTTATAAAAATAATTTCTAAACTTAAAAATGAACTTGAAGAAAGTATAAAAAATAAAAATAAATCTTTTTGTCTTTTTATGTATTTTCTATTAATTAAAAACTATTTATATTAATTATACTAAATAAACTATTTTAAATTACAAATAATATTAAACTAACTTAGAAAATTATGAAAAAATTTATAAAACTATTTTATAGCTTATAAAAGCTATAAAAAATATAAAAACTAGGTGTTGCTATATAAAAATTAATTATGCTATTTATAACTTAATTATTGATTAATTATTAATAAAACTATTATTAATTATAATAAATACTAAATGACAAAACAAAAATCTGAGAAAATTATTAAAAATACTTTAACCTAAGAGGAAATTAATAAAAATATAAAAACACAACTTTCTTAATTAAAATCTAAAAATGAAAATTAAAATTAAATTAAATTAAATAGAAACTATCACATACTATTATATTGGTTTTTCTGGATTTTTCTTTTATAAAACTTAATTATACCTAAATATAACTAACTTTTGTAAAAACAATAATTTTATAACTAAATAATAAGCACTGTGGGGGCTTATTACCTCCACAGTTGACTTTGTTTGACCAAAGTAGCTAATAAGCTAAAACTGACTTATGTGGGGTCCACAAGAGTAAAATCCAGTTCAACTTAGTTAATTAAACCTATATAAGCTAGAAAAAGCACAAGTGGAACACTGAATAAGCCAATAAGCCACAATAAGCAATTGCTTATTTTGGACTGAGACAGAAAAATGGGACAAAGATCAAGGCTTATTCCAGGTAGGGTCCACTAGGTTAGAAGTCAAACAAATGGTCAATCTTTGTTCCCTAGTAGGAGGGGGGGTTGTAAGAACCTAAAATTATGGTCTGGGGTCCACTGAGGTGGTCACAAAACCACCACCAAGTTGTGGTGTTGGCTATGGTCTGCTGAGACAGAGCACACACTTGCCCTGCAAGTGTGTTTAAGCAGTTGTGGGGCCCAGTACAAAAATCCTAAAAATATAACAATTGTGGGATTACAAAGTTGAGTTGGTAGGCTATTACTACAACAATTTTCAGCTCCTAAAACCTTCTCCTAAATTCTAAACAAATCCTTGAAATATTGAGATTTTCTGCTATAGGTGCAATTGACTTTTTAGTGAAACTTGCTAGTTTGACTATTATGGATTTCTAACACTTACTACTGATTCAATAAGTTGAATTAAGCTAATATAATGCTAAATTAATATAAACCTACAACTAACAACTTATTTTGAGGATTTGTGGATCCAAAATCCTTGACAGTTAACTGTCAAGGGAATTGGATTTGGATTTTGACTTTTTAGTGTATAAGGCCTGAGTTTTAAAATTACTACAACCTATTATGACCTAAAGTAGTATAATTAAACTAACCTAGATAACTAATACTACCTAATACCCTCAGTATCAAACTGAGCCAAACACCCCATTAACAATCTCAATATGTGATTTTCAAAGGATTCTTATGATTCAGTCCATAAAACCAATCCACAAGATCATGATATGAAGAAATCAACTTAATGAAACATAGAAACAATACTTAAAACAGCAAGTACTCATGCATTCATACTATGCTAAATTCACAGTTAAATTAATAAAAATGGCACAATAGGAATCTAATGAACACCCAAGCAATTTTAAGCAATAATTTGACTAACAAGCATTAAATAAACTCAAAGCAACAGAATAAGCAATACTTAAGCTATAGAACAATGAAAAGTGAAAGTAAGAGTTATAGCTTACAAATGAAATCTTGACTGAGAAACTAGTAAACAAGGACCATGAACCACCCTAACAGCTTCCAAATAAGCTACTAAACCCAGAGACATCCATAGTGAACATTCTTCAAACATGAATCACCTCCTCCATTGATTTCTAAATTTATTGCTTATTTTTTTTTAGCTATTATTGTGATTATTGAGAATTTGAGCTAAACTAATTATCACCACTTAGAAACTTAAGAAAACTTGGAAATGAACATAAATAAGCTGAAAGAAACACTGAATAGCAATTTTTAGACAAGGTTAAGTTAAATTGTCAATTTAGCTTAAAAATGTCAAAACTGAAATGAACAAGGTAAACTGAAATTGATTGCTTGAAATAAGTTTAAGATACACTGAAATGATTAAAATTATAACTTTTAGACTAAAGCTAACACTGGAAAAGAAAAATTACACTATCTAAATTACACTACTCCTACGTCTACACTAATAATCTATCATCTCTGCTTCATTCTTCCTTTTGTAGAGACTTGTGAGGTTCGTGGGACCCACAGAACCATTTCCCACCACCATTTAGAACGTTGGATGACTGATGAATCCTAGCCGTTTAAATAACTTTTTGCGCGCCAAAAAGTCATGGGACAGAGGAGGGTAACTTGTGAGGGTTTCAAGGGTGATTAAGGGGTTTGGAGGGTTGTATGAGGTGGAGGAACAAGTTTGGAAGATATTTGAGCAAGTTGGGGTGATAAGGAAGAAAACAGAGGTGAGCAAAGTAGTTTGGAGGGAAAATGAGTGAGAAGTGCATTTAATGATGGTGGGTTAGGGTTGTGAGGTGGAGGAGTAGGTTGGCAGCTGTAAAGGTGGTGGAGAGGTGGCTGAAACCACCATGGTTTCTGGTTTGAAGCAGTGATGATGGTGAGTGAATAGTAAAGGTGGGAATGGCGGGGTTTGACCGTTTGACCCCCGTTTTATTAATAAACGGGGTGTTGGCTTTGTGTTTGGGCCTGTGTTTGTGTTTGGGCTTGAGGGGTGAAAGGGGTAGGATTATTGGTTTTGTTTATTTTGGGTTTTGGTTTATTAATAGATTGGATCCGTTTGGTTTGTAGCATGTAAGGCCCAAGGACCAAAGATGTAAACTGCTGAAACATTAAGGACTGAACATGCCAACTTTCTTAAGTATCATAAGGGACCAATCTTGTCATAGAATAATAACCCAAGGACCATAGATGCAATTTTCCATATTTAAAACCTCCAGGGACCATTTCTGTAATTTTCTGATTCTTGAAGGGTTAAACCTGTAAATATCAAATATTAACACAAAGGACCAAATATGTCATTTAGGAATAGTTCAAGGGTTATTTTGATAAATTTTCCATTTTAGATAACCCAAGGACTGATTTTGACACTTTTCCAAAGTTGAGGGACCAGAGTTATAAATTTATGATTTTTAACTTCAAAGGGCTTTTCCTAACAACTTATGAATCCCAAGGACCTAAAATGATATTTGAACAAGTTTTGAGTAACCAGGGACTAGTTTTGCCAATTTATGAAACTTGAGGGACTGAAACTGCCAATTATGCAAACTTTGTACGTTTTTCATCTGTTTTTGCATATTTTGCATTTGAAACATATAAAACACACTTTTATGATATTTTAAGTATTTTGATACATATTTGAGTGTTTTTGTATGTTTTGGCAGCTCAGATTAGTATAAAATGATGAGTATTTAGACACTCATCATATAGTATAGTGATAAGTACCGGGGAATTGATAGTTCAACTCAGTAATAGTGTCGCTAGGATTAGAAAGCCTAAAAACTAGGTCTAGAGGTGAGGGATGATTCTTTTTGTATTTTTATATTTTATTAAAGCAAGTAAAATCTCGGTTTTTGGATGAGTGGCGGAATTAGTTGCTAATCAACTAACCCAAATTACTAAAGATGCAATCAAAATAAAATAACAAAAATGAAATGAAGCTAATTAAACTAATGTGGTGTAAACAATGATAGGGAAAGTTGTGTTTACTTAGGTTTCATTACTCCCTAGATATCTTTTACAGGTTGATAATTTGTTACAATTGCATGGATGACGGGTCGTATTCCTTAATACTAGTCGTAGGGCCGTGTACAATATTCCCTAACTCTATAGGATCCTACTTCACTCCTATGTCGAGCTGTTAGAAGCTCCTAACATGGGATCATTAGAATTCTCCTACGCATTAAATACAACCAAAAATCATAGTACACCTCTGATCATGTTTCTTAAGACGTTCAAGCATGTTACCAATGGAAGTCTGCCAGTTTTCTTAAGCCTAACATCGAATACAATCATCCGTAACAACTATAAACAAACAATCAACCCATAATTAACATCTAGGTTTCACTACATCTAAGCAAACACACAAGAGATCTAGCCAAGCATGTTAAATTCAAGACAAGTGTAAGATATATTCAAGCAACACATAGACATATTGATTGAATTGAAAGAGTACTTATCTCAATTGAACATGAAAGGTTTCAAAGGGTAAAAACCCTTGAAAAAGCTGTGAAAATCAGACTAGGGTTTATCTCCAAAGTTACACCCTAAAAGTTACACACTAATGAATGAAAATTGCAAAACTATATATAGATTTTACAGGGTGACGTCGTCAAGAAGAAAATTCTGACGCCGTCAACTCGCCGCCCATAATGAAATCGGATTGCCTAGATCCACTTTTGACGCCGTCATGTGTTAATTTGTTCTGGGCCGTCACTAACATTTGGACCATGACGGCCTATGGTGACGCCGTCATGTCCATAGTACAAAACTCTCTGGACCGTCACGGACTTTATCCACTTCCACCTCTTGTATTACTCTTGATGCCATCACTCGGAAATTCTTGACGCCGTCAGGTACTGTTCCCAGCAAGAAAAATTAAGACTTTGCCGTTTTCTTCACTTTTATGCTCAAAAAACGTCCAAAATGCTTCATTTTCCAGAATTCACTCCAAAAGTACATAAAATGACAAAAGGAACGATTTAGGGAAATATTTGATCAAAAAATTCGAATCCGGGCTAAAATGACCCCCTAAAAACAGTTTATTTTTCCCCTCATCAAATACCCTTACACTTGAGATATGATTGTCCTCAAGCAAATGCGCTTTTATTCTATTCAAAATACAAGTTAGAGGTCATTTAACACTAATATAAAAGTAATTACAACAAATAATCGTTCCACTAAAGACCAAAGACAAGCACGGAGGTCATATACTAGCACCTCACAAATAGTGTTTAGATACTCACATCTCTCGGGTGTAATAAAGTATATATCACAATATGAAAATGGAAAACATCTCTCACTACCTGTCATAGCAAAATAGATTACCATAGGCTTGGGAAATGATCAAACCTTCACCACTTGGCGTAAGCACCTAGGATAAACTATCAAAAAGATCTTTTAAAGAGTTATAACGTTAGGTGTAGGGATATGAAATACACGGTTTTATTAGATAAAGGCAATATTTACTGGTGGCGAGTTAATCATCTTGGTTAATTACATGTACAATATGGCGTTGCTAAGCCAAAACTCGTGTTATTATTTTTAAATGGATGCGTGTATTTTGTATTTAAGGACGAGATGATAATAGTTTATTATAAAAACAAAATTGATAATATATATTAGCCTTAGTATATTTGGTTGGTATATTATACTAATTGAATTTATTAGCATACAAATGAGTATTGCAAAGGAGCATATTTATACAACTACGTATGTGACTTATGTCGGAATAAAATTACCAAATGAAGTTAAACGGGATATTTAATACTATGTTATAGCGAGAATTCTTTAGACCACATGTGCATGTTTATATGTTTTGAAATTGTTAACCTTGTTTGATTTATTCTGGAATGAGCACATATTTCTCTTTTTGTCATAAAAGTACTAGGCCAAACATTTACCAATTCTTCTTACTAGCTAACATACATAAAAGCATTTACATGCATGTATGGTTATCTAATTATTATTACAGTCATTGAATTTGATTTTTTTTAGTCAGCAACTATTTTTATAGTTATGTTTACATAATTGATTTATCATGGCACCTTTTGTCTAATTAGAAGTAATACTTATAATAAGATAGTTTTATAAATTTAGTAATAGTATCATGGCTTGATTTGATACTCGTGAAAATTAATGATGACTATGTCGTTTTAATATTCTGGATGTGATATAAGGACATGCTTACAGTTATGAACATGCCTTTGTTGTATATATTTGAGAGCTTGATTGCTAGGCATAATTTTTAAACTTTTATTCACTATGTTAATCTTCACGGTTTTGGATCTATGATTTCTTTCTTAACTTTAAAAGCATAGATAGGTACCATATCTTGCATAAGTTGATACAGAGATTCAAAACACTCAAAAGAGTTATATTTATGATTTAAATGCTATACATGTATATGAAGTTTGCGAGACAGTAATTGCCAAGATATCAAACTAGAGTGATATACGGTCATATGAAAGAAAATAAAATTTAATAGAAAATTTATAATAAGATTGTGTATCATGATCGTCATGCCCCTACGAAAGATTATATTATATGACATGTATGGTCAGTTTCGGATAGCATAATGTGTCAGTTTATTTACAAAAACGAAGAAAAATGTATATACCATAATACCACACCAAAACTGATAAGCACCACTAAAGGTTTTAAGTTTAAGTCGGTATATAGTTATCCCTGTGATAAATTCTTTGTTGATATTTTGCGAAGATAGACTACGTCTATTAATATTTGTTACAGATTTTATTAAAATATAATTAACCCCGTCCAATTGAAGATGCTTCACTGTTTGAAATAAGTATCACCATGTTTGATTAATATAAATATTGGGTTATGGACGAATTTAAAGTATATATAATTGCATGCATGATATGAATAAGATAGTTGATGGGCTACTGGATGTGGTAAGATATAGTGACCAAAAGAAAAATGTATATTACTGTTGAGAATGATATTTGGTTTAAGAATAAGAGATGTTAGTTAACTGTCATTAAGTTTGTCATATGTGCGTACATTATCACTAAATATTATTTGCTTATGAGACTTGACTAATTGATCAATGACATAAATGTGTTTAGCAAATAGCCCAACTTTTTGTATAGAGCATGCTTTATTATTTGATACTACAATATGCTAATTTGTATATTAATATAATTGTGAGAAGCCACACAGAGCTTATATAAATGTGATTGGAGACATATAAGTTTAAATATGATGATGTGTCATATAATTTGACTTTTACATAAAGTCAAGAGCAATAGAAGCACGTGTGGTCATAAACTATAAGTTTATGAGCCAAGATTATTGTATTAATTGGCATGACCGGTTGGACCATCCCGAGTCAGTAATGATGCGAAATGTGTAAAAGAACTATGGGTTCTTCAAGGTTGATTTGTTTGATCTTATTGTTCTCAATGGAAGTTAATGTTACTATCACCACCAAGCTAAAGTTAGGACTTTGTCCTATAAAGTTTTGAAAAGAATATGACGGGGATATATGTAGGCCTATAAATCCGCCATAAGGATCATTTTGAGTTTTAAAATCGATGCATCGTCAAAATGATCATCAAAGACGCAACTTAAGGTTAGCGTGATGAATGACTCGTCTTATAAAATGCAAGCATGGTTTTCCAAATTGTATATTTGGAAATGGTGGTGAATACTTTCATATGGTGGGCGATTATTGGAATAAGTGTTGAACATAAAAGTAGCCCATGTTCATACGCGAATTGCTTTTGTTGAAACGTTACAAAATGTCTTCAGTTGATTGCAAAGCCAATAATATTATGAGAACAAAACATTTAGATTATGGGGCATGTTATAACATATAAATTCGCATCTTGCCAACAATTTATAATGACTCATCCCCATTAGAATGGTTGTGGTCACGAACCATATGTTTCGCATATAAGAATTTTGTAAATGTGTAGTATATGTTTTTTTTTTTTGTAAATCCACCACAACGCACAATAATGGGATGTTGAAATGAATAATTCATTTAGGGGGAGAGAATGAGCAGCGAGGGATATGGAATGAATTATGATATAAATGTTGATCCTCACATTAATAAATATGAACTTAAAGTTCAAGGGACAAATAACATTCCGGATCTAGTAAATGCCAGACATGTTTAGTGACCTAAAGAAAGTGACTAGATCATATTAAGCTGCTATTGCTCCAATTATACTGTATGTCCCAACATGAAAATAAATGATTGGTAGTGAGTCTATGGCATGGCTGCAGCATGATAGACTAATCGATTCCAAGTAAAGTCCTCGAATGAATAAATGAAATGGAGCAAGAAAATAAAAATGGTCAAATCGAGGTAATATGACCCCATAATAGTCAAGAAATACTAGACATGATGGCTATTAAAAAATCCCGAGTACATGAAAAACTATGAGATCTCAGTAAATGATATATAATGTCTAGTAAAGTGCGGAATCGAAAAGAAATGAATCGACGTCGATAGTACTATTATATATGATAATGATTATGAAGTAAATAATATAGCGCTAAAATAAAAGGTGAGGATATTAAATATCTGTAAGAGGTGCAGATGTATAAAAGAATGGCCAAAAGAAGTAAAGACACAAAGAAGCTAATGAAAGATTAAAGTCTCTTGTGAAGAGACATGGTTACTCGGACTTGAAGTCCGTATATATGAATGTGTAAGATTATTGGATATGCATTGATCTTTATGAGAAAGTGAAATTAAAGTATTGAGATATTTGTATATAAGGCATAGCTAATGGCACGCAATACTTTCGTAAAGACATGTAAATAATCACAAGGAGATATGTGCTCATGTGGTGGATCCAATAATGTATATAATATTTATAAGTCTGGTAATATAATAAGTAATCGATATGAGTCTAAAAGTTAATGAATAGAGCTCATATGATTTTGAGATTTCATTATAGCATATAAAATGCATGGAGCATGCTAGTGATTTTTCTAGAGCATATAAGAAAAGTTCTCGAGAAAACTACTTGATTATATTGAATTAATCATGTGTTTGGCAAATATGTTATAATCGCCTTAGTGTATAGGATTGTGCCAAATAAAGAATTTTGTTTACCTATGAAACTTTATAAAGAGATCTATATGTGAATATGTTTTAAGTTTCATACAATTAGATTTTATGATTGTAAAGGCGATTGAATGCATAGAAGTTGAATTTTGAAAGAAAAGGACGCAGTTTGTCTTAGCTTATGAATTGAACATCTTAAAGATGTAAATCATTATGCATCATGAGAGCTAAAGAAAGATGCTACATATCTTTATACAGATAAATGACGCTCATGTTTATGAGGTCACATGATGAAGAAAGACCCCTTGATTTATAAAGATGATGATCACAATATCGATTTAAAGTGTCGCACTAAAATGTGTATGAAACATTTATGATTCTCACCAATGGTCATACAAGATAGAATATATCATTTGAATTAATTGTGTTTGTAATGAATAACTTGTGAAGTACGATGATGTACTTGAATGAGATGTATGACATATGTTAATCCTTAAAATGGATATGAAAATAACATGTAGAGAATATTTATTCACGAGATTCTATCATGACACTTCAATGTATATTTCAGTGACTCAATGAGATTAAGTGATGTGATCATCAGGGGGAGAGAAGATACGCGTTGCACTCTTTTTCCCTTGACCATGGTTTTGTCCCCACAGGGTTTTCCGGCAAGGTTTTTAATGAGGTAACATCCCCGAGCGTATAAGGTGTTATGTACTCTTTTTCCTTCACTAGAATTTTGTCCCACTGGGTTTTATCTAGTAAGGTTTTAACGAGACATAATCCTCAAATGGAGTAAAATAAATATTTCGGTATCTTCAAGGTACAAAGGATATGGTTATATTTCACTAACCCATCAAATACAAGTCTAGTTGTTTTTCCAGATGCGGGATATATGTTTGACCCTCACAATGGTCGATCTCAAACTGGATATGTATTTACAAATGGAGGAACCGCAATTTCATGGCGATCAGTTAAGCAAACGATCTTAGCGACTTCACCCATCCATGCTAAAATTCTAGCGATACATGAAGCAAGTCGTTCATGCGACAATTTAGTGGATCTATTTAACAAGGCACTTCCTAACTCAACATTTAGGAAACTAAGTCACCACATTGGGATGCGTCGACTCAAAGAGCTCATTGGATATAGTCATCAGAGGGAGATAATACGCGCTGCACTCTTTTTGTCCTTAGTCATGGTTTTGTCCCACTGGGTTTTCCTGACAAGGTTTTTAATGAGACAACATTTTCTAAGCGTATTAACAATATGGATATCCAAGAGGGAGTGTTATGGATCATTATTTATGGATGTCCATATAACTAATAAGAGGCCCATGACCCAATTAGCTATTAGGGTTTTTACCCTAGTATTATCTTATATATACTCTTTGTATTCTCTAAATATGATGATTAATTGAAGATTATTATCATTCCCTCTATTCTTGTTCATAATAGTATTTTAATGCTCCAAACGGCTATATTTTCTAAAAGTAGGTTTTTTTGGACTGTTAACTAACATTTAGAAAAGAGAAAAAAGAAAAAAAAATTAAAAATTATGAGATTGCATGGCTGGTTGGGACGATCGAGGCACGAAAACGCCACCCACAATGTGGGGTTGGCGCCATAGTGTTGGTGTTTTGAGATGGCACCACCCCAAAACTCAAGGGTACTAGGCGCTCTTGATATAATGCAATATCTCTTTCCACCACCGTCTCACCGTCTTTACCATGTAATGATTATCACATACCATTTAAGGACTAGTAGCATATATCGAGTGTTCCATGACATGGATCGATTATAGGCAGGGGCGGAACCAGGACAATAAGTCACTAGTTGCACAATCTTTTTTTTTTACGAGTATAGGAGAATAAACTAAAATGTACGATTTCTAGTAAACAAATTAAGAAGACATGTATTTCTTTTGAACAACTAAACAACATATGTGTTTATGCATGTGACACGTAACTTGGGGGCCAGATTCATTTCTAAAATTTGGGATTTTTAACGAGAATTTACGCCAAGCAACAAACATCTATCGGGTTCTCATGAACCCCAGGAACCCCCTAGGTCCACCCCTAGTTCTACAAATTTTCCAGTACTACATTGCATCAACATAGTTAATTTTGACAATTACCACATGCTTCAACATTAACATGACCCATATATATATATAGTTATGACAACTATTGTGTTGCCTTTTTATAGCTCTTCAATTAAAATATGTGTCGAGATTTGAACTTTAGAGTATCAGAAGGATCACTTTAAATTATGTATTCTTGAGCATCAATAACTCAAGGACTAAGTTTGTAGATACGCAACATACTTTCTCAAAAGTACTGAAATACGTAACCTACTAAAAATAGTCCTTATATCGCTAACAAACTTTTGAACTTGGCTAAATATACGTAATGTTGACCGGATTTTTACCTGGTTGACCGGTTTGTAGGTAAACATTTAAAAAAATATACATTATTGGTCCCTGTGGTTTGCGTCTGTTTTCACCAGTCATCCTTTAACTTTATTTCAGTTATAAAAGTTACAATAATTGTCCTTGTCGTTTGGGTTGACTTTCACCTTTAGTCCCTTGACTTTATTTTCACTCTTTCGTCCGTTTTACACGTTTTGGTCCGTTTTTACACGTTTTCTTCCGTTTTTCCGCTTTTATAAAAAAAAATCAAATAAAATTTTATAAAAAATATTTTTCTAAAATATTTTCGATTAAAAAATATTCTTTCTAAAATATTTTTGAAAAAAATATTTTTTAGAAAAAATATTTTTTTTCAAAAAATTTTAAGAAAAATATTTTTTTTTCTATAATTTTTTTTAGAAAAATATTTGAATAAAAAAAATATTTTTTCGAAATTTAAAAAAAGAATATTTGAATAAAATATTTTCGAAAAAAAATATTTTCCTAAAAAATTTTCGAAAAAAAATATTTTTTTTCGAAAATTTTTTAGAAAAATATTTTTAGAAAAATATTTGAATAAAAAAATATTTTTTCGATTTTTTTTAAATATTTGAATAAAATATTTTCGAAAAAAAATATTTTTACTAATATATTTTTGAAAAAAAAAATATTTTTTTTCGAAATTTTTTTAGAAAAATAATTTTTCTAAAATATTTAAAAAAAATATATTTTTTCTAAAATATTTTTAGAAAAAAAATAAAAATTTTTTAGAAAAATATTTGAAAAAAATATTTTTTTTCGAGAATTTTTTAGAAAAAATATTTTTTCTAAAATATTTTCGAAAAAAAATATTTTTTCTAAAATATTTTTGAAAAAATATTTGTTCGAAAAAAAATTTATTCGATTTTTTTTATAAAATATTTTTTATAAAATTTTATTCGATTTTTTTTATAAAAGTAGAAAAACGAAAGAAAACATATAAAAACGGACCAAAACGTGTAAACACGGGCGAAAAAGTGAAAATAAAGTCAAGGGACTAAAGGTGAAAGTCAACCTAAACGACAAGTACCATTATTGTAACTTTTATAACTGAATTAATGTTAAAGGATGACTGGTGAAAACAGACGCAAACCACAGGGACCAATAATGTATATTTTTTTAAATGTTTACCTACAAACCGGTCAACCAGGTATAAATCCGGTCAACATTACGTATCTTTAGCCAAGTTTGAAAGTTTGTTAGCGATATAAGGACTATTTTTAGTAGGTTACGTATTTCGGTACTTTTGAGAAAATATGTTGCGTATCTACAAACTTAGTCCATAACTCAATTAACAAGAATCACGAATGCGTACGTGTGTGTATGCTCGGTCTGTCTATCGAAAACAGTTTGCATATCACGAGCAGAAGAGACCTCACATATAAAAAGTCATACAAAAGAAGTAAATTTGAGTAGTTAATCAGCAAATACTTCAATGAATGTTACACAAAGCGATTTTTACTAAAAAAAACACAAAACGAGAAGGCCCAATCCATCCTTGCACCACCAAAATCATATATGATATCTCTTTGACATAAAAATATAGCTAAAAGATCTTTACATCTAAGTCAAACACTTGCCCTTCCAGAGTTTATATGAACATGGTGGAAACAAAATCTGGTTTTTTGGTTTTTGTTTAGGTTAATAACAAAACAGTCAAACTGCATAAGCTACGACCAAGTTGGTTCAATCCACGCATGAGGGTGAATTTCATAACTTGTTCTCACAAACTTCTCCTCTTCAATGCTTTTGGGATTGAAAGTGTCATACTTGCATGTTTCGAGTGAATAGAACACTGCTCTCTTGCTCTTGGAATGCAACTGCGGAAAATAGATCTTGTTCTCCATATGCGGAGACTTGGCTTCAATGCAGATGCATGTAGTGCCCGAAATATAAATCGTGTGCCTTCCTAAACCATCAATTTTCTCCCATTCTTTTGTAGAGTTGAGCTTGAACACCTCAACCGATTCTCCAGAAAACCCCACAATTACTAGTAAAAGATTTTGATCGCATTTTGTAAGGAAATGTGATGCATGCGATGTGCAACTACTTGTGGGGGCTCGGGATACATCTTTCTCCCAAGAGTAATCTTCTCCATCCATATATTTAAGAATACTAAGTTTTCCCTCTTTACACAAGGCATATAGATCTCAGCCATAAAATGTTGGAAAAGAGTATGGATGAGCGTCACCAAAGTCCAGATGAATAGCACGCCACGTTTGTTCTCGAGCTACGTTGTGGATGTAAATATTACTACGTGAAAATCCGACAACCACACAATCTGGGGAAGTAGGTGGTGCAGAAAAACAGAATCTTCCGTAATAATTACCTAAAGGTGGAAGCTCGCGGATATCGCTTGTGAAGGGGTTATAGAACACAAGCATGGGGGCATCATTATAATACAACAACCAACCGAATCTCGAACATAGTATTTTGTTACACAAGACCCGCTCATTAAACTTTTTCATAAAGTACTTGTCACCCGACATTGGATCAGTACAGGTGATAGTACCTTGTTCTTGGTCTACCACCATTAGCCAGGGTGAAACTACTGAATAACTGCTTAATCTCCTTAAGGCTGATTTGTCCCTCCATTTGATCAAAGGTGCTGCTATATGACAATGTTTGCATGTAGCACGAAAGTTCATGTATTCCACACCAACGCAATGATCCAAAATCATTTCCAAAAGATGAAACGGAAGATTGAGTAGGTGTGATTCATTAAGCTCAACCAAACCATCCGTTATTCTTCTTACCACTATCTCGTCAGCCTTGTCCTCCACTTCTTGTTTAGAATTAACATAATCACCTTCTATCCTACACAGCAAAAAAAATCTTGAGAAAGCAATTCCTTTTTTTACATGCAATTACAAACACAAACCAATTAAAAGCAATACCTGCATTCCCACATAGATACACGGCTTGTTGGCAGCACTTGAGAAGGCATATCAGATAAGGAGATGGTTTTATCTCTGACATTATACGAGTGTATTGTGCTGCTCCTTATGCCACGAATGTGTACATAACCCCCAAACTCTGAGGCAATCCCAGGAAAGTAAAATAGCGAGTGATCACGAACAAGATCCACACAAAATATTGTGTCTTTGAGATCTAACAGTTCTTCCCACATCGTATGAGTTATGTAGACTAAGTCCTCAATGTCTTCATCAGTTACTTCTTCCGGTGTCTTATTAGTCATGTCCCAATTGAGTCCTTCCAATAACTTTTCGCACTTGATTATACTAGCCATGTCTAATTTAAACAAAACCACGGCACCAATTGCTTTCTTTGTTTTCTCATTGAAGTAACGTAAAACAATTCTGAACGATATCCTTTGAGATATTTACTCTGATAATAACCATCAGTAAGAAGGTAAGAATGCAAAGGGCATCCCCCAAATAACCGTAATTTTATGACAACCTCTTTATCCCTAATTACAATGTCAACGTGAATAACATATTCAGCCATGGAGCTGTCTGTATTCAGTGCAAACACTTTACCATCGCAACAGGTTAGGTCATGTACTAAAGTTCCATTACCGGATATCCTCTTGAGTTGGTGGACATATGACATTTCCATCCATCTTAACCTCTTTCTTTTATGGTGTAGCCGACAAAAAACAAATGTAGATTTTTTAGCTCTTGTTAACAAGAGAACTGAGCTAGGATCATCAGGAGGATACGACAGACAACAACTGTTGATATCATTACATTCTCCATCTTTCAAAATCATGGGAGGGAGTTGAACGATTTTAGAGGTCACTGGATTCCAAAGAGACCACTTGGCGTTGTTGGAGAGAATTATCCAGCCATAAAAACACCCTCGGATGCGATTCTCAAGCAACTCAGGGATATGACACTGATAATGAAACAGCGGGTCATGTATGGTGTAGAAAAACTGGCCTCCAGTGCCGTCTTCATCTGTTTCTAGGCTTTGAGAAACCAACCATGGGTATTTTGGGCATAAGGGAGGAAATCCTTCACACACTAAACCATGTCTTTGCTCCATCTAGGAAATTTTATAACAATATTGTTAGTTTAATTTAAGCAGTAATATACTTTAAACAGAATCGACACATAATAGAAAAACTCGTTACATATATACCTCAAAGTATTATGCGATGAAATCAAACATAAATATAGAACTAGAACTCATAGTTCACAGTAATAACAGCAAGTTTGATGAATTATGATAGTAAACATAGGTCACATTGTCTTCACATATGCAAGATATATATCTTACAAAAAGCATCACCTTTCAAGTTTCACCCACAACCCATTTTTCACACCGTTTTCTGAAAACACTTGGTTTTCTTAATCAAGTATGCATAATGAATTATGCAAGTAAACTTAAATTCATTGCCTTAGACCCACGTACTCTTTTTTCTAACGGTTCTATAAGCAACAGGATTCAGTTTTTTCGATCAAATGATTAAGAGAATCGACACATATGAATCTACTTAAATAGAAGTATACCCTATAGAACTCAAACTTGAGGGCTCAAACTTCACACTAACAAAAAGAATATATTTTTTTAGTGAGTTATCCAAGTAAATATTTGTCAAGATCTACACATATTGTGAAAGCAAAACTTGAAGCTGTTATCGGTAACTGAATAGACTAATGTGCATAGAAGTACAGGTGTAACTAACGAGCCAGGCCCACCAAGCTCGAGCTTTGGTTCGATATACTTATAAGGTTAATTTGAACTCGAGCTTGGATGGTTTTAGCTTTATACATTAAGCTTGAGCTCAACTCGTGAAAAAACAGTATACAAGCTCATGCTTGACCCAAGGTAGCCTGGCTTTTATGATGTGGCCTAATAAAATAAAGCTCAACTCGATTTCAGCTTGGCAAGCACACTAGGTTGGGGCTCGTTTGCTTATTACGAGCTCGTTTTTATGGATACAACTATAGTCTTAACTAAATTACATACATACTCGTCTAAGCTCTAGCCTTGCGAACCTAACCGATCTTTAATCTTTTGGTATATGATCAAGCTCGCTAATTAGACTCAGCTAGTTTCAAGATTTTCTAAATCGAGTAGCTTACAAGCAACTCAACTCGTTTACATCCATACATAGAAGCAGTCCTATATGGTAGTATAGAATATATGCAAGTGTACAAAATTTGGGCTCGGCACATCTTCCAAACGTGTTCTTAATTTATCAAAGAAAGCTCGATTTTTAAGAAAAAAATTACAAAAAATCAACACGTGCCTATTATGTTTAATAAAAGCAATGCAAAATCGGTATTTAGAAGCATATATCGGATAGAGTATAAACTTAAAGAATCAGAATACTTATGACATATTAAAAGCAACAATGTTAATTTGTATTATATTTAAAAGATAGAAGTCGTACCTCAAAGTATGCCTGTAGCTTATAAACCTAGACATCAAAGAATGCGGATAAGTACAAATTTATCTGCATATTAGATGATGTGTTCGACAACTGATACGAGTTCTCAGCTTTTTTGCTCATTTTAGGATTAAAGAGTTTATTTTGTTACTCTTTTGTATTTTTGTAAGCAGTTTTTGAAGATTAAATAGTTTCTTTTAAATGTATATATAACCAAACATGTACGTTGTGGAGAAAAGTTCATTTAGGGACTAGTTTTTTGTTGCATACTAATGGACAAATCCCCACCATTCATCTAATTTGATCTAATGGTGGGGATTAACCTAAGATTTAATATGAAAACATAAGTCCATATTTTATTTTTATTTTTATTTATTTATTTATTTATTTTATTTTTTCCTTTTTCTTTGTCTTTTTGTCTTACTTATTTATTCATTTTTTTTTTAACATTTTTTGCCTTTTTTATAATCACTTCTTTTAATTTTTTATTTTTTTTTGAATCACGTAATTTTAAATCAATATTATTTTTTGAATCACATTTATTAAAATCAAGTTCTTTTTATTTTTTTTTATTATTTTTTTAATCTATAAATTCACGTTCTTTACACTTTATTACGTTTTCGTTCGTTTTTGTCTGTTTTCACATGTTTATATACCTTTTCAGACGATTTTGTTCGTTTTCAAACGTTTTCGTCATTTTTTTACATTTTCGTCTATTTTCAGACGTTTTCATCCGTTTTTACACGTTTTCGTCCGTTTTTTTACGTTTTCGTCTGTTTTCAGACGTTTTCGTTCGTTTTTATATGTTTTCCTTCGTTTTTTGTCCATTTTCATACGTTTTCGCCCGTTTTTATACGTTTTCATCCTTTTTCAGTCGTTTTTGTCCGTTTTTATACGTTTTAGTCTGTTTTCATACGTTTATATACGCACCTTGGATTACATTGTGAGAACCACACAGTTTTCCACCATTACACCATTTCTGCATTCTATCTTGAGTAGGTAGTCTTCTTTTAAAAGCCATCCACAGAATCATAGCGCACCTTGGATTACATTGTGAGAACCACACAGTTTTCCACCAGTCAACACTTGGAGCATCAGTCTTCATATCATTCCATGCCTCTTTAGTAGAAAAATTAAAAAGTACACCATTTTTAGTTCTCCATTTTACTTTATCTTCCCTGTCTTCATATAACTGAGGCACATGGACATTGTTCAACTCAGGAAAACTATTATACCATTCTTGAGGCCATTTCCACATATTATTAGAAGTCATGTCAGCAATAGTACACTCACTTTCCAATCTAGCATCATAAAGAGTTCTGTTATCAATAATTCTTGAGAGAGGACCTATTGTATGCCACCAATCATACCACATAGATATAGACTTACCATTTCCAATGACATGGACAATGAAAGGCCTAATCTTATCTCTTAAATCCAATAAAGACTTCCAAGTACCACTATCATTATATTCTGCACCAATCTCCCAGAAGCTCTTACCTTTTAACTTCAAGACTTTCTTTATTTGAGATTATATTCCAAACATGCTTCATAAGTAAGACTTCATTCCACTGATCCAACATTTTTAATCCCAAACCACCTTCACTCTTAGGACTGCACACCATAGACCATTTGACTTTCGCTTTACCTCTTATACTCCTCCCCTGATTCCACAAGAAACTTTTAAGTAAACTGTTAATCTCTTTTACTATGGCTTTAGGAAGCTTAACCACAGAAGCCCAGTATGTTTGCATAGCTGCTAATACAGATGATATAAGCTGCAATCTTCCAGCATAAGACAAAGCTTTATTTTCCAATAAGTCACCTTAGTTCCACTTTGTCTACCAAATCTTTACAATCATTGATACCAATTTTCCTTGCAAGAAGAGGAAGGCCAAGATATTTCACAGACAATTTTCCAACTTTAAAAGGCAAGACCTCCAAAATTTTAGCTTTCTCAACAGTATTAACACTACCAAAGAAAATGGTACTCTTTCCCATATTATGATCATAAAACAAGTATGTATGTGATGTGAAGCTATCTAATCCTCTAACTAACATATGTCAAACTGAATGTGAGACGTGGCAAATAAAGCATACATACAATAATAAGTATTGATTCGATCATAGCACGAAAAATGATGATATCGATACCATTTAAGCATTTGAATTTTGGGTGCATTGTTGGTGTTGTTCTTTGCTTGTTTTTTTTCCTCCATAATTGTTGATTTTGAGCCAAAGGAAATAGAAAGAGGTATATTGTGCTTTTAAGTTTTAAGGCATATGGATTTAAGTCCATTTATATGAGAGAGACATAACAATCAACGATATTCAAGTCTCGTTAAAGAGATATGTGAGATAAATTACTTGGTAGTGATATTGGTGGGCAAGGTTGGTGGTGGCGATGATGATTGGTGGTGGTGGCAACAGCGGTGGACCTGAAATATTAAACTTAACGGATGACCGTTAAATATTTAACGAAAATACCTAAATTGGCTAAAAAAAGTTGAGTACCTTTTTATGTCACAAAAAAAGGTGTGATACCTTGATTGGAAATGACCCTTAAGTTGAGTACCTTTTGCGCCGTATGCCCTTAAATAAAAATAAAATTACAATACGAAATTTTAAAAACAATACGAAAACTATAACACGTCGTCCTATTTGTATTTAGCATGTAGCCAAACAAATTTAGTATTGATTTGATCTTGTATTTTTGGCGCCTTTATAAACAAAGTATTATGCATCTCGTAATCTTTCTAAGATTCTTCTTTTAAAAGAGTGTCAAATAAAGCACAGTTTTCTTGCGGAATATCATTGCATTTCTGGTATGCTTTCCTCATATATCTTTAGTGGTGCTTGCATTGTCAAATTGCACAACTAAATCGATAATCGTTTGCTGACGAATGGTATCCTCCTCAATTAGTTTCTCAACACAAGCTTTGATTTCATTGATGGTATGTGAAAGCAAACAAACCATAAGATTTTTGGTAGATAGTAGTTTTTTAGTAGATGGTATATAAATAGAAGTTGTGTTTAAAAATGTTAAAGTTTAACACTCTGTTCTCAAGTTTTTGCATTGAAAGAAAAGAAGAGAAGAGTTAAAAATAGGCAGAAAAGAAGAGAAGATGAATGGAATTTTATTTTTAATAACATGTTCCCAAGTTCGAAGAGAAAAGAAGTGATAACTTATGATTTTACAATTATACCCTTTATTATATATAAAAGTTATGTTTTATATTAGGTCATTTAAGTAATTACATTTATTACCTAAAATAACTTCTCTCCAAATCTTCCCACATTTGGGAAGAAAATTTTGGAGAGAAGTTTTGCCAAATCTCCTCTCCTCTTCTCTTCTCTTCTCTTTTGGAAAAAACTCTAGAACACGAATTCATTTTGTTTTCTTCCCACTTCTTTTCTCTTCTTTCAAAAATAAAACTCGGGAACGCAGTGTAAGGGCATTTATAGGTAAATAAAATGGTAGTTAGGATTTTTTTTTTCTTTTTTCTTTTTTTTCCATCACACAACCATAGTTGTGAACCACTCACCTTTGTGAGTGTTTTATTTTTGCCAATGTCACGTGAGTTATGAAGGCCACATCAATACTCACTCGTGAGTATCAAACTCACTCTTATTGATACAGTTAGTCTAAGTGTAGTGGTGACCACCAAGAGACTCACATCTCCACTGTCACATTAGTTTTTTCTTTTCAAGACTATTTCGTGACCAACGTAGTATAACAAGGCGAGTGACATCACAAAAAACATACCCCACCAAAAATACATTAAATAAACACTGCACACAATCAAGCTTCACACAAGTATTAGATGATAAATAAGGCCCAAACCCGGTATGTGGGGTTGGGTCCATTAGGGTTTACTCATGTAATCTCTATATAATGTGCGTGAATAATAATAATAACCTACGGGGTTTACATCATTCAACATGGTATCAGAGCAGGTCTGATCCTCAGACCTAGGTGGCTATGTTAAGCCGCCTCCCTAAACCGCCCCGTCAAACCCTAATCACAAAAAAGAGCCGCCACCACCAATCCACCATTACCTTCTCTAAAAAAGGACTCGATCATTTGGAGAAGTCAGTTGTGGGAAGTCACCAGCAAACATGATACACACGTGGAGATGGATGTTGATAGGAAGAGAAGTCAGTGGTGATATATATTTATTTTGGCACATAAAGATTTTTACTATCATAAACATATTTGTTTATTTGAAGCTCTTATATAGGGAAGGTTTTCACATCTATTGTCGAAAAAAAAAAAGAAAAAAAAAGTGTTTTTGTTTTTGTTTTTTTAGATACTTTGGTTTATCCGGTTTATTTTTTGTTAGTTAATTGATTGTTCGTACGGCTTTATTACCAGTCGATTAAAGCTGATCGTTGGTACCGGTACCTAAAGTCGACCGTTGGTACGGTGTTGTTACCAGTCGACTTAGCCGACCGTTGGTACCAGTCGACTAAAGTCGATCGTTGGTACGATTTTGTTACGAGTCGATTATTATGTTGATGTTCTTTTCTTTTCTAGTTTACTACTCCAGTCCGAGCTTTCGCGATTTCGCCGCTCGGACTGCGGGGAGTATTAGATGATAAATAAGGGCCAAACCCGGTATGTGGGGTTGGGTCCATTAGGGTTTACTCATGTAATCTCTATATAATGTGCGTGAATAATAATAATAACCTACGGGGTTTACATCATTCAACATGGTATCAGAGCAGGTCTGATCCTCAGACCTAGGTGCTATGTTAAGCCGCCTCCCTAAACCGCCCCGTCAAACCCTAATCACAAAAAAGAGCCGCCACCACCAATCCACCATTACCTTCTCTAAAAAAGGACTCGATCATTTGGAGGAGAAGTCAGTTGTGGGAAGTCACCAGCAAACATGATACACACGTGGAGATGGATGTTGATAGGAAGAGAAGTCAGTGGTGATATATATTTATTTTGGCACATAAAGATTTTTACTATCATAAACATATTTGTTTATTTGAAGCTCTTATATAGGGAAGGTTTTCACATCTATTGTCGAAAAAAAAAAGAAAAAAAAAAGTGTTTTTGTTTTTGTTTTTTTAGATACTTTGGTTTATCCGGTTTATTTTTTGTTAGTTAATTGATTGTTCGTACGGCTTTATTACCAGTCGATTAAAGCTGATCGTTGGTACCGGTACCTAAAGTCGACCGTTGGTACGGTGTTGTTACCAGTCGACTTAGCCGACCGTTGGTACCAGTCGACTAAAGTCGATCGTTGGTACGATTTTGTTACGAGTCGATTATTATGTTGATGTTCTTTTCTTTTCTAGTTTACTACTCCAGTCCGAGCTTTCGCGATTTCGCCGCTCGGACTGCGGGGAGTATTAGATGATAAATAAGGGCCAAACCCGGTATGTGGGGTTGGGTCCATTAGGGTTTACTCATGTAATCTCTATATAATGTGCGTGAATAATAATAATAACCTACGGGTTTACATCATTCAATAACAAGTCGGTCGCTTTTGCGACCAACATCTCCATTTCGTCACATAGGGACGCGTCCCATATTGGGTGGTGTTGAAGAGGCGACGCGTCGGGGTCCCCGACCGACCGACTGTCGACCACCTTACTACACTTAGCCTTATAACTTCCCCATGGAATGTTTATAAAACATGACCCACCTGTAGTTTCATGAACTTTGTGATCTTGAAAATCGTATGAATACTATGTTCATACAACATTGTTCAATAAACGAACTTTTTGTTTAGCTACTGCTAAAAAGTTTAAGATAGAAAGTTTATAGTGTTAATGACTCGATATCCTCTTATATTAAGTGTCATTAGATTCCAGTTGAACCAGTTAAAAAGTTTGTTAATGAACAAACGTTTGTTATACTAAATTGTTTTAATAGATGCTAAAAGTGCTTTTGGTGTTGGACAACAAATCATAAAGTTCAAAAGAAAAATATCAATGCATAAAGAAAGTCATGTTAAACATAAATTTTTATTGTAACTTATTTAACTTGCATGGAGTTTCGCCATTGGTTTGTTTAAAAATACATAATGATTCTTGAATACAAATCTTTGTACTCAAAAAGAAGAAATAAGATTGATTGAGTGTTGTATATGGAATGACTGAGTGGATGGGGTGAGTAAATTAATGTTCAGGTCTGATTATGAATCAATGGGATGAATAAATTTGTCAGGTCATATGAAGAAGGATCTGTTATGTCGTGCAGTTGAAAAGTATTGATCTCCAGGGTACAAAAATATTAAAGCATTTAACGTATTTTGTCTTTAACTACTCACGCAATAATCAATGAGCTACATAGCAATACAATAAATGTAAATTAAGTGAAGAGTTGGGTGCACGCAATAAATAAACCAAAAACTAAAAAATGTAGGTAGTCGGGTGCGCGCAAGGAAGCGCAGGGTTTTGCGCGTGTCGTGCCACTTATTGGTTTTTCGTTTAACCTCAATAAGGCGCGCAAGGTTTTGGTCACCTTTTGTCTTTTCATAGTGTGACTCAATTTTGTTTTATTTTATTTTATTTTATTTATATTTTATTTTTGCGCATTGTGTCATTTTTGGTAATTAAAGTGTCGTCTTTCATGACACACTTTTCAAAGTGTCGATTCCTGAAATTTTGACGTCATATTATTCACCTCATATCCTTTTGTTTGGGTTTCCAATTTTTGTGTCTAAGATATTTGTCGTTATTTACTATTTATTTACGTCCAATTAAACTTCGTTAAATAATATAATGAAGCTAACCCGCCCATCGGGCGGGTTATGAAGCTAGTTTACCAATATAAGCTAATTAGCTAAACCAAGTACTGTAACTTCTTAACTTGTAAACTAATTAGGGTGTGTTTGGTAAAAGTAGTAATGAGCAGTAGCATTAAGCTGTGAGTTGTAGCCACAACTTACAACTCACCGTTCACAGCTTCTTAAAGAAGCATTGAAAAAATGAGCATTCCTAAAAAATGAGCATTCCTAAAAAATATAAGCTAATTAGCTAAACCAAGTACTGTAACTTCTTAACTTGTAAACTAATTAGGGTGTGTTTGGTAAAAGTAGTAGTGAGCAGTAGCATTAAGCTGTGAGTTGTAGCCACAACTTACAGCTCACCGTTCACAGCTTCTTAAAGAAACATTGAAAAAATGAGCATTCCTAAAAAATGTAGCAAAGATTCTCTTTTGCCAAACGAACAATAAAGATCAAAAAGCTTATTCCTCACCACTCATCGACCTAAAAATCTCCGCGCTAAGCATAGCCTTAAGCTAATTCAAACACTATACTAACGTAAACTTATGAGCTTATGATATATAATAAACAATTTATAACATAAAGATAAGCCCAATTGATGAGCTTAGCCAAACACCCCCACAAATTGAGCAACATAATTTAAAGTGTAAATTACTTTGTCAAAAACAATCAAACATTTCATGACACCTGGAATAATACAAGCTAGATGGTATATAAGAGAGCGAGTACTAGAAAAAACATGTTATATTGTGCATTTTCATTAAAACCCAAAATGGAATTTAGGTTTTTATTGCAACATATTCTATATTTATTTCATTAATGTAACAATTCATATTTCATCAAAACACAAATACCCACACACAACGGCCACTAAATAATACTCTCTCAATTAGGTGCACGGTGCACAATGGGAAAACAAGCGGGAACCCCTTTTCCCTTGCGGCAAACCCGATGTAAACCTTGCGGGAAAGTGAAAAAAAGATGCTGAGCGGGACTTTAGTCCCGAATGAAAAGCACATTCACCAAGAAAGATACATGATATTTATTTCTTTTGTGTGTATTATGTAGTGAGTATATGTGTTTTAAAGATATTGTTAAATAATAAAAAACGAAAAATAAAATTAAAGGAAGAGAGAATGTGTTGCAAAAATTAAGAGAGAACACAAGGAAAGAAGATTGATAGCGTAAAATGATGACGTGAAGCTAATGTAGCGAGCGCTATCCCACTAAAAAAGACCTTCCGCTTTGTTTTCCCACTCCCACGCCCTCTACATTAATGAGGTGAAAGATAATGGTCTAAACTTAAGTTGTGTACAAACAAGATTCCATAGAACACACACAAAAGATATGTGCAAAAGTTGTACTTGTACAACATTATCAAATTTCCTAAGAAAACATACAAAGAACTAGAGTGTTGTTACATAACAAAACACACACAAAATGCACTCACTGGAGACATTATTAACATGCCCTTTGAAAAGAAATTTTGAAACAATGGTGAATGATACTTCAAGTCACAAAGAACTCAGTCCACTGTAAGTGTTTCCACTTTATGAAATTTATACTAAAAAATGTTGTGCATTATATTTGAAATTATTTTTTAACTTATGTGAGCTTGTTTGATTTAGTATGGAAGCTGTGACGACTTCAAAAACTAAGTGGATGCCTAGAGGGTAAGTTTCTTTATTTATATTTAGGTAACATAGGGAAGTGCTTGGTTTTTATTCGTAGGCATTATGATGTATGAGCTAGTTAAGTCGAGGTTATGTACTTAAAATAAGTCATAATGAAGTTGATAATCTCCTAAAAGTGTTGTATAAAGATGAAAATGGGTTAAGCACTCGGTTGGCTTAGTGTCAAAAGGACTTGTAACTATCACCTAAAATGTGTGAAGTCTCAAGTTCAATTCCTGCTAGGTGCAAACAACCCTCAAGTGGTCATGCCAACTTCCTAAAAAAGGAGGGCTTTACCCGGTTTGAGTATGTCTGGAGTGGGTTCAAACCCGTGGATTAGGCGACGAAAGGTCGGAAAGCATGGATGCCCAAAAAAAAAAAAAAAAGGATGAAATGGGTTGTCTTCTCATTAGCTCACACAGTTCCACATATTTATCTTATGTTACATACAGGAAGAAACACAAATAGCGCTAAAAAGGCAATGTTCATCAGTGTTATAAATTTTGCTAATCAATGCATGTTTAAGTGTTTTAAACATTCTACGCTAAAAACGCTTTTTATCTAATCCTACAATGGTTAAAAAGTAAATAGTTCGTATATAATGAAAAAAACAGTGAAGTATATTACAATTTGATTTTTAACGTATATTTTTTTGGGTTATTTCTGTATATAGGTATCAGTTGGATGTGTTTAAGGTGGCTATGAAACGAAATACCATAGCACATCTTGACACAGGTGCTGGAAAAACAATGATAGCCGTTATGATTATTAAAGAAGTTGCACTTTCGCTTAAAAAACAACCATCTCAAAAGAAACTGATTATTTTCTTAGCCCCAACTCGTAATCTTGTTCAACAGGTCTCTACATTTATATATTACTAATACCAATTATCTGTTAAATTCTCATACTTCGGTTTAGGGTAAACTGATAGATAGTCTCTGCGAGTAAAAATTTGTTAAATGCTCATACTCGTAATCATATGTTTTTGTATACATACTATCATTATTGGACAAAACTTAGTGCTAGTTAACTAGTTTAGTAAAACCTTAAAAATCAATTTTGGCTTTGTAAAGTACTATGTTTGACTCCAAAAGTCAAATATATGTCTCTTGTATTGGACAGAGCAAGTTTTAAGTTGATCAAAGCGAAATAAAATTTTATCATTACATTTTTTTAACCATGTTTATTTATTTAACAATATGTAGTTAATATGTATGATTATAATGTTACCAAATCTGCATTGCAGCAATTCAATGTTATTAGGGAAAACACAGACCTCGTGGTAGATTTTTACCATGGGAATAATGTGGGCAATGGGAAGAGGGTTGATGAACGGGATGCTGCGGCTTGGGAACATGTGACAAATAAAAATCAAGTGAGTTTGTTTATAAGGGGGTGCTAGGGATTGCTTACTAAAATTGCGTTTTAGGGTGAAATAAGCAGTTTTGAATAATCAGGTTGAGCGTTGCTTTCCAAACTGGAGCATAAGATTATTTCATAAAGCATAAGCAGTTTTAATAAGGAATCCGAAACATAACCCCTAACTCTTTCGAATAAATATTTTATTGATGGAAGTTCACACAGTCAGTTGCTTTTATTCACATATAGAGATTATACGACTCTATGTTCTTTCTTATATTATTTTCTTCACACAGGTATTGGTCATGACACCTCAGATTTTGTTGGATACTTTAAGGAAGGCATTCATCAAATTTGAAATGATAAGTTTATTGATCATGGATGAATGTCACCGTGCTAGTGGTAGTCATCCTTACGTAAACATAATGAAGGTAATGATCTATGACATCAGTATGTTGGATATACGGGCTTGTTATTACATAATAAAGTTTTTGTTTTTACAAAGGAATTTTATCTTAAAGCCGCTAACAAGCCAAAGATTTTTGGCATGACTGCATCCCCTGTAATTAAAAAAGGTACAATTTTTGGCTCCTTTTTAGATTATTATGCACAGAACATTAAAACTTATGTTAATTAGCTAACATATTATATTGCATTAGGTGTCCGTTCTGCTGAAGACTGTGAAGATCAAATAATGACACTCGAAAGTGTCTTGGACTCTGTGGTAATAATATGTCATTTATCAAGCATAATAAAACCTTATTCGATTATTATTTTGGAGTACAAAATTTCAAAAATGTGCAGGTTTATGCATTAAGGAACAGGACAGAGCTCGAGAATGTTACTCCATCTGCTTCAGAAAGATATTGTTATTATCACCCATCTAAATTTCTCAATGTGGAAGTCAAAGGCGAACTCAAATCCTCACGATTAAAGGTATACTTTTTTCTCTTAACAATGAACAGAATGAACGATGCTTGTCAATAATAACAGTTTAACTTTTTCAATGTTTCCTGCCAAAGTTCGAACTGCAACTGCAAAGTAAGTTCAACGATGTAGATAAAAAGCTAAGAAAGAGACTGTGTAACGACCACGCCAAGATCGTTTATTGCGTTGACGAACTAGGCCTTTTGTGTGCTTATGAGGTATGCTTATAATGCAACTTTATCTGTATTCGATTAATTTAGATATGATTTATTCTTTTTCAGGCTGTTAAACTTTGTATCGAGAATGCACCAAAAGATGTAGAAGAATGTGATTCGTTTCAACAAAGCTTCTCAAAGTATTTTCATTTTCTTGAGGAAGCATTATCTATTATTGGAAAATCGTTGCCAACTGGTAGTATGATTTCGGTACCTTTTACTTTTTATCATTATCATTCATAAACCAGAATCATGATACTAGTTACTAATTTAAATTTCTTGTTATTCTATTAGGCCATGAAAATATTTTAGACACTGGATGTGATTATGAAAAGATGGCTGCAGCTGGCTATATCTCACCCAAACTATATGAACTCCTTCAACTTTTCCAGTCATTCGGGTACATTAAATAAACATTTTTAGGGTGTTTGCGATTGTTTATCCAAACGGCTTATCTGTTAGTAATATGTGAATAATTTAATTTCAAAAGCAATAAGCAAATTTTCTGAATGGCAAAATAAAGTTTGACCTTCGAATGTGTTCTGTTTTCAGGGAAGCTACACAAGTGTTGTGCATCATATTCGTAGAAAGAATTATGACTGCAAAAGTATTAGACATAATCGTGAAAAGAGTCGCAGACTTGTCTCATTTAGAAGCTTCATATTTGACTGGAAATGCAATGTCACCATACCATCAAAATGAGACTCTCGAATCTTTTCGCTCAGGAAAGGTATATGAATATCCATATTCAGAAACAAAATCTAAACTGTCAGAAAAAAGTTTTTGCTTCAAATCTTTATTTAAGTAAACGAATATGACCTTTAATTAGGTGAATCTACTATTTGCTACGGATGTTGTTGAGGAAGGTATTGATGTACCAAAATGTTCAACTGTGATCCGTTTTGATATGCCAAAAACGCTTCGCAGCATTGTCCAATCACGGGGACGAGCTCGTAAAAGTGACTCTAAGTTTATCATAATGCTTGAGAGGTAACAGAAACTTTATTAACTTTTATCTATCACAAGTCATACCTCAAGTAGATTTATATATAATTAAGTTTTATGATCCAGGGAGAATGAAAAACAAAGAAAACATGTTTGTGACATTGTTCAAAGTGAGCATACCATGATGGATAGAGCTAAAAATCGAGACCCTAACACATGTGTCACAAAACCTTCTAATTTGAAAGAAACAGAAACGTATTATGTTGAGTCAACAGGAGCTTCCATCACTGCAGATTCTAGTATTAGTCTCATTCATCAATATTGTGCTAAACTCCCACGGCAAAAGTATGATTTTTTTCCTTTTAATTTAATCTCATTTCATTAGTCCTTTAAATTCTGATATAAGTTACTTGCTCTATACTTCCATAGGGTCTACACACCGAAGCCTGAATTTAAATTTCTACAAGTGGAAGGTTTGTATGAGTGTGAAATGACGTTACCGCTCAGTGCCAAGTTTCACACGATTACTGGTCCTCCTTGTAAGACATCCCGTCTTGCGAAACAGATTGTATGTTTGGAGGCGTGCAAGAAATTGCACCAAATGGGAGCATTAACTGATCATCTACTTCTTAACAATGAACATTCTTCTCCTTCAGGTAATTAACATTTAAAACAAATACTACAAATCCTTTTCAATGAATCATTTTCATGATAATGATTTTTTTATGAACTTTACGTCTGCAGTCTTAAAGTCGATCAATATTACTAAAGGAGGACCAAGAGCTACACTTCACGAGTTGTGCCAGAAAATGCATTGGACGAGTCCTAACTTTACATCATCACTAGTTGAATGTGGTGACACTATTGACAAAAGAACATCGGTTAATACATTTCAATGTCACATCAGCTTGACTATTCCTCATTACGGTGTTATAGAACTCAAGGGAGATCCAAAAGCTGATAAGAAGACTTCTTTTGACTCTGCTGCACTATTCATGCTCCATGAGCTTGAGCGACTTGGAAAGATCAAAATCGGCTAAAAAGTGTTAAAACAGTTTAATCAAACTACATATAAATTAGAGTTAATTACTTAAATAGTCATTGTGGTTTGTCGGATATAACGAATTTAGTCTCTAAACCTTTTTTTTTTCCTCGGATCCTCTCCTTGTAGTTACCCGTAACGGGCTTGGCTCATTGACCACTGATTTGCTCAACTAATGATATGTGAGTGGCCATCAACCACTTTCTAATATATCATTTATTTTTGTAAAGTAAACATATCATTTATTTTTGTAAGAAGACTTCAAAAGTTACGAGTTCAAATTTCGTTAGAGGCATTTGTAAGATATTATATGTGAGATAGGTAGTATAGATGTGTAACAAAATTTTCGTTCAAAAAAAAGGAAATTTGCATTTCTATTACCGAACTTGACTTAACTTTGTAGCATATCGTCAAAAATCTATAACTTTTTCCCCCTAAATACATAAATTACTCTCCCCTCATTTTGTCACACCCCCAGAATCGGGTCCAGCGAAAGCATACATGTAGCTGGGGTGTAACTCAATTGGTATTACAACACAAGTCAAAAAATGGTTTTCACTTCAATCATTTAGAATAAAATCATTTAACCAAAAGTATTGGATTTACATTGTTAAAAGTAGTGCGGAAGTAGGCCCTTAAAATACTTTAAATCGGTCCCCAAATGAATATCAGAGTCTTCTACGACCATGCCATGCCCTGCCAAAACCTCCAGTAGCATGTCATTGCTTAAAACCTGAAAATACATGCTAAAACGTCAGCATAAAGCTGGTAAGTTCATAGTTTTAAGTGAACAACAAGTTTTGTATGGACCACAAGTTTTAAAGTTGGTTTGACCAGTACACTCGGTTATGTGGCCAGTACACTCGGCCATGTTACCAGTACACTCGGTTATGTAACCAGTTCACTCGGTCATGTGACCAGTTCACTCGGTCATGATGGAGGGGACTTTAGTGGCAGTAATGGTAATTCAGGTAATGTAACAGTTTTGTACTTATGTCCGCAATAAAAGTAATGTACATGTGTCCATAAGAAAGTAATCAAGGGTGGAATAGGTAATACATAATGTATTCAAGTAATCGATCAAGTATTTTAACCATTCAGTAATGTTTGAGAAAATGAATCGCGTTCAATTAAAACAAGCATTGAATTTAAATAGAAACGAGCATGTATCTTCCCCCAAAACAGTTGTAAAACAAGTAAAGAATAGGGGTTATGAACTCACCTGGAACAATCGATATGATAACCAAAAAGGAAAAACGCACGAAAATCGAGGCACAAACGCTCTAACCGCAACCTAAATGGTTCATATGTCTTAGGTTCGAAGACAAGGTCAAGCATGCAAGTCATACACTACATTATCACTTGTACATGTTGTTGTAGTATTTATCGTCAAAATGTAGTTAAGTTGATGTGATCCTTTTATTTTAGAAAATCATTCTTTTTAGAAAATGTGACTAGTAAATCTTGTGACCACAACTTAGTCGTCTTGTCAATAAGTATTTTTGAAAATCTCCAACGCACCTAATAAGTATACATAATGTTCTACCATTTTTGTTTACGTCATTTTAGCCAAAATTCACCTTAAAGGGTCTAAAATTCATGTTAAATATTTCCATCAGCTTTTATTAGTAGAACAAGAGCTGTCAAAAATTATATGTCGTCGTAATCTTCCTTAGGCCATAACTTTTGCGTCGTAGTTCCGTTCCTCAAGTTTTATATATTCCCGCGAAGGTATTCAAGTGTACTCTAGTATTTGCAAGGTCTCGGTTAATTTAGGTATCATTAAGCCTCAGTTTTCATAGTTAGAAAAATCGGGACAGTTTTAATATTTCAGAAAATATAGTTTTCGTCGTTAAATCTTGAAAATAGCATATCTTTTTCGTTATAAGTCCGTTTTAACCCGTTCAAGCGGCTACGTTTTCATTATTAAGTCTATTTTCTATATTTATAGCCTAATATGGCCACCAAGGTACTGAGTTTTCTGTGGGAAGTCGAATGGGACAGATTCAACATCAATAGTGTCAAACTATTTTTCCTAGTGTTCTATTTGTTATAACCACTTGACAACAACTCCAAATCTAGTACTTGTTCATCCATCATTATCTCAACTAGAATATAGTGATCTAAACATAAACTTAGAAATATTCAAGGTCCATGTTCAAGATTATCAAAAATATTTAGATCTACACATTTTCTAATACCCTTGTTTATATAAGGCTTACTTGTTATAAGATATTGTTTAAAGCATAACTTCTTGCTAAAAGATCAAGGTGGATGTAAAGCTTTATCAACATGTACCAAGTGATAACTAAGTATAGATATATGACAAGCATGAAAAACATGAAAATCATAAAGTATTAATAGTGTAAGATTACTTACAAAGAGATTTGTGAGATGAGGGTTGCAAAACACTTGTGTAACCCCAAGACTAGTTATCCAAACCCTTGTTAAACTACCCTAAGTACTCTTGTAATTACCCAACAAGCTCTCCCTTTTCCCCTTGCTCCTTGGATGGATCGAATGGTGGGTATGTGTGGGAGGTGATTATGTTTTCTTTTTAACTAAAATGAATAACTAGTTTAGGTGTATATATATAGCCATATGGTCAATGTGGTCAAAAATATCCAAGGACTTGGTCCTTGTGGTTGCCGAAATTTAAGGAAAACCAAAAGTGAGTTTATGTTTTTAGTTTGAGGTGAAGTGAAGTATTCACAAAGTGTTTAATTTATAGGAACACAAGTAGAGGTCAAATGTAGAAAATATGGTGTTGGCTACTCCCTCCCTATATTGGCCGAACATTATGGGAAAGTAGGAGACAATATTGCTAGTCAAGCACTCAAGAATTTGGTCTTTGTCTCATGGTTTGAATTCTTGGTCAAAATTTTAACATGTGGTGTTACAATTAAAAAAATGACGTTTAATGTAAATATATATATGGTAAGTTCAAAGTGTAGTCAAAATATTAAATGTTTAGTCAAAATTCTAGGGTGGCTATAGCCGTGTTTGTTGGCCGAAATTTTGGGATAGAGAGGGGACAACAAGTTGGTCAAGCACACCATTTTTAATGTCATGCATCTTAGTTGAATATTTGGTGAAAATGGGTCAAAGATAGATTTGATGTAGCTATTAAGGAGGGGGCGGCCATTCAGATAAAAAAAATATGTAGATATGTTTAATTTTTATATAAAGTGTATTTATTGAATGTATTGGGTAGTAAAAATATGTATTTGGTATTAGTTTAGTAGTTCGCGAAAGTTATACGTAATTAACGTAAGATGTAAAGAATTTAACTTGGTCGTCGGAAAATATTCTTGGGACTTTTGTAATAATTTTGGAAGTATAAAAATACTCTAAAAATAATTGTTGAGAAAGTCGGTTATGTCGAGTATTATATTCTTGAATAAAAATTAACGTTTGTTGCATTTAAAACCGTAAGTATTTAAAGAATGGAATTTTGTTTCATAGTATAAAATTGTGAACTGGAGAAGGAGCAAGGTACCGGAGCGTTGTGGACTGAAATTAGCCTAAGTCTTAGAGTTCTTAGAATTTATTTAGAAGTTCGCGTCGATCCAAGTAAAAGAGTTCATGTAAATTGTTTTAAATTAAATGTCGAGACATTTTAAATTCGAGTTTAGAAAATAGTATTGACCTGGGAAATAGCGGGTTGTGATATTAGCTACGAATTTGAAGACCCGTAAACTCAGTTTACGCAATGATGAACGATAATCATGAATAGTGATTTTCTTCCGGGAATGAATAGTGTCGTATGAATAGTAAAATTTTTGAACGCTTCTCGGAATCACAAACTGACTCCGAAAATGATGAATAGTGATCGGTGAATAGTAAATAATGAATAGTAACTGATGAATAGTGAATTGGAGAAATGTCCTAAAAATGCGGGTTGTTACACATTTACAACACAACTCTCACACACTCTTACATCATTGTCTGACCCTTTATTTCCAGTTCAAGGCTTTTGATTTTGTATGCATTACAAATGAATTTTTTTACGAAATGGTTTCTATAAACCTTAAAAGTTAAGAATCGGAATTTTTAAAAGTTTATAAATGTAGCAAAATTGATCTCAAATGAAATTGATTGCAATTTAATATCTTTGATATAAATTGTTTAGTAATTTTTTAATTACTTTTATTTATTTCATAAAGTGGGTAAATGTTTTTTAAAAGATATTAAAGAAAAGAAAAATTTGTAAATAAATTACACAATAAATTTGTATGAGATAAGAGAGAATATATGTTACTCCGTAATTAGTAATGAGATAGAAATTGTGTCAGAGAAAGGAAATAAAAGTAAGAAAGAGAAAAGTCATGCCAAGAGAGCGACATATTTGTAATTAATATCGCAATACTTTGCAATTAATTTGTAATATGTCATTTTTTTGTCCCCTTTTGTTTTTTCAGTTAGGGAAAATGGCAGGAAAAAACATCATACTTGCCACTTTTTGTCATTGTATGTAGCGATTTTTTTTTTTTTTTTTTGAATTTGGCCCTAACCTTTTCAAATCGTTTCATTGTGTGGTCTGTTTCACCGGATGCAACTGGGTGTCCTACGTGGCATCGGTAACTTCTTACTATCCCTTTTTTTACACTTTTATTCATTTATCTTGTATTTAATACAAAAGTTTATTTAATTAAAAACGTATTTCTATTTCTTTATATATATTCCCAAGTCCCAATCCACTTTATCCCCTTATCCCCACCAACTTTATACCACCACACAAACCACAAACCTTAGGCATGAGATCTTCATCCTCCTCTAGCGCAAGATCAAGATCCACGTCAGTCAGACGTTTTTACACAAAAGAAGAAGTAATTGCACGTACTGAGTGTGATTGTCATTTACCTGTCGCACCTCAAGTGTCATGGACCATCACAAACCCTGGAAGAAGATTCAAGGGCTGTCCAAAATATGTAAGATACTTATTTGTATGTAAGTTAAGCTTTTTGATATACGAAGATGGAAGTAGCTTTTCACTTGTATTTGTTGCTATGACAGGGTAGGGAAAACCAGTGTAAGTTCTATGGTTTTATGGATGATGAGCTTCCTAGTGAATACTACAAAGAGTTGTTCTTCAAAGAGCATGAAGAACTGAAAATGTTGAGGTGGAGAGTGGCTGAGTTATTGAGGGGAAATTCTGAATTGCACATGGACAAGGGTGGATCAAAATCTGATGAAGGGAAAAGTTGCACATTTGATGAAGCAACTTATTTGCAAATGGTTGAATTGAAGGCTGAATTGAAGGAAGAATTGAGTTTCATTAAGTCAAAAGTCAATTCTCATGACAAACTTGTTGCTTTGTTTAGTTTGTTTGTCATTTTGGTTATCTTTGTTGCTGCAAAAAATGTATTTGCCTAGACCACCAACTGTTAGGGCCTTTGTAATATGACAATGTTTTGGGTTGGTATCTCTTTAATGCAAATCTTTCTTTTGGTTATTTTGGTATTCATTTAGGTTCTTGTGGTTATTTGTGAGTCCTGTGGTCCTAATACATCTGTGGTCCTAATACATACTGAGTAGGTCAATACACTGAGATATGTGTTTGTGACAATGTATTATGACAACTGGAAAAATTGTAAGTAATACAAATTTTTTCAACAAAGGCTCATGTCATTAACTTTGATCAACCCATAAAGGAACAAAAGTGAGCATCACATACTAGTTTAGAGTTACATGACATAACAACCTAATACAAATTGTTTCTAAGTGCACAACATATATTAACAAAAGAAGTGCACATTAAAGTAGTTAAGGTTACACAACATTAGAGTTACATGACATGAAAAGTTAAGTAATACATGAATCAATTTCTTCATTCCAAACTGAGAGGATCAGTACTTGAACTCCCAATGCCTGTTTGTTGCTTTGCCAATTGTGACTTCAAGATTCTTTCACTCCTTCCTCTTTGCCTTGGAATGACAAAATGTCTCCTTGCTCTTGGTTGTGCTTCATTCACTGGTACATGATGGTTGACAACAGGTATTGGTGTAGCCTGTGAGTTCTGAGTAGGTGCATTCACTGAGATATGTGTTTGTGAGTCTTGTGGTCCAGTCTGATTGTCAAGTGTGATTTCTTCAGCATGGTCATTTTCTGGATGTTCAATTGGATCAAAAACACTTTCATTTTCAATCCCAAACCATCTACCCAACCTTCCTAGACCTGTACTCACTCTACCTCTACCTCTACCTCTACCTGCACCTCTACCTCTTCCCATCACATTCAATGGTCTAGAGCCACCAACCTCAGTTGAACCACCCACATCAGTAAATCTAACCCTTTTTTAGGATTGACTAGGAGCATTTGCACTAGGACCACCAACTTCAGTTGAACCTTTGATCATATTTTCACGATCTTCTGATGGACCAACTGTTTTCTTTCTTCTTTTCAAAAATGTCCTTTCAAAACTCCCATCAAATTCACTAGACTTAGGGGTTTGATCTGGTGTTGCTCTAAATGGTTGAACTAAGGGTTCTTCTTCATCAAGTAAACCTGTGGATGTTGTTTTCCTAGGTCTACCCTTCTTAACCGCTTCTTTTGGTGGTTTCAAAACAGTTTCATTCTTGCATCCATTCTTATTATGGCCTTTTTCACTACAATTAGAACAAGTCATTTGTATTCCAGTCCTAGGTAGTTTGTTGGAATTCTTATTTTCATGACTAGCTCTTATCCTTTTTTTTTTTGCCTACCAGGCATAGTATGTGCCTCAGGAGGCAAAACTTTAGCCATTTCACTAGTATCAGGCCAGAAGCTCATTCCACCTATAGGTGTTAGGAACTGATGGTAGGCATCATGAAACATTTATTTTCTAAAACAATTTGGCACATACTCTTCTACCTTTTTGCCTAACTTAAAAATTACAGCTATGGCATGTGCACATGGAAAACCTGATAATTGCCACATCCTACAGCTACAAGTCCTGTGATGTGCATCAATTCCACAAGCCTCTGAACCTTTTCTCACTTCAAAGATATCACCTCTAGCTGGTATCACATGCCAATAACTTGCAAAAAAAATTATCTAATTAGTAAGACAGTTAAGTGTTAATGATCATTATAATGTATGGAGCATAGTATATTAACAAATACCTGTGTTGATCTTTCAAGAGTTCCAACCTTTTCTGAATGTTGGGACAAATGTCATCTGTCCATTTAGCCAACATCTTCCTCATTATGTTCATTCGTTCCATCACTATTACCCTCCAAGATTCCAGCATTGTAATCAATGGCTTATCTCTTATTGTTAATATAACTGCATTGAAACACTCACTGAATCCATTCTCCACAGCTTCACAATTGTTGCCAAGATGAAAATATGCTCTGGACCAGGTCTTTGGATCTTTCTTAATCAGATAATCGTATGCATTTGGGTTAGCAATTTTGATCTTCTCCATAATCCTGTTAAACTGACCTGGATAACTGGCCTTTAAAGCAGCCCAAAATAGATCCCTAAACTCCACACCACTGTATGTTTTCCTAAAATTTTCATAGATATGCCTTGCACATTGTCTATGTTCGGCATTTGGCATTTTATCCTTAACAGCTTCTATCAATCCCTAAACAAACATAAAATATATTTATGAACGAGACAATTACAAAAGTAAGACAGTTGAATCAAATGAAAATGAAAAGTACCTTGTGTTGGTCTGACATAAGCGTTAAACCACTTCCAGTTGGCATCTCAAGATCCTGTCCAAGCAATTCTAAAAACCATGACCAGTTATCTTTATTCTCCACATTCACCACAGCCCATGCTACCGGAAATATATGGTTGTTAGCATCCCTCCCAATAGCCGTTAGGATTTCACCGACATTGGGTTTTTTAAGGAAACAACCATCCAAAGCAATAATCCTTCTACACCCTTTCTTCCAACCCTGTTTCATCCTATTAAAGCAGACATAGAATCTATCAAAGTAATGTGCATCATCTGGATTGACTGTCACCCCAACTCTAACAGTGGAACCTTCGTTTGTGTCTAATATAGCTTTAGCATAAGACAGTATGTAACCATAATGATCAGCCATTGTATTTTGCCCTTCATGTATTGGCCAACTTTCGCCCTCCTACATACACTCGGACTTACAATACACTTGTATTTTTTCATGACTAATTCAGTAATTTGATGCAACTTTATGTCTGGATTCATTCTAATCTTAGGACCAAAGTACTTAGCAATCCACTTGTAATTAATTAAAGATCCAAACTTAAAATCTCTCACACATGTATGTTCATCATTAATTGATATTACCTGAAAAGATTTTTCAATAACCATCTGCTTCCCGTAACACCTCCATGGGCATTTAGACCCCTCATCCCTATCACTTGGATACATGTTGTACTTACTTTGTTTCCCCTTTTTTGGATCTTTTAACTTCTCAGGACGTAAACCACATCGAGCTACTAATTTCTGTGTTCCACTTCTCTCAAACCATAAGGAAAATCCATTTGCTAAACCATAAAATGTAAGACATTCTTTCAATTAAACAACATCAACATACTTTAATCCAACCTGAAAAATCATATAAAGTTGTTATTCAAAAGACTAACTGTAACCTTTATAATATGAAATATAATTAGGATGTTTTGAGTTGTTACCTTTGGTTTCTGCAGTTTCCAATGTGTATCTGCATCGTAAACAGGATACCTCTCCACATTAGTCTCCACCATCTAGAATGGATCTATAAGTTTAGCATCATCATCACAGCCTTTTAGCTTCCTCAACAAATCACCAAGAAATTCCTCATGCTCTAACACAGTTTCATTTTCACCTATGCCATCCCATTGCTTTTGTCTTGAACTTCCCTCTGCAACTTGTGGTTCACTAGCTTTTTTCTTTAACTTTGGTGCCCTTTTAGCCTCAAAATTTCTTCTCCTAAGTTCAATCAACTCCTCGTCACCCTCTGATAAATAGTCTACAGATCTGTCAGACAATTCACTTTCACTATCATCATACAACATTGAGTAGTCAGGAATCTCAGCCTCACTGTCACTTGAAGAATCAACCCTACCACTAGGATTCACATTGTCTTCAATCACAATACCCTTATTCCTAACCATGGCTTTCTAGTGTGAACCTTTCTACCTTCATCAATCATCACACCTTTACCCTTATCCACAAACTTCCTAGGCAAGTCATCGTGAACATGTTCTGATGGTCCAGTGTCATCATGAACATGTTCTGATGGACCAATGTCATCATGTATAACATCAGATTGACCAGTGACATTATGTACAACATGAGATGATGCAACACCCTCATTCTCTAGATTAACAGATCTGATCTTATGTGGTGATACACTATCCCAATGGTTTCTACTAACAGTTCTGGGCTTAGGGGGTGACGTTAACTTTTGTGCTTCTTCTTCAGCCCATGAAACTAACTCATCATATGTCATGTTCCCAGCATCCTTCCTCACAATTACTTGTATTCTAAGTTTAGAAGTGGCCTCATTGACAGATTTATCAAATACAATATTTGTATGATAATATTGATACCGCTGCTTTTGGGGAATGTGGGATAAGTACATTTCCAATTTTCCATATGATTCACAAAATGCATACATAGACTCCAAATCAGCATTAGACTCAACTATTTTTAGCCCATTTTCTAAGTCGCAGCTTGGTAACTTAAAAAACAAGCCACAAAAAGTGGTGTCTAACTGATCTTTCAAATACTCACACAGACCATCATAATCATACTTCTTCTCCTTACTTACCCTTAGGTAGAAAATAACACCATTTTCATACTTAGTGGGTCGAAGTAAAAGACACCATCAAAGTGTACATCAAATAACATTGCGTCAAGACCAGATGAAGACATATTGTTAACAAAAAAAAAAAAAACAAAAAAAAAACACAAACAAAACGTTATCAGTAAAACCCCTAATTGAACATGCATATTTTGGGAGAAATAAAAAAAATGCAGTTCTATTATAAAACAAACATAATAAAGTCAAATTTACCTTTTGCACACATCAATTTCATAAAATCAATAGAGAATGTCTGCCAATTTGGATTTTTATAATTAGGGTTTGGGGACCATGGGAATAAACTAGTGTGTGGCGGGACTATGTGTTTTTGTGGATAGGGAATCACGTTAATATGTGGACAAAAAACCGTATATCCTTTGTATTTATTCGTATTTATTACGTGGCAATTTATTTTCAAACGTGGATATTGTTAAAAGTAATACAATGTATTAAAAAGGCGGATATAACCGGCTAAGGTTGCATCCGGTGAAACAGACCACACAATGAAACGATTTGAAAAGGTTAGGGCCAAATTCAAAAAAAAAAAAAGGTCGCTACATACAATGACAAAAAGTGGCAAGTATGATGCCTTTTCCTGCCATTTTCCCTTTAAGTTATTGTGGAAAACTAGAAGGGGGGTTGAATAGTTTACCGTTTAAAATCTTTTTAACTTGTTTAGTTAGCTTTGAAATGTAAAGTGTAGCAAAAGTCTAGTTTATGCAAGTCTTTAAAACTAAGATTATGTTTTACTTAAAAACTAAAGTTTACATTTTGTCGTTAACAAAACTTAGCGAAGATCGTAAAATATAAATAACGTTTTTAGGCGATATTTGTATTAACAATCTCCCCCTTTTTGTTGATGACAAAACATAAACTTTGTTTTTAAGTAACTCACAAAATCTTGGTTTTTAAGACTTAAAAAAAATTATATTAAACTTGTTTTACTTAAGAGATGAAAATCATATTAAGTTTTGAAGTTTCAATATATTTCTCCCCCTTTTTGTCGAAACAAAAAGTAGAGTAGCGAAGCGGAATAATGCACTTGCTCCCCCTTGGTTGTTACTCCCCCTAAAAGGAGTGCCAAGATGGGAAACATAGATTTTCATCCTACAAAAAAAATGGTTAGTTGGTTATATATATATATAGTCAAGCTTGTAGTTACCACACACATTGCAACCACAATGACAACACAAAAATGATAAACCAACAATGCACGGAAGTAAGTAGAAAGAAATATTATTCCAAGTAAAATTTTGACTTTGAAAAGTCAAAAGACAAGAAATGTGAAATATTCTTCTAATTCTAAACAAAAACTAAAAAAAATAACCAAGAAAGAAAAATAAAATCATATTTTCCTAAATGGGGCAAACGGCCTCCAAAAGTTGTCTAGGATTTGTTTGGGTGGGAAAGAGCATCCAAACGTTCTATGACGTGTTGGAATGCAAACCGGGTTTCATATTGGAATTGGTGACGTAACATTTTGATGCTTGCACCCATTTGCTCACAATTTGAGCAAACATGGGGATGAGTGGGTGGAAATGGGTTGGTTTGAGTTTCTTGGTTTGAGGGTTGGTTGGTTTTTGGTTCTTGGGTGGAGGATGGATTTGGTATTGAGTCAAGCAAGGTGGTTTGAAATTCCATTGCTTGATGAAGGTGGTTCTCAACCATGCTTTGGATTTCCTCATATGAGGGGAAGAAAGACTCAAGGTTTGGTCTTGAGAATGTGGTGGAGTTGGGTGATCATGGTTTTCAAAGTTTGGTTCACCATAAAGAGGACCATGGATGTCATGGTAGATAGGGTGAAACAACAATGGTTTGGGTTGATGGTACACTTGTTGTGGTGGTTGGGTGTGGTTAAAATGCTCATTTTGGTCTAGAATTGACCTTGGTGATTCATTTGCAAAAGGTGGTGGTTGTGTAGGTCTTGGTGGAAGATCATTTAGATCTTGGACAAAAGGATATGGTGATGTGGGAGGAGACCTAAATAACTCCATAGGTTCAATTTTGGGTAATGGTGATGGTGATGGAGTTTTGGATGGTTGGGTTGGAGCACTTGGTGGAGTTGGGTCAATGGGTGATTTAGTAGGTGGTGGAGTGAGCTCATTGGTTTCATTGGGTGATGGTGATGGAGATGCAAGGTTCAAAAAGTGTTCATTTTTTATAGGTGAGGTGAATTCATCCGAAGGAGCTTAGGTTGATGGGTTGATTAGACCATAGTGGTTTTACACTTCTCCGGGCGGTTTTCCGGATGGGTCATGATGGTTGAGAGGTGATTGTTGACTTAGTCATGGTTAAAAATGGTTTAGAAGTTCAGAAATTGTGATGAAGAAGGTGTGATTTGATAGTGTTTAGGATGGTTTAATTTATAGTGTTGAAGGATTGTGGAAAGGAGTGTTTGGATTTGATGTTAGTCCATAAAAAAATGGAGGTTCCTAATGATTTGGAAAACTAATTATGGGTTGTCATATCATGGAAGTCAATCCAATGAAAATGGTGAAGTGAGAAGACAAGGTTTGCACTAAATGCTTAGTGGTTTTAGTAAATTTGTTGAAGTATAAATCTCAGGGATTTCAAGGATCCTTTAGAAGGGTTCCTTCCTTTATGTGTGAAGGGTCCTTGGGGTGGTTATGGCTATTTTTGAATTTTGGCGGGAAATGGTTTTGGTTGAGTTATAAGGAATGAGAAGTACCCTATTGTGCTAAACACATTGCAGGAAATGGGTTTCTATCTAAAAGGATTGGATTTTGGTGTTTGGATGTTCAAATGTTGAAAACAAAAACAAAAATTCTGCAGGCAACTGGTGGAACCCTCAGAATACACAGGCGGAACCCATGTGAGGGTACCATCTGGTCCGTTCGGCCAATTCTGGGTTTCCCAGAAAATACACTGGCGGAACCCAATTTTGGGTGCCGCCAGATCCGCCAGTGCTGAAAAAAGTGGCAGTCCGCGATTTGGACTAGCGAGACGATTTTCAAAATTTTCGAAAACTCCTAAAATCAAAAAGATCATGCATTTCTGGTTAGGCAATACAAAAAATAGACACGTAAACACACATATCATATGACTTTGACCTTGAGGTCGAGAATTTCACTAAACTTAGTGAAAATAACATAAACATGAAAATTTGACAACTTGCCAAAAGTTGTCTTCCTGCATCAAAGTTAGATAAAACATGTTCCAAATAGTATCAAACATTGTACCAACCCACAAGTACATCACAAACATTGTTTAAACAACCAAATTAGTTTAAATAGCACCTAGTGCCAAACACTCCTACACACCCGCACTCATTGACGGTCAATCTTGTTCTTGAGCTTTCCAAGGAACCTTCCAAGATTCTTAAACATCCCCTTTGTTTGCTTGAACTCCGTTGACTCGTTTGGAATAACCGGAAGTTGGGATAGGTATTCGAGAGGTGGGAGCCTAGAGTTTGGCAAATTGTCATCTTCACTCATTGAGGAAGATGATGATGAGGTAGGAGGATGAGGACGTTTTCCTTGGGCTTTGTAGACTCTCTTATCACTAAGTGGAACAAAGGTGTGTGGAATGAGAGAGTAGTCAAGACGAAGACCATTTGGAGTTGGTGGAATGGGTGAGATGAACCTAAAGAGACGGGTCAAGAGCATTCCATACGGCATACCCGTTGTGCCATGCACGGGAATGTCAGCCATTCTCTTGGCCATGTAGTAGGCAAGGTTGAATGGTTGCCTAACAGACAAGGAGTAGTGCATGTAGCAAAGACAAAGGTTGATATGATCACGGTTTCCTATTGTGCTAATGACATTGGCTCTAAGGACTTCCTACCATTTCTTGAATTGAGGCTTAAATTCATTCATTTCTATTCCATATGGGTCCTTATCGACCTCATTTCCCGAATGGGTTCTCCTAGTGTTGGTGGTCCTAACAAAGAGGTGGTCACGAAGTACATTTTTTGACACAAGAGGAGTGTCATAAGGATGGATGCGGTCATGGAGGTTGTCAAGAGTTGAGAGGGAGTGCAAGTCGGAGTAGATGCAAGTACCTCAGTTTGGGACACCTATGATTTGAGCAAACTCCTCAAGAGTAAAGGAGTATTGATGACCACTAGTCCTAAAGTTGATAGACATATGACCATAATCATCCGTGGAGAGGATGACGGATGCATAGAATTCTAGAATGAATCTAGGACAAATAGGCTCGTCGATATTCAAAAGACACTCAAAGTTGATTGTGGCAAATTCGGCATAAAGGTTTGTGCCTTCTAGGAAAGACGAGTCAATGGTTCTACCCTCACGGACATAGTGTTTTTCCAAGGCTTTGAAAACGTTGACTTGGTTTGGGGTAAGGCCTTTGGTTTTGTGGTGTTTTGGTAGGTACTTAATGGTGTCCTTGTGGTCGTAGTGGGTTAGAAGAGGCATGATGATTCCTAGAACAACAAAATTTCACATTTTAGTTTAAGTAAACTACTATTATAATGTGGATGTTCTAGTGTGTGCCTATATGAAAACAATGTGGAGGTGCGGTTATCTTGACTCATTTTGATGCTTCAAAAACGTTTTATAATTCAAGTTTTGTTATAAAACAAAAGATAACCCAAACGCTCCTAGTTTAATGTAGCTTCGTTTGAATGTACCCAAAAATACATATTGGTTATGTATTCCCTTTAGCATTCAAGAGACATTATGCAAGTGATGTTTTAAACATAACGTTTTGATTTTGTATTCTCAATGTGAGACAAAAAAATATTTGTCCTACTTGTGAGAAATTTTTGGAAAGATTTGACATGGGGTGTTTTAGCAAACATGTTTATACTAATTAAGAATGCAATTCCTAACTATGGGGAACATGATTAGTTTTGTTAAACACCTAATTTTATGCATGAGTTTCTCGAGTTTAATGCATAACCCCAAGTTTTTATTTTTGTGCAAAAATAGAATTCCTAGACTCAGATCAGGATTGTAATCAAGTTTAGAATACTTACAATGATGATTGATTTGCAATGTTAGTGAAAGGAAGACCAAGAATTCGTAGGTATGGATGGATGGTAAAGTGAATAGTAACAGTTTGGAAGTGATGGTATGAGATAATGGGTGTTTGGTTTAATATAAACAAAATATTGATTCTGCAGGTCGGCGGACACGGCGGACCCCTGAGTTGGGTTCCGTCCGTTGTGTCTGAGGGTTCCGCCGACCCTGCTGAGAAAAAGACTTATGGATTTGTTTTGATTTTTGTGATTTTTGTCTAAAGTCCAGAACTACAATGTAGGTTCCATGAGTCCTAAGCCTAGCCTAAGAAGGTTAAAAGGTTCACGATTAAGGGGTTTTGTGAGAATGTCGGCTATGTTGTCTTCGGAAGAAACTTTCTCAATTAAGATATTTCCTTTTTGAACGTTGTCACGAAGGAAATGATGACGGATTTCAATATGTTTGGTACGAGCATGTTGAACCGGGTTTTTGCTAAGATCAATGGCACCTTTGTTGTCACAAAGAATTGTGATGTCGTTGAGTTGAATTCCGTAGTCGACAAGAGCATGCTTCATCCAAAGAGCTTGTTGACATGTGATGAGGCGAAAAATGAACCACTTTTAGGGGGTCATTTAAGCCCGGAATTGAATTATTTGATCAAATATTGCCCTAAATCGTTCCTTTTGTGATTTTAGGTACTTTGGGAGTGAAATCTGGAAAAGGAAACAATTCGGACGTTTTTGGAGCATAAAAGTGAAGAAAACGCCAAAGTCTTAATTTTCCTTGCTGGAAACAGTAGGTGACGACGTCAAGAAGGAATTTCTGACGGCGTCAAGAGTAATTTCCATGACGACCCAGTACATATTTGACGGCGTCACGAAGTAGGGCGTCAAGAGTAAAATGCATGACGGCCTGGAAATGCATAACACATGACGGCGTCAAAAGTAGATCAAGGCATTCCGAGAAATATTTTGGCGGCGAGGTGACGGCATCACAAGATTTGTCTTGACACCGTCAGACCCTATTTCCTATATATAGTTTTCTAATTTTCACATTAAAAAGAGAGAAGTTTTGGAGAAACCCTAAGTACGAACTTGGTGCGAATTTTACAGGTTTTTCATGGGTTCTAAGCCCTTGATACCTTTCATGTGTAATTGAGATAAGTATTCTTTTAATTCAATCAATATGTCTATGTGTTGGTTGTCTATATCTTGTTCTTGTCTTAATTCCATCATGCTAGGCTAAATCTATCTTGTGTTTGCTTGGATCTAATGAAACCTAGATGTTAATTATGTGTTGATTACTTGTTTATAATTGTATTGGATGAATGAATTCGATGTTAGGCTTAAGAAAACTGGCAGATCTCCAAATGGTAACATGCTTGAACGTCTTAGGAAACATGAACTGATGTGCACTAGGTTTTATTGGTTGTATTTAATGCATGAGCCACTGTTTATAATCCCTATGGTTGTGCTGGGCATGGCATAGGAGGAGATAAGAGCTCATAGGATTGGGGAGTTAAGTGCGCCACCCCATGAATGGTATTAAGGAATACAATCCGTCATCCACGCAACTATAACAAGTAATTAACGTGTAAAAGATGTCTAGGGAGTAGTGAAATCTAAGTAAACACATTTTCTCCACTTATTGCTCACAACTTTAGTATAATTTAGTTTATTTTCATTCCTAGTATTTTATTTTGATTGCATCTTTAGTATTGGGTTAGTTGACAAGCAACTAATTCCGCCCAAATCCTTCAAACCCGAGATTTTTACTTGCTTTCTAAAAAAATATAAAAATACAAAAATAATCATCTCTCATCTTTAGAACTAGTATTTAGGTTTTCTAATCCTAGCGACACTATTCCTAGCTGAACGATCAATCCCCTGGTACTTGTCACTATACTATACTACAACGATCAGGTACACTGCCTGGTGGGGGTTGTAAGCTTCTCAAGATCCCTTGAGAGGTAAAGTCTGGTGCGATTCCCACGTATCAAGTTTTTGGCGCCGTTGCCGGGGAATAGTTATTGTTTAGGTTGAATTTGATTTTTATTAGGTCTACTCATTAGATTCCTATCAAGTGAGATTTTTTCTTTTTACTTTGTAGCTATCTCGTAGTCTATCTTTTCTTTGTGATTTTGTATGTTATTTGCTTCAAATGGACACTTCACTTAGACTTCTAAGATTGCAATATATGGTTGAGTGGCTAGAACACCAAGAAGTGCAAAATATCTCATTTAGAGACACCTATGAATCATATGAGCCTTCACCTAGGATAGATTCTTATGAACAACCTCCATGTTTAGGATCTCGTTTTAGTGAGGCTAATAGAAAAAGCGACCTAGTTTGCCAAGGAATTATGGATTGAGCCGTATCAATAAACCATAAGTTGGATGAAGCACTAGGTTTGTTATTATCACTACCTAAGGATATAGGTGATCGTGACACGTGGAATGATGAGGTAAATAACATAAGCTCACAAAATACTCAACCATCATTTGAGGCACAGACACCGCCTGTGACTTACCCGGAGGAAGTAGAAGAAACTTTAGGAATTCCGATGGAGGTAGAACCCTTGGACCAGGCACCACTTGAGGATATAGGTTTGAATACTTGTAGTGATAACCTTACTCCTAGTTCTAAGGAATTTCCTAGTGTTGATGAACCGGAACCTCAATCTTTACACACCTTTCCATTCTTAGATATATGTTTAGGAGACAAAAGAGGAACCGACCCACCCATCAACCAATATTATCCGGGTAGTTTTAGGATGAAGGAAGCCATTCACTCACCCCTTTCACCTCATGTGGCATATCACCCTAATGGTGTGTATCGCTACTTTCACCCACACTTGATCCTAAGTGTAGGGAAAACCTCCCCTATTTCCGTTAAATAAGGGTAGAGTCAGGCTCGTGACTCAAACAAAAACAAGCGATTCTTGGGAGGCAACCCATGTTTTGTGTGTTTTTATTTGTTTGTTTGTTTGATTTTATTTGTTTCCGTATGCATGTTTTATTTTTGTTGCTTGTGGCTCATGTTTCAAAATAAATTGTGAAAATGCTTTATTTTGTTTTTAACTTCGTCTTAATTGCATATAAAGGTATTTTGCAAAAGATAAGTGTAAGGGAGATCCAAATTTGTTTATAAGAATGAAATTGAGCATGAACCACAACAATATTAAATGGACATGTGTATTAGTACTTGTTAGAGTCAAATGCTTGTATCGAGTCATAATGATGTTTTGCAGGATTTTCCAGGAAGTAGGACGAAGTTTTTCCAGAAATTTTCCGGAAACTTAACATAAGAATTTCTGCAGGTCACTTCTGACGGCGTCACGAGTTTACTCTTGACGGCCTCACGTGTAAAATTCTGGAAATTTTGCTAGTTTTGTTTATACCGGACTCTTAAAGTTTTTGTTGATTCTTTAGTTTTATAAACTCCAGGAAATCTGCAAACATTCATTCCACAAGCATTATATCTTTAATTGTTTTGTTTTTATTCCTAAGTCTGGAATTACATCTAGTTGTGAGTTTTCTTTGTTCGGATTGATGCGTTGGGTTTTTGTGATTGTTTTCTCAGGTTTAACAGATTATATATGACAAGAAGATGATTTATATTTCTGGAAGGGAAGCTTTGATTGTTCATTTTCTTGGAGGAAGATTTAACCTGGCCATCCTATTATCCATACCGAGCGAATCAGGGGAGTATTTGATTTCATTCTTTTTACTTTTTCACTTTTACATTCTTTACTTGAACATTGGGGACAATGTTCATCTTAAGTGTAAGGGGAGGGTAAAATGATGATACCTTACATATATGCTTTCGCTTGAGTTTGTTTTGCTTGATGGTAGATGTGTAATAAAACTATGAGAAATACTTGTTAGTGCAATTTTAGTGCCAAATTTAAAATTTTTTACAACATTTAGGAGTGAAACTTTAGCCATAGCAAGCGTCTCATGGATAGGAGATTGTATGACTAGCACATAACTGTATCATTCAGAAAAATTTTCCACCCAAATATGTGAGGTTCGCCTTTAGATTTGATAGGAAAAGCATTTACTATTAGTGCTTATGAGTATACCGGTAGCATTTAGATTCTAGAACTTGCGTTAGTGATGCATTCCAAGACCGCTAGTGAGACTACATTCGTGTAGTAGGATTTACAACATGATAAGAGGTATTAGGATCACCCTTGTGTTAAACTCGTATCATAATTACTTGACCATTTAAGTCATATTACTTGGCTAGTTAAGTCAACTAATTTTTCCCACACCCTTAGCGTTGTACTCATTTTTAGTACGCGAAACCCCTAGTACACCCCTCCGAGCCTATCTTTTCGTTTCTAACTTTAAGCATTTTACTTAAAGGAAGAATTTGTTACACCCCACTTAAATGTACAACCAAATCGCCTTAGCCTTCCGTGTATGCGCTCATCTTTAGTGCATTATTGTTATTTGTTAAACCCTAAGTTAACTATCTAATTGATTACATGGTTGCTAAGTCGAGTCATATCCTTGTACATATTGTTTTGGGACGATTGGGACTCATGGGTAAAGTACTTATTTTATGGAGTAAAGGGGAAGAACATAATATTATTACCCCCGTATGTGCGTTAATCTTAAAAGTGCTCCAAGTGTTTTGATTTTCTTAATTCGAGTCATTAGATTAGTTTATTGTAAAGTATGTAAAAATTCAAGTGTAAGGGAAATGTTTATTCTCTATGATGTATTATTTTGGATGGTAGGGTAAGAGTGTATGCACAAAAAAAAAAAAAAAAAAAAAAAAAAAAAAAAAAAAAAAAAAAAAAACATACGGACTACCATCCCTTTTTATTCTATGTTCATTTTTATGTTTTTGTTCTTTTTTATTTATTAGCTTAAGTCGAGTCTAGTCTTGGCTTAGCAACGCCATATTGTACATGTAATTAACCAAGATTGTTAACTCGCCACCAGTAAAAACTTTCTTTATCCAACAAAACCGTGTATTTCAAATCCCTACACCTAATGTTACAACCCTTTAAAAGACCTCTTTGATAGTTTATCCTAGGTGCTTACGCCATGTGGTGGAGGTTTGATCCTTTCCCAAGCCTATGGTAATCTATTTTTCTATGACAGGTAGTGAGAGATATTTTCCGTTTCCATACTGTAATTTATACTTTATTACACCTGAGAGATGTGAGTATCTAAACAATATTTGTGAGGTGCTAGTATATGACCTCCGTGCTTGTCTATTGGTCTTTAGTGGAACGATTATTTGTTGTAATTACTTTTATATTAGTGTTAAATGACCCCTAACTTGTATTTTGAGAAGATTAAAAGCGCATTTGCTTGAGGACAAGCAAATCTCAAGTGTAAGGGTATATGATGAGGCGAAAAATGAACCACTTTTAGGGGGTCATTTAAACCCGGAATTGAATTTATTTGATCAAATATTGCCCTAAATCGTTCCTTTTGTGATTTTAGATACTTTGGGAGTGAAATCGGGAAAAGGAAGCAATTCGGACGTTTTTGGAGCATAAAAGTGAAGAAAACGCCAAAGTCTTAATTTTCCTTGCTGGGAACAGTAGGTGACGGCGTCAAGAAGGAATTTCTGACGGCATCAAGAGTAATTTCCATGACGACCCAGTAAAGATTTGACGGCGTCACGAAGTAGGGCATCAAGAGTAAAATGCATGACGGCCTGGAAATGCATAACACATGACGTCATCAAAATTAGATCAAGGCAGTCCGAGAAATATTTGGCGGCGAGGTGACGGCGTCACAAGATTTGTCTTGACGCCGTCAGACCCTATTTCCTATATATAGTTTTCTAATTTTCACATTAAAAAGAGAGAAGTTTTGGAGAAACCCTAAGTACGAACTTGGTGCGAATTTTACAGGTTTTTCATGGGTTCTAAGCCCTTGATACCTTTCATGTGTAATTGAGATAAGTATTCTTTTAATTCAATCAATATGTCTATGTGTTGGTTGTCTATATCTTATTCTTGTCTTAATTCCATCATGCTAGGCTAAATCTATCTTGTGTTTGCTTGGATCTAATGAAACCTAGATGTTAATTATGTGTTGATTACTTGTTTATAATTGTATTGGATGAATGAATTCGATGTTAGGCTTAAGAAAACTGGCAGATCTCCAAATGGTAACATGCTTGAACGTCTTAGGAAACATGAACTGATGTGCACTAGGTTTTATTGGTTGTATTTAATGCATGAGCCACTGTTTATAATCCCTATGGTTGTGCTGGGCATGGCATAGGAGGAGATAAGAGCTCATAGGATTGGGGAGTTAAGTGCGCCACCCCATGAATGGTATTAAGGAATACAATCCGTCATCCACGCAACTATAACAAGTAATTAACGTGTAAAAGATGTCTAGGGAGTAGTGAAACCTAAGTAAACACATTTTCTCCACTTATTGCTCACAACTTTAGTATAATTTAGTTTATTTTCATTCCTAGTATTTTATTTTGATTGCATCTTTAGTATTGGGTTAGTTGACTAGCAACTAATTCCGCCCAAATCCTTCAAACCCGAGATTTTTACTTGCTTTCTAAAAAAATATAAAAATACAAAAATAATCATCTCTCATCTTTAGAACTAGTATTTAGGTTTTCTAATCCTAGCGACACTAATCCTAGCTGAACGATCAATCCCCCGGTACTTGTCACTATACTATACTACAACGATCAGGTACACTGCCTGGTGGGGGTTGTAAGCTTCTCAAGATCCCTTGAGAGGTAAAGCCTAGTGCGATTCTCACGTATCAACATGCCTTTCCGGCCGAAACGTACTCGGCTTCCGTTGTTGAGATAGCAAGAGCCGTTTGCTTCTTAGAGAACCATGAGGTGAGACAATGTCCAACAAAAGTACGAATACCACTTGTACTTTTTCTATCAACATAGTCACCGGCATGATCCGAGTCGGCATACACTATGGTGTCTATTCCCGTTCCTTTGGGATACCATAAACCTAAATGTGTAGTGCCCTTAATATACCTAAAAATCATTTTAACGGCTTCGAGATGAGTAGTCTTAGGATCTTATTGAAAACGAGCAAATAGACAAACACTAAACATAATGTCTGGTCTACTAGCCGTTAGGTAAACTAGACTACCAATCATACCTCTATATTTAGTGCTACGGATTCACTTTCCTCATCCTTGGTGAGTTTAGTTTCCGTGGACATCGGAGTTTTGATAGGTTTCGAATCTTCTAATCCAAATTTCTTAAGCATGTCCTTAATATATTTAGATTGGTTAAAGAAGATACCATCTTCTAGTTGTTTAATTTGGAGTCCTAGGAAAAAGTTGAGTTCTCCCATCATACTCATTTCAAACTCGTCATGCATGATTTTTGAGAAATTCACACATAATTCTTGACAAGTTGATCCGAATATAATGTCATCAACATGGATTTGGACTATGATAATATGTGAATCTTTCTTCTTAGTGAAGAGAGTATTATCAACTAAGACCATGGTATACTTATGGTCAACTAGGAAGGTTTTAAGTCGATCATACCATGCTTTTGGAGCTTGCTTAAGTCCGTAAAGAGCCTTTTTAAGTTTGTAAACATGATTTGGTTTTTCAAAATCGATGAAGACCGGTGGTTGAGCAACATACACTTCTTCATTTATGACTCCGTTTAGAAATGCACTTTTGACGTCCATTTGAAAGAGTTTGAAATTATGTGCACATGCATATGCAAGTAAGATTCTAATTGACTCGAGCCTAGCAACTGGAGCAAAAGTTTCATCGTAGTCAATGCCTTCTTGTTGGTTATATCCTTGTGCAACTAACCTAGCTTTGTTTCTAGACACAATTCCATTTTCATCTATTTTATTACGAAATACCCATTTTGTTCCAATTATAGTTTGACTCTTTGGTTGAGGAACTAATGTTCATACATCATTCCTAACAAATTGGTTTAACTCTTCTTGCATTGCAATTACCCAAGACTCATCTTCAATGGCTTCATTAATATTTTTAGGTTCAATGGTTGACACGAAACAAAAGTAGTTGCTTTCATTTTGAACTTTTGACCTTAGTGTTCTTTCGTTAATGTTGCCAATGACACCATCTAATGGATGACTTTTAGATTCTTTGACATTGACAAGTTCTTTGTTTAATAGTTCATCACTCAAAATTTCTTGACTTTCTATTGCTTGGTTTTCAACTAAGTCATCATCTACCAAAGGTGATGTCTTAGAGGGAGGTGTACTCTCGTCAAATGTTACGTTCAACGATTCCTCGACTCTTAAGGTTTCTTTGTTCAAAACAATGTACGCTTTACTATTTTGTGAATATCCAAGAAATACACCTTCATAAGACTTTGGGTCAAATTTGGTGAGATAATCCTTGGTGTTAAGAATGAAACATTTACTCACAAACACTCTAAAGTATCCTAATGTAGGCTTTTTACCTTTATATAGTTCATAAGGAGTTTTATTCAAAAATGGTCTAATTAAGACTCGATTTAAAATGTACGTTGATGTGTCAACGGCATTACACCAAAACTTTTGTGGAATGTTTTGTTCATTAAGCATTGTTCTACTCATCTCTTGCAATGTCCGGTTTTTATGTTATACTACACCATTAGATTGAGGAGTACGTGGAGCCGAAAAGTTATGAGTTATACCATTAATATCACAAAAGTTTCCAAATTGAAATTCATTATCAAATTCACGACCGTGATCCGTTCTAATAGACACAATATTAGACCCTACTTGATTTTGAATTTTCTTACTTAGAATCTCAAATTTATCAAAAGCTTCATTTTTACTTTTCAAAAATTTTGTCCAAGTATATCTTGAGTAATCATCAACTATGACCAAAGTGTAGAAGTTACCTCCATAACTTTATATAGCGGATGGACCAAATAAATCCATATGCAAAAGTTCTAGACACCTAGATGTAGAAACCAAGTTTTTAGCCTTATGGCTACTATGGACTTGTTTACCGACTTTGCAAGCATCACAAAAGTGTTGGTCATATTTCAACTTAGGTAGGTTTCGAACTAAGTCTTTGGAGGAGAGGTTTTGGATTAGTCTCATGTTAGCGTGTCCTAAACGTCTATGCCATAAAGTTGAAGATTCATCTAATGAGGTAAGACAAAGTTTGTCTCTAGATGTTGGATACATCTTCATGACGTATACGTTGTTCTTAAGGACACCTTTGGCTATGGTTATACCATCTTTAAGTATTATACTTCCGTTTTCACTAAAAAGGACATTATACTTATTACGACAAAGTTGACTAATACTAAGGAGATTAAAACCTAAGTTATCAACATGAGCTACATCATCTATAAAAAGGGAGTCATGAGAGATTGTACCTTTTCCGATGATTTTGCTTTTAGCTTACTACCAAACGTAACATTACCTCCGTCACATTTGTGATAAGTAGTGAAGAGGCTTTTGTTACCCGTCATGTGCCTTGAACAACCGCTATCTTTAATCCATTCATCCGGTTCCAAACAAACTTTGAGGCACACCTATTTTATGAAAAACACTCAAACATTTGGTCCCCAATTTCTCATGGGTCCATTTTGGTTAAGCATACCATTAACTTGTTCTAAGTATGAAAATAGAGCATAAGGGTTCCATGACATGTAATTTGGAGTTTGGTAATGTCTAGGAGTGTTTTGGTTCCAAACATGTTGGTAGTTTGGTCGAGCGTTGAAGTTGCTCTTTGGAAAGGGGCGCTTGGGAATTAGAGTTTTAGGTCTTGGTTGAGTAGTCTTAGCTCTAAATTCATTTTTACTAAGTCCTACTCCAGTTTTAAACACAAGTTTTGTTCCATTTTTATACGTAACTTTAACAAATTTTGAACGATCCGATGTGGATGGAGTTACTGCTGCAGCAGGCCTGGCAGAACCTTCGGGTCCAACGGGCGGAACCTTGTATTGGGTTCCGTCTATTCCGCGGGCTGCTGTAGCAGTTTTGTTTGTTTCTTGTGTAATCTTTTCTTGTTTTGTTTGACCCTTTGAAGTTTCTATTTTCATGAATCCTAGTCCTTTTTTATCAAAGGGTGACTTTTGAATTTTCATAATTTCATCCGCACAAGAAATGCTTTTATCGAACTTCTTAAACTTTGTGGTTTGTTTTATTAGATCATTTTGAGTAATTTTAAGTTTCTCAATTTCGAGTTTAAGTTCTTCACATGATTTGCAAGAAGTGTCAATACCTTTACTCTTTTCTAATCTCTTAGCCTTTTCTTTTAATTCATAAACTTCATTTTCTAAAAACTCCTTTTTAGTTTTCAAAAACTTATTTTTGTTTATGATTTTTAAGCTCAATTCACAAAGTTTGTTATATTCTTTTTGTAAGGTGTCATCACCAATAGAGGAGTAAGATGAGTCGGAGAATACCTCATTTGAGTTGTGAGCCATGAGAGCAATATCATCATTCTTTGGCTCATCGTCATCTCCTTCATAGTCACACCAAGCACCACTCACAAAAGCTGGTTGAGGTTTGCTCTTGGGTGGTTTTGGACATTCTCCTACAAGATGACTTGTGTCTCCACACCTATAACATTTTCTTTCAACCATTCCTTTCCTATCATCACGATCTTTTCGGAAAGTTTTCTTGTCATCTTTAGGCTGCCTTACAAACTTTCCTCTTCTACGAAAGAACTTTTTGAAGTCTCTAACGGCAATAGCATATTCCTCATCATCACTATCCGAAGTAGATTCTTCATCATCACTTGATTGGACTCTAGCTTTCAAGGCAATGGACTTAACTTTTTCTTTCTTGCCTCTAACTAGTTTCGAATTTTTTTCTATTACCATTTCATGAACTTTGAGGTTTCCAATTAGCTCATCAAGTGACATGCTTGAAAGATCTTTGGATTCTTCAATTGCCGTCACTTTTGCTCTCCACTTCGGATGGAGTGCTCTAAGAAATTTCCTGACAAAGTTCTTACTACAAAAAGATTCATCAAGTGCTTTAAGTAAAGTAATAATAGTGTTAAACCTAGCAAAAGCATTATCAATAATCTCATCTTCGGAAATAACAAATTGTTCATATTGTTGAACAAGAAGATCAATTTTGTTATCTTTAACTTGTGAGTTTCCTTGATGAGTGACAATTAAAGATTGCCAAATATCTTTGGCGGTTTTACACAAAAAGACTCTTTCATATTCTTTCTTAGGCAAAGCGTTGTAAAGCATCATTTTAGCTTCATTATTTTTACCAATCAATTTCTTTTGATCATCATCTTTAATGTTAGTAACTACGTTATCACCATCAATGATTATATACCATAAATCTATATCTTTAGATTTCACGTAAGTTTCAAAACGGTTTTTCCAATATATAAAACCATTTGCTTCAAAGAGTGGTGGTCTTTGCATAGATTGCCCTTCTTTGTAATTTTCAAAATCCATGGATCGTTTCAAGTTTAAAACACAATATATTTTAAAAGCTTGAGTAACGTAGCTCTCTGATACCAATTGTGGAAAACTAGAAAGGGGGTTGAATAGTTTACCGTTTAAAATCTTTTTAACTTGTTTAGTTAGCTTTGAAATGTAAAGTGTAGCAAAAGTCTAGTTTATGCAAGTCTTTAAAACTAAGATTATGTTTTACTTAGAAACTAAAGTTTACATTTTGTCGTTAACAAAACTTAGCGAAGATCGTAAAATATAAATAACGTTTTTAGGCGATATTTGTATTAACAGTTATTACTTTTTTATGTTCATGAAAAATTGAAAAGTCTTTAATTACGAATACATTACGATATTTTGCGAAAAAATTATAAAAAAGGAAAACTTTAACTACAAATTGGACGTACATCAAATTAAAAAGAACCAAAAAAATACGTTTATTGGTGTAATTTGTTTGATAATAATAAAAAAAAAAATCTAATTTTACATATACATAAAATCAAAAAACGATAGTAGTGTAATTTGCATGAAAGAGAGTGATTTTGCAGCAATGGCATAAGTAATAATTTGGATGTAAAAAAGAGGACAATTTCGTCATAAAAAATCATAATTTTAGCAATATATCACAAAGTTGAGTTAAGTTGAAAATAAAAGATCATCTTAAGTCACACAAATGCAAATTTCCCAAAAAGTATATGATTAAATGTTGTTATAGTTTTGACAAGAATAAAACTACAGAAGTTAAAGGGCAAATCATGTAATTTACAGTATACACCTGCTTTTTAGTTAGAACTATGAACATGAAACAACATATGTGAATGAAGATATGAGTTGAGATTAAATATAGAACCAAAATTGTCTAAAGATCCAATAAACCAACCGTAGCCATTTATTTTTTTTTTAAATCAAAATAACATAAAAAAAAATAAAATAAATAAATAAATAAATAAATAAATAAAAACTTTTCACTTTTTTTTTAAAATAAAATATTTTGCAAACGATAAATCGTCAAGTGAAAAAAAATACACCATCGCGACAATTATTTTTTTATCTTTCAGTAGACGGGCACTTTGATATACTTTCGACGAATTATTAGTTACGTTTGTATCACAAATCACATGTGATTTTTTCAGACATAACTGAAAAAAAAAATCAAAAAAAAGGTTTGTCAAATGTATACCGAAGTGCCCGTCTATAAAAAGATGATTTAATTATCGTCGCGATGGTACGATTCGTTTTGCGTAACGATTAACGGTTTGTGAGATATTTAATTTTTAAAAAAATTGTGAAAGTTTATTTTCTTTGTTTTGATTAAAAAATTGATGGCTATAATTGGTTCATTGAATCTTTAAATAATATTAGATATACATTGAACTTTTGCAATGAAGATATACGATCTTATTGTATGTTGTTACTTCAATAAAATGGTTAGCAAAACTATTAGCGTGACAGATTTGATATTATCTAGTTACCATATTGCTTTAGGATAATTATGGAATGGATAAAAGATAATTTAAAAGGCTTTTTATAACTTGTGCTATCATGATTTGTTAAACACAATTAATAAACTTGAAATACTATTTTTAAATGTTAGTTTGCATTAATATATATTTTCCTAAATCTCTTCTAATTACTTTAATTAATTTTGTTTTATATAAAAATAATTTTATTTTAAGAAATAATTTAGTTCATTTAATGATTTTAAACGAGTGCCATTGATCGTAGAAAATCCAAATTTAAAAACTAGAAACATAAACTACATAGTACATAGTACATACCTGTGCATGTCGGACTTCAAATCCAACACCAATTCTATGCCTATAAAATAAAATAATATACATTGTTTTGATTTTTTTTTGGTTTTAGGTTCGCAAGTTTTGGTCTTGAATCTTGTAAGGTATGAATTCAACCTTTGATCTTAAATGTATTCTTTAATAATGCTTCTTAAATCAGCATCTACTATAACAATTAATGTTTGGGTTGCTTTATTACCTTATTGCCTGTTTTTAAGCGAAAAAGCCAATATAGTTATTGGAGTTTCTCCTGGCTTAATTAAAAACTGATAAAAGAATGATATTCTGAGCTAGGTTATTGCTTATTTTTAAGGCCGCATACGCACTTTTGAAAATTGAATTTTCTATATTTATGCATGCCATACAATGGTCTTCTATTCTATATATTTACATTGAAAAATTGTTGTGAACATGTTAGATGGAGCAGAAGCCTAGTTCATATGATTCGGTTAGTGATCAGTTACTTCGCTTACCTGCACAATATCCATGGTTGGTTGCTCAGAACTTAGGAGCCAAAGAAGATGGTTCTACAGACCAGATTTTCTGTACTTTACATGACCCGTTGTTTAAATATCCGTGTCAAATCCCTGAGTTGATCGGGAAACATATTCGAGGGTATTATCATGGTTGGGTTATTCTTTCTGACCATCCAAAAAGTGTAATGTGGTCTCTTTGGAACCCACTCACTTCTAAGATGATTAATTTCCCCCCTCTGATTCTGAAAGATGGAGATTCAGAATCTATTGATGAATGTTGTTTGTCAGCTCCTCCTGATGATCCAAATTCAGTACTCCTGTTAACTAGAATCAACAAACCTACCATTATTTTTTTTCGTCTAGTAAGTAAAAGAAAGAAGCTAAGATGGATCGAAATGTCATATGCTAGCCAGCTCAAGAGAATAACAGGTGAAGATGGTTTATTCTTAGAGAGCCTAGCTTGTTGTGATGGTAAAGTATATGCTTTAAATAACTGTTCTTTTGATACTTTTGTCATACAACTTGACATTGTGGTTAAGAAAAAAGAAGTTTTGATAAATTTATTGCTGCTAGGGTCAAAGCCTTCTCCAACCTACAATTGTTGTCCTGAGTGGACTAATTTTCTGAAAGGATCTTGTACAGAGTTGTTTTGCATTACAGTAGCGTTTATTGAGGGAAAACCTGGAGGAGTGTATTTTTTTAAATTGGACATGACTAGTTTTAAGTCAGAAGAAAGGGAGAGATTTAGAGACTTGGACATGACTGGTATGGACTGGAAAGAACTGGACGACTCTACATTCCTGAATTTGTGGGAAGAAATGGTAGACCTTAAAGACGCTGTATTTTTTGTGGATCTTTCAGATGACTCGGTGTATTACAAACCTGCAATTGCCTCGGACCTGGGGGGTTATATACACATTCGTGACGAAATGGGCAAAATATTGTATTCATACCATGTCAAAGATAACACCATCTCCCTATCTTCTATGCCTTTACTAGTGCTGCCAAAAAGCAATGTGTCACTATGGGAATGCAGGTATTCTTGTTTATTTAATTTATGTTTATATATTGAGTCAAAACTGTATGTTTAGAATCAGATTTCGTGTAGGTTAGAAGATGATCATGGAGAAGCTAAGTTTACAGTTTATTCTAAACATAAAGATGATGAGATAGTGGCAAGATCAGTAGTTACGGATGTTGAAGTTGAGTACAAGGAATCACACCTGCTCAATCTTCCGTTAGATCTTTTGGAGACAATTATGGACTATTGTGTTGGCGTGGAATACATGAACTTCCGTGCTACATGCAAACGTTTTCATCTAGCAGCACCTTTGAAAAAATGGAGGGATGAATCAGCGTTAAAGAGATTGCAGACCTATTCACTGATTTCACCATGGCTAATGGTGCTAGACAAAAATCAAGGCATTATCACTTTTACTGATCCAAATTTGGGTGACAACTACTTTATCAAAAATCTACATGTATCGGTTGGTTATCAAATTAGTTGTTGTTCCAGGTTTGGTTGGTTACTGTTTTTCAGCACTGAATTTCGTTGCATGGTATTCTTTAACCCCTTCACAGGTGATATTCGCAAGCTTCCAAATGCAGGGTATCATTTTTATAGTGCGTGTTTCTCAGCACCGCCTACTTCCCCTGATTGTATGGTTGTCGGATTTTCAGTAAGTGATGAATGGGTTGTTTCGATCCACTATGTAGCTCAGGAACCATCTTGGCGTGCACTCCGTGTTGATGTTGATCCATGTTCTATTCGTTTTCCAACATTTTTTGGACAGGATCTTTATGCTTTGGATGACGAGGGTGAACTTATTCGTTTTAATAATTTGGGTGAAGAAAATTACTCAACGACGCTTGTTAAAGCTAACACCCCAGTAAGTTGTTGCAGCACATCTCAAACACAATGTTATCTAATGAAATGTGATCGAGATCTTCTAAAAGTCATTGTGGATAAGTATGGAGAATGTATTGAGGTATTCAAGCTAAATGAGTCTAAACCAGAATGGGAAAAGATTGATAGTTTAGGAAAGCACATGATTTATATTTGTGGTACCGCATGTGTTTGCATCGAGGCCAAGACACCGCAAATGGAGAACAAGATCTACTTTCCAATACTGCATTCCAATAACAAGAAGATAGTATTCTATTCACTCGAAACATGCAGGTATCACACATTCAATGGCGCAAACATCCAACAATACTTCAAGGACTTTTTTGGAACTACATATCATCTTTCCCCTCATTGGTGGATTGAACCAAGTTGGTCCTAGCTAGTTACTTATACTGTTTTTTTTGGCATGTTAAATGTCGTACATCTTTTAATTCATTCATATTATTTGACCTATGTTAATGGAATTTTTCTACAGCCATGTTCATGTTTTGGTTTTATTGCTCAAGTCGCAACATACTGTATTAGTAATAAATGATCCAGAGTGTTTAGTATCAGTTCAGAAATCTTATACCCTTGATCAAGCCTCTTTGACTTATGAATGTCAACAGTTTGCTCAATGGTTCAGAGTTCAAAATGATGTTGGTAGTTTTATGCAAATAAGCGAATAACCATTTATGTCATTGCTCTATTTTGTAGCTCTGTCTTTTATTTGAAGTAAAGTAAGCTGCTCATACATCATCTACTTGTCAAGCATTCAGCTTTAGGAGGGTACAAGGTGATGTTTCTTATAAGCAAGTAGCTCGACAGTAATCTTGTGTGACAATGAAGTGGCGGTCAAAATGACTAAGAATCTAGTCATCTAGATTTCCACAGAAGAACATAATACATAGACATACGTAATCATTTCATCTGTGGTCTAGTCTAGTTGACAATGGAGAAATAAGTTTGAAGCATCGCCACACTCACGAGCAATTGGCAGATCTGCTCAGTCTCTTCTGCCAAGCATGATTACCTTGCATTGCACATGGAATGGAGAATTTTGTTTGTCAGCCCCTCATGATGATCCAAATTCAATCTTGCTAACGAGAACCAATAAACCTACTTTGTTTTCACTCACAAGTGTTTGCTTCTCAAAACTGTGTTTCCTAAAACTGAGTTAGCACCTTTGAAGCCATAGTATAATTGTAATATGATTACATATACTGACGCGATTGAGTCATGGAGCTATAGTTATTCAATTCTCTCTGTCCCTCAATCTGTAGCCCACAAGCCGATAAGAAGACTTTCTTTTGACTCTACTGTACTATTCATGCTCTACGAGCTTGAGCATCTCAAAAGATCAAAATTGGTGAAAGGTCAACAGTTTACTCAAGCTAAATATAGTTATTGATCTACTGAGAACCACTACTACAACTTAGTATAACACTAGTTTACTGATATAATAATAAATTAAAAAAATTATAATTCACACACCTCAACTTTCAAGAAATGACTACCAAGTTAACATCAATCAAATTTGTCCCCTCTACTATCAAACTTTTCTTATTATTAGACCTCTATAATTATGAACTAAACATCATCAATATCTTGCTGTAGGACCGGTCATTGGGGCCGGACAGATGGTGGGTTACCTGCTGCTTTGTATCCTGGGTGGACCTGAATGGCGCCTTGGTCTAGCTGGCGGTCCAGGAAATGAAAGCCGTTTCTTTGGCCCAAACTCCTTTTCCGCACTACCATTTTCAATAGGACCCAACAAACTCTGACCCTTTGATTTAGCCTTCGCCGATTTTGTTTGCATCATGTAACTAGGTACTGATGTAGAGCTATCCATGCTCTCGTCATCTCTTACTGAAGAGCTTGCTATGCTATGCCTTCTATTCATCTCAGATTGGACGCTAAAAATGCTTTTTGAGTCGTCATCCAGGCCTTGTCTTTTATAGCTAGGTCCGCGCTTGAATTTCCGTGATGCTACAAGCGTGGAACTGAGTTGGTGACGAGTGTAAGACTTTGCAATTTCCGACCCGGTGATGTTGATACCATTTTTAACGGATGTATGATCTTTATCGCCTTGTGTGCCTAATGGCCGGCCGGCCATGTATCGCTCTAACCAACTCCAACCCCATTGCGGATTTGTGGGATCCATGAAGAGCAAGTTTGTGTTTCTCGCTGTTTTCTTCCATGGTTGCTGTTTGAGAACAATTTAAAGAATTAGGATTCAAGACATCATGAAAATACAGCAGCAAATCTAAAGAAATTTCATGGATGTAAAGTTGTACAGTAAGTAAATAACTTGTTTTATCATAAAATATCTGATTATTTAGGGAATTACTAGTTAAATTCACCAAAAAGAACATTATAACATGTTGATAATAGTTTTACGTGTGACATTAAAATGGCATGGAACTGATTCGTTGACAACTAAATCACTAGAAAATAATGATAAGACAATCATTCCAAAACGCAAATCCAAACACCCCATACCTGATGAGAAAATGAATAAGCCATCGCTCGTTCTCGTCTCATAGTTGCTTCATACTTGCTCAATAGCTTTGCTTCTATTTGTTCCTTTGACTGCAAACTATCGTTCCACTCCTCACCTATCTGTTATAACAGTACATATACGTTAACATAACTATAAAGGTAGAACTAACTGTCTTAGTTGCTTCATACTTGCTCAATTTATCCCAGTTAATAACAGAGATCATGTCATTATGTAAACCGAACCTGCAAACTTTCGAGTTCTTTTGCTTGCTTTTGTAAGAGTTGTCTTTGAAGAGCCTGATTCTCTTCCGACATCCTGATCCTTCGGGAATTGATCTGACACTGCACACGAGATATATTTTGTATGCTTTTGAGTGCGTTTGCTGTTTGCCGATTAGCAGCTGGCCCTTCAACTAGTGTTTTTAATCTAACAAGCCCTCTTAAAGCCCGTAACGCCCTCCTTGCCTGAAAAGCAGAAAATGAAATCCATCACAAAGTTCATTTTTAAAAGTATTTTCTTAATGTCCTTTTCATAAGATACCAACGTACTTTTTCATGCGTCTTATTTACTCATTGTACTTTATATTGAGTCATTCAAATATGGCTACAAAATGACACAAATGAGATACAAAGTCATCTTTTCAAGAAAAAAGATCATACCAAATACCCGCGAAAAACTGTTTGAATCTTGACAGCCGCTGTTTCCTCTATTGATTTCCCTGAATACGGAGTCAACTCGGTGACAGGTTCAGCAGCAGCCTGAGTTGTGGCAACCGGATAAACATGTTTCCTTTGCACATTTTCCACTTCAATCGGTTTCACTACCTCCTCGGGTGGTGGAAGTGGAGGAGACACACGAGACACACTGGGAGGTTGTGTAATGGTTACCGTTGGTTTTTCATCCCCAAGCCCTTTCTTCTTTGATTTCTGGAACCAAAGAATGAAATTATCGTGAATTGAATCATATTTAGCTCGATAACATTGTGATAGAAACTATAACTTAGAAGTTACCTTCAAGTTAGGACTTAGAGCCTTTTTTATGGAGGATAACCAGCTTCCTTTCTTTCCCATTGTCGATTATTGTACCATTCCACAAATAAACTATATGAGATCATATCAGTTACAATTGTTAGGATACATGTCTATGTTTCACAAAAAGATATGAAATTTGACTTTGCAAGTCAAACTTATTACTTCTAAATTCAAATTTTTTATTTTTCAAATTCAGATTTTAATCTGCCACTATGAAATTAACATCAATGTTTTCCTGCTTCTTGTCATAATTATAGAACCAATACACCTGTTAGTCTTTTTCTTGACATTTTGATGACAATTGTCGGTTTTTTAGCAGGAAAAAAACTAGCCATTTGACTTTAATACGCAAACTGTACATGTCTCTTATTCAAATAGAGAACATGGAAGTTCTTCTTATCTACAACGCATTGTCGTAAACACTAAGTTTCTAGCTTAATTCAAAACGGTTGTCACTTAGGGGTCTGATTTGGCTTTGCGTTTTGAATGTGATCTTTTGGTTCTCGCGTTATCAAGTAAGTAGTAGCCATTTTCTAGTGTTCTGGACTTCAGGTACACAGAAGACTTTTTTTATCTTATACTTAGGGGTCTGATTTGTCAAACATTAACTATAACAACTTCGAACACGTCAAATTCAAAACGCAACGCCTTAAACCCCTTATGTCATATCTTATACATTAACTTCCATCTAAAATCATACAACATCACCATTAAGCCTCAAGTCTCAAAATCTAATATTACACACTATACCTAATGACCTAAAAATTCTCACAACATCAAGAAAATCAGCTAGACATATCCAAAACTATAAACAAGATACTAAATCACATTATATACTTAGAAAAAAACCATCAAGATCCAAGCTTTTAAGCTAACCCATATAACATTCAGCACCAAAACAACATTTAAGCTATACCCATAAGCAAATTCACACCAAAAACACAAACAACATACAAAATGCAGCAAATTTTACACAAGAACAAGCTACTAACTTGACTTCAAATTTCAAAAAAACCAAAAACTGTAAACAAAAAATTAAAAACTTACATGGAAATGAAGCTAAATTTAGATCTTTGGGACCATGTTTTACATATATTGGTGCAGTGTTTTCATGAAATAACAGATCTTGAACAGCAAATGGGAAGAATGTGAGCTGGTTTTGAGTTAGTTTGACTATTGGTGCATGTGAGTCTATTTAATTCTTTATTGTTTATTTTATCTTTTTGAAAGTGAAAAAAGTATCTAGGCTTTGTTTTGCTAAAACCAATGTTAACTGATTTAACTTCACTTCTAGGTGAAGTTTCTTGTTGTGCAGCTTTTAAGGTATGTGGTCCAGAACATGCTGTAATAAATTGTAAAAGGTAATAAATGGAGTCACATGTTGGATTATTTAAACATTTACTGTATAATGTTTTATTTGAAAAAAAATACTTTAATTTTTACTGAAAATAATAAGTAAGACTTAGGAGGTGAGATTTTTTCTATAATGACTTGAGTCTGTCAAAATCTTTGTTTGAGCAAATGTTCGTAGATGCTCTTCAACTCTAAGCTTCAGGAGACTCTGCGGCAGCTCCTTCTTTTTGTAGCCTGAAATAAGAGAGAACACCGTTAGCTCGCCCCGGGTTTTTAGTCCGAGACCAAGCTCAGGCGTGAGAATGAGTACTTGGTATAAGTGAGTCATAAATGATAAATGGTAAGTAAAAAGGAGTAAGAGTATGGTAGAGAGAAGGCTGTATCAGAGTGTGTGTGTGAAGCCGTGAAGGGATCCCTGTTCATGTGTGTGAACAGTTCCTTTTATACTACCTGTGATTAGCTCCATGACAAAACCTTGCGGAAGCTAAGTTGTCTTCTAGGTGCAGCACATAAAGCGCTGATAAGCACCAGGCTTGGTCTTCAGGGTCAAAGTTGTCTCCATGTTAGTTTGTGGACCAAGCGTCTGTGCTATTTGTACTACGTATGTCAGTTGCCAGTGTACTATCTCTGATGGCCAGTGTACTAGCTCCGATGTAGGCATTGCTCCACAGGCAGCTCTCCTGAGCAGACAGCTCTCATAAGCAGACAATGCCTCATTATGGAATGGTTTTAACTTATGAAAATTTGGAGTTAATTATGATTGTCTCCTCCAGAGTATCTGGAGGAGGACATACCTCATCAATCTCTAAGCCGTTTTAAAAGCCTTATAATTAGACGATATTAGACTAGACGGGTCAGCCTAGTTGTATAAATGAGTTGTACCCATTAGAGATTGAGGCTTATTCCTTAAGCTATGTAACTAGCATATATAGATATGCATAATTAGGTATTATGTAAAAAATTACAATTATAATCGATACAATACCTATTGAGGTGTCACAAGATGAATTTCAGTCTATTTCATGTGTCTTTCTATGCTACATTCCTAATCATCATGGATATCGTTGTCTTGACTTATTAACCGAGCGTCATCACATTTGCTCGTGCTTTAATGAAGAACATTTTCCTTTTGCTATACCCAAAACAAATATCCTACCTACTCCACAAAGAAGTCCATATTATTCTTCAGAATCAACTCCTGTGATTTTCGTATGGCTCTATATAACAGTAAACTGTAAAATACATACATGTACAAGAAAAATGACAAAAATACTCTTTATATTAGACCTATGTTAGCAGATAACAAGAAAAGGTTTGCATCATTCGTCTCTAGAGATGGTGGCCTAGTGGCAAAAGGACTTGTCATTTTCTAAGATGTGTGAGGTATCAAGTTCAATTCCGCTAGGTGCAAAGAACCCTGTAGTGAAAAAGGAGGGTTTTACCTGGTTTGAGTCAGTGTGGCGGTGTGCGTTCAAGCCCGGTGGATTAGTCGGCCAAAAAGCCGAAAACTATGATTATCCAAAAAAAGAGAGGTATATTGTCCAATGTTTGCACACGGAAGGATATGTATGAGCCAACTTCTTTGATAAAAATGTAAACTGTGAAATATATGAACACTAATTGTAATATTTTAAAGTGAAAAGTATAATTGTTGCATTTTTTTTAAAACTTTGTTACACTGGACAATTATTCTTTGACGATCAAGTGGCTATCAGGGTAATCATGGAGGGTTGTTTCCTTCGGAGGTCTCGGTTCGAGGCTTGCTAATGGAGTTTTCCTTTTAAGCAAAACGGAAAAAGGGAGTGGGATTTATTTTTCAAAGGCGAAGGTTCGAGGAAGGCATACTTCTAAAAAAAATGACCAAAATGATAGTAGCTAATAAGTTTAGCTGTTACTGATGAGGCGAAAAATGATCCGTTTTTAGGGGGTCATTTAAGCCCGAATTCGAATTTATTTGATCAAATATTGCCCTAAATCGTTCCTTTTGTGATTTTAGGTACTTTGGGAGTGAAATCTGGAAAAGAAAGCAATTCGGACGTTTTTGGAGCATAAAAGTGAAGAAAACGCCAAAGACTTAATTTTCCATGCTGAGAACAGTACCTGACGGCGTCAAGAGCATTTTGGTGACGGCGTCAAGAGTAAAAGTGGTGACGGACCAGAGAGAATGTGAAGGCGTCACCCAAGGCCGTCACGTGTTAACTTGTTAAAACTTGCGCGCGGAGTAGCTGATATTGTTTTGGTCATAACTTTTGCATACGAACTCGGATTTAGGTGATTCAAAAGCCCACGCGAAGAGGACGAAGAGATCTACAATTTGGTGAAAAAATGGTCTTGACGGCGTCAAGAGTAACGGGCTGACGCCGTCAAGAAGGGCCGACAGAAAACATGCCTATAAATATAACTTCATAACTTCACTTTTTGTAAGCCCTAAACCCTAAAGTCGATTCCTGGGTTTAGGTGGGTGTTTTTCCAGCAACTTAGAGGGTTTCAATCACTCCATAAACATCATATATTGGTTTGATGATTCTATCTCAATTATGTTTTTCATTATTCTTGTTGATTGTCCTTCTTTGATTATGATTTGCTAATTCACCTTGTGTCTACTTATGATTATGTGAAACTTGTATATAATTGATTAGATCTCATTGATTTCTTATTGATGTTGTGTCTATCTCCATCAATTAAGGCGTGACAACTTCAATAGATCTAGTTGGTTTAGTTTATAATCCTTGTTTCCTATTGATTCTTGTTTTGATTGAATGATTTATATGTTAGGCTTAAGAAAACTGGCAGATCTCCAAATGGTAACATGCTTGAACGTCTTAAGAAACATGAACCGAGGCGTACTAGGTCTTTATTGGTTGTATTTAATGCATGAGCCACTGTTTACAATCCCTATAGTTGTGCTGGGCATGGTGTAGGAGGAGATAAGAGCTCATAGAATTGGGGAGTTATGTATGCCACCCCATGAATGGTATTAAGGAATACAACCCGTCAATTAAAACAAGGTTACAATTCAATAGGTAGGATTGGATAGCTAGCAAGGAGTAACATATCATGGGTAGACATGCTTCACTTATCTTGTAGAACCTTAGTTTAGTTTTCTTGTTAATTAGTTTAATTAGTAGCTTTTGGGTTAGTTGATTAGCAACTAATTCCGCCTACTCTTCCAATACCCGAGATTTTTACTTGCTTTTCATAAAATATAAAAATACAAAAAGAATCATCCTTCACCTTTAGACCTAGTTAGATTAATTTCAATCCTAACGACACTATTCCTAGCTGAACGATCAATCCCCCAGTACTTGTCACTATACTATACTACAACGATCAGGTACACTGCCTGGTGGGGGTTGTAAGCTTCTCAAGATCCCTTGAGAGGTAAAGCCTGGTGCAATTCCCACGCATCAAGTTTTTGGCGCCGCAGCCCAGGGAATAGTTATTGTTTAGGTTGAATTTGATTTTTATTAGGTCTACTCATTAGATTCCTATCAAGTGAGATTTTTTCTTTTTACTTTGTAGCTTTCTCGTAGTCTATCTTTTCTTTGTGATTTTGTTTGTAACTTGCTTCAAATGGACCTTACACTTAGACTTCTAAGATTGCAAGATAGGGTTGAGCGGCTAACACACCAAAGAGTTCAAAATACCTCATTTAGAGACACCTATGAATCATATGAGCCTTCACCTAGGATAGATTCTTATGAACAACCTCCATGTTTAAGATCTAGTTTTAGTGAGGTCAATAGGAAATGCGACCTAGTTTGCCAAGGAATTATGGAGAGAGCCATTGCAACAAATCATAAGTTGGATGAAGCACTAGGTTTGCTATTATCACTACCTAAGAAAACAATTGAGGAGGATTTAGCCGAGCATGATCACATTGATCAAAAAGACCTAGGTTTTATGATCGATGATGATGAATCTCAAGAAACAGATGATGAATCTCTTGGGCAATTTGTATATAGTAGTTAGAATATTGAAGATGATCCTTATGATTCGGACATAGAAGTTGAGATGCCTAGAGAAGCACGTGAGATACTTGGGAGAATGTTAGGGCTAGATCCTGACACATGGAATGATGAGATGAACAACATAAGCCCACAAAATACTCAACCATCATTTGAGGCACATACACCGCCCGTGACTTACCCGGAAGAAGTAGAAGAAACTTTAGGAATTCCGATGGAGGTAGAACCCTTGGACCAGGCACCACTTGAGCATATAGGTTTGAACACTTGTAGTGATAACCTTACTCCTAGTTCTAGGGAATTTCCTAGTGTTGATGAACCGGAACCTCAACCTTTACACAACTTTCCATCCTTAGATATATTTCTAGGAGACAAAAGAGGAACTGACCCACCCATCAACCAATATTATCCGGGTAGTTTTAGGATGAAGGAAGCCATTCACTCACCCCTTCACCTCATGTGGCATATTCACACCCTAAGGGTGTGTATCGCTACTTTCACCCACACTTAATCCTAAGTGTAGGGAGAACCTCCCCTATTTCCATTAAATAAGGGTAGAGTCAGGCTCGTGACTCGAACAAAAACAAGCGCTTCTTGGGAGGCAACCCATGTTTTGTGTGTTTTTATTTGTTTGTTTGTTTGTTTGATTTTATTTGTTTCCGTATGCATGTTTTATTTTTGTTGTTTGTGACTCATGTTTCAAAGTAAATTGTGAAAATTCTTTATTTTGTTTTTAACTTTGTCTTAATTGCATATAAAGGTATTTTGCAAAAGATAAATGTAAGGGAGATCCAAATTTGTTTATAAGGACAAAATTGAGCATGAACCACAACAATATTAAATGGACATGTGTATTAGTACTTGTTAGAGTCAAATGCTTGTATCGAGTCGTAATGATGTTTTGCAGGATTTTCCAGGAAGTAGGAAGAAGTTTTTCCAGAAATTTTTCGGAAACTTAACATAAGAATTTTTGCAGGTCACTTCTGACGGCGTCACGAGTTTACTCTTGATGGCGTCATGTGTAAAATTCTGGAAATTTTGCTAGTTTTGTTTATACCAGAGTCTTAAAGTTTTTGTTGATTCTTTAGTTTTATAAACTCCAGGAAATCTGCAAACATTCATTCCACAAGCATTATATCTTTAATTGTTTTGTTTCTATTCCTAAGTCTGGAATTACATCTAGTTGTGAGTTATTTTTGTTCGGGTTGATGCTTTGGGTTTTTGTTTGTTTTCTCAGGATTTACAGGTTATGTATGACAAGAAAATGATTTATATTCTGGAATGGAAGCTTTGATTGTTCATTTTCTTGGAGGAAGATTTAACCTGGCCATCTTATTATCCATACCGAGCGAATCAGGGGAGTATTTGATTTCATTCATTTTAACTTTTTCACTTTTACATTCTTTACTTGAACATTGGGGACAATGTTCATCTTAAGTGTAAGGGGAGGGTAAAAAGATGATACCTTACATATGCACTTTCGCTTGAGTTTGTTTTATTTAATGGTAGATGTGTAATAAAACTATGAGAAATACTTGTTAGTGCAATTTTAGCGCCAAATTTAAAATTTTTTACAACATTTAGGAGTGAAACTTTAGCCATAGCAAGCGTCTCATGGATAGGAGATTTTATGACTAGCACATAACCGTATATTCAGAAAAACTTTCCACCCAAATATGTGAGGTTCGCCTTTAGATTTGATAGGAAAAGCATTCATTATTAGTGCTTATGAGTGTACCGGTAGCATTTAGATTCTAGAACTTGCGTTAGTGATGCATCCCGAGACTGCTAGTGAGACTACATTCGTGTAGTAGGATTTACTACATGATAAGAGGCATTAGGATCACCCTTGTGTTAAACCCGTATTATATTTACTTGACCATTTAAGTCATATTACTTGGCTAGTTAAGTCAACTAATTTTTCCCACACCCTTAGCGTTGTACTCATTTTTAGTACACGAAACCCCTAGTACACCCCTCCGAGCCTATCTTTTCGTTTCTAACTTTAAGCATTTTATTTAAAGGAAGAATTTGTTACACCCCACTTAAATGTACAACCAAATCGCCTTAGCCTTCCGTGTATGCGCTCATTTTTAGTGCATTATTGTTATTTGTTAAACCCTAAGTTAACTTTCTAATTGATTACATGGTTGCTAAGTCGAGTCATATCATTGTACATATTGTTTTGGGACGATTGGGATTCATGGGTAAAGTACTTATTTTATGAAGTAATGGGGAAGAACATCATATATTACCCCCATATGTACGTTAATCTTAAAAGTGCTCCAAGTGTTTTGATTTTCTTAATTCGAGTCATTAGATTAGTTAATTGTAAATTATGTAAAGATTCAAGTGTAAGGGGAATATTCATTCCCTATGATGTATTATTTTGGATGGTAGGGTAAGAGTGTATGCAAAAAAAATAAAAAAATAAATAAATAAATAAAAATAAAAAAAAAACGAAAAATCAAGAAAAAGAAAAAAAAATAGAAAAAAGAGAAAAAACATACGGACTACCATCCCGTTTCATTCTATGTTTATTTTATGTTTTTGTTATTTTTCATTTATTAGCTTAAGTCGAGTCTAGTCTTGGCTTAGCAACGCCATCTTGTACATGTAATTGACCAAGATTGTTAACTCGCCACCAGTAAAACTTCCTTTATCCAACAAAACCGTGTATTTCATATCCCTACACCTAACGTTACAACCCTTTAAAAGACCTCTTTGATAGTTTATCCTAGGTGCTTACGCCATGTGGTGGAGGTTTGATCCTTTCCCAAGCCTATGGTAATCTATTTTGCTATGACAGGTAGTGAGAGATGTTTTCCATTTCCATATTGTAATTTATACTTTATTACACCCGAGAGATGTGAGTATCTAAACACTATTTGTGATGTGCTTGTGTATGACCTCCGTGCTTGTCTATTGGTCTTTAGTGGAACGATTATTTGTTGTAATTACTTTTATATTAGAGTTAAATGACCCCTAACTTGTCTTTTGAGTAGAATAAAAGCGCATTTGCTTGAGGACAAGCAAATCTCAAGTGTAAGGGTATATGATGAGGCGAAAAATGATCCGTTTTTAGGGGGTCATTTAAGCCCGAATTCGAATTTATTTGATCAAATATTGCCCTAAATCGTTCCTTTTGTGATTTTAGGTACTTTGGGAGTGAAATCTGGAAAAGAAAGCAATTCGGACGTTTTTGGAGCATAAAAGTGAAGAAAACGCCAAAGACTTAATTTTTCATGCTGAGAACAGTACCTGACGGCGTCAAGAGCATTTTGGTGACGGCGTCAAGAGTAAAAGTGGTGACGGCCCAGAGAGAATGTGAAGGCGTCACCCAAGGCCGTCACGTGTTAACTTGTCAAAACTTGCGCGCGGAGTAGCTGATATTGTTTTGGTCATAACTTTTGCATATGAACTCGGATTTAGGTGATTCAAAAGCCCACGCGAAGAGGACGAAGAGATCTACAATTTGGTGAAAAAATGGTCTTGACGGCGTCAAGAGTAACGGGCTGACGCCGTCAAGAAGGGCCGACAGAAAACATGCCTATAAATATAACTTCATAACTTCACTTTTTGTAAGCCCTAAACCCTAAAGTCGATTCCTGGGTTTAGGTGGGTGTTTTTCCAGCAACTTAGAAGGTTTCAATCACTCCATAAACATCATATATTGGTTTGATGATTCTATCTCAATTATGTTTTTCATTATTCTTGTTGATTGTCCTTCTTTGATTATGATTTGCTAATTCACCTTGTGTCTACTTATGATTATGTGAAACTTGTATATAATTGATTAGATCTCATTGATTTCTTATTGATGTTGTGTCTATCTCCATCAATTAAGGCGTGACAACTTCAATAGATCTAGTTGGTTTAGTTTATAATCCTTGTTTCCTATTGATTCTTGTTTTGATTGAATGATTTATATGTTAGGCTTAAGAAAACTGGCAGATCTCCAAATGGTAACATGCTTGAACGTCTTAAGAAACATGAACCGAGGCGTACTAGGTCTTTATTGGTTGTATTTAATGCATGAGCCACTGTTTACAATCCCTATAGTTGTGCTGGGCATGGTGTAGGAGGAGATAAGAGCTCATAGAATTGGGGAGTTATGTATGCCACCCCATGAATGGTATTAAGGAATACAACCCATCAATTAAAACAAGGTTACAATTCAATAGGTAGGATTGGATAGCTAGCAAGGAGTAACATATCATGGGTAGACATGCTTCACTTATCTTGTAGAACCTTAGTTTAGTTTTCTTGTTAATTAGTTTAATTAGTAGCTTTTGGGTTAGTTGATTAGCAACTAATTCCGCCTACTCTTCCAATACCCGAGATTTTTACTTGCTTTTCATAAAATATAAAAATACAAAAAGAATCATCCTTCACCTTTAGACCTAGTTAGATTAATTTCAATCCTAACGACACTATTCCTAGCTGAACGATCAATCCCCCAGTACTTGTAACTATACTATACTACAACGATCAGGTACACTGCCTGGTGGGGGTTGTAAGCTTCTCAAGATCCCTTGAGAGGTAAAGCCTGGTGCAATTCCCATGCATCAAGTTTTTGGCGCCGCAGCCCGGGGAATAGTTATTGTTTAGGTTGAATTTGATTTTTATTAGGTCTACTCATTAGATTCCTATCAAGTGAGATTTTTTTTTTACTTTGTAGCTTTCTCGTAGTCTATCTTTTCTTTGTGATTTTGTTTGTAACTTGCTTCAAATGGACCTTACACTTAGACTTCTAAGATTGCAAGATAGGGTTGAGCGGCTAACACACCAAAGAGTTCAAAATACCTCATTTAGAGACACCTATGAATCATATGAGCCTTCACCTAGGATAGATTCTTATGAACAACCTCCATGTTTAAGATCTAGTTTTAGTGAGGTCAATAGGAAATGCGACCTAGTTTGCCAAGGAATTATGGAGAGAGTCATTGCAACAAATCATAAGTTGGATGAAGCACTAGGTTTGCTATTATCACTACCTAAGAAAAAAATTGAGGAGGATTTAGCCGAGCATGATCACATTGATCAAAAAGACCTAGGTTTTATGATCGATGATGATGAATCTCAAGAAACAGATGATGAATCTCTTGGGCAATTTGTATATAGTAGTCAGAATATTGAAGATGATCCTTATGATTCGGACATAGAAGTTGAGATGCCTAGAGAAGCACGTGAGATACTTGGGAGAATGTTAGGGCTAGATCCTGACACATGGAATGATGAGGTGAACAACATAAGCCCACAAAATACTCAACCATCATTTGAGGCACATACACCGCCCGTGACTTACCCGGAAGAAGTAGAAGAAACTTTAGGAATTCCGATGGAGGTAGAACCCTTGGACCAGGCACCACTTGAGCATATAGGTTTGAACACTTGTAGTGATAACCTTACTCCTAGTTCTAGGGAATTTCCTAGTGTTGATGAACCGGAACCTCAACCTTTACACAACTTTCCATCCTTAGATATATTTCTAGGAGACAAAAGAGGAACTGACCCACCCATCAACCAATATTATCCGGGTAGTTTTAGGATGAAGGAAGCCATTCACTCACCCCTTCACCTCATGTGGCATATTCACACCCTAAGGGTGTGTATCGCTACTTTCACCCACACTTAATCCTAAGTGTAGGGAGAACCTCCCCTATTTCCATTAAATAAGGGTAGAGTCAGGCTCGTGACTCGAACAAAAACAAGCGCTTCTTGGGAGGCAACCCATGTTTTGTGTGTTTTTATTTGTTTGTTTGTTTGTGATTTTGGGGTTTTTCACAAGGTTTAGCAAATTAATAAAGGGATTAAAGAATGACGGGAGCCAAGTTTGAGATCGAAAAATTCGATGGAACTGGTGATTTCGGGTTATGGAGAGTCAAGATGCGTGCTTTATTAATTCAACATGGATGTGAAGCAGCTCTGGAGGTTTTACCCAAAAATATGGATGCTACAGCGAAAGCTGAGCTAAACAAGAAAGCTCATAGTGCCATGATTTTGTGTTTAGGTAACAAGGTTCTGAGAGAGGTTACCGGGGAGACGACTGCAGCGGGGGTTTGGTCCAAGCTTGAGACTTTATACATGACAAAGTCCTTGGCCAATAAGTTGTACCTAAAGAAGAAGTTGTATACTTTCTACATGCCGGCTGGACGTACGATTTCCGAGCATATAGATGAGTTCAACAAAATCGTTCTTGATTTAGCAAATATTGAGGTAAAATTCGAGGATGAAGATCTTGCTTTATTATTACTCACTTCTTTACCAGCATCATACGAACACTTTGTGGATACCTTGCTTTATGGACGGGAAGCTTTGACTTTGGAGGATGTGATGGCCACACTGAATTCAAAGGAAATCAAAGAAAGATCTAAGGCGAAGGGGGATGATGGTGAAGGGTTATACGTGAGGGGAAGAACTGATCGCAGTAATTCGCATCAGTCTAAGGGAAAGTCAAGATCCAAGTCTCGAGGTGGAAGACTCAAGTGCTATATTTGCCAGTCTGAGGAGTACTTGAAGAGAAACTGTCCAAAGAATAATCGCAAGAAGTCAAATGCTTTCGTCAGGAAAGAAGATCAGCCAAGCTCTAGTGGTTCGATTTATGACGGTTCGGAGGTGATGATGGTTATGAGTGTAGAGGCTCTGCTAGATTGGATCATGGATTCAGGAGGTTCATACCACATGACACCAAGGTTAGATATATTTTTTGATTTTCTGGAATGCGATGGGGGCAGGGTACTGTTGGGTGAAAACAGGGAGTGCAAGATCAGAGGTATTGGCAAGGTAAGGGTACAACTGAAAGATGGGTCAAGTTTTGTATTACACAATGTCAGGTATATTCATGAATTGAAAAGAAACTTGATATCGCTGGGAACTCTTGAAAAAGAAGGATATACCGTAAAAATGCAGTCGGGCAAAATCAAGGTGATTAATGGTTCCAGGGTTATTTTATCTGGAACCCGAAGGGATAATTGCGTATACTCTTTGGATGGCCATGCAGTGGCAGGTGAGCTTAATGCTAGTGTTGAAGAAAAAGACAGTCTTGCGCAGGTTTGGCACAAAAGACTGGGACATATCAGTTAGGCGGGACTACAGGTGCTGGAAAAGCAGGAGCTGTTTGGCAAGAAGAGTCTAGGTAAGCTCGATTTTTGTGAGAATTGTGTTTTGGGAAAGTCACATCGAGTCAGTTTCGGTGTAGGAAGGCACAGTACTCAAGGAATGATAGACTATGTTCATTCAGATTTATGGGGTCCGTCTCAGGTGGAATCATTGGGAGGTAAGAGGTACTTCTTATCTATTGTTGATGATTATTCCAGGAGGGTATGGGTTTATATTCTCAGGTTCAAACACGAAGCATTTGGAAAGTTCAAAGAGTGGAAGCAGTTAGTAGAGAATCAGACTGGGAGGACGGTTAAGAAGCTGAGGACAGATAATGGTCTTGAGTTCTGTAACCGGGAGTTTGAGCAGCTATGTGCTGAGAGTGGGATTGCTAGACATTTGACAGTTGCCGGGACGCCGCAGCAGAATGGATTAGCAGAATGGATGAATAGAACTCTCATGGATAAGGTACGCTGTTTATTAATTCAGTCTGGATTGCCCAAGACCTTCTGGGCGGAAGCGACATGTACGGCTGCATATCTTATAAATAGGTCACCATCGACAGCGATTGAGAAAAAGACACCTATGGAGATGTGGTCGGGACATCCAAGTGATTATGGGATGTTGAGGATTTTCGGCTGTGTCGCATATTCACACGTTAAACAAGGTAAGCTCGAGCCGAGAGCGGTAAAATGCGTTCTTTTGGGGTATCCTGAAGGTGTGAAGGGGTACAGACTATATAGGCTTTATGATGAATCACCTAAAATAGTCACTAGCAGGAACGTGGTCTTCAATGAAAGTGTCATGTACAAAGACACGTTGAAGGATTCTGGTGCAGGTACTGATAAGTCTGTTGAGGAATTACAGGTTGAGGTGGAACTGCAGAGGTTAAATAATCATTCGCTTGAGGAAGATCTGATTGATGGTCAGGAAGAAGGCGATGATGAAGATGCAGGGGATCAGGATCATGATCAAACACCGGATCTCACAGATTACCAGTTGGTTCAGGATAGAGAGCCAAGGACAAGAACGAAACCTTTGAGGTTTTGAGATGAAAGTAATATGGCTGCTTACGCGTTTGCTGCAGCAGAGGAAGAAGATACTCATGAACCATTGACATACCAGGAGGCAGTTACTTGTAAAGATAGATTTAAGTGGAAAGCTGCTATGGATGAAGAGGTGGATTCTCTGAAGAAGAATGAGACCTCTGAGTTAGTGGATCATCCAGTTGGGCAAAAGCTGGTGAGCTGCAAATGGCTGTTCAAGATAAAGGAAGGGATTGAAGGTGTTCAAAAGCCTAGGTACAAGGCGAGGGTGGTGGCTCGTGGATTCACTCAAAGGGCAGGTATTGACTATAATGAAGTATTTTCGCCGGTAGTTCGACACACATCTATTCGGGTTATACTTGCATTGACTGCGTGTAGAGATTATGAGCTAGAACAGCTTGATGTAAAGACGACATTTTTACATGGGAATCTTGAAGAAGTGATCTACATGAGGCAGCCACCGGGTTATGAATAAGGTAACAAGGTATGTTTGTTAAAGAAATCCCTTTATGGTTTGAAGCAGTCACCTAGGCAATGGTATAAGAGGTTTGATGAGTACATGCTGAGCAACGGATTCAAGCGTAGCAGTTACGACAGCTGCATATATTACAGGAGTTATGCACCAGGTGAGTATATCTATCTACTGTTATATGTAGATGATATGCTGATTGCTTGTAAAAGCAAGGCTGAGATTGGGTCTATCAAGTCTTTGCTTAAAAAGGAGTTTGACATGAAAGAGCTCGGGGAAGCAAAGAAGATTCTTGGTATGGAGATCATCAGGGATCGGAGTCGCAAGATTCTGAGGGTGTCACAATCCGGGTATGTTTCTAAGATTTTAAATAATTATAGAATAGACAATGGAAAATCGGTTAAGATGCCATTGGGTGGGCACTTCAAGCTGTCGTTGAAGGATTGTCCGGTTAGGGATTGTGATGTTGAAAGGATGAGTAGGGTGCCATATGCAAATGCGGTTGGGAGCTTAATGTACTTGATGGTGTGCACGAGGCCAGACATAGCGTATGCGGTAAGTGTTGTTAGCAGATATTTGGCGAATCCAGGTAAAAAGCACTGGGAAGCAGTGAAGTGGATTTTGAAATATTTGCGGGGTACTGCAAACGTGGGTTTGGTGTATGGGACAGATCGTAGCAACCATGTGGACGTAACAGGTTTTGTTGATTCAGACTACGCTAAGGATCCGGATAAAGGTAGGTCGATCACAGGTTACGCGTTTTTAGTACAGGGATGTGTTGTTAGCTGGAAGGCAACGCTACAACACGTGGTGGCTCTTTCAACTACAGAGGCGGAGTATATGGCCCTTACGGAGGCTGTGAAGGAAGCTATTTGGCTAAGGGGACTCTTAGAAGAGTTGGGCGTGGAGCTTAACACTGTGGCAGTTAATTGTGATAATCAGGGCGCGATTCACTTATCGCGGAATCATGTTTTTCATGAAAGGACTAAGCACATCAATGTGCGTTACCACTTTATCAGAGAGGTCTTGGAAGCAAAGACGGTTGAAGTTCTGAAGGTGGGTACTGAACACAATGTTGCGGATGCCTTGACGAAGGTGGTACCTGGACAGAAGTTACAGCACTGCTTGGAGTTGCTGAGTGTCGGAGTAGGCTAATATAAAGCCTAAGGTGGAAATTGTTACAAGTTTAGTCTCTATATTAGCTTATTGTTAAGTCCACGGGTCTTAGTGTTAATGTTTAGTCATCATAGCTTAAAGAGTCGGTTTGGTTGGCTTGTGTCCCAAGCCCAACCCGTTATCACAGCCGACATTAGGACTCATTGTTAGAGTCGGTTTACCCTCCCCCTCATCTCTATAAAAGGAGGTGAGGGGGGGACGAGTCATGTACGTCATTCTTTCATACTAATCAAGTAAACGATTAGGGATATTTACCTTGTGCTTGTTTCTTCTTTTCTGTCGATAGTTATCTTCAAGATCGGTGTCATTCCGCTCTAGTAACCAGGTTGTAGGTTATCGATTCTTACAATTTTTTTTAACATAAGGAGATAATGTCGTTTTCGTAAACAATCTCAAACAACCCCTTAAGGTAAGGCTTTTTTCTTGTTGTTGATTTTGTGTCGAGGCGTACATGATTTTGTATCGTTCACTTCTAGTCATGTATGCTATGTTTAAGTAGATTGTTTTAATGATGGAACCCTTCTCATGATATTCATTCAAATTTCCAAACTCATATAAAAGAGAATACTCCGTAAGTTTGCTAACAGCACTTCAACAAGTAACTAACAAAAAAATTCAGTCAACTAAGCGCGTTCTTATTATAATCAGTATCATTTGTTAGTCGTATGTTTCATAGACCCAAGAGGTGTTTGTATGGGTTAGAGCTCACGTAGCATTTGATAGGGTTTATGTATTATATATATGCCTCGTTTTCTTTTTTTTTTTTTTTGCTCTTTCTGACTTGTTTGAACAAATATTCTTTGTAACGGCATACATTGTAGTTTTCTATCTCGTCATGTTCTTAGTGTATTTGCTCTTCCTTTTTCCCATACCAAAAGATGCACATACATATACCTATTGATTGATAAAACCTCAAGAAGTGTTACGTTTATTGATCCATAATAAATAATGGTGATTACATGTGAAATTCTAGAAACCCTAAACCTACAAATGAGCTTGAGCTTATTTATCCTCTAATAATACTATACACATTAACACAGACAAATGCAAAAATAAGCACATATACGAGCCTCCATATGTGCGAAGTTGCTAACCAAACTCTTTTTTTTTTTTTTCTTTTTTCTTTTTTTTCTTTTTTTTTCTAACATCCAACCTTCAAGAATTCACCCATGCATTAATTTTGTATAAACAAAATGTATATGGCCAAAAGTTTTCTACAACTATGAACCAAATAAGCAAAACAAAAAATGAATGTACTTATCAAATCAACTAAAACTATAGTGTAATCTCAAAATGACGAGTGAATTATGATACAGAATTGTATTATTTTTCCTAATTAACCTTTAATTACTTTTGGAATATGAAGATTCCATAGCATGATTTTGGAGCAACCATCTTGTGGGATCCCTTTCAACTTGGTGTCCTCTTCAAGGACTTCTTCTTTCACAAACTTTATAGAATTCTGTGCATTTCATAAAAAGTAACAAAATTAACAACGGACTTAGTAAAAAAAATATAGTATGCATGTTTAAATAAAGAGTTTTGCCATAGCTTTATACATTATATTTTTACATATCTTTTTACACATATAATATAATATATTTTTTCTTCACTCATTATTTTTCTACATCCAAACTGAGTGTTATAACACTTGTCAAATCTTGTAAATAGATAACGAGTAGGAACATTTAATAGGAGAATATATTATTTCTCTTAAATAAAAGTATTATATAATACTCCGTATGTAATAAAAGTAATAAACCGCATACAAACGAAAAACCTCATACAAAGAAATGCATGTCTTAAATATTTATTGTATTTTTATAGCAATGACTATGATGGGTTTAGTGATTTCAACTGATTAGCTTATTCAATTTGAAAAGGTAACACCTACTTTGAAACATATCTACGCAATACGAGACATGTGATGTAATATATGTCAATATGTCATTATTATACGGTTTCCTACGAGTCTCTTTATCATATGATGTAAAAAGTTATATGTTCGCTATCAAAATATATAATAGTTTTTTAAGAAGTGGAATATTTACACCGTGAAATGTTTCCACTTTTACATATAAAAGCATAAAGTCGTAAAGCAAAACTTTATATCATTTAGAATAAACTTTTAAACCCAAATGAGATAAGATCAATCAACTAAAAGGTTATTTTTATTTTTTTATTATTTTTTTAATAATAGTTTTTGACTTTTTAGCTGACTAATTTATTAGGTTTGAACTCACCACCACACAAACTTAATACAAGTTAAGTCCTCCATTTTCAGGAGGTTAACATGACAATTTTAAAATTATTTGCACATAACAAAATTTGAACTTAAAACTTTACACATTTTAACGTAATAAAAACATTTTTGTCACTAGGCAATCAACTAAAAGCTAAAAGTTTATTAAAGCAAACAATCTAAAAGTATTCAAATAGTCTACTAAAGAAACTCGAGATCCACACCTACTAATCCATGTGTGACAAAGTACAGTATATTATACAATAGTTTAAGATAGAGTACATTTTTTATTCACCATGAAGATTTAGATATGGGCTTTTTATGTCATTTTAAAATTTTAAAGGTAGTAAAATGTAAATAAATGAGATATAAAAGTTGAGTACCTGTGAAGTGTGTTGGTCAGTAGAAAGTCGACCCCATCTTTCTGGGTCCCACAAAATGGAGCTGTTAAATCCAACGGTTGAAATTTGAACAGGTGAACGCGTGGCATCATCTGCTGAGTTGTTCAAGCTTTTCAAGTGCCACCCTATAACTTCTGATGAGTCACAAACTGGTCCCTCAATTCTCACTCTTTGTCTATTTACTGATAAAAATGCCATTGGCCATGTCCCAAACACCCTGCATTCCAAATTCAATCATCAAATGATGCAAAATATTTGCTGAAAAAATTGTCATCGCCGAAGATATTTCTAGAAGCAGTCTCACTACCTTCGGGTTATGGTATGACTGTTTTAAGTCCTACTTCACTTATACCCCGATTCGGCAGGATAAGTTATTATTGTTGTGGTTGTATCTTAATAAAAATTTCCCGATAAGTTTTTTAATCAATACAAAATATTATATACACTTTGTTTTAAAATAAGATTATATAAATACTAAAGTTAAAGGAAACTAGAGATTTCACTTGAAGGTTAACTAAGTTTTTAACCGAAATGTAACCATTTTTCTGTATTCATAGTATGTGTTAGCAATAATTAACCATTTGTGACTTCCCATTTGAAACAACATATAAAAAAACTGGTTATTTAAAAACGATGGAAAGAAAGAGCTTACTCGATGGTCCTTATCTCGTCAAAGAAGCTTAGATCATAAACGTTATAGAGCGAAGCAAAATGAACAATGCCACTTAGCCTATGATACTCTATATGCTTAAGCGCGACGTTTCTTTGATGATCCATTTCCACTTCCACATCCGTAAAATTCTCCTTAAACACCAAATGTCTATACATAACATTAGTTTTCCGCAAAATATCAGATACTTCTGTAGACTCAGACTGCGACTCCACAACAACCCACAAAAGTGGTGCAGGAACTAATGACAAAGTATTTGCCATTTTCGTCAAAAGCACTCCTCTTAGCTCATCTTTATCGTTCGTTGGAGTTACAATAATCACAAGCCTTCTATGAGTCATATTTGCCATATCTCCCTTGTCATCTATTGTACCAGCATTTGGCCTTTCTTGTACTTTCATTGCTAAAGATTCATCCAACATGCTCCTATCAAAATTCCCATTTTCGTGATCCACACGTTTATCAGAGATTTCCTCGCGTGGCGGGGAAATCTCTGGTGAAACGTTGGATGCAACAACATTTTGAGTCGGAAAATAAGACTTATTTGTAGGAGCAAATCCAGTGAAGAATCCCATTATGAAACATAACAAAAAATGGACTGAGGCTTTCTTCCACAATTGAGTTTTCTTCTTTGGTCTTTCTGTTAATCCCATGACCGTAAAAACCCGAAAACAAAAGGTAAAATTTGGATTTTCAGGTGGGAATGAGAAGGATATAAGTAGATGGCAATGATAATAGAAATGGAAACAAGTATGCATATATATGTTTCTTGAGTTGACAAGGGTATAAAAGTAATTTTTGGACTTAATTAAATTATATGTAGCCGGTTGATTTATGATTGATACAGGTGAACTTGATCCTTGGTTGTTTAAATGTCATTTTACTTAATTAGAAAAGTGTCATATTTTAAAATGTTTTAAAGTGCTTATTTATGCAATTACATGACTAATTAGATGTAAAAACATAATCTTGTGCTAGAAGATATGATTAAAAATAAGTATATGAAAGCTTTGTTGTTACTTAATGTGCAATATGTTCAAATTGATGGCATTGTTTTGATTTACAAGTCTCTTTAGTTTGTTTTTATCAAGTGCAAATTTGATACTTATAAACAACCAACACTTTTTCAAACTATGTATCTTATTGAACTTACTAAATTCCATAAACAAAGAAGTCACTTTTAATAGTATATTGTTATATTAAAAGAGTCCTTGAGCTAATTTATCTTGTTGCTAGATAACTAAGTATTTTTTTAAGTGGAAGATGATGCATTGCTTGACAAGGTCATCCCTTGAAATAGAAGAAATAATTTGCTACCAGATAGTTGTTGAGATTTACAAATCATCACCTAAAGTTGGTGTGAATTTTAAGTAATACCCAAAGTTTATAGTACACATTTTAAATGATTGTCAATCAACTGAGACATATTAACATAACTCACTTGGTTAAAAAAGGGACAATGAAAGTGGAAACCTTTTCATATGCAATTTTTACTGGGCAATGGGTAACAAAGATGTATAACAATCTACGATAAGGCGATTCAAGAGTTGCAATACGGCAATTTGATAAAGAGTTTCATAAGTTAGATTTAAGCATCAGTTTGGTTACAAACAGCAACTGAGATATGTTGTCACAATCAAGCAGCCACTGGATACAGACCTTTCGACCTTTCGTTACAGGTCAACCCTAGAACCCATGTGCATCTTTTCTCTGCATACTTGTCTTCAAAACCACTTAAAGTTGTAATTTGTAAACAAGTTTATTAATTCATGCTATAATTGCAGCTACTATTTTTATTTCAATGACGAAAACCTAAACCAATATTTGGTTTCTTGCAATGCTATAATTGCAGCTACTATTTTTACTTATTACATTGTCTGCAAAGAATGTGATCATGTTACTTTTGGCTTCGTTACTCGGGACTTTTGAGTAACTAGAATAATTAGAAACTGGGAACAAAAACTGGTTTGGATGTCGATATATGCATTACAAATGAACTGATCGACATGCACATGAAAGTGAGGTCCCTTTTGAGTGCGCAAAAAGTATTCAATTTCATGACACATAATACTCAAACTCTTAGGTATTAATGCATTCTTTTCAACAATAGTAATCAAGTCCTCTCAACTAATCATATTAATCAACAAAATCCAGTAAGCAACATCAAATGCATTAAATAGCAAACACAAAAACTAAGTTACAACAGTTGTTCACTTGACCTCCACATATTACAAATAAGATTAAATCAAAATCTGGCATTCAAAAAGTGTCTTGTATACTTACTCTTCTTCTTCGTCGTCGCGCTGTTTTGCGAACAAAGACTCTCTTTTTGGTCTGTGTTTTCTCCATTTGAGCTTAGGCATTGACAATATCCATTCTGGAACTTCGGAACCAGCATTTTTAATCGCATTGGCTATATTTTTCAGGTATCGAACATCAGCATCTGTGTAGAAAGTAACTGCTTCCCCACTCCTACCTGCTCTGCCAGACCGACCTGAATACAGTAATACAAATCTATAAATTTCTGGACTACCCAAATGTAGCAATAGTCGCATTGTGTAACGAGTCGAAATGAATTCGAATTGACTATCTTGTAGTGCTTTAATCCCAGAACTTTTTCTTGTACCCCAAAAAAATTGCAAAAAAAAAAAAGAGCCAAACATAGTTAAAAGAAGTAAACCATGAAAGAAAAAAAAGTTGGAAGGATCCACAACTGTAAAATAGTTTGACATTTCGTGGTTTTTACCATTACTAACCCGTTTTTATTTGACCCATTTAAGGTCAAATATAAGCCATATCGACCTTTATAAAAAGAATATAGTTACACCTTGACTGAATTCAAGAATTTACAAAGCTTTCAGATAAGTTTTAAAGTCACATACCGATCCTGTGAATGTATGCTGAAGATGAATCTGGAAAGTCATAGTTAATCACACAATTGACACCTTTGAAATCCATTCCACGTGCAATCACATCAGTAGCAATTAAAACCCAAGTTTTACCGGCTCTAAAGTTATCAATGGCATTCTCTCGCTGTATTAATTTAAAGAAAAATCATTAAAGATAAGTAAAAATCGACAATAAAGCAACAATTTAACAAATGCAGAAGAAATTAAAGATTTACCTCTGATTGTTGCAGATCTGAATGTATTACATCGACTCTAATATCCTCAAATTTCAATTCATTGTAAAGATCCTTTGCCCGTGCCTTATTTTGAACAAAAAGCAACACTGGCGGATTCCAACTCTGCTCACAGAATGATAACATGTATATAAGAAACTAAAGAAAAGTAAAACTTTTTAAAATTAAACCCATACTAATGATAAATAATCATAGATATATAGGCATATTAGGCTCTACCTCTTCGAAGGTTTGACGAAGAGCCATAAGTTTTCCTTCTTCACTCCCAACATATACCAATTTTTGCTTCACCGTTTCCGATGCAGAATTCCTATTTAAATTCCAAAATTAGCAACAACCAAATAATAAACTACATACAAAATACAGAACGCACAGTGAATAAGGTCTTATGCATATCTCTGATCACCAGAGGTGGCAAAATGAAAAATCGGACATATCAGATATTCAAAGCAGGTTGAATTGTTTGCATTGACCCACAACCTTTAATCCTTTTTTGTAAAGAATATTAGTACAAGCTTTTATATTATTACAAAAACAATGTTATTATAATCATAATCTAAATCGGTGAATAGAACGATTCAGGAGTTTCTAGGCATTAAAGGGATTTGGGCAACTTTTCCATTTGACCAGTTCCTCTTTTAGCAAATCATTAATGATTTGACCCGTTTGAGATAAAACACAACCATAATCGACCCATTCATAAGTAAAAGGGTTAAAATTGCCACCTCTACTGTCAGAGGCAGTAAATAAACAAATGCCACATAGAGCTGCATGAGCAAATTGTAGAAAATCATTCCATGTTAATGCTTACTTTCTGCCAATAATTACGCGAACAGCATCATGCATAATTGTACGTGCAAGTTCTTCAACTGTATCAGGTAAAGTAGCACTAAACAATGAGCGAATAATCGAAGGGTTTGTGCATGCTTTTACAATCGCGTCAACTGGTTCTAGCAAACCAAGCTCAAAAAGCTTATCAGATTCATCCAAAACAAGGTATTCCACCCTGCAAAAATTTAAATAATAAAAATTTGTATGTAGGCAAATTTCCAATTATACATTCCTCTATCTTGTGCAGATTAGACGTGCTTTAAAAGGTTTTTTTTGTCAACACGTGTAATCTTTCTAGCAAATTAAGATCATGTAACAAGACAGGAAAACATACCAATCATGATCTAATTTTGTGCTTAAAGTGATTTAAAGGGTATTAAATAAAAAATAAATAAATAAATAAATAAAATATAAAAAATAAATAAATAAACACACACACACACACAGTGCACATTACTTTTGACCAGTTTCCTTTTTAGCCAACTATTAAAACTTACCCTCTTGACCTGTTAAAGATAAAACAGAACCCGAATTGACCCATATATAACTAAACAGGTCGAAAAAAATCAAGCTAACTGCCAATGTAGCAATGTCTAAGCAATGAATATACATCAAGATTAGGGAATAACCTGCTTAGATCAAGCTTCCTTTTGGTTACGGAAGATTTTAAGCGGAGTGGTGTAGATATGAGCACATCACAAGAAAGTTTTGCGAACTCGGCAGTATTGGAAAGCTGCTTAGTCATCAACTTTATATAAAATTTCTTTCCTTTTGCCAACTTCTTACATTCTCTGTATGTCTGAGAGGCTAGTTCTCGTGTAGGGCATAGAATAACAGCACGAACACCATCTTTGGAAGCACGCTGAATGCAAAGAACAAACACTAGTCAAAGAAATGCTATAAGAGGCCATATGGGGGGTCAGTTTGACTAGAAAAACATTTTGATTATATGTCATAAGTACCTTTAGTTTCATAAGCATAGGACAAACAAATGCCAATGTTTTTCCGGAACCAGTTGGAGCACAAGCAAATACATCCCTCCCCTGATAAAATTGACATAAAGGAGCTTCAAAATAAACTTCGCGTACAATTAATTCAACTATATTTCTCTCGTTAAATTTAAGCAGCAGAAGAGTCCAAAATGAAAAATAACACTTAGAATATTTGAAAGTGCAATACAAATATCATACAGATAGGAGTATCGGAATAGCCTGCATTTGGATCGGTGTTGGCTCTTTGATTTCAAGTTCTGCCAAATTTCGCAAAATATACGGTTTACATTCATACCTGTAAACAGCACAAAATACAAGTAATTAAGGCGTGCTTTTCAAAAGAGAGAGAATTAGAGGTGGCAATAGGCAGGTAGAGAGAGTTGGGAGATGGGTCAAAGTGGGTCTAAGTTGAAACAGCATCGCGTTATGTTGACATGCCAAGGCTTTTTTGAAACCTTTTATAGATGTCTCAAAAGGTTAATTGTGATTACAAAAAAGAATTCTACAGCACTAATCTTAAATTTAATTGAAATAAAGCAGAACCTAAATTGACCCATTCAAAAGCATTTTAGATCCTCCGTTGCGGTGAATATCAAAGAAGCTGATTAACCTCTTATGCAATTAACAATAAATATTTTTAATGGACCACTATCTTAGAAAAGGGACGCTACAAACACAAGAAACACATACAAAAGTACCTTGATCTCAACTCCGAAAAATTATGAAGAGGTGATGGGATATTAGTTCCAGATGTATGAATGTTATGCTGCTTACGAAATATCGCATCCCTCTGAAATCATAAATATTACAGAAAAACTTAATGCCAGATGTTCATAATTATCTCACATTCTACAACTAAACGTGAATTGCGTGAAACAAACCTCCATTTGTCTATTGAATTCCTTCTTCCGTTGAGACGCAAGTTCAGTCTCTTCATTCTCATCAAGTACCGATTCCGTCTTTGAGCTATTGAAAACACTAAATCCTTCTACAGGGTCTGCAAACCAACCAATGGAATTAAATTTAAAATATTGAAGAGCTCAGAATAATCTTCAGAATGCCCTGGTTAAACTAAAAAAATAATTAAAATATATATAACTTTCAAAATTACCTGAAGCGGTTCTCTTTCTTTTCCTCTTTTTTGGAGGCTTTGCTGCTGGTTCCACCTCAATGGTTTTGTTTTCAAGCAGCGTCTCTTCATGATCATTACTTTCCTTTTTCTCCTAAAAAAAGATGAAACAACAATCAAATACATACATATATACTGCTCTCATAATTCCGAGATCCTAATACACTTCAATAATTTGCATTTTTTACAGGACTATATGTAGTTTAAAAGAAATACTCAAGCGTACAAGTTATTTTACACAATGAATAAAAACTATACCGACGATAGAATACATACGCATACAAACTGTACACTCATCAACTCCCCTATATAAAATTAGTCAACAATCAAAGCCGCTGACTCCATTTCTTGTTTCCGGGTATCTTTTTGGTAACACCATACTATATTATGCAATAGAGTCTAGGCACCATAGAAAACTAAACATCACAAAAATCACATACATTACTTATTCCTTGTTATGAAGCTCTGAAAGCCAAAAAGCCCTCTCATATCCAAAAAACAAAATGGATAAAAGAAAAATAACTCGTCATTGAGTTTGGAACCCTATACAAATGACCGCTTGTGAGCCACTCGATCAAATTCTAGATGATAAGTACATGATTCACATCTTTCGGCTTCTACAGAATCAAGAAACCGATTTATAGTTAGGCCAGGGTAGCTGTCTACGTGAGTGTAACATTTTGAGACATTTGGAAACTCACTGATTATCGGCACCAAATCATTTTACAATGCTACTATTACTTCTCCACACATCTACTTATTCAAAGGATGTATACTCTATCTAGTATCTACTGCAATTGTCAGAAACAATAACTTAAAATCCGATATCATATTTTTATAGTCATCCACACTATTAGGACTTTTTGGATTGCTTATTTTCTCTGCTTATCTCCTTTTTTATACGCATAAGCACTTTGCAGGCAAAATAAAGAGCTTTTTCTGCTTCATCTTATGTTGGGGCAAAATAAGCAGTTTTTCCAATACTGCACGAACCGAGTGCTATTTTGTCACCATCATATATAACCTAACACCCATTATAAACAGACCAAATCAAAATTGTTTAAAAAAAAAGAACATTTTCCTGCAAAATAAGCAAATCCAAATATCACTTCTTGAAGTGCTTATTTCTAAGCAGAAAAAATAAGCAATCCTAAATATCCCCCCCCCCCCCCACTCTATAACTACATTACACAGAATCAACTACCATAACGATCAAGATTTTACCTTAAATCTTGCAAAATCATTGGAGAATCTCTTACGATTGAAAGTGATTCCTGAAAAAAGAAAAGATGGGTCTCTTTCCATGATTGGTAAACCTTAATAAAAAGTGTTAATTTTGTTTAAAAAAATTTGGTTCAACCGTCAGAAATTATTAGGGTTTATGTGATGAGCAACAACCTTAAACCTTTGTTTGTAAAACCAGACAATAGGTTTATTGCGGATGTAGCCCTGAACTATGTGTATTTGACTGTTTAAGACCCTCTTAAATAAGCTATTGTAATTGCTACCATGTACTACGTATTACTGTATTCTCGTGATAAAGCGTGAACCGAGAATCAAACCGAGTAAAAGCTATCGAAACCGAACTGAATAAGGTTGGTTTGATTCGGTTCAAGTCAAGTGTGTTTTGACCCAAATCGAACCAAATAAGGTCAGTTCGGTTGAGCTGAGCGCCAAAGCTCGAGCTCGACTCATTTGGATTTATAAAGATCAAATCTCAAGTTCGGGTTGTGTTGTTAGTAAAACTAGTCTAAGTTAATTGCTTGAATTATTTTAAGCTAAGGACTAAAGTTCATTTGATATTTAAAATACAAATACAAATTATAATATAAGTGTTATGCGTTTATTCTCTTTCGGTCATATTTATTAATCGATTTCTCACATGTTTTAATCACAATAATAGGGCATATTTTTAGGTTTTGCAATTAGGCATGTCAAACATTTCCTATAAAATGTGACCTAGCAAATGGAGCTACTTAATGCTCGTTAGGCTAATTCAGGTTTGCAAACTCGAGCGACTTTTGGGTATGAAATTAGGCACAAACTCATTTATTAAATGAGCCCAAAATTAGGCTCGACCTTGGGGCTCAAGCTCATCTTGGCTTGGTTTGTTTCAAGCTTTTACCAAATGGATCCCTAATAGCTAACAAAGTAACGAACAATTTGGCTTGTTTACACACTTAATTTCACTTTTCAGTCTACAAGCTATTGATTCAGAATCCTTAGGATGTTATAACCATCAAGAAGAACATCGCATGTTGATTGTTTTCTGGATACGTTCACAAGAGCTCGCAACTTTTTACACACTTAAGAAAGTTCGAGTTCGCTTGTGTGCGATGGTGAACACAGATCGCAAGACCAAGTTGGCAAGATTTTCAGGCATTTTGAGTTATAGTTTAGTGTAGCCAGCCTAGCCTGATTGTATAAGATTTTTCATGAACATGGTACATTATTATCATGGTTAGTAAGGACAAACCTGTAAGAACATAATAGTTTTTAGTCGGAAGATGATCAAAATATGATTCGTTTCATTAACCCTTTTATCTTTTATCATAGACGATATAAATTTTACCATCCACGCATTCGAAAGCACTGAGATTACACACCACAAGAATTTCTGCTCCATTTAACATTTTCCACCATTCTTGGACCCTTTAAATATGTTTTGACCCATTTTGTCTGAGGTTAGTACAAGGTTCATCACCACTTGGTAAAAATGCATTGGGTCATTGATAACATACATATATACCAAACTCGAGGGAAAACTACTCTGTATACTCAAACTTCAACATGTAACCTTCTGAAATAAAAGCTTAGAGTTACATGATCCATGGTACAGCACACACAAATATCTTACTACTCATCGAGCCCATAGTCTTCCCCAAAATATTTGTCGACTAACTGGTTAGCCATATTCCGGAGGTTTTCATTTTCATGAAACTGGAACCGCTCCATTGCATCAATCCCGTCCTCTTTTTCAACCAGCTTTTGTCCCTCGCCATTGGGCATCCCTCTTAACACCTACGTGTTCAGAAAACCGAAAGTTCGTTATAAGATGTCTTGGAATAAGACTTTGATTCTGATAGATTAGGGGATAGCAATTTAGTTAAAAAAAAAAAAAAAAAAAAACAACAACAACAACAACAACAACTAGCCAATATGCATGAATGCTCTGAAACATGGAAGTTGAAACCCTTTAAAAGTTAAATGCAATAGAACTTAACCTACCTTATGCCAAAAAATTTGTTTCAGGAACTGTACTTAAAAGTCACAAACAAGAAACTGTTTATTACAGTGATTTTTATTTTTGTTGAGCAGGTTGGGTAACGGGTCAAAACATGTTACTATTAGTGCAAGGAGACACAGGCCAGAAAATAAGCAAGTTGGTGCCTTCTTATTTACTCCATAATTAGCAAATTAGCAGTTTTATCCAAACATTCAAACTGCTAGTCTGCTTAAAAATAAGCACTTAAACAAGCAATCCCACACACCCTCTAGTTAATTTTAAAGACTGACATTTTAGCTTGCTATAATTAATGTGTTAGATACAAAACTATCCATACTATTATGATAAAAATCTAAACATTTGTTTAATAACACTGTTTGGAACGTTTTATACATTTAGATACGTAATGAATGACTTTCAACACGCTCTACCCATACCATTTCCTATTTAGTAAAATCTTTTAGCTTTAGAGAGAAAACATAACTCAAAATCAATCCATTGTGATGTAAACAGGTTGAAATTGGTTACCAAGTATCACATGCTATAACTTTTTAGGCACAAATAACCAGGCTAACGCCTTTTTTTAAGCAAAACAATCCTATAAAAGATATCAGAAATTACCAGCTCCATGAATTGAAGCCCGAGCCTTGCAGCTTCAATATCAGCAGATCTAACCAAATCGATAAAACCACGAAGGCATCCACTTCTAACAAATGCAACCAAGTGATCAAATATCAAACTCGATCTTCCAGAACCTTCTGCTGGGGCAACACAGAGATTACCCACAACATATGCCACTTCCTTTTTTATGTCAAATGTTGATGTTGACAAAAGTTGTATTAATAAAGGCACGGCTTCACTCTTGTATATCAACTGCTTGTGAGCAATTGAACCCGCAGCTATATTTGATAGCACCCAAGCAGCTTCCTAAAAAATTGAAATCTTAGAATAAATATAAATTTGTACTGGTCAACTATGATTAAACAAGCAATGAGAAGATAATATAGAAAAACGTTTTAGAATACATTTTGGGCGACTATTGACTTGTTGGAGATAAAACATTGGCATGCAACCAGAATCGAGCCATTCATAAGTAAATGGATCAAAACAGCTACTTATCTAACTTATGACCAGGGTGTGTGTGACGTGTGGTGTTATGAGACTAGAAAGAGTATACCTTCTTTAAGACACGGTGCTCACTATTCAGACACTTGCTTAACCCATGTATGATATTATCTGCAAGTATTTCAAAATGTTATTGATTTATATTCTATACACAAATTAGGACACAGCACAAAAAGAACAATAGAAACTAGCCTGTAATTTCGTATCCGGGGACAAGAACAACATTAGTTGAGTAAGCATCACCTGCTATGAGATTACCTAAACTTCGTAGCACCTGCAAAAATATAAATTTTTCAAGAAATAAGATAGTTACATTTAAAAAGAAAAGATAGAAAAAGTATAGTTGATCGGTACAGCCTAACCCGACTAATTTTGACCCACACTAAAAACTACCCAGTGACACAAATCTGTATTTACCTGTAACCTGACCCGCCCTATTTCTCTGACCATTCATATTCAATTTTAACATCTACATAAGTTAGATGTTCCAAAATTGGCCTCTGTTAAAATATTGAATAGGCAGTCACTACGTACTCAATATATGCAAAATTTAAATTAAATTTGTATCAAACTGTCCAATGCGTGTTTTAACTGGACTCTTACTAGACGAGTAATAAGACCATCAAACATAATATAAAAGTTAACAGATTTTTTTGTTACCGGAATGAGCAATTGCAAACTATTTGATGACGCCAATCGTTGGACTAGTAATTGTAGGAGATCAGATTTCACAAGCACGCTAGTAGCAACAGTTGAAAGAGCCGAAAGATACACAACAACCCATGCTATTTCAGTCACTAATTCTTCATCCCTATTCATCAAAGACACAAAAACGACAAGCGGTTAGAAGTAAACAACTGTCTCTAGATATGTTTCAGTAACCACATAAGATGAAAGACATACGTGATTTAAATAAAATGAAATCCACCACAAATCATTCTAAGGTATCATTACACCACAGTACCAGACTAATGATGATTATACTATGATGGTGCGACAAAAACTTACGATTTACTCAAATGCCTTAGTATAGCATCCACCACACCATCAATTTTTATAAGTTCTGTTGCAGCCTTTGGGTCCGGGCCCTACATCAACAAAAACAATTAGAGAATATGACAAGATTGTTGCAGCCTAGAGGTAGCAAAAGGGATGGGTAATGAGTACTTCTTATATGGGTCGAAAGTGGTCGGTTTGGGTTGACCTAGAACACTTTTTGTCCATTTTTTATGAATAAAAAGTTTGTCAATAAGAATTTCAATAATCAAATTATTTCAAATTACTCATAAATCATAAGAATAAATAAGCAGATTTCATACTTTTAAGTTTTGACCCATCTCCTTATAAGTTATTTTTTGTCATATTACCTTGTGACCCGTTGGACATGAGTAACTTGAATCAATCAACCAATTCATAAGTAAATGGAGAAAGTTGCTATGTCTATAATTCAGACGACGCAATCGAAAAAAGAAGTTCAGGTAGAAGAGTGACTAAGAACCTTGATCAAGTTTGATAACGCCCAAGCAGCAGTTCGAACCGTGGAACCCTTGTTTGGCAACATCATTTTCGCAAGCGGAAGTAAAGCTCCTTGAGATAATAATATATGTCTCAACTCTTCCCCTTCACCAGCAACGTTTCCTAATGCCCATGCACACTGCTCAGCAACCGGCACTGAACTCTTCTCTATAGATTAATTGCATATCAAACGTTAGACATTCTATTAATACTATCATATAACACTAAGAAGACATAAACAGGTATTTTTTGAACAATATTACTTTTTGATTTTGATTGCTAATTTATTACAAGAAAATTGAGCAATGAAGATAACATATGTTATTCTGTTAACAAGTTGCCCTTCATATCATCATTTTTTTAACAATCTTACATGCCTTTTATTGAACTTTCTTTACATTTTAGTCCATATTACACCAAATAAAGATCACGATTTTGTCAAAACATTACATTTTTTGCTACTAATATGGTTCGACAATGAAACACATAAGACATTTCTTCCATAATTATTTGAAATATACCACAAAGATACTAAGAATGTAGTAAAATACTACGTGGAGACTGAAGAGAAAGTAAAAATGCACAAACTTGCTCAATTGAGTGACATGTTACAGATTACAAGCAATACAAATCTTGAATCACACTTTGAATAAAAAAAAGTAAGTGTTTCTCCATAGTTTGCTTGCAATTAAAGAAGCAACCGCAACCCACAAACTAAATATAAATCCAAGAAAAACGCTGACAATTAGTCCCCATTCTGATTCATAATCAGTTTGTTCTACCCCTCCATGTTGCATACTTACATCAGGTGGGACTCCTTTCTTAGACAATAATAAGAAGTCAATAAAGCCACATCATATTGTCAAAGAAAATTACATTATTACTGGTGGTTGGCACCTCATTCAGGTAACTGCAATGCTTTCAAACATATTCCTGTAATTATGTCTTCTTATGCTCAAATTTTTACAGACCCCACGAGTTAATACATGGTGAAATTATGGAGATTGGTCATCATTATGTTACAGGCAGTCAGAATGAACGTAGGTGGACGTCTCGTGGTTTTGACCATGTGCTAGAGAAGAAACCTTGGGCTAGAGTCAGGCGAAGTGTGAGCTGTTACGGAAGGTTCATGCCTCACATGTTTGTAAGTGCCAAAAATTGCCAATATCAATGCCTTTCTTTCTATTACTAAGAAATGATATTATATCGAAAGGATACGTCTATATCATGTACGACAAAAGAAAAACGTGTTGATATTGTAATTTAACATCTACAACAGGGTGAAACATTTGATGATATCTTTCTGACCAACACTTAGGAACCAACTCACTTTTATTGCATATTGTGTATAAGTATGGGGTCCAACTCACTTTTAACTGCATGGTTTTTAAAATAAGTTTTAAAGTATTATTGATTTGGAATCCATGATCTCACGGGTGACGGTATAGAAAATGAAGCAACGGATGCCCTTGTGCTAGAAATGTCATTTTATTTTTCTGAAAATAGAGTAGGCACTTGTGTCTAATTAGTATATTTAGTTTGGTTATGTATTGTGAACACAAAACTTACTGTTCTCATGAATCATATAAGTATTTGGCATTACCATGTGTTAAAAGAAGGATTGTTGCTTTGAAGCTAAATTTAACAAATGTTTGATCTTTATTATAATGACCATAGCAGAAATACAAATGCTTGACAAAACGTTGATCATTAAACTTTTTCGCTCGTGGATAAATTCAGTGATTAATGAACCAGATGCTACTTGCTATGAGATTTTCGTAAATATTATTAATGATGCCACGTCAAAAAAGTTCCGAACTTCTGTGACAATTTTACTTTGGATAAATTAGTTAAGGAAATGCTTTTATCCAATTAGAAAAGGAAAAGTGTAACCTAGAAACATGGATAATATAAATGGGTCCGGGGTTTTGGTCGGGTTGACTTGCCTATTCTCAAAATGTTTTTATTTTTCTATTTTGAGTAAAATATGAAGAAAAAAAAGGTGACAATAGTAAAAAGTAAATTGAACCGTCTAGACCCGTTGGGTAATTGTTAGATAATTGTAATTCTATCAAATAACTAATTGGACACATGTATAATATTGCTATTGCACGAGTGTCAATAACTTGTCACGTTGGTAGGTGGTGGCCGCGATAGAGTCACAGCTGCTCTTATATTAGTAACTTATATGAATGTACTTTTTGACCCGAGTGTTATCATATTATTGTTGCAGTCCTCATGTCCAATGGAGTAGTGATATAGGTTTGCGAGATCTTATATCATTAGTTTGTTTAAAATTGCTAGATAAACAAATGTTGGTCTTAAAATAAGACAATAAAGTGTTTGGAGTGTTGGTTGCTCTATCAGGAAATATATGAGCTAGAGAATTGCAAGAGCTGGCATAATGGAGAAAAGGTAATAGGGGCGGAATATGATCTTACAGGACCAAAGACTACAAGATATGCGAACATTATGAAGTTCTTTATATGCTAGAATCGTATGATTGGTTATATGTTGTTTGTACAATAAAAATTTTCTTTCACATTATTTATACTTCAATTCATTCACTAATTTTGCAATTCAAAATTTGTGTTATACCATATCATGTTAGTCTTGATTTTCTTATATGTAATAAAATCATTAAGCTAGCCCGCCCATCAGGCGGGTCTTGAAGCTAGTACTATCATATAACACTAAGAAGACATAAACAGGTATTTTTTGAACAATATTAAAAAGGCAGTTATCACTGACCTCCAATATGAGCAATTAGTAATGGCAATGCTGGTAATAAAGCTCTTGTTTCTTCAGATTGTCCAGCAGCTATGTTTGTAAGACACCAAGCCGCCTCAAGCAACTGGATTATCCATCCAAAAATAGAAGAAATTGAACCTTAAAAAACAGTATACGAACACTATCTACGCGTACTATTTGAGCTAAATAAAAAGGTATGGTTTGACATAATAAGATGTTAGATATACCTGTTCATCCTGAGAACCAAATGAAAGGCATTGTGCAAGTAAAGGTATTGCTCCGGATTTGATAGCGGTCTCAATGGGAGGAAACTCAGATTTAGACAATAAACGCCTAAGTTCCCGCAGAGCATTCACTTTCTTTTGGACTGCACCTTTTCCCCTAACGAAAACCAAATGGAATTTGGTGATATTTATAAGGTTTACCAAAATGTTTGCAGAAACGAAATGTTGCATCCGAACTAATAATTCAATTCCGATACTATAAAACACATGGTTCTCAGGGATTAGCTACCAGTGACAGATCTAATATCTGACCTACCTATGCGTTATTTGATAAGTTTTAACTTTTCATATTTCGGGGTTAACGTCATAAAGCAGCAACATATTACTTTTGTTCCAATTAGCCTTCGTACTTTGTACTTTGTTCTGTGTCAGTTTAGTCCATAACAGTATTAAACCGAGTTCCATCCTCAAAAAATGATCCAAATGCCCCTAAACTTTGCACAGAGGTCATTGTAAACTATTGTCATTCTTAGGTGTAGTATGGGCATCTTTTAAAAAAATGGCCAAAAAGTAACACCTTTTGCAACTTTAATGACTAAAATGGAACCAAAGTGAAACTATATATTGTTGTTTTATACTTCTATAAAACTAATACCCTATTTTTCTCAGATAACAAAAAGACATTTAGAGTATGTGTACGCATATATATAGAGCAATCGTGCTTTAGGTAAAAACACTATAATAGGTTAACTTACTGAAAGGCTAGTGCAAGCTTTAACTCTTCAACAGCAGAAGACGTCTGAGCCTCTAAAATCGATTGCTCTTCTTCAATCATCATGTCACTATCGTCGGGAACATCCATTTCACTGCTAACTCCAACCCGACATAATCGTTTGGTTCTAAACAAGGCTTCTCTTCTTTCTTTACCCACTGATACTGCATGTTGCCTTCTCTTTTGTGCAGCACTATTTCCAACTACAATACCGAATAACAAAATTTAACATAACAATAAGACGAACAGCTAGTAATTATTGGGTCATTACATCAAACAGCTTATTTTGGTGTTTAGGATTGCCTATTAAAACTGCTTCGTATAAACCAAACGTAATGCTTATAGGATATTAGATTGCTAGTTTCACCCAAAAAAAACGTAATGCTTGTAGTCAGACAATGTTTGAAATGAATTCTGGTGTGACTTTTTTCCCTAATTTTCAGTACGGAGTTACTGGCTCTAAGATCTCCCTAATCTTGAACCAGAATTTATCGACAGAAATGATTCAATCCAGCTCCCCTAGAAACACGAAACACAACGGTCTATTCTGTAATAAGTAGTTGTTGAGTGTTGGGCTATTTTGCTTTTTTAAGGATGTCATTTTTGGGTAACCATGGTTTCCAACCTTTTGGCCGACTAATCCACGGGGTTTGAACCCACCGCCACACAAACTCAAACCAAGTAAAGCCCCACTTCAAGGTTGTTTGCACCTAGTAGGAATTGAACTTGAGACCTCACACATTTTAGAGTGATAGTCACAAGCCCTTTTGCCACTAGGCCACCCTATTTGTGATAAAATCGGAATCAGGTAACTAGTTTAAATAAGCAACTCCCAAACTCCTTATTCAAAACTGCTTAGTTATCGTTTTTTGAAATAAACAGCATTATCAAGTACTAGTAGCTTATTCAAAACAGCTTATTATCTGAAAACCGCTTATTTGGTGTATGAAATGGCAAAAAGCAATCTTAAATTCACACTCAAGTTGATAAATATATAGGTAGTTTATGAAAACATAACAAACACGTAATAATAAGCAGTCCCCTTTAATCATAACCTAGATAAAATCTTCCACAAAAAATGAAGTCAACCAAGGATTGAAATGCAAACTTAAGAATAATAAATGGATAAAAGATGAGTTGTATAAAAGAAGAGAAGAGAAGGTATGCCTGTGTTCTTGATGGGGTCTCTTCTGGGTGTCGTTGTCTTTTCATCCGCCATTCTCACCACTTCAATATCGATTACTAAAAACCAGGAATAAGTGTTAGCAAACTCGAATGAAAGAGAGTGGACCAGTGAAAGTTGAGGGGGTGTGTTGTTTAAGCTTATACAGCTTATTTGAATGTTTGGCGAAAAAAGACCTTATAAAAATAAAAATGAAATTAAAATTTGTATTTTTATAAACTTGTTTGTCAAATGGGCTGGAGCTTATTATTGCAAAATTACTAAAAATGACATAATTAAATAAGTTTTTTTTTTTTGTATATGTCAGATATTTTTGTGTTAAATAAGTAATTTATTCTTCAAAAGCCCCGGGCTAAAGTTTTAAGCCTCTTTTATGGGGCTAAAGTTTTTAACCAGTTTATTTTATAAGCCCTTTCATAAGCCCCATGACAAACGAGACTTATTTAATTAGCCGGCTTATTTTAAAAGCTCAAGCCCCAATAAACCGCATAAAAGCCCTCGCCAAAAATAGCCATATATCTTAAGCCCTAATTTTCTGGCTTATTTTGAGAATTACTGACTTATATAAGTTTGTTGTAATATCATAAACTTATATAAGCCCGAAAGTATTCAAATAAGTCAGAAATTAGGATTTATGATATATAAGTTGAAATAAAAAAGCTCGTAAGCCCACATATAAACTTAAACAAACACACCCCTAAAACTAACGCGAGTATATAAAGTGAAAAAAAATGGTGTTAGAGGAAAAGAAAAGAAAAGAAAAAATTACTAAACTTTATTAGGTTGAAAAATTAAATTGGAGAAATTGAAAATGCTAAATCTATTAACAATTATTGTATCTGCACGTTACAACGGCGGTTATTATGTTATCAAGAAATAATTGACGAACAACATTATTTGATTATGAGCCTGTTTGGCACGAGCTTTTTGAGGAGCTGTTAGCTTTTTGTTACAAAAATAATCTCCTCTAAAATAAGTAGCTCCGTTTGGATACATTAACTTTAAGCTTTTATTTCAAACAAATAGCTCCTAAATGAAAAGCTGATTCATGAAGCTTTTTTAATATCTTGGAGCTGTTAAAACTTTAAATTACTTATATACCCTCCAAATATTTGTTTACAATTATAGATATGTCCTTTTATGTCATTTTACATCTTATAATTACATTTAACAGCTAACTTACCAAACACTTTTATTGAAAAAAAGATACAGCTTGTAGCTCATATTAAAAGCTTTGCAGTTTACAACTTACAGCTTACAGTTAACAGCTTACAGCTAGTTTTGCCAAACATACTCTATAATGTTTTTAGTAATAATAACTTTACGCATAACAAAAATTTAAGGGATAACTTTAACGAAAAACTATCTCATACAAAAATGGTAGAGTACAAATGCATCACGATGCAATGACGATACGAGAATGATAGCCAGTGGTATTACAAAGTTCTAATAATTGTCGATGAAAAGTACTTGCTAATTAGCATAAGTTAAGATATTTATAATAGATTAATAGCTTGTTTATTTTGTATCATGTTATATATTAATTTTATTTTTGAATAAAGGGGTGTATTTTAAAAATAACATTAGTTATTTATATTGTATAGATGTATTGATGCATTAAATAATTGTAAATATAACTTTGAAACTTGTAATGCCTAAAATTTATTTTTGGAAATTTTATTTAGGAGAGAATGTCTAAAATGCATTATACGCGTGGTATGTTTGGAATGGAGCTGTGTGAAGCTTTTTGGAACGATAAGCGGGAGCGTTTTGATTTTTAGTAGTCGTTTGGCAAATGAGCGGTGAGTTTTGCTAGTTTTTATGAATACTTATTTTCCCAATGCTTCTTTAAGAAGCGTTGAGCTGTGGCTACTGCTCACAACTCACTGCTACTTTTAACAAACACACTCGTAGTTTATATATTCGTATTTAAAAGTTAGAAAGTTTAAGAAGCAAAAATAGTTTTATCATTTAACATGTTTGATTTTAGTTTCTTTCGGTTTTGAGAGGAAAGTTTTAGGTTGAGTTTCCTTTCTAATTTGTATCATTCCATTTTTCTTTTTCTTTTCTTTTTTTTTTTTTTTTTTAAGAATGTAGAACACAAGCTCTATAAACTTGAGAACGCAGTTTGTAACTAAAACAAACATGCTCTTTTTTTGGTTTTTCCTAATATGTGTATTGTCTTTCAATATTTTCCTGATCACACCAATGTTTTATGATTTTCTTAAAAGCTCAAAAAACCTTACCACTATATACTTTATGTTCTCTACAGTTAAATCAAGAAAGTACAAATAACAAATCAAATTTAGTGATTCCATATTTTAACTTTGTAAAAATCAATGAGCATTTGTTATGATAAGTTCATCAACAATGTCATATTAATCTCGTATTATTACTTTTCTTTCACCGTTATCTCACCACACCAACACTCCTTTTAGCTTCATAGTCACTCTTTTATGTTTTCTAATTTTTTATTTGTAAATATCTAAATATATACACACATACACACTCACACAGTCACATTGATCGACATCGGCACCATAAAAATGAAAAGCAAGTTTGGTACCGACTCAAAAGAGGTAGGACACCAATGTGTGAACACAACGTTAATAATAATAAACTCACAATAATTGCTAACAAGAAGCGAGACTACAATAATTGCAACATACTTTGATTATTTATTTCATTTGGGACTTCAAGATCGGGCAAACTTTTAAAAAGAAAAAATTGCTCGACTTTTGGAGTTTCACGGTTTAATTGGACAATTATTCGCCAAAGACATTGATTCCTTGTATTTGTTGTATAAAAACAATGTGGTTCATAGCTGTTAAGATCTCAATCTAGCTCTTAAGATCTTACGATCCCGGTTTTAAAAAAAAAAAAAAAAAAAAAAAAAACCGAGTCGATCCTTCGTAGGATCTTAAAAAGCATAAGATCTTAAATATGATCTCGATCTTACCATATGATCGTAAGATCTAGATTCGATTCGATCCTACTTCTTTTAATTTAACTAATTAATAAACAATAAATGAATTAATTTTGTTAAATTAAAACAATATAGCAAGCATTGATTATTGTAAATGTTTTATAAGAGTAAGACATATCGATTTTTTGATTCCAAGATTCAGCGTCATTAATTACCGATTAGATATTTTGTATTAACGAGGATTACACGTCGCATTCTCATATTACTATAACTTTCATAACTTTTTTTCTTCTCTAATTTGTTATACAATCATCTTTGAATACTAGTTACGATAAAAATAAGATTTTTAGACATTTAAGTAGGATCTTCCGATCTCGATACGATCTTACGATTCCGATCTTGCTAAGAAAAAAATGATCGATACTAAGATCTCGATCTTAACAGCCTTGATGTGGTTAATCGATTATAATTTATTAGGTTGTAAGAAAATAACTCGTTCGTGAGGTGCAAGTTCACGCACCACCCCCATTACCTATGTCATTTGTTACGTGTGAGATATGAGAAAAGATGAAGGAAGTGGTAACCTTCCTCACCACTCGGTGCATGTGTATTCGTGGGCCTCATGAGATTTTTTTATTATTTAATTGATTTATATGTGTGAAGTATTTTTGTATAAAGTGAATATTTAATGAAAGGTGAAAAAAGTAATGACTATTACAGGTGAAAAATGAAATGTGAAAAGAGATAAATGCTATGACGCTAAGATAGGGTTTTAGTCGTACAATAGCAATGTACTTTCAACTTTGTACCATTTTGGTACGTGTATTTTTTTTTGTTCCACTTAATGCAACGTACTTTCAGGTTTTGTGCTACCTTGGTACGTCAAAGTAAAGTTACCGGATAAAAAGTCATTTTTACCGGATAAAAATCAAAGTGGAATATTTTTACACGTAAATGGTCCTTGTGGGTGGCTAGGTATCACGAATTTAGTCCCAAATCAAAGTGGAATATTTTTGCACATAAATGGTCCGTGGGGTATTTGGGTATCACAAATTTAGTCCCTAAAAATGTTTTCATCCATTTTAATACGTTTTCATCCGTTTTCTTATGTTTTCGTATGTATTTTTACGTTTTCATTCGTTTTTATACGTTTTTTGTCCGCATTCTTACTTTTTGTTAGTTTTTATACTTTTCTAGTCCATTTTAAACGTCTTTCGTCCGCATTATTATGTATTTATATTTTTCATTTGTTTTAATATGTTTCCTTACATTTTTCTACGTTTTCGTCCGTTTTATACGTTTCTCGTCTGTTTAAAAACTTTTTCCGATTTTTTTTTACAATTTTTTTGTCAAAAATTATTTTTTGAATTCTTTTTTTCGATTTTTTTTTTTCTGAATATTTTTTTTTCCGAAAGTGTTTTTTCGATTTTAGTTTCAAAAATATTTTTTGAATTTTTTTTCAATTTTTTTTCTAAATAAAATTTTTCCGAATTTTTTTCGTATTTTTTTCCAAAATTGTTTTTTTTTTCGATCTTTTTAAAAAAAATTGATTTTTTTGAAATTATTTTCTGAATAATTATTTTTTTGAAAATTTTATTAGAAATTTTTTTTTCAAAATTTTTTTAGCACATATTTTTATTGAAAAAATTAAAAAAAAAAATCTAAAAAAGAATTCTAAAAACAAAATACGAAAAAACAAAATTTCGGAAAAAAAATTAAAAAAAAATTGTAAAAATTTAACAAAAAAATTTAGGGACTAACTTCGTCATACCCCTTAAACTACAAGGACCATTTATATATTTAACTCAAAGATTTATTGTAAGTGGAATGCTTACGTGACATGTCCACGTAAGATAAATAACTTTGTATCCGATAACACAAAGTAACACGTACCATAGTAACACTAAACAAGAAAGTACATTACATTAAATGAAACAAAAAATAGTACATGTATCAAAATGAAACAAAGTTGAATAGTACATTACTTTTTGTCAGTTTTATACTTTTCTCGTCCATTTTAAACGTCTTTCGTCCGCTTTCTTATGTATTTATACGTTTTCATTTGTTTTAATATGTTTCCGTACGTTTTTTCTACGTTTTCGTCCGTTTTATACGTTTCTCGTATGTTTAAAAACTTTTTCCGATTTTTTTGTCAAAATTATTTTTTGAATTCTTATTTTCGATTTTTTTTTCTGAGTATTTTTTTCCGAAAGTGTTTTTTCGATTTTAGTTTCAAAAATATTTTTTGAATTTTTTTCAATTTTTTTCTAAATAATTTTTTTTTCCAAAATTCATTTTTTTCGATTAATTTTTTTTTGAAATTATTTTCTGAATAATTATTTTTTCGAAAATTTTATTAGAATTTTTTTTTTCAAATTTTTTTTCGCACATATTTATTTTTTTCGAAAAAAATTAAAAAAAAATTGTAAAAAAGAATTCTAAAAACAAAATACGAAAAAACAAAATTTCGGAAAAAAAAAATTCAAAAAAATATTGTAAAAATTTAACAAAAAAATTTAGGGACTAACTTCGTCATACCCCTTAATCCACAAGGACTATTTATATAATTAACTCAAAGATTTATTGTAAATGGAATGCTTACGTGACATGTCCACGTAGGATAAATAACTTTCTATCCGGTAACACAAAGTAACACGTACCAAAGTAACACAAAACAAAAAAAAGACGTTACATTAAGTAGAATGTTAAGGTAAAATCTTGCGGGGAATTGCTTCTTGTGAAGAACCTTCGGATGAGTGTAGAATCCTGCACACAAGAATCACACGTTAGGCTCGCCCCCGGTGTTATCCCAGGACCCACCTCCGGTGTGAGAGTAAGTATGTATGATACGTAGAGTGAAGGGGTGAGTGTGAGTAAATGCAATGCGTGTGTGTTAGTTGTTTGACATAAATGAGGTGAGGGTATTTATACTACCTTGTCTTCTTACCTGCCTTGCCTCGGGAATGAGCGCAAAGTGTTTAGTAGGTAGGTGTCAGATCACGTGAGCAACACAATCCTTGAAAATCTGGGATGGCGGTGTGACTGTAATTAATGCTATTGTCCTTCATGTAAAAGAAAGGTCTTCGGATTGAATGATGTCTTCAATCTACTGTCCGGATTAGTGTAGAGTCAGGAGGGTATATTACCGAAGGCGGGTGAAAAGTCCTAAGGGTGTGAACCGTTCGGACACATACGCCAACATAGAACAAAAATAGTACACGTATCAAAACGAAACAAAGCTGAAAGTACGTTGCTATTGTACAGTTAAAGCTAAGATATAAGGTTAGCAAGTGGTCTGGTCAGAATGGCATCACCCAAAAGGCCAAAACTTTTGACCAAATTTTATGCATTTTATAACAAAGTCGACAGAGCATCACTAGTTAGTTAACATGTGCACAACACGTTTCTAACTAACAACCAACAAACAACATCATCCCCATCCCCAGATCAAATCACCCAAACCCTAACCTCAAATCCAACAAAAAATGTCAAAACTCCGAGCAGTAACCTTAACCCATGTCCGATACAACAAAGGAGACCACTTAGGCCATTTCCTAGCATGGATTTCCCTAATCCCTGTTTTCATTTCCCTGGGTGGCTTCGTTTCTCATTTCATCTTTCGCCGCGAGCTCCAAGGTATGTTTTTCGCTTTCGGCCTCATAGTTTCCCAATCCATTTCAGATACCATTAAGCATTTTGTCAAACAAGCCCGTCCCGAAACATGTATCCTATTAGAAATGTGTGATTCCCATGGCTGGCCTAGTAGTCACAGCAACTATATGTTCTTTTTCGCTACGTATTTTACTATGTTGACTTATAAAAAGTACGGGATTATATTGCGTAGCCAAATGTGGGTTGTTATGGGGGTTGTTTGGCCGTTGGCGGTGTTGACTATGTGGTCGAGGGTGTATTTGGGGTATCATACTGTTGGACAGGTTTTTGCGGGTGCCGGGTTGGGAATTGTGCTCAGTGTGGCGTGGTTTAGGTTTGTGAATGGGTATGTTAAGGATGTTTGGTTTTTGAGGATTGAGGAGAGTTTTATTGGGAGGTGGTTTTATATTAAGGATACGTCGCATATACCTAATTTGTTGGAGTTTGAGTATGAGAATGCTAGAGCTGCCAGGAGGCATCCGTCTTACAAGAGGTCCGAGTGATTGGGTGATGCTTTCGTAGGATTATAGGTATGTATTTTATTTTATTTTCTGCTATGGAGGTTATTTTGGTATTCGTATGCAATTTTTACACTGATGTTTATGTATAGTTTAGTTTATTGGGTAGAAATCGTTATGTTATATGTTGCTTTTGTGTATCATTGATGAATTGGATCTTGCATGATGTAAAAGGAAACGATGCCCGTTTTATTCTTGGCCTTATAAGACTATGAAAATTGATAAGTTATATTAGTTAATAACATAATGTTGAAATATGGTGAAACATAAGAAGAACATTATCAATTAAATGTTGTATATCTCGTTCCCTTAGTCCCTTATCAATTTCGCGGTATATCCAAATTCCCAATTTATGGCACTTTGTGCCGTAACAAAGGCATGAAATATATGAAAGGAATTTATATGATTGCTTGTAAGTTGGAAATACATTGTAGTAATAAGGCTATGATTCTATGAACCACCTATATGTGAGTTAGAGTGTCCTATATGCATGGAATGCGATTAATTGCTATGAACCACCAATATGCCTGTCTATTATTTACCTTTACTGACAGTAGTGATGAGGATGATTGATGAGTGACTAGAATCCGACATCCTCTGGCAAACCGGTTGAACATACAAAGTAATCTCAAATAGCACCTCATGCATTTGAAGAAGAAACATGATCTGTTTTGTTTCCAGAATCATACTTTTCTAATTCAAACTTGACACTCAAATTTTTACCTTTTAAAACAAAAAGAGTTAAAAGGCATCCGTCTAATAAGAGGTCGGAGTGATTGGATTCTGAATTAGTAATTTTATGTATGTTCTTTTGTTTTCGAAACTAGATGTTATGGAAGTTAATACCATTACAATGTTGTTTTTGTTATATGCTGATTCTGTATCATCTTAGTATAGGTTGTTGGATGGTGTTAATGAAAAAGATGTCACTCTTATACTTACCACAATAAATTTACGAAATTTTACATAGTGAAAAACAAAATGTTGCATTAGTCGAGAGACAGGGTGAACATCATCACTTTAATGCTGTTTACCAATCCCTTATGTGTTGCTCATGGTGAACGGTGTACCTCAAGTTATTGCACTAGGGTGTTTGGCTAAGCTTATAATACGGCTTATTAGCTTATATGTGTTCGGCTTATATAACATAAGCCACAATTTTGTGGCTTATTTTGACACTTATGGGCTTATATAACATTAGCAATGTTATATAAGCCCATAAGTGTCAAAATAAGCCACAAAATTGTGGCTTATGTTATAAGCCGAACATATATAAGCTAATAAGCTGTATATAAGCTTAGCCAAACACCTAGAAGTGTTGTAGCAGAGCCATGAATATGGGAAATGGGAAATTGAAAAGTCAATTATACTTTTTAGGGAAAAAGTTCTTTATTTTCATTATAAGTTTAACCTGGAATATGAGCATAAAGATTTCCTGACGTATATATTGAGATTGAATAAATTACTGATTGTGGGGCTTCTTTTGATAGTATTACTTAGTAGCCATTCAAATGGTGCTTTAGTCATGTACTTCAGGTGTAAGCATTCTAATGACTGTATATCTTCTTTTTCTTATCTGTAAAAAAGAAGCAGCTAAAGATAAGTGCTTTACCTGTTTCCTTTGCACTGTGAATTGTTTGCAGGTTATGACTACTGTAATAACTTATTAGTACCGTATAAAAGCAAAGTTGGTGTTCTTTGACGGGTTGCATCCTTTCAGCTAGTGAACGTGAGTAGACACTTGTGGCAGGATTGATGCGTACATGATTTGCAGCGACTCTGTAGTTTTCAACATACCAGTATCAGAAAACCTTATATTGAGATTTTTCACTATTTTAAACTTGGATATGCACTCTTTCTTTATAGTCTATTGGTTATAGGTATACAATACAGTTCCGTGATATATTGGGATGAGAACCGTTAAGAATAAATTACAATGGTAATTGAACATATGACTGCAGAATATTTGCGTGGTTAAATATATTTGATCTATGTTTATGGCCTCATTAGTAGAATTCAAATGATTATGTGTAAATGCGGTCTCCCAAGAATTATTGCATGGTAATCTTTATCCATACACATAAGTTTTTGTAGGTATGCCAAAAAAATGCATGTACACGGGTATAGCTTCTGAGCCGTCTAATACCAGTCAGCCAGTCAGGAGTGTTTTTGTATCCAACAGGTTGTGCCTTGGTTTGTTAGAGTTTGGATACTTTGAGTATGAAATCTGATTTAAAGTAAATCTTTTGTATGAGTAATTGGTGATCACCAGTTTATTATCAATGATGTTATCTAAGAGCTCTAGGTATGCAAGCGTCATTCTGAGTGTCACTGGATGACACTGAATGTCATCTCACACCCCCTCTTAAAGTCATCCTCCGTGTCAAGGGCTAGTGTCGTCACAATGACGCTGCCTTTAGTATATGTTCGGGTTGTATGTGCGTGTTCTAGTGCGTCCGGTTTTTTGTGTTATGAGTGCGGGTAAAATATGGTTCTGTGTTATTTTCGAGTCGCACTAACATGGAGTGGATGATTATGATTTTCGGTGTCACCATACAATGTAATGTCATCTGCAACGGTGGCTTAATGGAAGGAGATATCAATGATATTAGGAGGTCTTGGGTTTAAAACTGTTTATGCTTAGTGTCTGAACTTTATATATTCAGCAACAGTGAACGCGCATAGACGTTGTCCAAATTTAGTAACTGGATATAGACCGAAAGTAAATCAGCATATGCAGTTTATTTGCAATATATTGACAGTTTCACTTTGATTAGAACTGATTCGTCATTAACCCACTCCAGATTCATGCTGTGGTTCACCAATCTTCAACCGAGACCAAGTATATAGACTGAAATCAAACTATACATCATAATTGCCATATTATCAAAGGGTTAAATAACAAAATATCTGAAATCCCAAATCGGAAAGGACCAGGATCAGTTATGTGTATTCCGGTTCTTGGTCGATGGTATGAAATGGTTCACATGCCGTTCTTGTTCTAGTCAGTCCAGGACGATGCACTTTTTCCTTTATTTTTCTTGTGGCGCGGTGTTGTTCTATTTATGATATATTCTTGATCACTAGCTGAAAAGTTTTTTGCTTTCAGTATTTTAAAACTTTTGCTTCTTAGTAAACATCATGTAACCTAAGAAAATATAACATTGCCCGACAAGTTTATTGTTAGAAAGTTTCTAACACATGGACAACTATTTGAAATGGAAAGATGGAATTTGATGTTTCAACATTAAATTGTTTTATGGTGTCCACTCACTTCTCTTTCACCTTTCATTTCCATAATTTGTTCACTTTGTAAAAAGTTTTTGGCCCATTTCCAAAATTGAGTCGTCTCATCATAATTCATTATATGAAATTCTTAAATGCATCATCTCCGCCTAATACATGTAAAATCAAGTAGGTGCCTCACATGCATCAAATTAAAATCTTACGTCTGCACCAAAAAGTTTTAAAATCTTACAACCATAGGTGAATCAATTATATCAAGATTAAGCATTACCATGACATTTGGTTTCACATGTTTGCCTTACATTACTCCAAGTAGAGATTGCTTTATATTTGTATCAATTGCATGCTTTATTTTCAAGTAAATTAGTTTGTCATCTAAAGGCAAAACATGATACTCTCTACTAGTTTCTAAGTCACCAAATCAGATTAAGCAAAATTTGGCATAATAATATACTAGGATATAAAGGGAGTTTAGATTAATCATACATACCATATAAATCGAAACTAGATAGTTGTATATCAAAGTTAAGATTAGATGCTAATTGCTATCACATAATTAAAGCAGGCTGTAGACATAAGCCAATACGACATATACGAAAAAACTTTGATGTAATAGTTCACTTTATGTAATGACTTATATATCGGATATTACTAATAAATTGCCAAATACTTTGGTGTCCAATATTTTATTTTAGGGTGTGTTTGATTACCGCTTAATGAAATGATTAAGTGCTAATTGCCAAAATCTTAATCGGTCAGATGTTTGATAAAAGAAAAAAAGAGCGCTGAAGGATTAATATAGCGCTGACCGATTTTGAAGATGAATCATCCAAAATGATTAAGTGAGCACATGGTCTTCTACACATTTCCCAAATACCCCCACGTCACCTACTCACCTTGGCCTTTCAAAATAATTCACGTCACCTTATTACCACATGGTCTTTTATCCCATTTATTCATTTTGAAAAATAATAAACAATCAATTAGCATACTGTATACTTTTTATATGTTAGAAAATGACATTGAATTGGTACAAGCATTCGATCATATATATTCGCTCGTTAAATTTTACGAAAATAATTATATTATAAATATTTTAAAAGAGCAGTTTTTTACTGTTCATGAACAGTATCACGCATAAATTTATTGTATTAAACAGTTGGATGAACAGTACACACTGTGCTGTCCCATGTTGTACGGTACTGTAGCAGATACTGTAGCATTTTTTTTTTGTTTTTTTTCCTTTTTTTTTTCGAGACTGAATAATTTTCCTTAAATAAAAATATACAAAACTTGCACAAAAACATTTTATCATACGGTCATTCATTTTTGTTTAAAAAAAACAAATAACAAAAACAATACAAAACAAAAATACAAAGAAAAATACAACACTATAAAAAAAAATAACAAATCCGCGGCAAAGCGCGGGCTACCCCGCTAGTTATATATATATACTAAAAGGGAGTGAGAACACTGTAGCAACAGTGTTTTGCTACAGTTGTTATAACAGTGTTTTGTGAGACTCGGGTACTGTAGAAAAAGTACTGTAGCACTACTGTTCATCTGTTTTTTTTTTTTTTTTTTTTTTTTTTTTTTTTTTTTTTTTTTTTTTGTGGCAGTTTTTAAAATCTAAACCAAATCCAAATACAACCTCAAGTAATCAAACCAATCAACAATAACAATAGAAATAAAACAACCCCACCACCGAGTTGACTCGGTGGTGCTGGTGAGTCGGCTGCCGAGACAAGGGGAGGGGAAAGAGCAATTTTAAACCAAAATTCAAACCCATTTTTAGTATAAAACTTTTTAAAAATTCGGATTAAATAAAATGAAAATTAGGGTTTTGATAAAAATGGTTTTTATTTAAAAAGAAGATGAGAAAAAGAAGGGAGATGGTGGTGGTGCGTGGTGGCAGCGGCAGTGGTGGGGGAATGGTGTGTTCGGGTCACTTTGGCGGCGCGTGTGTGGTACGGATGTAACGAGAAAAGCCCGATCTACGCGTTGGTGAAATAAAATTTTTTTTGCCGGAATATTTACCGGTGACCGGAAATGTTTTCCGGTGCAGTGGGAGGGTGGTGGCCGGCGGCCGGATTCAAGAGAGAGGGGAGAGAAAGATTTTAGAGAGAGAGAGTAGCGTGTGTGTTTGTGTTGATATGAAATAAAATATAAAATTTTTAGTTTTTATATTAAATGGGGAGGGGGTTAAATGAAAATTGAAAAGTGAGGGTTGGTTTGGTAACTTAGGGGCGGAGGGGGTATTATTGCCATCTTGGCAATACTTTTCGCAAAAATGGTTCGGGGATCATTTGACGTATCAAACGGACTTTAATAAATATCAATATATTTGACAAATGCGATATGTTTCGAGTTAACATTCCCGCAGCAACGCGCGGGTACCCCCGCTTGTTTGGTATAATGACCTCTCTTTTATCCGTAATTCATGAAGTTCGAGTCTGTTAGTATATAAATATAAATCGATTTATATTGTTTTATATATTCGTAACTGATATTGTTTTATGATCTTTCGATAAGACTATTTACATTTTTTTTATTCCAACATTACTTTCTTTATATTATATTTTTATTCGAGTTAATAATTTCTTTATCAAACGGTATATTTTGTTCAATACAAAATCAGACAGAAGGATAAATTGGTAATTTCAGGCAACTCGGATTGCTCATTCAGAACAAATATCAAACAATCATTTTTACTCAGAATCAGGTTCACTCAGCATCTTCAAATCATTCAGCAGCTTTGATTCATTCAGCGCTAAATCATATTTTTTGTCAAACAGCCCCTAGTCACTTCCAACTATGTTTTCACATATAGGTCTCGTTAACTCAAAGGTTACTTTGAAACAAGCAAATTAATCTCCACTGCGTCATGAATATAAGATACGGAGAATGGCTTAAAAGTTACCTTGATCGAAAAATCATCTCAAGAGCGTGACGATAACATGTTGTGAAACAATAAAGTAAATAACAATAAACAAGAACAAGATAAAAAGAATAAAGAACTAATTTTATTCATCTCTCAAGGATGTATATTTATAGTATAAACACATTCAATTTATTATATTAGTTATATTTTATTATTGTAACATTTAATTTAATATGCAATTAGTGTATTTTTAATATTATTTTAATAAAAATAATAATAAAATTGTATTAACTTTTAAAGACTTTTAAAGATATAAGGCCCTAAATAAATTATAAGAAATAGAGATAACGAGCTGGGGCACCCGCGCTTTGCTGCGGGATTGTTGTGTTAAATATAAACTCGAAATAAAATGATAGATTTTTTTTAGTAAGGACTAAATTTAAAAAAATCGCTAACGGGGGACTAACGGTGGAATTTACAGCTAACCTAGGGACTAAAAGTGTAAATTTCTTAGGAACAGTACCAGGCACTATTTGGTACTGTTTGGCACTGTAGCAGTACTATTCTGCACTGTTTGGTACTGTAGCAAATGAATTTTCAGTTTCAGTCCCTTAACGTGGCATCCTGTTGCAAAGTTGGTCTCTACACATGTTAGATAACGACCGTTAATTACTATTAAGGACTAACTTCGCACTTGACCACCAACTTCAGGGGCTAAAATGGGGCAACGACGAAACTTGTGTGAGCACTGTTGCTACAGTGCACCTCACACTTTTTAGAATATATATAAATATAAGGTTTTGCTAACATACGTCAACTGTATTAAGATTTTGATGAAAATAATGTTTTGATTTATTTATGTGAAAATTATAATCAAATATATTAATTTATCAGTTTCTTTAATATATTTAATGCATTTTTTGTTAAATAAGGGTTTTTTTTATTAACTAACTATTGCCTATTAGGCACTTGTCAGCAAAACGCATAATTTATTTCACACGACAAGGTATTGAATTTCAGTATCTTTTTGGTCGATGTATTTGTGTTACCAAAACATACTTTAAGTTTCCATTTATTTCATATACATGTTTTGGTTCATTTATGTTAAAGCAAAATCATTAAAATCGGTTGACCACCAATATGCGTTTTATTCAAAGTATTTCTTTTTATGAACGATACAAATATTTAAGGCGGAACTTTTAAGGAACTTTTAAGGGGCGGGGAGGTCTCCGGCCCCTTAAAAGTTGCGGCAATTAGTGTAAATATTATAGGTTCTAAAGTTAATTTAATTGAGAATACAAACAAATCTCCGATTCGACAACCCTAAAATAAATTCGGCCGCCTAAAAATAAATGTTCAAGTTCCGCTACTGCAAATAAGAATATTAACTAATGAAAAGCACATTGTCATTTTTAGTAAGAAAGTAACGTATATACAATTTACACATCACTAGAAACAAATTAATATCTTTACTTATTATAGAAAGAAAAAAAAAAAAAAAAAAAAAAAAAAAAACGTAACTAAAGCACAAAATATAGTACAAAACAACCATTCATTATAAATTTTTTATTTTTTTGTTCTTTTATAGAAAAAAAGGACCAGAAAACAATATACCACAATAAAACAAATACATCCATAAATAATATATAGACAATGAAACATCATCCACAATTCCACATTTTACCATCAATCCACCCAAACACCAACCACTTTCAAAAACACTTCATTCATATGCATGAAACCTTACTAAACACAACATCTATGTCCTTAATTTCTTAGAACATACACAATAATTTACAAACATGAAAATATCCACAAAACCGATATCTAGTCCGGGACGAACAGACGAATTGCCACCACAACTGATAATGTTTCCTAGAAGCAAAAGCAGTCGAGGAAGTAGCAGGTCACGTTCTAATCCTATGTTCGTTCGCAAAATCACTAAAAACGAGACTATCCAAGAGCCATCTTCACCTAAAGTGACGTGCATAGGTCAAGTTCGTGCTAAACGATCATCAAACAACAAGCAAACAACCACTACAAGGACCACAACAAATGTACGTCGTTGTAAATGGCTACCGCGAAATATTTCATTGTTTAGATGTGGCAGAAAGCCAAAAATATTAAAGGAATCGAAACAAGTCGATACATATGGGAAATTTGGACTAGAAGATGTATCAAGAAATGGTAACGATGTTTCTATATCAAAATCGCCTCCAAGGAACGCGTTTTTATTGACAAGATCCCGATCTTTACCATATAGATCTTCATCTTTAGCTAACAAGATATGGGAATCAACAATTGATGAGAAAAAGTGTGATGAAACTCAAGGTGGTATTAATGAGAATATTGGGAATGAAAATGAAGGAATTGAGGAATTTAAAGCAAAGTCACTGAATTTGAGCAGATGTAAGTCTGAACCAGCCAGAACAAGTGATAAGCTTTTTAAGAGTTTTGGTTCATAAAAGGTGATTGTTTTTGTTTTCTTATTGCAAATTTTATAACTTTATAGTATACTAGAGGACTTAGTTATATACAACAATGACAATATAACCTCCCTTTGTATACAATAACTTGTTAATTTTGGGTTTGATCATGTAAGTTGTTAATTACTACTGTAGTCTTTATCTTTAGTTAATCTAGCGAGTACCGATGAAACTCAAAGGTGTAGTTGTGGACTAATTTGAATCGTACCACATAAGTTGTTTTCACGTTTTGAGGAGATTATCCGGCTGCACTTGCATTTGCGAGACGTGGATAATTTGAAAACATATATGTTTTGGCAAACCATTTGAAAGAAGTGATTATATTCACTTCATTAAGATGGAAATCTGATCTTGAAAAAAAATAAAATGATATGACTATTGAGAATAAATTTTTGTAAATGCAATCACAAACGATGCCACATGAAATCAATCTGAAACTCTAATGATGGGGCAAGAATCAATCTGAAAGTTTGAATCGTGCTTGGAAGCAAACAAGTTGAAGTGGTCACGTTGGTTTGAGTGTGTAATAGTGATATATCCATACATGTGAATTAGTTAGTTAAAAGGTCGGAAAAAGAAAAAGAAAATGAATGTGAGTTACACAATGGCAAAATTATTATTATTATTATTATTATTATTATTATTATTATTATTATTATTGTTAACTTTTGGGTGAATATTCTATGTACGGACTTATAATAAACAATTTTCAATGTCCAAATGAAATCAATCTGTGTGTTATTGAGTAGATCTGTTTAACAAGGAGGATGATGAGTTGCTAAGAGCATCCACTATGATAAATCTTTACAAAGGTTTATAAGTATGCCACATCACAAATACATAAACCTTTTAGATTTATAAACCTATTTCCACTATAGATAAACTTGTTAAAACTTTATAAATATATAACATAACTCAATGCATTAAATTATGAAAAGGTCTAAGATATTGGACCTCTTCATGCCATGTAAGCATGAAATTGATGTCCACTATGGTTAACAATATTATAGACCTCTTCATCTTTTTATAAACCTTTTTATAAACCACCATAGTGGATGCCCTAAGATGAGTGAGGTGTTTGTAACGGAAGGAGGATCTTCTAAAGTTGTATAGGCTAACTTTAGTAAAGTTGTGAGATTGTGAGCCATTAGATTTCATCTAATGGCTCAAATAAAAAAAAAAAAATAAATAAATATTCTTTTGATTTGAGCTATTAGATCAAATCAAATAACTCACAATCTTACTGTGTTTACAATTTTAGAGGATTCTCCAGATCTCCTCCTTTTGTAACACGGTAAGCAAATCTCACATCACATATGGACTTCAAAATGTTGGTTATGCGTTAAGTAAATCCAAATATAATGACTCGTTTTAGGAAAGCCATCAGTGTTGGTTGCTACTTGAGGGTGAAATTGAAAGAGACATTGTTACTTCTTTGGTAGGAATATTACATCTTCAATTACACTCACTCAGTCTTAAACTTATTTAATTATTTTTTATTTTTTTAACATAAAATATTTTTGTTTGTGCTGTATGATACTTGATAAAAATTATATTAATGATATACAGTAAAGAGAAAAAAAAAAAAAAAAAAAAAAAAAAAAAACCAATGAGTTGAGTTCAATATAAACTTCAAATTTTTAATGAATAAAAAAGTTATAATACAAAATGCTTTTATGAATAATAATAATAATAATAATAATAATAATAATACAAAATTACACATTTGGTCCCTATGGTTTACTTCAAATAATAGGTTTAGTCCCTAAGTCGTTTTAATTACACCACATATACCTATTTTTAAAACCTGCTGCCCATTTAGTCCCTATTATGGGAAACAGGGACTATCCGTGTAGTAAAAAAACTATAAATAATTACACAGATAATCCCTATTTTTTTAAAATAGGGATTAAATGGGCAATATGTTTCAAAAATAGGTATGTATGGTGTAATTAAAATGAATTAAGGACTAAACATGTTATTTGGGTAAATCACAGGGATCAAATGTTTGTTTTTTTTTTTTTTTTTTTTTTTTTTTTTTTTTTTTTTTTTTTAATAAATGAACAAAATAAGTAGAGAGCACTAATCACCTTTATATGCTTTTGATAAACGGTATACGCGGCCAAACTTTAATATACGCAACCTAAGGCTGCGTACCAAGGGTGTGGGAAACAACTAGGTGAATGCAACATTCATGCGCCACTCCTTTGTCCAATCAAAAAAGTCACGCGCGAGTACATTTTTCAAGATGAGAAAATGTGAACGATTCACCTAGTTGAGTTTTACAAAATCGTGGACCCTCTTTTTGTGTTTTATTGTTTTATATTTAGTTTGTGAGTGAGTGTGGGGTATTATAGTAGGGTATATTTGTATAAAGTAGGTATTTTAATGAAAAGTGAGGGTAAGGTGACCATGTCCACAAAAAAGCGAAAGGGAGTGAAGGAAAATGAGAGGAGAGAGAAATCTGATATGACACTGAGGTGTGAGGTGAACATGAGTATGCCTTCGTCTTTAGTCTAACTTGTACTGTCTTACAACATTTTCCTCGTCACACCAAAGTGTTTATTATTATTATTATTATTATTATTATTATTATTATTATTATTATTATTATTATTATTTTTTGAAGCAAACACATTTTTATTCGTAAAAGCATTTTGTATTGTAACTTTTTAAAGACAACTTTAGAACATTTAGTAGCCATTTGAATAAATAATACATTTAGTAGCTATTTGAATAAATAATAGGGTAAATCATTTATAAATGTATCTAGCTTGTTATTTTTTCTATTTTGATGCAGTGAACTCTAACTTCAGTCACTTTAGTGTATCTTTTTTGTAATTTCCTCAATTTAGTGTACGATTTTAAAAGTTCAATACTTAATTCATAAACTTTTAAAATTGTACATTAACCTGACAAAATTACAAAATAAATACACCAAAGTAACTAAGGTTAAAGTTCGCTACATTAAATTAAAAAAAAAAAATTTATTAAGTTAGATATATTTAGTTAGGGAAAATGATGCCTGCTTTCCACAGCAGGCAATTACCTCCTTTCATATGTAAAAAAGAGAGGGCTAGGAGGGAAAGTGTATTAGTGGCCTGAATTTAGGGGCTTAATTGTTAATTTTTTTTCAAAGGAAAAGCAGGCAAGAAGCCTGCTTGTTGTAGCAGACAAGTTTTCCCCATTTAGTTATTTACAAATAATTAACTTTAAATAATACTAGTTGGTATATGAAAAGGAAAAGAAAACTTACTATAATGGGCCATAGCCCAAAGATAGGCCCAAATATTGATGGCCCCGCCTAACTATTTGAGAACCAATTATTTGTTGTGAAAAAGGTGAAAAACCCCAACATATCATTGCAATTTCTCCTAACAAGTTATGAGAAAAAGTAAAATACACAATTATTATCATTGAGGAAACTAGAAAGTGTCAACATATCATCAATGTTTGCCTTTTAAAAGAAGTTTCTACGGCCTTGATATAAAATTATGGACAAAGTTCGACGTGATTCATGACACACTCTTCTTTTGCTTGATATGAGATCTAGCATGTATGAGAAACTATGAATACAAGAATATGCACAGAGCTAAAAAATTCAATACATGTACAATTAACGATCCAGGTTAGGTTTAATCATAAATTTCAAGACATGGGTCCCGACCCTTGAATATATGATATCGCATGTCGGTCCAAGCATTGTTTGGATGAGAACGCGGCATGGTATTCACATGGTTGGCACTTGGCAGTAGACAACGAAAGGAAAAAGACCTGAATTCATGCTCATTTTGAATCAGACATAAATTGCTAGCATGGTTATTAAGACTTTATAAACTTTATGGCGTATATGACAAATAAATAAAAAATAAAAAAATCCTTATTATTGCCAAATATGTACGAGTTTCATTTATTGAAGCTGTCTCAACTTTATTTGCTATTTTAAAACCAATTTGGTAGCTTAGTTCATTTAGTATACAGGTATGTTTTTTTTCCTATAGAACTTATAATAATGTACTAGTTTCATTTTGTAAAATTCTTGCATGATTAGGTTTAATAGTAGTCCCATTTAGGACCACCACTATTATTAGGCTATGTGACTATGTCTCAGGATTGGTAATCTTTTTCGCATATATGTCAGCCCAACTAATTTGTTTATATTTTGGGCCCACTATTAAAGCCCATTTACTTTTTCTTCAACAGGTTGACTTTTCAATGCACGCAATATGTACAGTAAATGGTCACCTTAAAAATTGTCATAAATGAAATCATCTTATACGTGTGATTTTAGAACAAATTTCAGCATGCTACAGATACATTGATTACATGTTTGATGTCAATTACACGTTATAAAAATGTATGTGAATGTAAAATTTGGAACTAAGTTAGTGAAATTATCAACATGGTTATAACTTTGACTCTTTGAGTTAAAAGGTTGGTAGGGTCAATGTTTAAGGTTTTTTATTTTATTTTTATTTTTGGTTAACCATGATTTCAGACTTTTTAAAGACTATAGGATCATGAAGTCGAGCTACCACCACACAAACTCAAACATCCTAAGGTTATTCCTTCTAAAATATTATGGAGTCAAGCGAGCAAAGAAGTAGACTCATTCCTTTTTCACTGGCTAGGGATATTCGACGTTCCCAAACAATAAGATTCTTGAGGAAAATGCACCTAAGATCAAATATTTTGAGCCGGTTTCCGTGACTTTCTTTTTAATGCTGCGATCACATAAAAACACTTGGAGGTGGTCAGTTTACAGCATTTCAAATACTGTAGTTTTTAAGGTCACCTAGTTACAAACCTTTAAACTACTTTGATCATATTTTATACACTGGAATTTACATTGAAATTTTAAAATAGAAAAAACAAATGATATAAAATTAATGTTTTTAAAATTGTAAAATAGACAACTATAGTTTTGTATACATAGCTGGTACATTAAATGGAAGAATGCCAGTACACAACTTAGCAATAGTAGCAAGTTATATATAAGCTGTGAAGATTGTGACTGTTTTAATAGCTTAAAGCCACCACACTCATTTTGTGATCCCATTTATGTTCACACAAAAACACAAAAATACACACAATGGTGATGGATCTCAAGAGTTGCATAGCTACTTTTTTCATTCTTTTCCTCCTACTTGTTGTGCCTAGTTCTTCAAAAGGTAATTTGTTGGATTATCATATGTCGGTTCGGTTTTGCTTTTGTATGATTTTGTGACAATATATAGTTGTTTGATAAGCTTTGATGTGAATTCTGATAATTTGTGTGTAGGACTAGGTTCTGAAATATATGAAATCGATTACCGTGGACCAGAAACTCATTCTCAAAGGCCTCCACCAAATCGATATGGGAACATACCTCATCACAAAAATCGTAAGATGCATCCTAGATCCAAGAGAGTTGCAACTCGTAATGTGATAAAGAAGGTTAGATCCTTGTAGACATATAAGTTTTTCCATATATGTTATAACAAAATTATGTGACGTAGCGCCTGTTGCATCATAAGGCGACATACATTTACATGTATAACATTATTTTTATTCATCTTTCGCATGCCAAACACCATATATATACTGCTCTTTATTTTCATAAATAACAATGTTAGAACCTTAGTCTTTAGGTTAAGGGGCACACTACACTTGAGTACTGCTATACCAAAGGCATATTTTGTGTTTAAAATTATTCGATTGTGGTTGACACGTAACTTGGGAGTGTTCGGATAAACTTATTTTGTAGGCTTGGGATATTTGAATTCAGAGAATCACATAAGCTTAACTTTTTTGTCTTATAAGTTTATGAACTTAAATAAGCCATAAGCGGTTGATAAGTTCATAAGCCGATACAAGTGAGCTTTTGAGTTTTTCCAAACTCAAATAAGCCTATAATATGCAAATCCAAACGCTCCCAACTAGTAGTTATGCAATAGTAACATTTCGGGACTGTTATGTCGTATGTACAAGTAAGTCGTGACATAGAATATATATTTCTTAAGGAATTAGGTCTTGGCATATAATGAGATAACTATGGTTACCATATCACATTATGATTAGTTAAACATTCTCCTTTTCTTTGTGTAGCATTCTAATTATATACCGGTTTGACAGGAAAAAAAAGCTTAATGGTGAAGAATATTCGAAGAATGGTGGCTTAAGTATCAACTTAGGTTACAATCTCTAGCATGTTCTATTTTTCAGTAATACTATTTTTATGATTGCTGGTATAAATATTTAGTATATGCTAAAATGTATGTGATTTATGATATATTGGTAATTGGTTTAAGCAACAATATAAATAAATCAAAGCATTTTAGCATATGTCTGCATTAAGATATTACAGCTTTTAAATATGTAACTGTGTTAATGTTGGCACAAAGATTTCTATGTAATGTATGAAAGTATGAACATGTTTTTATTGTTTTATGCTTGTTATATATATAATATGTTTGGTTGGCGTACGTGTTTATTTCTTTGTTGATGTCTATATTGTGATGATACTTTAGGTCTCGACTTAGACATGTATAAGGTATTATCAAGCTACTAAAATTCACGGCAAGTCAAAATCTATTCTCGCAGACAAACAATTTCATGTCGATCGCATCATAGCTTAACATACAAATTCAAAGGACTTATTATCGAAAAAATCTATATATATACACACTTTGAACTTATAATGTTGTAGATGTGTTTTTGGAGTAAAATTTTTTTGGAGTATAATATTACGGAGTATTTTATTTATTTATTTATTTATTATTTTTTTTGAACGGCAACAATTGTGTACAAAAAGAGCACCGAAACAACTCGAATTCAGCCACCAAACAAGACAAGCCATTGTGTACCCGATCTTCTCACCTCCTGTACTAAATCCTAAAGATATAGAACAAAGGAGAATAAGAGGAGTGAAGGCGGGTAAAACAATACCAAAATGTTGGCTCGAACGACTCTTAAATCAAAATCTGTACTACAGACAAAAACTACAAGACTAAATCTCTGGCCAAATCACACAGAGGGTATAATGGCCAAATACAACAGTCCCAACAACTAGAAAAGAAAACAAACTATATAACAGTAAAAGGGACTAAAAGACCCATGAAGTAGAGTGTCGATGGTACATTATGCACACTCATGTTTTAGAAACTAAGCACAAAATAATGGTCACATTATACTTTAAATGAGTTCAGACTCTTTACTCTTGGCAACTTAATAAGATCTAAAAGCACATCCACAAAAGCAAATCCATCTATTCAAGACTAGAAAGAAGTCACCTGTTGACAAAAAATTTCAGTTTGGAAATAAGACAACAAACTGAAACGTGCAGATGTGTTTGCGTGTGAGTATGATTCATACTATTTATGATTGGTGACCAAAAAAAAAAAAAAATCTGGAAAAAAATTTACAATCTTGCAAGCTTGGTTGAAAATTAAAACATAGTTCTTGTTGACATAAAACAACGTTATTGGTGAAGCCGTGAAGTTAGCTAAGACCAACTTGGTTCAATCCACGCATGAGGGTAGAGATGACGTTTCGTTCCCAAGAAATCTGTTAAATCTTCGTCGAAAAGCTTTTCATTGAATGTGTGATACTTGCTTGTTTCAAGAGAATAGAACACTATCTTCCCGTTATTAGAGTGCAAATTTGGAAAATAGATCTTGTTCTCCATTTCTGGTGTTTTGGCCTCAATGCAGAAACACGCGGCATCACATATATAGATCATGTACCTCCCTAAATCATCTATTTTCTCCCATTCTTCTTCAACATCATTCAACTTGAATACCTCGACAGATTTTCCAACCTTGCTCACGATGATTAGAATAAGATGTTGATCACATTTTGTAAGAATATATTTAGATGAAGATTCGTAACAATCTCCTGGGGCTTCAGCTACAACAAGCTTCCATGAGTAATCTTCTTTGTCAAATTTTTTGAAAACACAAAGTTTTCTACGGTCACACAAGGCATACAAATCTCCCCCCGATAATGTTGGAAAAGAAAAGGAATAAATATGACTCATATATTTTACATCCTGACGAATAGTGCGCCAAGATGGTTCCCCACCTACGCTGTGAATGCGAATAGTCGAATCGTTTCTTCCTAAAAATCCAACAACGATACAATTGGGGGAAGTGGGTGGTGCTGAGAAACATAAGTTTATTAAACAACAACCACGATTGGTTTGTGGAAGCTTGATAAGATTATTTGTGAATGGGTTAAAGAACACTAGATGATGGAAGTCGGCGGTGCTATAAAACAAAAGCCAACCATACCCGGAGCAACATATTCTGCCACCATAAATCGATACATGTGAATTTATAAAGTAGTTATTACCAAATATAGGATCTGTAAAAGTGATTACTCCTCGATTTTTATCTACCACCATTAGCCATGGTGAAACTAATGAATAATCCTGCAATCTCTTTATTTCTGCTTCATCCCTCCATTTTATCACACGTGCTGCTAAATGACAACGTTTGCATGTTAGATGAAAGTTCATGTATTCCACACCAATACAACGCTCCATAATCATCACCAACGTATCAAAGGGAAGATTAAGAATGTATGATTCATTGGATTTGACCACATTATCCACAACTCCTCTTACCACTATCTCATTCTTGTTAGTCTAATTCTATGAACAATCGAATATAAAGTATACTAAGGTTTTATTTATAATCAATCATTAGTTTTTACAGAGTTGGGTTTTATGGGTATATATAACCCATGAACCGACACAACTAAACAACACAACGTTTCACTAAACAACATAACGTTTCTAACTACTATAACCGAATAAATGGTTTCTAACTTTGTCTTTGTCATTCTAGTACCCTACACTTTATACATATACATAAACGACTCTTTTGACTTTCGTGTTTGACTTTCATGGATTATAAATTAGTATCCAATAATTCTCTGTTTGTTTAGAATCAACCGTGCACCCGTCTTCTCCACGATCATCTTCTAATCTACACAAACCAAAGTTTCAAGAAAACATGTACTATGCAATAAAACACATAATAAATGTCCAGAAAATGTAATTATGAGTAAACGTTGTACCTGCATTCCCACACTAACACATGGCTTGTTGGCACAACTGGAGAAGGGCTAGAAGAAAGGGAGATGGTTCTATCTTTGACATGGTATGAATGTATTATATTGCCTGCCTTTTTGTCACGAATGTGTATATACCCCCCTAACTCTGAAGAAATTACTGGTCTAGCTATTAGGATCATCATTAACAAAAATTATAGCATCTTTAAGATCTTCCATTTCTTCAAATATCTCACAAGCCATGTCCATATCATCGACGTCTACCATTTCGTTCCACTCTATTCTATTCATATCTAATTTAAACAAATGCACGGCACTAACTTTATCATTTGTGCCATCAAAACCTAAAATAATGTGGAACAATTCTGAACTAGATCCTGTAAGAAAACGACTAATGCGGAGAGGAGAACCAACGTACAAGTCAGGAAACTTAGGACATTTTCCAATTAGCCTTAGGCTTATCCCAACTTCTTTACCCTTAACCACAATCTCAACTAGTATGACAAAAATACCTCTACCATAGAAAAAAAAAATACTCGTTCAAAGCATATACATTCCCACTGCAATAAGTTAGGCTATGTAGCAAATGACTGGCGCCGATTATTCTCTTGAGCTGTTCAGCATATGATACTTCGGTCCATGTTTTACTCTTTCTTTTTCCAGCTAGCCGACAAAAAACAAATGTAGCTTTGAACGTTGTTAACAAAAGAATTGAACTAGGATCATCAGGAAGTAATGATAAACAGCATTCTTTAATGGATCTAGAATCTCCATCTTTCAAAATCAAAGGGGGGAGACGTATAATCTTTGACGTAATTGGGTTCCGAAGATACCAAGTTGTTTTCCTGGAGAGGATGTACCAACCATGATAGTACCCTCGGATACGTTTCCTAAGCAACTCAGGTAAACTACACCGATAATTAATTAATGGGTCGTTTATGGTGTAGAAAAATTGGTCTCCAATTTCTTTTGTTTCGTCTTCTAGGTTCTGAGCAACCAGCCATGTATACTTTGAAGATAGGGGAGGCAATACTGAACCACAAGAAACTTGTTTTTGCTCCATCTAGCATGTTTATAACACCATATATGTCAAATTACTTAATCATATCACGAGAGCCATATTTGTTAGTAAATAAATATATACAAACCACTGTATATTTGAATTGACGTTTAGTGGATTATGCAAGCATATGTAAGTCAAAACTTCACATGTAGAGATGGATTGGTCACCGTAACATATAGGATATTTTGTTACTTCATCAACAAAACAAAAACAAAAAGAAAACGATTGACATTGATGGGTATTTGTGTTACTTAACCGAAAAAAATTACCTAACCGAAACTAAAAACCAATGTTTGGGTTTTACTTTTTCAAAAATTGAACACTTCGGTTTGGTTTCGGGTTTTGTCGAGTAACCGAATCGTTGTATGAATAAATAGCTAAATATAATTTCGAAACTCATACTGGGTTTGCGAGTATTTTAAAATATTTTTTTCTTGACGTTTACAGTTTTGTGTGGGACATGTATGTGTGTTTACTTAAATTATGTATCAATATGTATTCGACAATGATCATATGATCGAGCTTATAAGCTTATGAGCGCTACATCAAAACACAATGCTTATGATCGAGCTTATAAGCACATCGATCAGTATGTTTTATGCGATTTGATAAATAGTAAAAAAAAACAAAAACAAGTAACATAAGCTTAAAGTAGAATTCGTACCTCAAAATTTATCGCAAAAAGTTTTATCTAGGGCATACACGCGCATGGTTTACTTTATATAAGGCGTTATCGAGCTTTGCTTAGTTACACACAGGCCCAATAAGTGTATATTGTGTATAACGACTAAATCAAAATGGGCTAACAATAATTATGAGCTGTTTTTTATGTGCCAAAGATATAATTAAATTTTGTGGAAAAACGTTTGAGACTTTGAGAGTTCCACAAAATGCAAAAAAAGTTGAGAACTATTATTGTACCAATAAGAGTGCACTTTTTTGCTTACGTGAGAAAATTGAGCTCTCTCATTAGCCAATTAAAAGTTAAGAACAAATCCTATTTAATGAAACTATTCATAATTTTGTTTTCTAAAGCTGACCATGGAAAAATTAATAATACACAGGGGGTTAATAGAGATTTTGATATAGATTGTTTGATGATAAATGCTACATATATAATTTTATAAAATTATATCAAACAATGATTTGACAACCATTTGTAGAGGGTAAGAAAAAAGAAAGAGATATTATGATGCAAAATGATTTTCGGTTTCATTGATGGCACACTATCCTGACTCTATAGGGGCCTACTACACATGCTAAGTTAGTTTGTGAGTATGATTTTGTAAACTCTTTATGGATGTAGTATTGTTGGCTCTTGTTTAGGCCATTCACAATGCATCATGGTAGATGCGTTTAATGTCATTAAAAAAAAGGTGATATGGCAAGTTAAATTATTTAATGCTCCATTGTAGAACTTCACGTAAGCGGAATGTAAAAAGGTTCTTTCAGTTTTGAACTTGTATTATGCCAAAAAAAAATTGTTCTTAGTGAGCCTCACCACTATAAAATAATACCACAAAAATGTCATTTTGTTATATTATTCAATATGATGCCTTTTTTAGTTATTAGTCCGTATATATTTTAAAAATAGTGATGTGTAAAGTCATTAAATAATGTAATAATTCAATGCATTGTGGGTGTTTTAGATAAATATATGAGTTGTTGATGTGATAGTGATGCGTTAATGTATTGAACCCTGTGTTACACCATGCATTGGACAGTTACACCATGCATTGGACATGCCCTTAATTGTTAAGGGTCTAAAATGTAAATACTTAGAAAAACTAAACGGGAGTCATTCATTTACTCAACCGAAGAAAATCTTAACACAAGCATCATTCACAAAATCACCCCTAGATCTCACCACCGAACAATTCTGCAACTGACCTCAATTCTTTTGTGGTTGCCTACTTGTGCAAGGATTCACCTTTTAAGTCGTTGCATGGACCTTATGTATGTTACTTAGTTCATGTTTGTATATCAAATCAAGGGAGAGAGTCCTTGAAACTTTAAGATGATATTTAGTAGTGATGGATGGTGTTATGATCAACCGTTAATGTAACTTTTTATATTGTACACAGAAGGGGATGACATCAGAAATAGGATCGTCGAACGGTCTTCTGGCTCCGTGATTTTATGTCACATGATTTGTTTACTATTAAAGAAATTAAAATGTCTTTAGTGATGGATATATCATAAGGCAATTTTATTAGTTTATAATGAAAATAGTAGGAGTGATTGTAAATTGATGACTTTAAATGCGAATTACGTTTTTTTAAAGATTTTCATATAATTATTGATTATGTTCTAGAGGCGGCAATTCATAAAGTTAAAACAACATAAATATTTGATCTAGACGTGAAGCAAGTTGTTTCTTCATGACCAGTTGTTTTCGGAGTAACCTTCTTTAGAGCATAAAACTACGGAGTATTTTATTATTATTATATTACTGTATTTTTTTGAATGGCAACAATTGTGTACAAAATGACTAATATACAAAAAGACCATAGAAAAAACTCGAAATCAGCCACCAAAAAAAGACGAAACATTGATACCCGATCTTCTCACCCTCTGCAATAAATCTTTAAGATATAGAGCAAAGGAGAATAAGAGGAGTGAAGGTGGGTAAAAAAAATGTTGGCTCGAACGACTCATAAATTAAAATCTATACTACAGAAAAAACCTACAAGACTAAATCTCGGAGGAAGATCCTCTCAAGTTGCTATACACAGCTTGAGTCAAGTTGGACAATTACTAGCCATTGATCAAAATCCAATAGTTAGTAATTTGTACACAACTTTTGATTTGGACCATTAGATTTTGATCAATGGTTAATGATTGTCCAACTTGACTAGCTCAATTGTCACTACAACAAAATAGTTAACTTTTCAAATTTATTAAGTCATGTGTTCACACTTTAAAGTGTGTGAATTTGGAAAGTTCACACTTAATTAGTTTGTGTGAACCAATTGGGTGTAACATATAATTTCACACTTGTAAGTGTGAAGATTTATAAAAAAGTTCACACTTCAAAGTGAAGATTTTGTAACAATATGATTTTAAAACAACTTTTCACACTTTTAAGTGTGAATATTTTTTGCACACTTATAAGTGTGAAGAAGTTAAAAGAAAAGTTCACAGTTTAAAAGTGTGAAGAAAAAAGTGTGAGCAAGTGAGCAGTTTGTTGTGTTGTAGTGTGTACTGATGAACAAACCACTTTTCATGGACAAGCCCCTATGATAATCTGAACTTGATCTAACAATAAAGAAACTGCATACACTACTATCATTCAATGCCTTATAAACTGAACTTGGTCTAACAATTGACACATGATTGCAGCAAGAACCAGTGTCCTCACTCTCCTCAGCTATGCTCCAAACATTCCTTGTACAAAGCATAGAGATCATTTCGTGAAACAACTTAAGCCAATAGCTCTTTCCTGTTTTGCTATGTATCTTCTTCATCTCAGACAATATTGGAGTCGCATACTCACATTTAAATAGTTCCACAGGTTGTTTATAGAACACGATTATGAAAATAATGATACTAATGAAGTTAGCTAGGACAATACGGTTCAATCCACGCATAAGGGAAGTCATGGCACATAGTCTCGGAGAGATTGCCATAACTTTCTTGGATCTCTTTTTCATTAAAAGTGTGATACCTACATGTTTCAAGAGAATAAAATACTACCTTCCCGTTTCCGCTATGTACTCTTGGAAAATAAATCTTGTTCTCCATTTCCGGTGATTTGGCTTCAATGCAGAAAGATGACGTGCCACTAATATAAATCATGTGCTTTCCTAAACTATACATTTTCTTCCAGGTTTTTGTAGAATTCTTCATGTTGATCGCAAACACCTCAACATTTTCTCCAGACTCACCCACGATGACTTGTAAAAGATGTTGATGACATTTCATTACATAATATTGCGCTGGAGATCTGCAACAACTTTCAGGGGCTTCAGCTACAACTTGCTTCCGAGAATACTCTTTTTGCCCCAAATCCTTGAAAACATCAAGTTGTCCTTTGTTACACAAGACATAAAGATCTCGGCCATTCTTGAATGTTGGGGAATACCCACTGTATATTGGGCAGTACAGATCTGAACCACCTAAATCCAAAGTAAACATAAGCCATGATTCTTCCCGAGCAACTAAATGAATGTGAACATGATATATACTAAATCCAACTACCACACAATCAGGGGAAGTGGGTGGTGCTGAAAAACATAATGATCTTAAGTTATAATACACTGGCGGAAGGTCATGGCTATCAAATGTGAATGGGTTAAAGAACAGGAGGTATCCGAAAGTGGCGTAACACAACCACCAACCAAACATGGAATAACATATACTCGTGATCCATACTGGAAACATTTCTTTAATGTACTTATCACCAATTATGGGATGTTTGAGAATGAGAGTGCCACGTTTCCTATTTATCTCAATTAGCCATGGTGAAACAAATGAATATATCTGCAATATCATTCGTATTGTTTGGTTGCTCCACTTTATCAAAGGTGCTGCTAAACGACAACGTTTGCATGTAGCACGAATGTTCACATATTCGACACTAGAAGAACGTTCCATAATCATCTCCAAAATATGTAACGGGATATTGAGCAAGTGTGATTCGTTCGCCGTACTATTATGTTCAACACCATCATTATTTATATCTCCTGATATTACCAATAACCTCTCATCATCATCGATCGCTTCTTGTCGAGTCTTAACATCACCATCTGAACCTCTAGCAATATACTTCCACTCCATCTAAGATTTTCACAATAAATCAAGAAACATAGTTAACTAATGACAACATACTTATCAAATAAGCTTACGTACTACAGTAATCACAATACTTTAAAAGAAAACCAATAATTTAATAAGTTGTGCAGTAAACATACATATTGCAAATCTTAACTAATAAACCAACCTATGTTTTCAAACAATTAAATTGAGACCAAAGGTGCAACAGACTTTGGAATCATCTTAAAACACCTCAAAATCCCAAGGTTTTTACTTATAAACTGCTTTATAGATTCTTGACAAATTTTAATTATTGTAGAAGGTGGATAGACGAGAAGCAGATCGAATTAGTTTGATTTATCAAAACACTATAAACTGATTATCTAAAAATAAGCAGATAATACAGTTATAAGCAATTCCAAACACCCTCTTATATAACAAATATACTAATGTTTGCTCACGATTGTAAAGTTTTACTTAAGCACTTAAGTATTAAGCATGGCCAAACACACTTTTATAAACACATTAATAAGCTAGCAGTTGTTTAGCAATTCTTAACCATAATTGATACAACATGTACAAAATATTATACGATCAACTAAAACTTAAAAAGAGATATAATATAATCGTACCTCAATATTTACAATGGTGACTTTCAAGCAGAAACCAAAATTTGAACAAAATCTTAAGCTCTTTTGTGTATTTTATAGGCATTAAAATTAGGAAAAATATGCGGCACGTAATAGTTTGTTCCCTTTTAAAAGAACTTTTGTTATAATTAATTAACCCATTAAGTTTCAAACTATTTAAACTTCATACTTTTAACATACTATTATTCTGAATCTGGACACTTATTAGTGTTAGTTTTAACGGATAAAAATTAATGAATATGTCCGGACTCGAACACGAGACTTCGGGATTGCACACATTACGTATGAGTTTCAATGTATTAATAATTATTATATTGAATTATGAATAATTATTAATTTCACAAACAAAACACGTAATGGTCGTTTGTAGTTAACGTTAATTGGACTAAATGATCTTTGGAGGAAAGATGAAGGACTGAACTTGAAATAGAGTTCAAGAAAAACATGGAATGGGCTTGTAAAACCCATGTTCGGCCGGACCCAACCCATTAGGGTGTAGGGTTTGTGTTTTGTGCTCCAAGATGTTGATTAGTATATAAACAAACCCCTTTGTTCATTCTAATCATCCCTTGGTTCACTTGCAAACCAAATCTCCTTCTCTTCTCTCCTCTTGAGTTAGAAATCGAACTACACCCTTATAGGGTTCCTACTAGATCTCTAAGCTTAAAACCATTCTTGTTTAGTTGATCAACTACACCCTTCTAGGGTTCCTACGCGATCTTCTAAACATATTGTTTGGTTTGTATGTGAATTAAGAACCTAGCTTTTCTCATTGAAACGCTACTAATACGTGTGTACAAGAACGAAGTGTTGGCATACTTTTGCTAACAAGTTTTGCCTTATTCGACTAAACCCTTAGTCGATCACCATAAACCCTAATTAGGGTTTATACTGTTCTTGTTCAACTGATTTCTTGTTCTTGCTAGAAATCACAAAAGAGGTATGCATTTATTTATATTCGGTTAATTTCAATTACATGTATTTGATCCTATTCCGCTGCGTATTTGATGTGGTTATATGTTTATATATTAGTTATGATTTACATATTCTAACAGTGGTATCAGAGCCGTTAATACATTGTAATTAATTACCGAAACACATAAAATTGAATCGTTATGATTATTACATGCTTGGTGTTCTTATGTTTTTTAAAATTTTTCTTAAACCCTAGAATTTTTATTTTTTTTCAATGTCGATTTTTTTTTGAAAAGAAAATTAGGGTTTTTGAATTTTATTATAAAACTTGTAGAAACCCTAGGTTGCATGTAATTTTTATGTGTATTTAAATGGGTATTTTGATATGCCGTTTTGGTTGCGTTCCTTTATTGACATGATTATATGTTATAATATGTGCAATGTGGGCATCCATGACAAACCATGCATGTGTTGTCGTGGATTATGGTGATTTTGTAGATTTCATGCTTATATTATGCGATTTAATTATAATTAATATGTTTTTAGTAAATATTATGACTATAAAGATTACTAAAATTTAATTAATTATAAAATTAGGGAAGACCCTATTAAAATCGTGTAAAGCAATTGTGTGTTTAAAATTGATTTATTTTGCATGTCCATTATTGAAGTTGTTTGTTATATTTTATTTAATTACTTTTGTTTTTATATGTTATGTGACATGATAGTAAGCAAAGGGTAATTTTATAAATACAATATTAAACGGACTTAATAATGGTGAAATCTTGTTTTGAGCTTACAAAAATCTTGAACTTTTGATTGATTGATTGCGACTGTATTAAGTGGTTAGAAGGTGAGACTAATTTTGACAAACTATTAAAGTGGGTATAAGGTTGGCTTCGCATTAAATTGCAGCCTTAGATAGCCTCCATTCTGGCTTAACACTCGCCTGTGAGTCAAAATTCAGTTTTACCCAACAACCATGATAACTACGAAGCACTTAAGGAAAAGTTGTAAGTTTCTCAACGCCTCAATCAAAACTTTGGAGATTTAAGCTCGTAAAGAAACTAATGAGTAAAAGTTTTTTACATGAAACATATGCTACAAGATGAATGCATGACATCTTTGTACATATATTTTGATTACACACATCAAAATTTACTACCCTTAAATTTAAGTTATATGCCATCCAATGAAACGGAAACACCTAAAGTTGTGGTTTACGTCAGGGCGTAACCTGGCTAGATTGCAATGGAAGGGCAAATTACATGATTTCATTACTAGCAGATCAACTGATGTGATGGAATTATGTAAGTTTGTTGTTTCTTAAGTTGGTTAACTTAATTGAGTTAATAGTGGGACTGATCACTCAAGGCATAAGAAGATGGGGATAAAACATGCTTACATTGCAACTGCGGTTGGCAAATATGTAAATCCCATCGATTCTAGGAATTGCAATTGAATATTGGCAATTGAGGTTCGACTCGTACCTTATTGAATACCGTCATCACTAGCAGATCAACTGATGTGATGAACCTATGTCAATTTGGATCCTAGTTTTTCAGTGAAAATTAAATGGTTATATGATTATGAACCATGGGTATTTAATTTTCTTGAAAATTTAATTATCGAAAATACTAAAATTGAATTTTGTAATTCTTTTTAATGTATTAATGCAACATTAAAGCCGTAAACATGGTTTGGTCTTAAATTGGTAAGTTGATCTAATTCTGCTTTCAAACATAATGTTTGATTGAGAAAAATTTACCGAAATGACAGAAAGTCTATTTTCCATGAGAGAAGAATAAGACTCAATCCAATTCCTTTTCATGATTGAGAAAGGTATGATAGGAACATTAGAATTGTCTACATTCTAATATATAACTCATAGCAATCTTTCATACTTAAGAGTATTGCACATCCTATTTTCCATAAGAAATTTCATTACCCTAATTTGGTGAATGAATTCTTCTATAACAAACAAGGCATTTGGTTAAATGGAAAATATGAGTTATTAGAAGCTAGACAGATTACCGCAAAATTGGTAAAAGGCAAGCTAGTATTTTATCTACTTGTTGTGCTTTAAAGGTGCTACATACCATTATGGGGATGGTAGGCCTATTAAGGAAGAAGCTGCATGCCCAAATTCTTCAAGTTAATATCATTGATGGATAATCCATCATAAACATAGTAGAATTCACATTTTAGATGTGTAGGAAAGTAAAAACAAGCATATCGCAGGTTATGAAACACGTAAAATGTTGTATCTTGAAACACGTACAATAGATAAATTACTAAAGGCAAGTGAGAGTTTTATCTTGAAAAGATAAAATTACAAGATACATAATCTTCTAAAACTACACTAGTGAAAATTATGATGAGGCTTGAAATGTAAAGGTTAAACCTCAACATGATGAAATTCTCATTCATAGATCCGTAGGGATGTCTCAGATATTTGATTGATATGCTGAGTAATATGAATTACAGGATCAAAGTAAGCCTGTTAATCATAATGACGCATTATGGTAAATTGCTCATACTATGAATGTTAAGATGCTGTCCATAAAGATAAGTCAACTTTGAAAACTTGGTTTATCTTAATGAAGATGAGTTTCTTCAATAGAAGGAAAACCCTAGAGGTTTAAATATTTTAATGTATGTCTTATGACAAGATTATTAATATATGTCTTATGACAAGATTATTAATCATACTTAAGTAATTAACTATGATTGAATACTCTTTCCTAAGCACATTAAAGAAACAAATATGGTAATTGTCATATTCATTTTTATGAATATGGAATTTGACAATGGATTATAAAGCTCTTTCTTGTATAATTACTTAAGCGAGGACGATAAGTAATTAAGAGTTTATGAATTCATGTAATCTTTGGAAGTATACAAAATGCAAGGATCCAAGTATGGATAGATGCATGCATCAAGGAGATAAGTCTTATGTTTAAAATATTAAATCCATGTTTGATTTATAATTTAAAATAAGATAACTTCTAAGTAATTCGGAAAGCTAGTGGGAGTATTATGTTTACTTACTTAAATCATATATGTTATATAACATATAGGAAGTAACATTCTATAAGTTAAATGTTAAGTCATAACTTGGAATGAAACTTTACTTGAAAAAATTAATAAGTAAAACATACAACCTTGAAATATATGTTTATTGATGTAAACATTTGCGGTAAATGAATCTAATAGAACATGATATATCATTTAGAAAGTTTAAATGGATATGTAGTACATGAATGATCTGTTTAGTATTTGGATAAAGGGATGTTAAGCAATTATTATTTAATAATGAATTAAAGTACTGAGTACGTTTGTTTTCATTAATAATAGATTGTAACCTATATTTGCATGTTTAATCCATGAATAACTTAAGTTATTCTAAATAGTCCGTTGTCAATTAATGATATGGGAGTATCATCGAATTAAGACAAATCTGAGTTTTGGTATAATATACTTAAAGTATATTGATGCGTAGACATGCCAAATTCACATGATATTCAATAAATGATAAATTGAATATAGGACAAAATCCCAATTACACGATTATACTTATGGATGTTGTCATTATAGTAAATCATGAATATTTATCCTACGACTTGAGATACCAGGTAACTACTGTGGATGTAGCTCATTTTCTGTGAGATAGTCTAACGCTATGTAGAACCTTGTAAAAATTTCTTGTAATTATATCGTTATTAAATAAATAATCTGTCGTTACCATTCATGATTCCCATTATTTCAGAAAAATTTGAAAATTTTCTTATTATATTAATTAGTCGTTATCACGACATAATATAATTCACGAAATGACGGAACCAATCCTCGACACGTTACTCGAAACCTAAACATTTCATTTATACAAATTTCATTTCACTAAACCTTAATTAAATTTCCTAATTTCATAATTATACCAAACGGGCCCTTAATCAATTTTCATCCCAATGCCTCGTTACTATTCATCAGGCCCAAGGCCAAAGCCCAACTCCAATCCATAATATCTCATTTATTCGACTAGCTTCATGCCTACAAAACGCCTCTTGTACGCTCGATTCTTACACACGACATATCTATATTTTTACACCACCTCATTCACCACCTAGCCAACTATTAGTGTGTCAAATCCCAAGTTCATAGGTCGACGGTTGATACATTTTTAAGAGGCGAAGTAATTGACAAAAATTCAATTCAATCGATTAATATTAAACTCAATACTTAACCGTTTTGTTTCCCGTTTGTTCCTAAGTGTTCTTAATAACATTTCTAAGATGATTTCATGTTTAAATGTCATTCATGATCAGCTATATCCAAATGGTACACGATTACTCAATTTATGTATGAAATAATAGGGTGGTCGACATACTAGTGAATCACCCAAGCATGCACCTTATTTCAAGCTCTCACAATTCATATTATATGATAAAAACTCAGCCTATAACCTATTTTACTGACATTGCATAGTTTAATTTGTTTCCTTGAAAAATAGTTACACTTACGTGTTACAAAGTAAGTTATATATATACTCCTTGTGCATGCATCCGTTTCTATCATTCATTATACTCTCACAAACTTCCTTTCTTCCTAAAAACTATCTCTTGAAGGCCAGAAGTTGTGACAATATCGTTTGGAAGCAAGAAAGGATTATCGGGTTTAATATATACGTTTGTGATTTTGGGTTATAGTCGAATTTGATTGTTCCTTGTGTTTCCTTCTTCCACTCTCGACTCTCTACCACCCTAGAGGTGTTGTAAGTTGTTTCAACCTATTTTCAATTCATTTCACACGTTACAAATGTTTCATGCATCAAGTATATATTTTATCGATCGTATATAAACTTTACATATCATTTTACGTACATATTTACATATAGTACACGACTTGTGACTAGCCTCTATCTTGGAAGGCCTAGGAGTCACGACACACACATATTTCACGTTAGTTTCACTCTACATGCATCAAACGAACCTATTTTTGAACCATGCTCAATCGGATGAAAAACTATATAAACACTTGGAAAATATACTAAGTCTTTAACTTATATATAAACACGTCCCATATAGCTCATAAAACGAAGGTATACAATGAAATCTAGCTTAACGAGCATACTATATTTTTACACCATTCGATAGACCACCTTGCTAACTACCAATTTCATTTAGATAACTTGTAAAGATACTCACGTCTCGACACTCTATTTTCACCAAAGTAAATTGCAAAACTCGTTATTAAAATTGTCACAAAATAAGCGAGTTGGGCCTTAAAGCCCAATAAGCTGTTTTTAAGCTTTTCGGATAAGCTAGCTTATTCACAACTTTTGATACGAATTTAGAACAAGAAAAATGATAATTTTGATGAGCCCAACTCGTCTCACGAAGTACGGATTTTAAAACGTTAACGGGCCTTGATTTCAACTCGTTAAATGCCCATAAGCTGAAAAATAAGCTTTTAACCAAATAAGCAGTTAAAATAAGCTTTTTATTTATTAAATAAGCCACGGAAAATTTTATATAATTTTTCTAATCATTTTTGTAACTTTGGACTAAAAATGTAACGCGACGACACCTAGAAGGACTAAAATTGTAAATATTGAAAAGTGAGGACTAAAACTGTAAAATCCAAACCATAAGGGTAAAAATTGATAATAGTTAATATTATAATCCTAAGTGTGACTATTGGACAATTAGAGGACTATAATTGTAATTTATATATAAAAATGACTAACGGTGTAACGCAAACGTGGTTAGGGTAAAAATGGTAAAATTGGAAAAGGACAAGGACTAAACATATTCTATTTAACATTCTTACATATTTTCTATTACTGTAAATTTATTTCATATGCATTTAAAACTTTCATTTTTATTTATATATATTATTTAACGTAACGTTAATAATATATATAACGATATTTCAAAAATTAATATTAGTACTTATGGTTAAAAAGGTAAAACTTCGATGGATAATTTAAATAACGTATTTTGTCATATCATGCATAGCATAAGAAATACACTGCACATCATCTATTCGTCATAACGAATAATTATTATTCGTTATTCGTTTCGTATTTACCAAATAGTATTTGGTCAAATTCTCAGATAAATCTATTTATCAGGTTGTATTTCGAAGCCGTTATCATAAATTTGTCCGACTTTATTTTATTCATTTCAGTATCAATCAAGGTGAGTCATAGCCTCACATTTACTTATTTTCAAACTCCGTGAGGGGGATACATGTTATAAACAGATCACAAGTAATTTTCTGTATGCTACCTGACTTGATATATGCCTAAGTTACCTATTGCCAAATGACCCTTGATCATGAACCATTAATCACTATTATGTGAACGCGAATATAATGAATAGATCTATTTAAGGTTTGACAGCCTATCCCATTAATACTTGACGGAATGCCATTATGCATGTAGTTAGTCGTATTAGTCGTGATATATTATATTTGAGTAAAAATAGGAATTGGCAAATCACCTATTACATGAGGGCAATATTATCATTAATTTGATAACACCTCCGTATTTACGGTATTTGTTAACGTTTTGCGTGTCATGAGACTTAGAGCAATATATATACTGCAATATCAATTTCTAACTAATTGTATTTCCAATACAATCTTACTTGTGTATCAAAATGATTACTGAATTCAAACTCTATGATATCACTCAACATTTTGTTGACTTTTAAACATGTTATCTCAGGTGTTTAGCAGGAGAAGCAAGCATGGAACGGGCGGAAAACTTCAAAACTTATCTATTTTATTTAAATTATGGTGTAAAATAAAAGATGTTTGATTTAGTTTAAAACATCAAGACGTTTATTATAATACTCTGAATGTGACCTCTTGTATTTGAATCTTTATTAATGAACTTATATTTTAAAACGTCTCTTTTGAGCCGTTTTCTATCATTATGACTTCGATCCTCACCGTAACACCCTAATTACTATTCTGCTGCCACATTTCAAATTAGGGGGTGTTACAGATTGGTATCAGAGCCATAGTTATAAAGAACCAAATGTTTTCAAACATTGAAATATAACCACACTTTCAAATAAAGTAAATTTACACCATACTATATTTTCGCCAGCCGTGCCTGCTTGCTACCATACTCAGTAAGTTAATCATTAAGTTTATGATGCTTTAATCTTGGTATATTAGAATTTTACATTCTTTGACGATAATAAATTCTTATTCTGCACTATTTACGAATTATTACAGTATTATTTCAGTATGAGTATATCAGACTCCGACTCTGAGATTTCCGCCGAATCTGTTACGTCGCCTGTTTTTCGTCCTACCTTAGTACCTGACGCTGTTTCCCAAGAAACAGAACCATTCGAGCAAGACGAAATTGTAACAACGCCTGAAAATCCCGATGTATTGGTTTTACCAACACATATAGCATTACCACACCATGAATTTGATTCATATGCACCCGATCACCTATTCGATCTTTTTAGCCAAACTTATCCATATACTTTTCACCATAGAGAACAAATTCCTGAAGAAGATATACCCGCATCCAGCCAACTTCGTATTTCTGACTCTACTCATCCACTTTCACCATCATTACCATATCCTCCTGGTTTCACTCCCCCAGCTCATATCTATGAAACTGGCGAGAGTGCTAGGATGGAAATTATCCCTACTCTTTCACCTTCTGTAGTAGTGACGCGTTTGGAGCATCACGAAGAGCAGATAGACACGCTTCTTCAGATGATTGACTATTCATCATTTGACCATTCGAACACTATCAGCAATACCTTACATAATCTTATAGCCAATAGGATAGAGTTGCAGCAAGGTTTGGCTCAGATACATTCAGATATCTCCGAGACACGCTCTTTCACGATATCATTGCGAAGAGAGGGACAGAACCGTACTTGGGAAGCCCAGCTAGCACATCGAAGAGTAGATACATTGGAAAACCTAGTAGGAGATATGCAGATTCAACACCATACCGAGATGCAGGATCTCCGAACTCAGATTTTAGAGATGGGAGGACATGTGGACGGACCTAACCATTAGAGGCAGTTAGTATTTGTATTAGTAATGAGGCATCTAAGCCTGCCGCATGTGGCCATTAATAAAGAATCTTGTATCGTTTTGTTATGAAAACTCAACTAATCAAGTTATTAATGTTATGTTGTTGGTTGTGATATTACTATATACAAATGTTAATTTATGCTTATGGTTGTTCATGTGTATTAATAATGCATCTAACATATCGGAATAATTATGATTGTTGTATCAAAATAAAAACTACATATGGTGCCCAATTATTGTTAGAACTCATAAATATTCATTTCTCTACTTCTCAAGATCATTTAAACAAAATTATTGTTTAAAATTCTAAAGCTATATTTTTGTATTATCAATAGAAATATGGAGCATGCAAGTAGTGAAAATTCCAACCCTGAAGTGATCATGACACCAACTGAGGTTCAAAGGATGATTGTCGAGGGTATATCTGCAGCTCGTGAAGCTGATCGCTTGAATAACATCAATGGAGCAAACCATGAAGCTAATACATCTACTCCTCGTAAATGTACTTACAAGGACTTCATGACTTGCAAGCCAACTAATTTCAAGGGAATAGAAAGAGTTACAGAATTGGCCCATTGGTTTGAGCATACTGAGACAGTCTTCAAGAGGAGCGGTTGTTCTGAAGATAGCAAAGTTACATTTGCTACAGGAGCTCTTCAGGGAGAAGCACTATCATGGTGGAATACTACCGCGAATGCTATGGGTCAGGATGAAGCTTTCAAACTCTCCTGGAATGAGTTGAAGAATAAAATGCTTAAGAAGTATTGTCCCAGGACAGAGATCAGAAAACTAGAGGATGAATTTCATCAGCCAGTAGTAAAGTACAATGATCTGAGGACATACGACAGAAAGTTTCTGGAATTGTCGGTGTTATGCCCAACAATAGTACCCGATGTTGAAAAAGCATTGGAGAAATATGTGGAAGGACTGCCACCATCTATTGAAGGGGATGTTACCGCATCAAACCCACAGACAGTAGAAGAAGCCATGGGACTTGCACAGAGATTGTTGACCCGAGTGATCAAAAGAGGTTCTACCTCCGCGATCAATGAGCATAAGAGGAGTGCCGATAACCGTGGAAACAACAATAGCAACAACTGAAGCTACAACAACAACTACAGTGGTAATAGGAGCTACAACAACAACAATCAAAGCAGCAACCACAACCGAGATCAACAACAGAACCGCAGTAATCATCATCAGCAACAGAATCGTCGCCAAGAAGCTACCAGAGCTTATGCAGCATTGCCTGCAGAAAGTAAAGGTTATGCTGGAACTCTACCCCCGTAACAAGTGCAACATGCATCATACCGGATCATGTAAGGCTACTTGTGGCAACTGCAGAAGAATTGGACACATGTTGGATACATGACAAAGGACTGTCGAGCAACTGGAGCCAACACACAACCGATAGCAGTAAAGTGCCATGGTTGTGGTGAAGTTGGACATTACAGAACTCACTGTCTGAAGAATGCCAATAATGTTACCCAGGGAAGGGCATATGTACTCGGTGATGGAAACACAACTCAAAATTCTGATGTTGTTACGGGTACGTTCCTATTAAATCAACACGATGCTAAGATATTATTTGATTCTGGAGCAGATAAAAGCTTTGTGTCTACTTCATTTGCCTCAATTCTAAATATTACTCCCATAGAACTAGATACTATCTACGACATAGAATTAGCAGATGGAAATTTCCTAAGTACCAATACCCTAATCAAAGATTGCACCTTAACTTTTCTAAGAAAATCTTTCCCCATTGATCTCATGCCCATCCAATTGGGAAGTTTTGATGTCATCATTGGCATGGATTGGTTATCTAAACACCGTGCCAGAATAATTTGTGATGAGAAAGTCATTCAAATTCCACTCAACGGTGAAACCTTAATCATCCAAGGTGATAAATGATTGATGCCAAACCACCTAACTTATATTGACCAAGGAATGGTCAACAAAGTCAAATAGCCTAGATCAATGCTCCGCGGAAGTATAAGGTTTCCCCGGGTCGTATGTCCCGACGAGGTGTGAATTGTAAACAAATGGTTTCGTGATCGGGTGAATTTGGATGGAAAGGGGTTTTGAGTTTGGTTTAACTAAGGAATCTACAATGAAATAGCTTAAACAAGCTATGTAAACAAGACGGGAAAGTTTGAAAACCCAGAAACGTTTAAATCTTAAAACGTGTACGTTCACGTTTAAATAAAACGTACAAAATAAAACGTGAGTTTTGGTAAAATAAAATACTTACAAAGGTGAAAATCATATTTTTACAATCCTAATAATAAAAGAAACTTTTTAGAAAATTAAAATTACTTTTTACACTATTTAATTAGTTAATATTAATTAAAAACTATTTAATACTTATTATTAATATTTAAATAACTAAAATACAATACACTATTATTTAAATACTAAAAAGGTGAAAATAAAATTCCTAAACTTATAAAATAACTAAAAATAAGTTTTAAAATTAAAAATAAGTGTTTTTGTCTTTTTGTGGTTTTTCTATTAATTAATTACTAATTAAATACTAATTATCTAATTAACTATTTTAAATTAAGAAAAATACTAAATGAACAGTAAAAATTCTAAGAAAATTTCTAAAAATATTTTATAACATATAAAAGATATAAAAAATATAAAAACTAAGTTTTACTTAATAAAAACTAATTATGCTATTTTAAACTTAATATTAATTAATTATTAATAAAACTAGGATTAATTATAATAAATACTAAAAGAGAAAATAAAAATCTGAGAAAATTATTATAAATACTTTAATATAATAGGAATTTAAGAAAAATATAAAAATGACAAGTACTTAATAAAAATTTAAAAATGAAAATTAAAATTAAATTACATTAAATAGAAACTATCACTTAATTTTAAATTTGTTTTTCTTGATTTTTCTTTTACAAACCTATTAAATACTTAAAAACAAACACTTTTTGTAAAAACAAACTTTTTGTAACTTACAAATAAGCAAAATAAAAGCTAAAATGGTCAACAGTTGACTTTGGTTGACCAAAATGGAAAATAAGCTAAAATGGCTTAGAGTGGGACCCACTCTGGGTGTTTCTGGTTCACTTGAGTTAATGAAACATGCATAAGCTGGAAAAAGCACAATTGGACCTCAGAATAAGCAATAAGCTAATCAATAAGCACTTTGAAACTTTCAAACACTTAGAGACTGGGACAGATTCGGAGTACTGATTCAGGTGGGGCCCAGGGAGATTGAGGTCAACCCAATGGTCAATAGATGATCTATACTAGGAGGGGGGTTGAAAGGTGCAAGGTGTATGAGCTGGGGCCCACTGGGTTGGTCAGAAAACCACCACCAAGTGGTGGTGGTGGTGGTGGTGCTGCTGAGACAGAGCAGTACACAGCCCTGCAAGTCACTTTGTGGCTTTGTGGGGCCCACCACAAAATTCACAAAAATAAAAACAAGTTGGGATTTGAAGGTTGAGCTGGTAGAGAATGAATAAAAACAAGTTTCACAATCTGAGTTATCACACAAAAATCAAAACAATTCTTTGAATTATGGGAAAAACCTGAACATGCACATTTTGACTTTTTGAACTTTTGCTCTTGTTTGACTTTTGTGAGTTTCTAATGGCCCTAATGAACTGATATGGATATACTATGATAGAATAAAGCTATTCTAGGCTAGATTAGCAAATCTTGAACTAAAATGGTGCACTTGCATACCTAAGAACACAACAGTTAATAGATGAGGATGATTCAAAATGATTTTTGACTTTCTTGCAATTTACTTGTGGATATTAAGGCTTAAATGACTTATAATGACCTAATGGGACTTGCTAAAACTAAAAACAACAAGCAAAACACAGAAGTCAGTGGTCACAACCACTTATCCAAACACCCCTTAATATGACCTATCTACCTAAATTCTGAGTTAAATAGGGCAAATAAGCAACCTAAAAGCACTAGACTAACTACAAATAAGCAGGAAATTATCAAGCAAACCACAGGGTACAACTAAAAGCTTGAATTAAAAGAAATGCTTAAAAAGTGAAATGTACACTTACTTGAAACAAGGGATTATGCATAGAACAGGTACTAGGTTTTGAAATAAACTCAGGGAAGTTATCAAGAAGCTCCCTGAGCTTATCAAAAGGAGTTTGAAGCTTATATGAGCTTACTGACTCAGCCTATTTCTATTTTTCTCTTTATTTATGATTTTTTTTTTCTTTGTATGATTCCCACTAAACTGAATAACCTACAAACTTTTGAAAACGTACACTTAAACTTCTGTGAGCTTAATTACACCTAAACAACAACCATTTCCAAAATCTAAGACACAATAAAGTTTTTTTCTTTTTGAGTAAAAAAAAGACAAGCATAAACTGAAATTATAAATAAGAACTTGAATTAAAACTTTAATTAAGACCAAATTACATTACAGAGGTTTAAATAAACTTACTTTTTCTAAAATTACAACTACAAATGGGGATTACATTCAAAATGACCTAAACTACAACTAAAAAACTACTCTACATTACTCTACTGTCTTTCTCTTCTTTTTTCTTTTCTTTTTATAAGCCTGGAGACTTCCTTGGACTTTCCCACACCTCCTAGAACCGTAGGATGAGCTTATTTTGATCCAAGCCGTTTAAACACCTTTTGGCGGGAAAAGTTACACATGGCAGTTGGTGGGGTTTGGTGAGTACATTTATGAGGAGGGGGAAGGTGAGGGTGTAGGTGAGATAATAAATGAAGTTGGTGAGGAGGGGGGGGCATGAGCCTGGTAATTAGGGAGAGATTAGGGACGATGAACAGTGTTCTGTGGGTGAGGGTGTTTGACCTGGGTCAACATACGGGGAGTATTATTAGTTTAGGGTGGGCCGGGTTTGTAAGGTTTGGGCTTGGGTGTTGGTTACTGGATCAGGCCAAAGGGTGGGCTGTTTTGGTGGTAATATTACAAAAGGGTGCATTTGGTTAAGTAGTAAAAAACAAGGACCATATTTGTAATTTATGAAAAGTTTAGGGACCTGTGTTGACAAGTTTCAAAAGACATCAAAAGGATTAAACTTGCCATGTTAAAACAACCAAAGGACCAAAAATGTTATTTTCCCATTTCAAAATCACCCGGGGACCATTTATGTCGATTTTCAAAATCCGGGGACTAAAGTTGCCATTTTGTAAAATCTTTTATCCAAGGACCAAATTTGAACATTTTTGAACTTCCAAGGACTAAAAATGATTTTTCATCCAAAAATATCCCACCGGGGACCAAATCTGCCAATTTCCGAAACTCCAGGGACCAAACTGTAAATTTCCAAAACTTTTCCAATTTTTCACCAAAGGACTAAATATGACAACTTATGATTGTAAAAGGACCTCTGGTGATAATTTTCCATATTTTGAATAACCAGGGACTAGTTTTGTAATTTTATGAAAGTTGGGGGACTGAAACTGCCAATTTTGCAAACTTTGTGCGTTTTTCATTTGTTTTTGCTCATTTTGCATCTAAAACATATAAAACACAATTTTGAAATATTTTCAGTATTTTGATGCATTACTGAGTGTTTTTGTATGTTTTGCAGTTCAGATTAGACCAAAAATGATGAGTGTTTGAGCACTCATCAATCCCCCACACTAAACTATTGCTAGTCCCTAGCAATACTGTTTTGAAAACTTGATGGATTTGAAAAACTCTTTACCAAAAGCCATCACTTCTGGAGTAGCCAGGTGTAAGAACTGTGGCACACCTGATAACCGTGTGATTTTGAGCAAACCACCAGCTGTCAACGGATTTGAGTAGTCTTTACCAAAAGCCGTTTGCTTCTGGACTAGCCAGCTCTTGATGGAATAGCCAACATCTTGGTGAGCTGATTACCAATTATGGATTTTCCACGGCCTTTACCACAAGCCATAATCTTGCGGGCTAGCCAACTCATTTGTTTTTGGGGAGTTGATGAACCATACAATTTTGGGCAAATTGCAAGCCGTAAACTGTCACACCCCCAAGATCGGGTCCAGCGGAAGCATACGTGTAGTTGGGGTGTAACTCAATCGGTAACACAACACAAGTTCAAAAATGGTTTTCACTTCAATCATTTAGAATGAAATAGTTAAGTTAAAAATGTTAAATTTACATCGTTAAAAGTAGTGCGGAAGTAGGCCCTTAAAAGTAGTTTAAAACGGTCCCCATATAAATTATCAGAGTCTTCTATGACCATGCCATGCCCTGCCAAAACCTCCTGTAGCGTGCCATAGGTTAAAACCTGAAAATACATGCTAAAGTGTCAACACGAGGTTGGTGAGTTCATAGAGTTTGTTTAACAAATAAAGTTTATAGAAAAATGGTCGCACAGCAAAGGCATCGTAAATCCACTCAGTTACAAGTCCCGCCATAAGAGACTTGTAACCTGTGTGTTTACAACCCACTGCTAAAATAGTTTAAGTCTAGTAGTCAAACACCCGTGGTCAATAATAAGTCAAGGCCGCTCCGAACAAGGGAGACTTTTTAACGTTGCTCCGAACATGGGAGACTTCATAGTGTTGCTCCGAACAAGGGAGACTTTAAGTCAAAGTACGTACGGTACATCAGGGTCAAAAGTTTAAGTCAAGTTCAAAAGTCAAGTCAAATTCCAAAGTTCAAAAGTCAAGTCAAGTTCAAAAGTTCAAAACAAGTTATAAGGTCAAGTAGTAATTTAAGTTCAATTAAGAGTAAACAGTTTAAGCATGTATCTCCCCCAAAGAGTTTAAAACAAGTACTAAAGAGTAAAAGTGGGGCTATGACTCACCTGGTACGATAGTTACGAAGACAAAAGTGGTTACACAGAAATGAGGTTCGATCTCTAACCGCGACCTATAATGAACGAATGATACGATCTACTTAGTTTATGAGAGGATGCGATGAATGTACATGCACATGAAGCCTATACCACTCGTAGTTTGAAAATAAGTGTTTGCGTTGATTTATAGTGTTTCCATAACTTAAAAGAATATGTGCTATTAGAAGTTGTCAAATATATATATAGTTCGCCTAGTTTCAAAAGTGTATATCTTGGTCGTTTTAAGCTCGTTTTCTACGTTCTTTACATTCCCGGAATCGTGGGACAACATACTATCATATTTTTGATAAGTCGGGATGGCTAGATCAAGTTTTATGCCCAAAACAGCCCGCGACAACTGTTCAACAGCAAGCAGTTTTTCAGAAAATATAGTTTTCGTCGTTAAACTCGTTTTTGGCGTATCTCCTTCGTTATTAACTCGTTTTCATCCCCGTTTTCGGCCATAGTTCCGTTTTGGAATGTATTTTCTAAATCTTTGGTCCAAAGTTACCCAAAACCCACTGATTTTTCCAGATTTTACAAAAATGGACAGAACCTTATATATAGTTTGGAAAAAATCAACTTTTCTAGTTCAAGGCTTAACCAAACTATCTCAAATCAACTTCACAAATACCCAATCCTACCATACACCTTCTTAGGGTGTCATGGGGTCCTAAACATCATAAATCAAGTGGATCTAACAAGGATCTAACAATAATCCATTTCTAGAGTTCAAAAGTTATATATATATATATGAGTGGTATATACTAACATATGCATGTAGATCTTGAATAAACAACATGAAACTAGAAAAATAAAAGTATGGAAAGATTAACAAGTGATCTTGAAGCTTACTTGATGAATGGATGAGTTTTGAAGATGGTGATGTAAAGAAAACTAGAGTTTTATCACAAAACCCTAACTAGGAATGAAAATAGAACTTGATTATGTCTTGATCTTCAAAAATTTATAAGTTTTCTTCTTGATTTAATATGGATCGAACCATATAATAGTGGAAGAGTTGAGAGAGTTTTGCTAGTGATTCTTGTTGTGCTAAATGAAAGATATTTTTTTGTGAAAGGAGTATATATATTATCTAGGGGGGGCAAGATCCCCTTTATAGGGAAAAGAGGCAAGGGAAGCATGGGTGTGGTGATGGCTATTAAATGATCTTGTCCAAAGAGTGCAAGTATTAGTTAGTTTTGGTTGTGTATTGGGTGTTATCGGGTACCGAGTTAACTAAAAATAAATTTTAACGGTACCGAATAAAATGTGACAACGTTGTAAAAATTATAAATTTACATTCCTGATGAGAATTGGGTGCTAAAAATACTTGTCATGTTGAAATATCGTGATCCGACGAAAGTTTAGGCGTTTAACAGAAAATATAGCAAATTGTTTCAAAACACCGGGCAAATTATTAATATAATTTTTATATTATTATTATGAGTATAAAAATGTGTTAGGACCATAGTTGAGGTTGTCGGATGAGTTATTCAAAATATTAGTTCATAAGATAACGTTTCTTAGTTTAATAATCGTATGTTTACAAAAATGACGCAACCCACGTATAAATGACAAATTTTCTCCGGAGATGAATAGTGTTTTATGAATAGTAAAATTTTAAAACGCTTCTCAGAATATCAAACTGACCTCAAAAATGATGAATAGTAAAATGATGAATAGTGATCGGTGAATAGTAACCGATGAATAGTAAATGTGAAAGTTCGGGAAAAGACCAGAATTTACGAGTTGTGACAGTCTCTACCCCTTAAGGGAACTTCGTCCCGAAGTTCAGTTAACGTTGGTCTCCGAAGTGTTATAAAGGTGAAGATTCATGAGTCGAAATGACAAGTTGACGTGCTTTCAGGCGGCGGTTCACGAGGTGAGGAAAAGTATAAGCGTTCTGACAACGAGGGTACACACACACATGAATGAAACATTTGGAAATTGAGTTGAGAATTCAATCCAGACAAAATTTTATTATAACCATTCTCAGTGTTGCAAAATTCACTTCTGAGTCAGACATAGGTGGTCAGCCTATATCTCACTATCCCAGGTTGAATATAGATGACCAGTCTATCTTCCACCGAGGTTCCATGAATTTTGAAATACTCAGCTTAGTTATACTAATACTATGTCCTTCACAAATACCAAGACGTTCAGAAAGACTAAGGCAGGTGACCAAACTCGAGGTAAGAAGATGAAACTATGCAAGGAGAAACATAACAGGGTGACATATAAGATACGTGAACATGCTTATATGAAAGACAATGATAGAAATCAATTAGAACAAATGAACATAATATGCCAGATAATGAGACACAAATCTCATCACCTAAGTCAGCAACAAACCACAATGAGGCTTCAGCTTGGCAGGCAGGCACGTGACGGTCATAGGGTTAAGTTTTTCATAAAAGTAGCTATAGTCTAGGTTTTAAAAACACTTAGTTCGCTATAGCCAAAGCTCTGATACCAATCTGTCACACCCCCAAGATCGGGTCCAGCGGAAGCATACGTGTAGTTGGGGTGTAACTCAATCGGTAACACAACACAAGTTCAAAAATGGTTTTCACTTCAATCATTTAGAATGAAATAGTTAAGTTAAAAATGTTAAATTTACATCGTTAAAAGTAGTGCGGAAGTAGGCCCTTAAAAGTAGTTTAAAACGGTCCCCATATAAATTATCAGAGTCTTCTATGACCATGCCATGCCCTGCCAAAACCTCCTGTAGCGTGCCATAGGTTAAAACCTGAAAATACATGCTAAAGTGTCAACACGAGGTTGGTGAGTTCATAGAGTTTGTTTAACAAATAAAGTTTATAGAAAAATGGTCGCACAGCAAAGGCATCGTAAATCCACTCAGTTACAAGTCCCGCCATAAGAGACTTGTAACCTGTGTGTTTACAACCCACTGCTAAAATAGTTTAAGTCTAGTAGTCAAACACCCGTGGTCAATAATAAGTCAAGGCCGCTCCGAACAAGGGAGACTTTATAATGTTGCTCCGAACATGGGAGACTTCAAGTCACTCCGCCACCTAGGCAAAGATTTATTAGTCACTCCGCCGACTTGGCGAAGAATTATTAGTCACTCCACCATGGCGAGATTTATTAAGTTGCTCTGAACATGAGAGACTTTTAACGTTGCTCCGAACATGGGAGACTTCATAGTGTTGCTCCGAACAAGGGAGACTTTAAGTCAAAGTACGTACGGTACATCAGGGTCAAAAGTTTAAGTCAAGTTCAAAAGTCAAGTCAAATTCCAAAGTTCAAAAGTCAAGTCAAGTTCAAAAGTTCAAAACAAGTTATAAGGTCAAGTAGTAATTTAAGTTCAATTAAGAGTAAACAGTTTAAGCATGTATCTCCCCCAAAGAGTTTAAAACAAGTACTAAAGAGTAAAAGTGGGGCTATGACTCACCTGGTACGATAGTTACGAAGACAAAAGTGGTTACACAGAAATGAGGTTCGATCTCTAACCGCGACCTATAATGAACGAATGATACGATCTACTTAGTTTATGAGAGGATGCGATGAATGTACATGCACATGAAGCCTATACCACTCGTAGTTTGAAAATAAGTGTTTGCGTTGATTTATAGTGTTTCCATAACTTAAAAGAATATGTGCTATTAGAAGTTGTCAAATATATATATAGTTCGCCTAGTTTCAAAAGTGTATATCTTGGTCGTTTTAAGCTCGTTTTCTACGTTCTTTACATTCCCGGAATCGTGGGACAACATACTATCATATTTTTGATAAGTCGGGATGGCTAGATCAAGTTTTATGCCCAAAACAGCCCGCGACAACTGTTCAACAGCAAGCAGTTTTTCAGAAAATATAGTTTTCGTCGTTAAACTCGTTTTTGGCGTATCTCCTTCGTTATTAACTCGTTTTCATCCCCGTTTTCGGCCATAGTTCCGTTTTGGAATGTATTTTCTAAATCTTTGGTCCAAAGTTACCCAAAACCCACTGATTTTTCCAGATTTTACAAAAATGGACAGAACCTTATATATAGTTTGGAAAAAATCAACTTTTCTAGTTCAAGGCTTAACCAAACTATCTCAAATCAACTTCACAAATACCCAATCCTACCATACACCTTCTTAGGGTGTCATGGGGTCCTAAACATCATAAATCAAGTGGATCTAACAAGGATCTAACAATAATCCATTTCTAGAGTTCAAAAGTTATATATATATATATGAGTGGTATATACTAACATATGCATGTAGATCTTGAATAAACAACATGAAACTAGAAAAATAAAAGTATGGAAAGATTAACAAGTGATCTTGAAGCTTACTTGATGAATGGATGAGTTTTGAAGATGGTGATGTAAAGAAAACTAGAGTTTTATCACAAAACCCTAACTAGGAATGAAAATAGAACTTGATTATGTCTTGATCTTCAAAAATTTATAAGTTTTCTTCTTGATTTAATATGGATCGAACCATATAATAGTGGAAGAGTTGAGAGAGTTTTGCTAGTGATTCTTGTTGTGCTAAATGAAAGATATTTTTTTGTGAAAGGAGTATATATATTATCTAGGGGGGGCAAGATCCCCTTTATAGGGAAAAGAGGCAAGGGAAGCATGGGTGTGGTGATGGCTATTAAATGATCTTGTCCAAAGAGTGCAAGTATTAGTTAGTTTTGGTTGTGTATTGGGTGTTATCGGGTACCGAGTTAACTAAAAATAAATTTTAACGGTACCGAATAAAATGTGACAACGTTGTAAAAATTATAAATTTACATTCCTGATGAGAATTGGGTGCTAAAAATACTTGTCATGTTGAAATATCGTGATCCGACGAAAGTTTAGGCGTTTAACAGAAAATATAGCAAATTGTTTCAAAACACCGGGCAAATTATTAATATAATTTTTATATTATTATTATGAGTATAAAAATGTGTTAGGACCATAGTTGAGGTTGTCGGATGAGTTATTCAAAATATTAGTTCATAAGATAACGTTTCTTAGTTTAATAATCGTATGTTTACAAAAATGACGCAACCCACGTATAAATGACAAATTTTCTCCGGAGATGAATAGTGTTTTATGAATAGTAAAATTTTAAAACGCTTCTCAGAATATCAAACTGACCTCAAAAATGATGAATAGTAAAATGATGAATAGTGATCGGTGAATAGTAACCGATGAATAGTAAATGTGAAAGTTCGGGAAAAGATCAGAATTTACGAGTTGTGACATAAACGGATTTGAGATGTCTTTACCAAGAGCCGTTTGCTCCTGGACTAGCCAATCCCTTTTGTTGGTTAGACAAGGCGGACTGATTACCAAAAATTTTAAGCACCAGTGAAAAATTTTTTTGAAAAATTTTTGAAATTTTGGCTAAAAACGGGGGTATTATATAGTAAAATGTGATAAAATTCGCTAGAATAGCGAAATACCCCCCCACACTTAGCACGAATATTGTCCTCAATATTCAAAATCCCGGCTATTATGCCGACATTTTGAACGTAAAAGGGCAACATTACAAGCTAAGCGTGGAAAACACCATTTTGTATTTTCACTCTTGTAACCATAGCATGGGGGACTCCCCCACACTTAGGGTGAAAACCCTATAAGCATGCTACTGTTTTTGTTTACCGAGTCGCTAGCTTGACTCGACCCCTAATTCATTTGTCATTGGGGAATGTGGAAGAAGTGATCTCCATCGGACTTTCATTCAAGATGTTTGGACAAACATTTGAAGCACGTGAAAGTTCCACACCGATGAGATAAGTATCCGGCTCAAGATAATGATACATGAAAATGCCGGGATCAAATATAATGTCCTCATTCCCGAAGGAATGCAGAACAGGAGTAGTCACCCTGTAGGTGAAGAAAGGAAGAAAGATCTTGATGACAATCAAGATTGATTCATCGTCATCGGAAAGAGAATTCATGATTGGTGTATCATGAATCTCATCAGTAAAGCTCGTGTGATCTAGACAAATTATAGGCGGGAGGGTTGGGATTTTGATATCAATCAAATTATCAAGGTTGAGAATATTTCCCTCCGGAAAACAAAGATCAACTTTGTCTAGATCAAAGTAAAAATTATCATACTCTGGTGGAGGTATGATACGAGTGAGTTCACCAGAGAACTCCTCAAAAGTGAATGAATCATAATCGGGGAGAGAAATCTGAGAATGAGAAGTGGTACTACCACTAATCTTCTCTCCCATATGATCAAAGGTAAAGGCTTCAAATTCCGGTATAGGATCATCGGAAACAATGTCACTATCCTTTATGGGGATAGGAGATGAAATAGGTTTCATTTTGAAAGCCTCGATTTTAGAAATGAGGAGATCGACATTCAATAATGTTGCACGAAGTGCTTCATCTTGGATTTCAGTGTCAATCTCATCATTCTCTTCTTCCAAGCTGACTGGCTCAGATGGTAATTCTTCCACATAACTGATGTCTCCACAAGATAACACATCGTCATCATCAAAATCGGAGAACATCTCAACATTATCATTCGGGAAGATAAGAGGAGGAGGGATATCACACATATGATCAAGAATTCCCTGTGACTCTCTTGGGATTGAGACAAGGTTCTCAACACTAGACTTTATGAATTCGTCCGATTCCTTAACAGGAACAGTGTCAAGATGCTCGTCCCCCATGCTCAGAGAGTGAGTGTGAATCTCGGGTGTGATAACAGTAGACTCAGGGAGTTGAGAAGGACTAGCAGTCATGGATTCTACAAGTTCCATTATTTGTATTGCTAGTGATTCAGTCATATTCTTTTCTCCCTGTATGTCTACTGAAACAGTTTCAACTGAAGTCGAATCAGAAGACTCCTCAGATACCTTTGGGATTGGAACAAGGTCATTTATTTCCTCAAAAGGATTGACTTGAACTTCCTTGTCCCCCATTATCAAGATATCTGAAGGTTCCTTTGAGATTTCTTCTTCAAAGGGTTCATCCTCATCACTTTCATCCTCAAAATAAAATGAGTTAACAGGAGGATTTTGTCTCATGTGAATCAGACCTTTAAGACAGTTTATTTCCTCTTGAATGTTCTGGTTGAATTGAATTTGATTGATCATCATTTTATTAATCAATTCAGCTCTAGCTAACTCGTCTTGAGGAGGTAGTTGAGGGGTTGTGTATTGTGAAGGTGGGTTAAAACCAAATTCATGATTGTTACAAGGAACCTGTTCATAGACAAACTGATTCCTCGTTTGACAATCAGAGCTGTAGTAAGGGCCTCCAATATAATCACATGAATATGTGTTCATCTCGGGGTATGGGGGCTAGTTAAAGAAGCTGGTTGTTTCATTGTAGGGACTTTGGTCATAGACAAACCCATTTCCCGAACTCACAATGCTACAACCGGGGCAATTCCCACCGTTATAAGGACCACCACACCATCGACAAACAAGAAGGTGAGGATGAGACATAGAAAGAATCAAAGGGTTTTGGAGGGTGAGAAATGTAGAATCAAAAATGTAGGAGGGTAGAGATGAATATTTTTGTGATTTTGGAAAGACATTATATATACAAATGATAAAGAAAATCTTTTTGGGTTTTTTTTTTGTGAAAAAAAAGTATGGACAAGGATAGATAAATGTACAATGGAACGAATTCCAAAGTCACAAATCAGAAAAACCGTTTAGAAAACGCACACGACCTCCCCGGCAGCGGCGCCAAAAGTTGATTGATGCCAAACCACCTAACTTATATTGACCAAGGAATGGTCAACAAAGTCAAATAGCCTAGATCAATGCTCCGCGGAAGTATAAGGTTTCCCTGGGTCGTATGTCCCGACGAGGTGTGAATTGTAAACAAACGGTTTCGTGATCGGGTGAATTTGGATGGAAAGGGGTTTTGAGTTTGGTTTAACTAAGGAATCAACAATGAAATAGCTTAAACAAGCTATGTAAACAAGACGGGAAAGTTTGAAAACCCAGAAACGTTTAAATCTTAAAACGTGTACGTTCACGTTTAAATAAAACGTAAACGTACGAAATAAAACACGAGTTTTGGTAAAATAAAATACTTACAAAAGTGAAAATCACATTTTTACAATCCTAATAATAAAAGAAACTTTTTAGAAAATTAAAATTACTTTTTACACTATTTAATTAGTTAATATTAATTAAAAACTATTTAATACTTATTATTAATATTTAAATAACTAAAATACAATACACTATTATTTAAATACTAAAAAGGTAAAAATAAAATTCCTAAACTTATAAAATAACTAAAAATAAGTTTTAAAATTAAAAATAAGTGTTTTTGTCTTTTTATGGTTTTTCTATTAATTAATTACTAATTAAATACTAATTATCTAATTAACTATTTTAAATTAAGAAAAATACTAAATGAACAGTAAAAATTCTAAGAAAATTTCTAAAAATATTTTATAACATATAAAAGCTATAAAAAATATAAAAACTAAGTTTTACTTAATAAAAACTAATTATGCTATTTTAAACTTAATATTAATTAATTATTAATAAAACTAGGATTAATTATAATAAATACTAAAAGAGAAAATAAAAATCTGAGAAAATTATTATAAATACTTTAATATAATAGGAATTTAAGAAAAATATAAAAATGACAAGTACTTAATAAAAATTTAAAAATGAAAATTAAAATTAAATTACATTAAATAGAAACTATCACTTAATTTTAAATTTGTTTTTCTTGATTTTTCTTTTACAAACCTATTAAATACTTAAAAAAAAACACTTTTTTGTAAAAACAAACTTTTTGTAACTTACAAATAAGCAAAATATAAGCTAAAATGGTCAACAGTTGACTTTGGTTGACCAAAATGGAAAATAAGCTAAAATGGCTTAAAGTGGGACCCACTCTGGGTGTTTCTGGTTCACTTGAGTTAATGAAACATGCATAAGCTGGAAAAAGCACAATTGGACCTCAGAATAAGCAATAAGCTAATCAATAAGCACTTTGAAACTTTCAAACACTCAGAGACTGGGACAGATTAGGAGTACTGATTCAGGTGGGGCCCAAGGAGATTGAGGTCAGCCCAATGGTCAATAGATGATCTATACTAGGAGGGGGGTTGAAAGGTGCAAGGTGTATGAGCTGGGGCCCACTGGGTTGGTCAGAAAACCACCACCAAGTGGTGGTAGTGGTGGTGGTGGTGCTGAGACAGAGCAGTACACAGCCCTGCAAGTCACTTTGTGGCTTTGTGGTGCCCACCACAAAATTCACAAAAATAAAAACAAGTTGGGATTTGAAGGTTGTGCTGGTAGAGAATGAATAAAAACAAGTTTCACAATCTGAGTTATCACACAAAAATCAAAACAATTCTTTGAATTATGGGAAAAACCTGAACATGCACATTTTGACTTTTTGAACTTTTGCTCTTGTTTGACTTTTGTGAGTTTCTAATGGCCCTAATGAACTGATATGGATATACTATGATAGAATAAAGCTATTCTAGGCTAGATTAGCAAATCTTGAACTAAAATGGTGCACTTGCATACCTAAGAACACAACAGTTAACAGATGAGGATGATTCAAAATGATTTTTGACTTTCTTGCAATTTACTTGTGGATATTAAGGCTTAAATGACTTATAATGACCTAATGGGACTTGCTAAAACTAAAAACAACAAGCAAAACACAGAAGTCAGTGGTCACAACCACTTATCCAAACACCCCTTAATATGACCTGTCTACCTAAATTCTGAGTTAAATAGGGCAAATAAGCAACCTAAAAGCACTAGACTAACTACAAATAAGCAGGAAATTATCAAGCAAACCACAGGGTACAACTAAAAGCTTGAATTAAAAGAAATGCTTAAAAAGTGAAATGTACACTTACTTGAAACAAGGGATTATGCATAGAACAGGTACTAGGTTTTGAAATAAACTCAGAGAAGTTATCAAGAAGCTCCCTGAGCTTATCAAAAGGAGTTTGAAGCTTATATGAGCTTACTGACTCAGCCTATTTCTATTTTTCTCTTTATTTATGATTTTTTTTTTTCTTTGTATGATTCCCACTAAACTGAATAACCTACAAACTTTTGAAAACTTACACTTAAACTTCTGTGAGCTTAATTACACCTAAACAACAACCATTTCCAAAATCTAAGACACAATAAAGTTTTTTTCTTTTTGAGTAAAAAAAAGACAAGCATAAACTGAAATTATAAATAAGAACTTGAATTAAAACTTTAATTAAGACCAAATTACATTACAGAGGTTTAAATAAACTTACTTTTTCTAAAATTACAACTACAAATGGGGATTACATTCAAAATGACCTAAACTACAACTAAAAAACTACTCTACATTACTCTACTGTCTTTCTCTTCTTTTTTCTTTTCTTTTTATAAGCCTGGAGACTTCCTTGGACTTTCCCACACCTCCTAGAACCGTAGGATGAGCTTCTTTTGATCCAAGCCGTTTAAACACCTTTTGGCGGGAAAAGTTACACATGGCAGTTGGTGGGGTTTGGTGAGTACATTTATGAGGAGGGGGAAGGTGAGGGTGTAGGTGAGATAATAAATGAAGTTGGTGAGGTTTGGTGAGGAGGGGGGCATGAGCCTGGTAATTAGGGAGAGATTAGGGACGATGAACAGTGTTCTGTGGGTGAGGGTGTTTGACCTGGGTCAACATACGGGGAGTATTATTAGTTTAGGGTGGGCCGGGTTTGTAAGGTTTGGGCTTGGGTGTTGGTTACTGGATCAGGCCAAAGGGTGGGCTGTTTTGGTGGTAATATTACAAAAGGGTGCATTTGGTTAAGTAGTAAAAAACAAGGACCATATTTGTAATTTATGAAAAGTTTAGGGACCTGTGTTGACAAGTTTCAAAAGACATCAAAAGGATTAAACTTGCCATGTTAAAACAACCAAAGGACCAAAAATGTTATTTTCCCATTTTAAATCACCCGGGGACCATTTATGTCGATTTTCAAAATCCGGGGACTAAAGTTGCCATTTTGTAAAATCTTTTATCCAAGGACCAAATTTGAACATTTTTGAACTTCCAAGGACTAAAAATGATTTTTCATCCAAAAATATCCCACCGGGGACCAAATCTGCCAATTTCCGAAACTCCAGGGACCAAACTGTAAATTTCCAAAACTTTTCCAATTTTTCACCAAAGGACTAAATATGACAACTTATGATTGTAAAAGGACCTCTGGTGATAATTTTCCATATTTTGAATAACCAGGGACTAGTTTTGCAATTTTATGTAAGTTGGGGGACTGAAACTGCCAATTTTGCAAACTTTGTGCGTTTTTCATTTGTTTTTGCTCATTTTGCATCTAAAACATATAAAACACAATTTTGAAATATTTTCAGTATTTTGATGCATTACTGAGTGTTTTTGTATGTTTTGCAGTTCAGATTAGACCAAAAATGATGAGTGTTTGAGCACTCATCAATCCCCCACACTAAACTATTGCTAGTCCCTAGCAATACTGTTTTGAAAACTTGATGGATTTGAAAAACTCTTTACCAAAAGCCATCACTTCTGGAGTAGCCAGGTGGAAGAACTGTGGCACACCTGATAACCGTGTGATTTTGAGCAAACCACCAGCTGTCAACGGATTTGAGTAGTCTTTACCAAAAGCCGTTTGCTTCTGGACTAGCCAGCTCTTGATGGAATAGTCAACATCTTGGTGAGCTGATTACCAATTATGGATTTTCCACGGCCTTTACCACAAGCCATAATCTTGCGGGCTAGCCAACTCATTTGTTTTTGGGGAGTTGATGAACCATACAATTTTGGGCAAATTGCAAGCCGTAAACGGATTTGAGATGTCTTTACCAAGAGCCGTTTGCTCCTGGACTAGCCAATCCCTTTTGTTGGTTAGACAAGGCGGACTGATTACCAAAAATTTTGAAGCACCAGTGAAAAATTTTTTTGAAAAATTTTTGAAATTTTGGCTAAAAACGGGGGTATTATATAGTAAAATGTGATAAAATTCGCTAGAATAGCGAAATACCCCCCCACACTTAGCACGAATATTGTCCTCAATATTCAAAATCCCAGCTATTATGCCGACATTTTGAACGTAAAAGGGCAACATTACAAGCTAAGCGTGGAAAACACCATTTTGTATTTTCACTCTTGTAACCATAGCATGGGGGACTCCCCCACACTTAGGGTGAAAACCCTATAAGCATGCTACTGTTTTTATTTACCGAGTCGCTAGCTTGACTCGACCCCTAATTCATTTGTCATTGGGGAATGTGGAAGAAGTGATCTCCATCGGACTTTCATTCAAGATGTTTGGACAAACATTTGAAGCACGTGAAAGTTCCACACTGATGAGATAAGTATCCGGCTCAAGATAATGATACATGAAAATGCCGGGATCAAATATAATGTCCTCATTCCCGAAGGAATGCAGAACAGGAGTAGTCACCCTGTAGGTGAAGAAAGGAAGAAAGATCTTGATGACAATCAAGATTGATTCATCATCATCGGAAAGAGAATTCATGATTGGTGTATCATGAATCTCATCAATAAAGCTCGTGTGATCTAGACAAATTATAGGCGGGAGGGTTGGGATTTTGATATCAATCAAATTATCAAGGTTTAGAATATTTCCCTCCGGAAAACAAAGATCAACTTTGTCTAGATCAAAGTAAAAATTATCATACTCTGGTGGAGGTATGATACGAGTGAGTTCACCAGAGAACTCCTCAAAAGTGAATGAATCATAATCGGGGAGAGAAATCTGAGAATGAGAAGTGGTACTGCCACTAATCTTCTCTCCCATATGATCAAAGGTAAAGGCTTCAAATTCCGGTATAGGATCATCGGAAACAATGTCACTATCCTTTATGGGGATAGGAGATGAAATAGGTTTCATTTTGAAAGCCTCGATTTTAGAAATGAGGAGATCGACATTCAATAATGTTGCATGAAGTGCTTCATCTTGGATTTCAGTGTCAATCTCATCATTCTCTTCTTCCAAGCTGACTGGCTCAGAAGGTAATTCTTCCACATAACTGATGTCTCCACAAGATAACACATCGTCATCATCAAAATTGGAGAACATCTCAACATTATCATTCGGGAAGATAAGAGGAGGAGGGATATCACACATATGATCAAGAATTCCTTGTGACTCTCTTGGGATTGAGACAAGGTTCTCAACACTAGACTTTATGAATTCGTCCGATTCCTTAACAGGAACAGTGTCAAGATGCTCATCCCCCATGCTCAGAGAGTGAGTGTGAATCTCGGGTGTGATAACAACAGACTCAGGGAGTTGAGAAGGACTAGCAGTCATGGATTCTACAAGTTCCATTATTTGTACTGCTAGTGATTCAGTCATATTCTTTTCTCCCTGTATGTCTACTGAAACAGTTTCAACTGAAGTCGAATCAGAAGGCTCCTCAGATACCTTTGGGATTGGAACAAGGTCATTTATTTCCTCAAAAGGATTGACTTGAACTTCCTTGTCCCCAATTATCAAGACATCTGAAGGTTCCTTTGAGATTTCTTCTTCAAAGGGTTCATCCTCATCACTTTCATCCTCAAAATAAAATGAGTTAACAGGAGGATTTTGTCTCATGTGAATCAGACCTTTAAGACAGTTTATTTCCTCTTGAATGTTCTGGTTGAATTGAATTTGATTGATCATCATGTTATTAATCAATTCAGCTCTAGCTAACTCGTCTTGAGGAGGTGGTTGAGGGGTTGTGTATTGTGAAGGTGGGTTAAAACCAAATTCATGATTGTTACAAGGAACCTGTTCATAGACAAACTGATTCCTCGTTTGACAATCAGAGCTGTAGTAAGGGCCTCCACAATAGTCACATGAATATGTGTTCATCTCGGGGAATGGGGGCTGGTTAAAGAAGATGGTTGTTTCATTGTAGGGACTTTGGTCATAGACAAACCCGTTTCCCGAACTCACAATGCTACAACCGGGGCAATTCCCACCGTTATAAGGACCACCACACCATCGACAAACAAGAAGGTGAGGATGAGACATAGAAAGAATCAAAGGGTTTTGGAGGGTGAGAAATGTAGAATCAAAAATGTAGGAGGGTAGAGATGAATATTTTTGAGATTTTGGAAAGACATTATATATACAAATGATAAAGAAAATCTTTTTGGGTTTTTTTTTTGTGAAAAAAAAGTATGGACAAGGATAAATAAATGTACAATGGAACGAATTCCAAAGTCACAAATCAGAAAAACCGTTTAGAAAACGCACACGACCTCCCCGGCAGCGGCGCCAAAAGTTGATTGATGCCAAACCACCTAACTTATATTGACCAAGGAAATGGTCAACAAAGTCAAATAGCCTAGATCAATGCTCCGCGGAAGTATAAGGTTTCCCCGGGTCGTATGTCCCGACGAGGTGTGAATTGTAAACAAACGGTTTCGTGATCGGGTGAATTTGGATGGAAAGGGGTTTTGAGTTTGGTTTAACTAAGGAATATACAATGAAATAGCTTAAACAAGCTATGTAAACAAGACGGGAAAGTTTGAAAACCCAGAAACGTTTAAATCTTAAAACGTGTACGTTCACGTTTAAATAAAACGTAAACGTACGAAATAAAACGCGAGTTTTGGTAAAATAAAATACTTACAAAAGTGAAAATCACATTTTTACAATCCTAATAATAAAAAAAACTTTTTAGAAAATTAAAATTACTTTTTACACTATTTAATTAGTTAATATTAATTAAAAACTATTTAATACTTATTATTAATATTTAAATAACTAAAATACAATACACTATTATTTAAATACTAAAAAGGTAAAAATAAAATTCCTAAACTTATAAAATAACTAAAAATAAGTTTTAAAATTAAAAATAAGTGTTTTTGTCTTTTTGTGGTTTTTCTATTAATTAATTACTAATTAAATACTAATTATCTAATTAACTATTTTAAATTAAGAAAAATACTAAATGAACAGTAAAAATTCTAAGAAAATTTCTAAAAATATTTTATAACATATAAAAGCTATAAAAAATATAAAAACTAAGTTTTACTTAATAAAAACTAATTATGCTATTTTAAACTTAATATTAATTAATTATTAATAAAACTAGGATTAATTATAATAAATACTAAAAGAGAAAATAAAAATCTGAGAAAATTATTATAAATACTTTAATATAATAGGAATTTAAGAAAAATATAAAAATGACAAGTACTTAATAAAAATTTAAAAATGAAAATTAAAATTAAATTACATTAAATAGAAACTATCACTTAATTTTAAATTTGTTTTTCTTGATTTTTCTTTTACAAACCTATTAAATACTTAAAAACAAACACTTTTTGTAAAAACAAACTTTTTGTAACTTACAAATAAGCAAAATATAAGCTAAAATGGTCAACAGTTGACTTTGGTTGACCAAAATGGAAAATAAGCTAAAATAGCTTAAAGTGGGACCCACTCTGGGTGTTTCTGGTTCACTTGAGTTAATGAAACATGCATAAGCTGGTAAAAGCACAATTGGACCTCAGAATAAGCAATAAGCTAATCAATAAGCACTTTGAAACTTTCAAACACTCAGAGACTGGGACAGATTAGGAGTACTGATTCAGGTGGGGCCCAGGGAGATTGAGGTCAACCCAATGGTCAATAGATGATCTATACTAGGAGGGGGGTTGAAAGGTGCAAGCTGTATGAGCTGGGGCCCACTGGGTTGGTCAGAAAACCACCACCAAGTGGTGGTGGTGGTGGTGGTGGTGCTGCTGAGACAGAGCAGTACACAACCCTGCAAGTCACTTTGTGGCTTTGTGGGGCCCACCACAAAATTCACAAAAATAAAAACAAGTTGGGATTTGAAGGTTGAGCTGGTAGAGAATGAATAAAAACAAGTTTCACAATCTGAGTTATCACACAAAAATCAAAACAATTCTTTGAATTATGGGAAAAACCTGAACATGCACATTTTGACTTTTTGAACTTTTGCTCTTGTTTGACTTTTGTGAGTTTCTAATGGCCCTAATGAACTGATATGGATATACTATGATAGAATAAAGCTATTCTAGGCTAGATTAGCAAATCTTGAACTAAAATGGTGCACTTGCATACCTAAGAACACAACAGTTAACAGATGAGGATGATTCAAAATGATTTTTGACTTTCTTGCAATTTACTTGTGGATACTAAGGCTTAAATGACTTATAATGACCTAATGGGACTTGCTAAAACTAAAAACAACAAGCAAAACACAGAAGTCAGTGGTCACAACCACTTATCCAAACACCCCTTAATATGACCTGTCTACCTAAATTCTGAGTTAAATAGGGCAAATAAGCAACCTAAAAGCACTAGACTAACTACAAATAAGCAGGAAATTATCAAGCAAACCACAGGGTACAACTAAAAGCTTGAATTAAAAGAAATGCTTAAAAAGTGAAATGTACACTTACTTGAAACAAGGGATTATGCATAGAACAGGTACTAGGTTTTGAAATAAACTCAGAGAAGTTATCAAGAAGCTCCCTGAGCTTATCAAAAGGAGTTTGAAGCTTATATGAGCTTACTGACTCAGCCTATTTCTATTTTTCTCTTTATTTATGATTTTTTTTTTCTTTGTATGATTCCCACTAAACTGAATAACCTACAAACTTTTGAAAACTTACACTTAAACTTCTGTGAGCTTAATTACACCTAAACAACAACCATTTCCAAAATCTAAGACACAATAAAGTTTTTTTCTTTTTGAGTAAAAAAAAGACAAGCATAAACTGAAATTATAAATAAGAACTTGAATTAAAACTTTAATTAAGACCAAATTACATTACAGAGGTTTAAATAAACTTACTTTTTCTAAAATTACAACTACAAATGGGGATTACATTCAAAATGACCTAAACTACAACTAAAAAACTACTCTACATTACTCTACTGTCTTTCTCTTCTTTTTTCTTTTCTTTTTATAAGCCTGGAGACTTCCTTGGACTTTCCCACACCTCCTAGAACCGTAGGATGAGCTTCTTTTGATCCAAGCCGTTTAAACACCTTTTGGCGGGAAAAGTTACACATGGCAGTTGGTGGGGTTTGGTGAGTACATTTATGAGGAGGGGGAAGGTGAGGGTGTAGGTGAGATAATAAATGAAGTTGGTGAGGTTTGGTGAGGAGGGGGGGCATGAGCCTGGTAATTAGGGAGAGATTAGGGACGATGAACAGTGTTCTGTGGGTGAGGGTGTTTGACCTGGGTCAACATACGGGGATTATTATTAGTTTAGGGTGGGCCGGGTTTGTAAGGTTTGGGCTTGGGTGTTGGTTACTGGATCAGGCCAAAGGGTGGGCTGTTTTGGTGGTAATATTACAAAAGGGTGCATTTGGTTAAGTAGTAAAAAACAAGGACCATATTTGTAATTTATGAAAAGTTTAGGGACCTGTGTTGACAAGTTTCAAAAGACATCAAAAGGATTAAACTTGCCATGTTAAAACAACCAAAGGACCAAAAATGTTATTTTCCCATTTTAAATCACCCGGGGACCATTTATGTCGATTTTCAAAATCCGGGGACTAAAGTTGCCATTTTGTAAAATCTTTTATCCAAGGACCAAATTTGAACATTTTTGAACTTCCAAGGACTAAAAATGATTTTTCATCCAAAAATATCCCACCGGGGGACCAAATCTGCCAATTTCCGAAACTCCAGGGACCAAACTGTAAATTTCCAAAACTTTTCCAATTTTTCACCAAAGGACTAAATATGACAACTTATGATTGTAAAAGGACCTCTGGTGATAATTTTCCATATTTTGAATAACCAGGGACTAGTTTTGTAATTTTATGAAAGTTGGGGACTGAAACTGCCAATTTTGCAAACTTTGTGCGTTTTTCATTTGTTTTTGCTCATTTTGCATCTAAAACATATAAAACACAATTTTGAAATATTTTCAGTATTTTGATGCATTACTGAGTGTTTTTGTATGTTTTGCAGTTCAGATTAGACCAAAAATGATGAGTGTTTGAGCACTCATCAATAAACCTAAAACTTCGTTCAATATTATCTCGTACGCTAAGACGATGAAATACATAAGCAAAGGATGCCATGTATTCCAAATTCAAGTAACGGGAGGAGAAACAAAAGAAAAGAAGAAACAACTTGATGAAGTGCCAGTTGTAAAAGAATTTTCTGAAGTATCTCCTGAAGACTTGCCTGGAATTCCACCAACCCGACAAGTAGAATTTTGCATCGATTTAGTGCCTGGAGCAGCACCAGTTGCAAAAGCACCATATCGATTAGTACCCTCAGAAATGAAAGAATTATCTGAACAGTTGAAAGAACTATCAGATAAAGGATTCATCCAACTAAGCTCATCCCCTTTGTTAGGAATACGATTATTCATATGAAGACTCGGTCACCCCGAGTATAGTTTAGCATATTGTAGCTCGTAGTAATTATCATATTAGTTAGTATGTAGAGTAGTATTAGTTAGTATTTGTGGAGTCGGGTCGGGTCTCTTACCCACTGTCAGCCCGCTCTACAGCCAGTTTCAAGGGGCGTTTCCACTGTAACTATATATACCCTTTCCCACCCATGGGAATGGGTTGGACCTTTCACTCTAATCTAATATCTCTTTGTTTCTCACTCTAGAAAAGGCTCCCATTCTCTCTCTTTTTCTCTCTAGAATTCTTACTATTTGATCCATAATCACAATAACCATACATGTTAATCATTATGAGTATCCTACAATTGGTATCAAGAGCCATGGTTCTATCCTAGGATTCGTGGTATACTCAAATTTATAGCTTGGTTTTGTGTCTTTAGATGGTTCGAATTGATTTGGTGGTTTTCACACTAGTGTGATCTCGTTAGGTGTTGTTCTTGATTGTTTACTTGTACTTTCGTATCTAGTAGTGTTGTAGGCATCATGTGTAACTCTTGGTTAAGTAACATCATCACTTTCGTGGAGTTTGGAGGTAATTCGTGTGATATTTCATACTAGCGAGTTGATAATTCTTAGGGTTGACAGGTTTGGTTAGAGAGTTGAGGCAGAGATTTGGCGTTTTGCTATTTCTGGATATAAAGCCAAATCGCTAGACAGTGACGTTTCTGTCCTATTATTCCAGCGAGTTGATATACTCTAGCGAGTTGATCAGAGTCTAGCGAGTTGGCAGTCTAGCGAGCTGGCAGTCTAGCGAGTTGCCTGACCAGAGATTTGGTTTCCAGCGAGTTGTTCAGATTCCAGCGAGTTGATCTTAGAGAGTTGCCTCCAGCGAGTTGTTTGACTAGCGACTTGTTATTTAGCTACTTGGAATTCTTGCGAGTTGTTCAAGTGTGATTCTAGCGAATTGATTACTTGCAGTTTGACCTAAGTTGACTATTTTACGTCAAAACTTCAAACGGTCATAACTTTTGAACTGTAACTCCGTTTTCAGCGAATTAGCTGTCAAAACGTCCAGAACAGGCTGAATATTGTGAGGTTTCACCACGAAGTCGTGAAACGAATTTTTCGAGGCCCAAATCACCTCCGGAGTGAAGTTATTGAGGTTTTAAGTTTTAGACCAAATTTTCACTAAACTTTTGAGGCCCAACTTGCATCAACCGAACTAAGATCACAACTAAACAACATATAACCTTGTCAAAAAAAACAATCACCACTCTTAACATACAATCACTGCTATGGAATCTTCGTGCTCGAATTCTAATGATAATGTGCTTCATCAGCCAATTAAATTGCCCGATAATGCAAAGAATAGTCGCATTGAATGTTTTCAATCACTCCATACACATCTCAAGGTTCTCTTTGCAAAACCTGGATACTTGGGAGGTTTCAATCGTGCATTCACAACACTTTTGGTCAAAATGTTGAGACCTTCACAGTCAAAATGACTCTACACTTAGATCAACTTCAACAACAACTTGAAACAGGTGAATTTTCTGAAGGTAGTTCTATGGCTGCATTCTGTGTGATCAACAACCAACTCCAAGCATTCATTGATTCACAATTCACTGAGGAGTATGATCATGAGTGTCAAATGACGAAAAAGAGCTTTGCTACTCATACGGGAATTGAAGTTGACGTTTTCAGAGTCACACTACTCCAACTCATGGGTAATGTAAAGGAGTACATTATGGAAAGAGCACAACATAAACTCAAGCATGAAGACAAGGTGAAGGCATGTCAGGAGCAATCAAGTGATAATATTGTGGATTCAAGTAAAGCATCGGATGCTGGGTCAGTGGTCACTAAAGGCAGAGGATCAGAGACTGATAAGCTTGACACAACGAACAGTTCAATGACTCCTACACGTGATGTGGATGCATATATCAGACCGGTAAAAGAACATGTGTCATGTGCTAAGGTACTCGAACTGTGTAACATGGTTGATGAACAAAAGATTCCTAACAAAGTACCACCGACAAACGATGTCGATTCAGATGTTGTTGACATGGGAAATAGCAATGTTGACCCATGTGAACAACATATGAAACACAATGAAGTGTCTGTTGTACAATGTAGTGCATCTTCTGTTTTAAATGATGATTGTGTGTTGCATGAGAACACTGCCTATAACCCTGATGACTCCTTGACCACTAGATTTAATATCCTTAAGGATCAGGTGGCAATGTATGAACAACGTGCTAGATTTGAACTCACTGGACGTGAGCAGAACATGGAATGGCAAATGCGTGCATATATATCTGAAAATAATCTTAAGCGAGAAACATTGAAAAAGGAGTTACAATCTTTGCAAAAACAACTGGATCAAACTGTTAAACAAAAACAAGAGATTCAGAAAGGCTTAAACACACTCAAACATGATTTCAAAGAAAAGGAAACAAAACTCCTAAATGATTTCTCTAGTCTTAAAATCCTAAAAAATAAACTTGAGGATAAGTTATACACGCAAGGCCAAACCATTCAAACTGCTCAAATGATGCATAAACATAGGAAGTTGAGTGATGATCATAGTGAGAAGGATTCTACTAAGCCAAAAGCCAATTTCCTTAGAAGCGGTATAGGTGCACAACCGGCATTATATGATGCAAACATTATGCTTGAGCCTAATCATGCCCCACCTGATGCTACATCTGATGATGAGGGCAATGAGATAGAAGATAGAACCAGAGAAAAACTTGCTAAGAAATTAAGGGATCCCCAGTGCATAGCTAATAAAATCTTGTACAATTATGATTACTCGGAAGATAATCAATTAGCTAACTTTGTCCCACAAAAGAAATTTACTCCAGAGCAAGTCTTCTAGAACATTGACATGGAAAAGATGCAAGCAGAAAGAATAGTGGGAAAAACACGTACAGTTTTTCGGATAGTTGGCCCAACGATATATCCCATTAACACACCGCGACATCTTGTTCCTTTCACCCTCCCCACGCAAAATAATACACTAATTGCCTTATATGTCCTTGGTCAATTATTCGCTGATTTTGATAAAACATGTAAAAAGAGAATAACACCAACGGGTATTACTGAAGGGGAAAGAGGTTTTGAGCAAACAAAACAATGTTACCTAACTGAAGTCATGCCATTTTTCAAACTTCTCAAAGAACATTTTGAGGGCCTTAAAAATACCATTAATGATGATGTGACTCAAATGAAAAAAGGTTTTTAAAGATGTGGAAAATGGGGTAAACAATTGGCAATTGATCTTAAATGCAGTGAAGTTGCGAGAAAAAATATTCTCATCATGAATGAGAATTTGATTACTAAATGTGTTGCTCAGGACGTATTTTATACTGCTACTGATTCTATGTTATCTGCCTGCCAATTTCATAAGATGTCTATTGCATTGACCGCTTTCCAGAATCGTGTTGTTGAGCTTGAGGGGGAGAATTTAAAATTGCGTGAGAAAATTCAAAACGATGACCATGATAAAATGGTCAGGCATTTGTCGAAACTAGAGGTTGATAATCTTAATTTGCAATTAAAGTGTCAACATTTAGAAGAAAGAAATAAAATCTCAAATGCCAAGACATCTTCGGATGCTCCTGAATTTGATGCATATTTTGAATTAGCCAAACGTGATGAAAATATTCAAGCTCACACTAACACGATTCGGAACCTGAGGGTCCAAATTGCCCAATTGAAGTCAAACAAGAGTGATGTGATTAGCACCCAAAAACCACAGTCTATAGATTCTCAGAATTTTCAATTTCATGATACCATTAATAAATTGCAACATGAAAATGATTGGTTTTGTGCTGAAAATTCAAAAGTTAAACAACATTACAAAGAGTTATATGATTCAATTAAGATCACACGTGATATAAACAATGAAAAGATAACTTCTTTGCTTAAAGAGATTGAGAATCTAAAGACTCAGGTGAAAGGAAAAATGCCAATCATCACTTGTGATAATGTTGTTCAAAAGGTTTTTGCTTGTAAGAAGTACGCAATTGATGCTGTGAATATTCCTCTTCCCCTTAGGAATAATAAGTTAGTTCATAGAGATTATCTTAAACATCTTAAGGAGTGCCTTGACTTGCTTCGTGAAACCATTGAAGAGGATAGGATAGCAAAACCACTTGATGATGCTATTGTAGGTGCCTGCTTTCTCACTAATAGATCTCAGGAACTCTTAGAATATGCTATTGGTACATGTCCTAAAATTGATAGCAAGCGAGATAGGTCTACTGCATCATCATCTATGACTAAGAACAAGCATGTTACCTTTGAGGTACCCTTGGAAACTTCAGATCCCAACACATCAAAACATGTTCAGCAACCGGAAGTGAAAAAGACTAAAATTCCCATTAGTCCGTCTACAGGAGTAAATAGTAACACTAAAAGTGTTCCTAAAAAGAAAGTAGACGACCACATGAGGAACATTAAGTCCAACATGAGCAAAATGAGTCATAAATCAAAACCTAATTCACGTTGCAAAACATGTAATTAATGCATAATTTCGAGTAATCATGATAAATGTGTTGAGAAATTTCTGAAGTCGTTTAACAAAACCCCAGTTAAGAAAGTTTGGAGAGCTAAACAAAGTAAGAAAATTTGGAAAGCAACAGGTAAACTATTTTCCAATGTTGGTTATCAATGGAAGCCCACAGGAAGGAAATTCACTTTAGAACAGTGCCCTTTAACTAGGATAACCAACTCTAAAGTAGTGCCTATTAAGGAATGGAAGCCAACTGGTAGAACTTTCCCTTTGGAGACCCAATGTCCTTTAACTAGGCCCATTGCATCTACTAGTGAAATTTCCACCATTGAAACGAATGCACCTAAGGTCTTAGTAGCTCCAGAACTTGTTTGCACTAACCAACTGGAACCCAACTCAAATTGGGGATCCGACGCTCCAAATTTTCTGCTCTCGTCTGTTTCCAAATGCAGGTCGTACATTTCGTCCTTTGATATTTGGACTCAGGCTGCTCTAAACCTATGATTGGGGATCACTCAGGGCTCGAGAATTTCGTGAATAAGGTTATCGGGACAGTTAGATTCGGGAACTACCATTTTGGGGTAATTATGGGTTATGGAGATTATGTTTCTGGTGACAGCTAATTTCCTGGGTATACTACGTGGAAGGAACTAGGCATAATCTGTTCTCTGTTGGTCAATATCTTGATTCCGATCTTGAAGATTGCCTTCAGAAATTACACATGCTTCGTCTGAGAATTGGATGGTATTGATCTTCTTAAAGACAGTCATGGCACAAATCTATACACCTTTTTCCATCGAAGACATGAAGCGGTCCTCTCCTATTTGCCTTCTCACAAAGGCCTCAAAGAACAAATCGTGGCTATGGCAACAAAGTTTAATCACTTGAACTTTGGTACCATCAATGATCTTGCTCACAATGATCTTGTATGAGGTCTGCCTAGTCTAAAGTTCGAAAAAGAACATTTTCATTCGGCTTGTCAACTGGGCAAAAGAAAGAAGCATACTCACAAATCCAGAACTGTCAATACCATCATGGAGGTTCTTCACACCCTTCACATGGATCTATGTGAACCAATGTAAATGCAAAGTATAACTGGGAAGATGTATGTTCTAGTGACAGTTGTCGACTATTCTCGGGTTACATGGGTAAGGTTTTTGAGAACCAAGGACGTGACTCCAGAGGTTATCATAAAACTCATCAAACAGCTACTAGCAAGACTCAACAAAACCGACAGAATCATCCGGTCAAACGATGGAACGGAGTTTATCATCAAACAACTCGTTCAATTTTACGAAAGTATTGGCATCACCCATCAGTAAAGTATCCCATGCACCCCTCAATAGAATGGAATTGTTGAAAGACGAAATTGTTCTCTTGTAGAAGCTGCACAAACCATGCTAATATTCTCCAACGCACAGATGTTTCTATGGGCGGAAGCAATTGCTATAGCTTGTTACACCTAAAACCGATACTTGATACATACTCTTCACAACGAAACTCCAAATGAGCTGATTCATGGCAAGAAACCGGATCTCTCTTTTTTATTTGAGTTTGGTGCTTTATGCTACCCTACGAATGATAGTCGAGATCTGGGAAAGTTAAAAGCTAAAGCTGATATTGGATTCTTCGTTGGTTATGCTCCTGATAGTAAAGGATACTGAATCTACAACAATCGAACCCGATAAATCTTGTTAACCATTCACGTCACATTCTTTGAGCTGACTTAGCAAACGGCTCCAGTACACATCAGTGCAAGACCCGCGTCTAAACTTTTGTCTCCTGAGCCAATTAGTTCAGGTCTTGTATAGAATCCCACTCCTGCATGTACCTTATGTACCACCTACAAATGAGCATTTGAAGATCTTGTTTGACCCAATGTTTGAAGAATACCTTGAGACACCTACTGATGATACACCGATACCACCAGCCGCTGCTGCTCCAGTTTTGTATAACTCAAATGGTCCATCAGTGTCCACTTGAATTGATCAAGATGCTCATCTCTGTACATCTAGGTACTGTAGTCGACAATTCTTTTGAAGAGAATTCATTTGCTCCTCTTGAAGATGCTCCGTTCAAAAACCTATGTGTTCCTGAATCTTCTACTGAGACATCTTCTTCAAGGGATACAAACATGGCGTCTTCAGTTTCCTACCCTCAACCACATCACAATCTCATAAAACGGACTGATGATCATCCGATTGACAACATTATCGGGAATCCTTCTCGATCGGTGTTCACATGAAGGAAACTTACCACCCATGCCTTGTGGTGCTGTTATAATTCCGTACTATCCAAAGTCGAATCCAAAGATTTCAAGACAGCTATCTCTAAAGTCTGTTGGGTTAATGCGATGCAAGATGAAGCTCCCAATTTCGATCGACTTGAAGTATGGGAACGGGAAGGCATTGATTTAGAGGAATCTTTCGCTCTGGTTGCTCGTATTGAAGATATCAGAATGTTTCTCGCCAATGCTGCTAGTCAGAACATGACGGTCTATCAAATGGATATGAAAATTGCATTTCTAAATGGCAAGCTGAATAAAGTTCTTTATTCAGTCAACCGGAAAGAGTTGTATATTTTGATTGTCCTACCCATGTCTATTGTCTGAAAAGGGCTCTCTATGGCCTAAAACAGACACCTTGGGCATGGTACGATACACTGTCAAAGTTTCTCCTGGGAAACGGATTCTCCAAAAGTGTGGTAGATTAAGATGAGAATGGGGTAGTGGAACTTTACTTCATGAGGACAGAATTTCAACTGGCTAACTTCTTTACAAAGGCTCTTCCACGAGAAAGATTTCTATTCATTCTTCCGCGACTTGGAATGAAGAGTCTTACGCCAGAATCTCTTATGTCTTCGGGAAGAGAATGAGGAGTAAAAGGATTTTCCTCACATATCCTTTGTACATAGTTTAAAACTAAACGAAAATAGAAAAATATAAAACCTATAAAAACCATAAAAATCTGAAAATCTAAAAATATTCTTCTTACGACATGTCTCTTGTGTAATCAATATTATGTACATTTCTAGAAATGTCATTCAATAATGACACGGAAACATACATATGCTTGAGCAAGAGTTTTTCTTTTTAATAATGTTTTTCTAAAACATGTCGTTTCTAAAAATATTCTTTCAAGATGGTTTGCTATTACTTCAGATAGCAACCCGGTCTTAATATTGGGGAAAGTTCGTCGCCAAAAAGATGACTGTTCCTAACAAAGGCATGAATTACATTATATTCGTGCCTTTCCGATCTAATGTATGTTTCAGTGCATTATTTCTTGTTTAAGAAGAGAAGTCTTCTTTTTATCAAAACAAATAATTTTCTTTTATGATTCTTCGGAAAATTATTTGAGTGATACATGGTGGTAACGTGTTGCTTGTAAATCAATCAGTATTAGATACTTCATAAAATTTGTCACTCAATTAATGACAATGGGTCATCAATTGAGGGGGAGAGTGATTTCCAATTTTATATCATCAAACGGATTTCTTGGTTGCCTCATAATTGTTAGAAAAGGTTTTGTAGTTAATGAGGTATTAGTTGAAGAGGAACTTACTAAGCTTTATCTTAAATGGCCAAATGTGTTCGTTGTTAGAAAGATTAGGGCATTATGTGCTATTTGCGTATAGTTTCCTAATCTTTATGTAACTAGAAGGTCCATTTGTCTCACGTTGGTATCCTCGCTTAATCCCCTAAATACGTTAAAATCCAAAATCTTTATGATGCTAGAAAACCATTGTGTTTGATGCTCTTGTTCTCACCTCTGGCATTCGTATAATCTGATTGATTATGTTTCGTTTGCCGTTTGCTGATAATTGTTTGATTGTTGCTGATTATGTGTTCGTGTTCTCAGGATTTGCTTAGGTATGTAGTCACCGGGTTAGAATCTTCTCCTAAGCTCCTGATTTGAATGTTGAAAATATGCGTGAATTGCCATGTTAGTGATTTGTTTATGTCTGATAGAAACTTGCAATGAATGTTCATGATTGCTAGTTTCTCTTCATGCTAGATAGCATTTTGATGAGTTGCTTGAATGTTCTTTGATCATGATATGTATATGGTATTATGAGTAGGCTAGCTGCCACGTGGTAGTAGTTAATTAAGAGTGAATCTGTATGTATGCATATCTTTGTTGATACTCTTATGCAGATTCCATGGCTGATGTGAATGTGACTGCTCCTGCTCTAACCATTTAATCAGATGTTCAAACTTCATTGACTGGCTTTGATTTCACCACAACAACAACATCGGTAGCAACAACGACAACAACTCTTTCACCACCACCACCAGTTATCTTGTGCGTCATAAGTAGTGTGGTATCAAATGTTATGTGTCAGTACATGATTTTTTATTTTCATGAGTTTCTCGTTAAACTTTAAATCATTTATAAACTCATCATAACTGACACTAACATTCTCCCTCATTGATTGAGGGGGAGTTATGAATCGTCTCAATATCAGAATATCTTTAATCAGACCACATCTTGCTCCCAAACTTTTCTAACTTATTTAAATCACTTGGGATCACAAATCTCAAATGGTTTGAAATTTTTTATCGGGGGAGAAAATGTGATTTAAATATGAAATCTGATATAAAATGTGATTGTTTTGGACTTAAACAAACGCTCCCCGATATGTGCTAAACTCTTTTGTATATCGATGCACATATTGAGGGGGAGCAATATGGCTTGTGTAAAAGGATTCTTGCATCTTATGTGAGTGCATCTCAGTCTTGACTCATGAATTGACGAAACAGAATTGTCTTGAATCGAAAGGACTAGTCCTGGATGGGTAATAACTTCAAGCTGGTTTAACCAGTGATGTAAGCGTGTCTCGAAAAGGACTAGTTTGAGTAGAATGTACCGTTTCGAGAAACCTTGGGTGAATCTGATCGGGCCGGGTAATAACTTCAAGCTAGTTTAACTAGTGATGTAAGCGTGTCTCGAATGCTCGGTCATGTTCACTTAAGGTAGATCAATTCAAAAAGTGCAACTCTTCCCGACATGTGCAAAATTTTAAATCAATACATATGAGCACATGTTGAGGGGGAGCATTTGAAAATGACAAAACTCTCAATGTGTTAACAAATTGGGTTTCTTAATCATAAACACGTTGAGATAATTTTCAATGATTTGGTGTATGGCAACATAGGATAGTCATGAAGTTATAAGGTGGCTAAGGTTAGGAAAACCGTCCTATGATCCGCCAGAGCCGGAGGGATCTACCCATGGACAATATCAAATAGATAGTATTAGTAGTCCGTAGGTAAGATCATGAAAAAAAGGAGAAATGTGAGAATGGAGAAAGAAGGGGTTGAAGAATTAAAAAGAAATGAAATGAGAAAGGGTGAAAAGAAATAGCCCTCTAATTATTCAACCTTAGGGCAGAAACTGGGTTCAACTCATCTGCTACTGGTTGTTACTAAGGTTTCACCGGTATTGAAGACAAGACGTCATGGACCCAGTGACGCACTGCACTAAACCTTCTAACCACTCAAGTTCTCTTAAAAGGACTTGTTTCATTCTCACGAGGAACCAGTGTAATCTATCAACTTATCTCTTAGAGATGATTGATATTGAACCAGGAGACCTCTCCCTAATCTCCGCATAGGAAAACCAAATGCACTTATTGAGTCTAGAGCCTCGAGATGCATAAAAAGATCTCATAGGAACACGTGTTACTTCTACCCTGGTTGTTCTTAAGGACACCAGTGGTAAACTTATGAGTCCTACGCAGATCTTAGCAATCTGCCAGAACATTTATGAGGGATGTTACTTTAGTAACTCCCAGTGATTGAATGGAAATTCCTGCCAGGGTCAACATCAAGCAGCCCTGAAAGCAGGTCACTTAGGTAATTCCTAGTGGATTACGCTTAGTGGTCGCGATGGTTACAAATGGTCAACAGTCGTGGAGTGATCTCCAGCGACTCACCCATTCGTTGATCTACTTAGGTAGTTCGCGTAAATCCTCTCAAGGTTTACCGATTGGGAACGGTCTTGGTAAGGGTTAGAAGGAATCTTCACACTATGCTATTGACAATCTCTAATTCCAAACCTATAAGCACCGGATGATTTGTTGCTAACTGTCTACTTGCAGGAATTTCTAACTGTTACGGGTGATTGCAGAAAAGATGCAGATCCATCAACACATGCTCACACGTCAACTTCATAACTCAAAAGATATCATGATCATTGAATGGGCTTCAACCGTGCTTCCTCAACTCTGATGAAGAAGATCATGATCCTAAAAAGTGTGAGCATGCCAACACAAAGAGGTTCATATCACATGGATACATTACTACTTCTAGATGACTTTCAAACATTCTTTTGGATGATGCAACTGATGTTATTTCCAAAGATCATCCATCACATTGAAGGTGTCATCTAGAGTCTTCCACTTAAAGCACAAAGATCTCAACAATGAAGAATCAAAAGGCTACGAGCTACAAAGATGTCGTCAAAGATCTGAATGCTATGACTCAACATTTATTTTCCGGGGTGACCTCCCTTAGAGGGAGATTGTTAGGAATACGATTATTCATATGAAGACTCGGTCACCCTGAGTATAGTTTAGCATATTGTAGCTCGTGGTAATTATCATATTAGTTAGTATGTAGAGTAGTATTACTTAGTATTTGTGGAGTCGGGTCGGGTCTCTTACCCACTGTCAGCCCGCTCTACAACCCGTTTCAAGGGGCGTTTCCACTGTAACTATATATACCCTTTCCCACCCATGGGAAAGGGTTGGACCTTTCACTCTAATCTAATATCTCTTTGTTTCTCTCTCTAGAAAAGGCTCCCATTCTCTCTCTTTCTCTCTCTAGAATTCTTACTATTTGATCCATAATCACAATAACCATACATGTTAATCATTATGAGTATCCTACACCCTTGGGGAGCACCAATCCTATTCGTCAAAAAGAAAGATGGAACGTTCCAAATTTGTATCGATTACAGAGAGTTGAACAAACTCACGGTGAAGAATCGATATCCATTACCAAGGATCGATGATCTATTTGACCAATTACAAGGATCTAGTGTTTACTCAAAAATCGATCTAAGATCAGGATATCATCAATTAAGAGTCAGGAAAGAAGACATTCCCAAGACAGCTTTTCGAACACGGTACGGACATTATGAATTTCAAGTAATGCCATTTGGTCTTACCAACACACCAGCAGTGTTCATGGATTTAATGAACCGAGTATGCAAACCATACTTGGATAAATTCGTTATTGTGTTCATTGATGACATCTTAATCTATTCGCGCAACAAAGAAGAGCATGCCGAACATTTAAGGATTATTTTGGAGTTACTTAAGAAAGAAAAGTTGTACGCTAAGTTTTCCAAATGTGATTTTTGGATTTCCACCATTCAATTTTTAGGCCATATCATCAACCAAGGTATCCATGTAGATCCCGCGAAGATAGAAGCAGTTAAAGGTTGGACATCACCCACCACTCCAACCGAAATTCGTCAATTTTTAGGTCTCGCCGGTTACTATCGGAGATTTATAGAAGGTTTCTCAAAGATTGCAAAACCTTTGACGGAACTCACCCAGAAAAACAAGAAGTATATCTAGGAAGAGAAGCAAGAGTCAGCATTTCAACTGTTGAAACAGAAGCTTTGTGAAGCACCAATTTTAGCATTACCGGAAGGAAATGAGGACTTTGTTGTGTATTGTGACGCATCTCATCATGGTTTAGGTGTGGTACTAATGCAAAGAGACAAGGTCATAGCTTATGCTTCACGACAGCTAAATAAGAATGAAGAAAATTATACCACTCATGATCTAGAATTAGGAGCAGTAGTTTTTGCTCTTAAGATATGGAGACATTACCTATACGGTACAAAGTGTACGATTTTCACCGATCACAAGAGTCTTCAACATATACTGGATCAGAAGGAGCTGAACATGAGACAACGAAGATGGTTATAATTACTCAACGACTACGACTGTGAAATTCGTTACCACCCTGGTAAAGCGAATGTCGTAGCCGACGCGTTGAGCAGAAAAGACAGAATTAAACCTCTTAGACTTCGATCTCTAGGAATGACAATTCATTCGCCACTTCCAGCTCAAATCATCAAAGCTCAAACAGAAGCTCTCCAAGAAGAAAATCGGCAATTTGAGAAAATTGACAGAAGGTCAAACAATGAAGAGAAGATTGACAGAATGCCAAATAATGAAAAAAAATTTGTGAGAAGAGATGATGGAATGTTGTGTTTTAAGGAAAGATATTGGATTCCTCTCTTTGGAGGTATTCGAGACCTTATCATGCATGAATCTCATAAATCCAAATATTCTATTCATCCCGGTTCCAATAAGATGTATCAAGATCTTAAGAAGAATTATTGGTGGCCAAATATGAAAGCTGATATCGCAGAGTATGTTGGTAAATGTTTAACATGTTCTAGAGTAAAGGCAGAGACTCAGAAACCATCAGGATTACTCGTGCAACCAGAAATTCCGGTCTGGAAATGGGAACGAATCACCATGGATTTTATTACCAAATTACCAAGGACTTCGACCGGATTAGACACAATCTGGGTTATCATCGATCGATTAACCAAGTCTGCACATTTTCTACCTATCAAGGAGACTGACGAGATAGAGACACTCGCTCAGTTATATTTTAAGGAAATTGTGATTAGACATGGAGTTCCGATATCCATTATTTATGATAGAGATGGCCGATTCACCTCAAGATTTTGGGAATCTCTACAGAAATCTCTTGGTACTCGTTTAGATATGAGCACCGGTTATCATCCGCAAACCGATGGACAAAGTGAAAGAACAATCCAAACCTTGGAAGATATGCTCCGAGCATGTGTAATTGATTTCGGAAAAGGTTGGGATAGACACTTGCCATTAGTTGAATTCTCTTACAATAACAGCTATCATGCCAGCATAAATGCTGCACCTTTTGAGGCACTTTACGGACGAAAGTGCAGATCACCAGTCTGTTGGACAGAAGTTGGTGATATGCAACTCACCGGAACAGAGCTAATACATGACACGACCGAGAAGATATTCCAAATCAAGCAATGCTTACAAGCTGCTCGTGACAGACAGAAGAGTTATGCTGATGTCAGGAGAAAGCCTGTGGAATTTCAAGTAGGAGACAGAGTCATGTTAAAAGTTTCTCCCTGGAAGGGAATGATCCATTTTGGAAGACGTGGAAAGTTAAATCCAAGGTACATTGGACCTTTCAAAATTCTGGAGAGAATTGGTCCAGTTGCTTATAAGTTAGAACTTCCGGAAGAACTCAGTAGGGTACATCCTACGTTTTACGTATCACAACTCAAGAAATGTTTGTCTGACGAAACTCTCGTCATTCCACTAAAGGAGATTAGATTGGACGACAAACTAATGTTCACAGAAGAGCCTGTGGAAATAATGGATAGAGAAATAAAACAACTCAAACAGAATCGTATCCCCATTGTAAAGGTTAGATGGGACTCAAAGCGAGGACCAACTTACACATGGGAAAGAGAAGATAGATTCCGTGAGAAATATCCACATTTATTTTCATAGATCACACTTGTTAGATTTCTTAAAATCGAATTTCAGGACGAAATTCAAAATGACAAGTGAGTACTGTAGAACCTTGTAAAAATTTCTTGTAATTATATCGCTATTGAATAAATAATCTTTCGTTACTATTCCTGATTCCCATTATTTCAGAAAAATTTGAAAATTTTCTTATTATATTAATTAGTCGTTATCACGACATAATATAATTCACGAAATGACGGAACCAATCCTCGACACGTTACTCGAAACCTAAACATTTCATTTATACAAATTTCATTTCACTAAACCTTAATTAAATTTCCTAATTTCATAATTATACCAAACGGGCCCGTAATCAATTTTCAGCCTAATGCCTCGTTACTATTCATCAGGCCCAAGGCCAAAGCCCAACTCCAATCCATAATATTTCATTTATTCGACTAGCTTCATGCCTACAAAACGCCTCTTGTACGCTCGATTCTTACACACGACATATCTATATTTTTACACCACCTCATTCACCACCTAGCTAACTATTAGTGTGTCAAATCCCAAGTTCATAGGTCGACGTTTGATATATTTTTAAGAGGCGAAGTGATTGACAAAAATTCAATTCAACCGATTCATATTAAACTCAATACTTAACCGTTTTGTTTCCCGTTTGTTCCTAAGTGTTCTTAATAACATTTCTAAGATGATTTCATGTTTAAATGTCATTCATGATCAGCTATATCCAAATGGTACACGATTACTTAATTTGTGTACGAAATAATAGGGTGGTCGACATACTAGTGAATCACCCAAGCATGCACCTTATTTCAAGCTTTCACAATTCATATTATATGATAAAAACTCAGCCTATAACCTATTTTACTGACATTGCATAGTGTAAGTTGTTTCCTTGAAAAATAGTTACACTTACGTGTTACAAAGTAAGTTATATATATACTCCTTGTGCATGCATCCGTTTCTATCATTCATTATACTCTCACAAACTTCCTTTCTTCCTAAAAACTATCTCTTGAAGGCCAGAAGTTGTTACAATATCGTTTGGAAGCAAGAAAGGATTATCTGGTTTAATATATACGTTTGTGAATTTGGGTTATAGTCGAATTTGATTGTTCCTTGTGTTTCCTTCTTCCACTCTCGACTCTCTACCACCCTAGAGGTGTTGTAAGTTGTTTCAACCTATTTTCAATTCATTTCACACGTTACAAATGTTTCATGCATCAAGTATATATTTTATCGATCGTATATAAACTTTACATATCATTTTACGTACATATTTACATATAGTACACGACTTGTGACTAGCCTCTATCTTGGAAGGCCTAGGAGTCACGACACACACATATTTCACGTTAGTTTCACTCTACATTCATCAAACGAACCTATTTTTGAACCATGCTCAATCGGATGAAAAACTATATAAACACTTGGAAAATATACTAAGTCTTTAACTTATATATAAACACGTCCTATGTAGCTCATAAAACGAAGGTATACAATGAAATCTAGCTTAACGAGCATACTATATTTTTACACCACTCGATAGACCACCTAGCTAACTACCAATTTCATTTAGATAACTTGTAAAGATACTCACGTCTCGACACTCTATTTTCACCAAAGTAAATTGCAAAACTCGTTATTAAAATTGTCACAAAATAAGCGAGTTGGGCCTTAAAGCCCAATAAGCTGTTTTTACGCTTTTCGGATAAGCTAGCTTGTTCACAACTTTTGATACGAATTTAAAACAAGAAAAATGATAATTTTGATCAGCCCAACTCGTCTCACGAAGTACGGATTTTAAAACGTTAATGGGCCTTGATTTCAACTCGTTAAAGGCCCATAAGCTGAAAAATAAGCTTTTAACCAAATAAGCAGTTAAAATAATATTTTTATTTATTAAATAAGCCACGGAAAATTTTATATAATTTTTCTAATCATTTTTGTAACTTTGGACTAAAAATGTAATGCGACGACACCTAGAAGGACTAAAATTGTAAATATTGAAAAGTGAGGACTAAAACTGTAAAATCAAAACCATAAGGGTAAAAATTGATAATAGTTAATATTATAAGCCTAAGTGTGACTATTGGACAATTAGAGGACTATAATTGTAATTTATATATAAAAAGGACTAACGGTGTAACGCAAACGTCGTTAGGGTAAAAATGGTAAAATTGGAAAAGGACAAGGACTAAACATATTCTATTTAACATTCTTACATACTTTCTATTTTTGTAAATTTATTTCATATGCATTTAAAACTTTCATTTTTATTTATATATATTATTTAAAGTAACGTTAATAATATATATAACGATATTTCAAAAATTAATATTATTACTTATGGTTAAAAAGGTAAAACTTTGATGGATAATTTAAATAACGTATTTTGTCATATCATGCATAGCATAAGAAATACACTGCACATTATCTATTCGTCATAACGAATAATTATTATTCGTTATTCATTTTGTATTTACCAAATAGTATTTGGTCAAATTCTCAGATAAATCTATTTATCAGGTTGTATTTCGAAGCCGTTATCATAAATTCGTTCGACTTTATTTTCTTCATTTCGGTATCAATCAAGGTGAGTCACAGCCTCACATTTACTTATTTTCAAACTCCGTGAGGGGGATACATGTTATAAACAGATCACAAGTAATTTTCTGTATGTTACCTGACTTGATATATGCCTAAGTTACCTATTGCCAAAAGACCCTTGATCATGAGTCATTAATCATTGTTATGTGAACGCGAATATATTGAATAGATTTATTTAAGGTTTGACAGCCTATCCCATTAATACTTGACGGAATGCCATTATGCATGTGGTTAGTCGTATTAGTCGTGATATATTATATTTGAGTAAAAATAGGAATTGGCAAATCACCTATTACACGAGGGCAATATTATCATTAATTTGATAACACCTCCGTATTTACGGTATTTGTTAATGTTTTGCGTGTCATGAGACTTAGAGCAATATATATACTGCAATATCAATTTCTAACTGATTGTATTTCCAATACAATCTTACTTGTGTATCAAAATGATTACTGAATTCAAACTCTATGATATCACTCAACATTTTGTTGACTTTTAAACATGTTATCTCAGGTGTTTAGCAGGGGAAGCAAGCATGGAACGGGCGGAAAACTTCAAAACTTATCTATTTTATTTAAATTATGGTGTAAAATAAAAGATGTTTGATTTAGTTTAAAACATCAAGACTTTTATTATAATACTCTGAATGTGACCTCTTGTATTTGAATCTTTATTAATGAACTTATATTTTAAAACGTCTCTTTCGAGCCGTTTTCTATCATTATGACTTCGATCCTCACCGTAACACCCTAATTACTATTCCGCTGCCACATTTCAAATTAGGGGGTGTTACACGCTATCCGTAACTAGTAGTTATAAGGATTATTTTCAGAGGTGATGCGAAGTTCATAGGTTATGTTTGTAGTCAACACGGGATTTGTTTCCTTCAAATTTGTTTTGAAGTTTAATACTGTTGGGCCCCTCGTAGGGTTGACAAGATGTTTGCATGGCCATGCCCAATGTCTATCTGGAATACGTTCAGATGAATTGGTAATCTTGCTCAATCATAAATAACGAGAAACACAAAGTTAATTATGGAATGACTTAGATCCATATCCATATTAACGTGGTATTAGAAACAAAAGGATAAGTATGATGATGAATCATCAAATGTGGTTTTTTTCCAGGAAACCATACTCGTAATCGTTCTGGGGACATTGGCGTGTTATGCTAGACTAACCATTGTCATTATTACATTAATGTATATCCGAGTGGGAGCTGTTAGTTTTAACGGATAAAAATTAATGAATATGTCCGGACTCGAACACGAGACTTCGGGATTGCACACATTACGTATGAGTTTCAATGTATTAATAATTATTATATTGAATTATGAATAATTATTAATTTCACAAACAAAACACGTAATGGTCGTTTGTAGTTAACGGTAATTGGACTAAATGATCGTTGGAGGAAAGATGAAGGACTGAACTTGAAATAGAGTTCAAGAAAAACATGGAATGGGCTTGTAAAACCCATGTTCGGCCGAACCCAACCCATTAGGGTGTAGAGTTTGTGTCTTGTGCTCCAAGATGTTGATTAGTATATAAACAAACCCCTTTGTTCATTCTAACCATCCCTTGGTTCACTTGCAAACCAAATCTCCTTCTCTTCTCTTCTCTCCTCTTGAGTTAGAAATCGAACTACACCCTGATAGGGTTCCTACTAGATCTCTAAGCTCAAAACCATTCTTGTTTAGTTGATCAACTCCACCCTTCTAGGGTTCCTACGCGATCTTCTAAACATATTGTTTGGTTTGTATGTGAATTAAGAACCTAGCTTTTCTCATTGAAACGCTACTAATACGAGTGTACAAGAACGAATTGTTGGCATACTTTTGCTAACAAGTTTTGCCCTATTCGACTAAACCCTTAGTCGATCACCATAAACCCTAATTAGGGTTTATGCTGTTCTTGTTCAATTGATTTCTTGTTCTTGCTAGAAATCACAAAAGAGGTACGCATTTATTTATATTCGGTTAATTTCAATTACATGTATTTGATCCTATTCCGTTGCGTACTTGATGTGGTTATATGTTTATATATTAGTTATGATTTACATATTCTAACAATTAGTTATTACTTCTATACTCGTATTTGATAAAACGGTGATTCCAAAACCGAGGAAACTGCACTAAGGGAATCGAAACCGATAAGCACCTAGGCAAATATTTGACGATTGTTATTAAGAACTATAATGTGAGACAACTTAGGTTTGTGCTAGATGTTGATTTGGTCTAGTTTTTGGTTCAGATTACCCATCTCAATTAGATTGTCACACATGACGTTGCTAACAGATTTTTTTTTCTTTTTTTCTTTTTTTTTTTTTTTTTTTTTTTTTTTTTTTTTTTAATACCAAAAAGAACATGACAAGGAAACTATGGAAACTTGTGCTATTTGTGTGAACTTCAATCAAGTAACAAGTTATACAGTCGAGTTCTGATGTCATCACAACTTGCAGTCTTATACATTTGATGGACAAGGACTACATACGTCTTGCAGTCTTATAGTCGAGTTCTAGTGTGGGACTATAATTTTAAGTAAATATGATTGACAATAGACATGTGGTTCACTTTTTGATCAAGCTACTGGACATTTTGCTCATGTAAGGTATAAAGCAGCTAAAGCAACTAAAAGAGAAGCGAAGAAGGCGGTAGCGCAGGCGCAGAAAAGAGGTATAAAGCATCTAAAAGAGAAGCGAAGAAGGCGGTAGTGCAGGCGAAGGTCAAGGTATACAAAGAGTTGTATAAGAAATTGGACTCCACAGAAGGGGCTAATGATATTTTTAGGATTGCTAAAGCCCGAGATAGAAGAAGGAGGGATTTAAGAACCGTAAAATATATCAAGGATGAAGGCGGACGAACCATTGTGAATGAAGAGGATATTAGGAAAAGATGGGGAGAGTATTTCTCCTCTCTTTTCAACGTGGGAGTTACCGAAGGTAGTGGGGAAGAAGAGAACCCTTGCCAACGGCCAGAGTGCTACTATTCGAGGATTAGCCAACCAGAAGTAAAGGTTGCACTAAAGAAGATGGGTAGAAATAAAGCAGTAAGGCCGGACCAAATCCTCATAGAAGCTTGGAGGTGCTTGGGTGATGAGGGGGTAGGATGGCTGACTTGCCTCCTCAACAAGATATTCTCCGGTGCTAAGATGCCAGAAGAATGGAGACTCAGCGAAGTCATCCCCATCTACAAGAACAAGGGGGATATGCAAGTGTGTTCCAACTATAGGGGAATTAAGCTTCTTAGCCACACCATGAAGCTCTGGGAGAGAGTTATTGAGAGAAGGTTGAGAAGGGAGACGAGGGTGGCGGAGAACCAATTTGGCTTTATGCCAAGTAGGTCATCGATCGAGGCTATTAACCTCCTCAGAAGTCTCTTAGAGAAGTATAGAGAAAGACAAAAGGATTTGCATATGGCGTTTCTCGACCTTGAGAAGGCATATGATAATGTTCCACGCGGGTTGATTTGGAGAACCCTTGTGGAGAAAGGAACCCCAAGGAGATACGTGAGGATCATCAAGGATATGTATGAGGGGGCTAAGACTCGAGTACGGTCCACAGTGGGGATCTCTGAGTTTTTCCCGGTGGAAGTAGAGCTACACCAAGGATCGGTCATTAGCCCTTACCTCTTCGCCCTGATTCTAGATGAGTTAGCTAGAGGGATACAAGAGGGCATCCCGTGGAGCATGATCTTTGCTGACGACATTGTGTTGGTGGCGGAATCAGCAGAAGGGTTAAACAACAGACTTGAGCTCTGGAGGGAGGCTCTTGAAGACAATGGTCTTCGAGTGAGTAGAGAGAAGACTGAATACCCGAGATGTGATTTTGGGAGGACCGAGGTAGGATGTAACACCCCCAAAATCGGGTCCAGCGGAAGCATACGTGTTACTGGGGTGCTACTCAATCGGTATCATAACACAAGTACAAAGAACGGATTTTATCTCAACCATTTAGAATAACTTTCATTATCAAAATATTCAAATTTACATCGTTCAAAAATAGTGCGGAAATACAGGCCCATATAAGAGTTTAAGCGGTCCCAAAAATATGTCAGAGTTGTCTATGACCATGTCATGCCATGCCAAAGCCTTCAATAGTTAGCTATCACCTTAACCTGAAAATACATGCTAAAAAGTGTCAACACGAGGTTGGTGAGTTCATAGGTTTATAATAAAATAATATAGTATTGTGAGTTCAATAGAGAGTTTTGTGACCATTGTGTGGCTCACAATGTCATGAAAATAGTGTTTACCTTATAGTAAAATTAGAATTGTGGACCACGAGTAGAGTGTATGATCATTACAACAAATATAATGTCACATAGTAAATAGTCTATTACGCTAGCACTAAGTTCATGCAACCAAAGCTATAACAGTGTGCATGCTCAAAGAGCATGGAAAAATATATAGGGCCCGGCAAGTGTTTATCCCAGACACTTGTGTTTCGACATGGTATACGTTCGCGTTTGCCTATCCGGTCAAACCGAACGGGGGAGTTACCCCCAATAGATCTATTTATAACATTCGCGCTTCCCAGCAGGAATTAACGGTTCATGAGGTGGGCATAATTGGGACATGACAGGGCTTAGGCTAATCCGCGTAATAGTTTAAATAAAACATAAGTTTCAGTGTGGTCCATAAAAGTGTGTTGCATAAAAGCAATAGTTCATAAAGTGTGTTGCATAAAAGCAATAGTTCATAAAGTGTGTTGCATGTTTATAAAATGCTTGTGTATGTGAGAAAATAATCAAGTATGCAACCAATATAATCAATCAAGTATTCAGAAAACAGTAGTGTCTAAGTAAACAATTGCGCATTCAAATAAAACAAGCATTGAGTTTAGTTAAAACGAGCATGTATTCTCCCCCAAAACAGTTATAAAAACCAGTAAAAGTAGGGGGTATGAACTCACCTTAGTAGAGTAAGCAGTAAGTGAATTAAATCAGAGAGAGTGTGGCACCAACACGCGACCTAGATTAGTAAGGCATGATTTAGTTCATAGTTTAAGTTTGAGACTCAATGAAGTTTAATTGAACGCGAAAGTTTTAAAGTGTTGTGTTATTGTTGCTTGTGTGACAGCATTTAAATTTGAAAACGATTTTACAAATGTTTGTGTGTATTGGCTCATGGAAGTGTATGTAAATGAATATGGCATCGAGGACGAATAGTTTTTGATTTGAAAATAACCAAAAGACAAGGTGTGAGAAATGATCACAACAATTACTAAACGTTGACGGATTTTGCAAACCTTTAGCTTAAATGACGTTGTAGTGCTAAGTGTAGAATAAAATGTTTAAGTTAAGTGTTGTTTTATTCCTCTTCGAAGGTTGTGAATAATGTCACGTTTTAAGTTTATATAAAAAAAATGAGTATTAGTTTACCTTTCTTTTCTTGAAAAAATATGGGCACGTGTACATTCCCTCGTTTGGTTTCTCGTGATAATTATTAGTCAACGTAGTAGTCGTTTCGCAAGTTTATAAAACTTATATTAGTGTTTATTAAATTTTCGTTTTTCTAAAAAAAATGTAGTTGGGCTGCTTATATATTTGGGGTGGGCTTGGCCCAAAATTTAGCTTAATTGTTTGTTTTAGGTTGGGCTTGGCCCATGCTGGATTACAGCTAAAATTGTTTTACAGATTTGACAATGGCTCGTCCCAAAATAATTTTCACAAGGCAAAACAAAATAAGCAGATTGTGCTTCATTCTTGTTACTGCACATGGAGGTAAAATTTTAACGTGGCCACAAAATGTTTCGACCATTTAATAAACCACTTCTCGACTCGACTAATGTACGACCCATCACTAAAACGGTAAACCAAAATGGACGTTTAGTAGAGTTTTACCCATCCTCATTATTACGAACCGACTCACACCCATACTACTTATCGATAGTGGACAGGGCAAAAAGACTATAAACCGTGGTCATTGGATTCTTAAGAAAAACAGTTTAGACTAGAGAAGATGTAGAATCAAAAGGGTAAAACAAGGAAAACCACACTTCCATATTCGAGCCTCATTATCCGGTTTCGACTTGTTCACAGTCTTACCACACAAACAGTTTAACACCAAAATTTTCTCACAAATCTCGCCTCATTAATTTGTTAATAATGAAAACTTATCAGTTCGCCATCATCAATACATGGACGATTCAAAGTTATTTCAAAAACCAACTAAATTATTTTCGATTTCTTTTTACTCAACCGATTCAATTTTTCCAATAATTAATACTACCTCCGTCCCATATTTATAGTCCATCTTTCCTTTTTCGGTTGTCTCAAATTAATTGGGGATGCCCTATTAGAACGGGGTCTAGATGGGCTCTGCAAACCCTCCCTATACATTAGGGAGGGACTTTTTACTGTTTTTTACTGTTGGGGTCAGGTTTTGCAGTTTTTTTTTTTTTTTTTTTTTTTTAAATCTTTAAGTTTTTTCTTTTTTTTTTTTTTTTTAAATCTTTAAGTTTTTTCTTTTTTTTTTTACTACAAGTGTTTTAATTTATTTTTTGAAGTGTTTTTTTTGACAAGTTTTTTTTACAAATGTTTTGTCCAAATGTTGTGTCCAAATGTGCAGATTCACACAAAAATAAGTCCAAAGTCCAAAGTCCAACCAAAGACCAAATGTGCAGATTCACACAAAAAAGTAACTCCAAGTCCAACCAAAGACCAAAAGTGCAGCAACCAGAAAGTGCAACCAAATACCAAAGTGCAGCAACCACAAAGTGCAGATTCATGTTTAGGCAGTTCACACAATCAACACAAAGTAAACACAAGAAATATTCGTCATCGCCTTATCGGCTCAGATTTTTAGTAAGGCTCGGATAATGAAGGCTGCAAAGTGATAAAAATATCACTTTGCCATGCCATTCGGTTTTAAAAACCATTCGTCATCGCCTTAGTTACAAAGTGATAGTTACACAAACCTGTAAACAGCATAAGTAACCTGTATCAGAATCACAAGTACTATCACATGTATAAACAAGAACGGGGGCTATTTCGTTATGGACTTAAGGCTCGGATAATGAAGGCTGCAAAGTGATAAAAATATCACTTTGCCATGCCATTCGGTTTTAAAAACTATTCGTCATCGCCTTTGTTCCAAGTGCACCTAAAGTGTAGCCCCGTTAGTCTAAAAAATGTACCCCCGTCCTTATAAAGCACATGTTACATAACCTCAACAGCATCCACAAGCCATTCCAAAAAACATCACAAGCATGTAAACAGCAAGATTCTCACAACAAAAGCCTGCAAGTAAACAGCAAGATTCTCACTTGCTTTTGCAGCTTTCCTCAAGCAACCCTCAAATCACCAAGAAAAGTAGTATCAGAAGCATGTGAAATACTCACAAGCTCAACAGTTACAATCAGCTTTGCTCCACTATAAACAAAGCTCAGATTATCACAACAAAAGGCAAGCATCACAACAAAAGCTCAACAAGTAACAAGTAACAAGGATTGGGGCAGAGTATCACAACAAAAGGCAAGAGCATCACAACAAGGGTTGGGCCAGAGCATCACAACAAGTAACACCAACAAAAGCTCAGATTATCACAACAATAGGCAGAGCATCACAACAAAAGCTCAACAAGTAACAAGTAACAAGGATTGGGGCAGAGTATCACAAGGGTTGGGCCAGAGCATCACAACAAGTAACACAAAATGTCTAGGTCACGATTTTCCACAAATGAGGTAACAACAAGTTTTACACTTTTACATTAGGCTCAGATTATATGGCTGCAACTTCAAATGTTGCAAAATCAAGTTTCTATTGCCATCCATTTGGAAATGCCACGCCAATATCAATTTTTTAAAAAAATCATCATTGCCTATAATATGCTTAAAACTAGAGCCTGTGGACTGGGGGTAGGCCAGAGCAGGTATTCATACCACTCAAAGGTGGCAGATCAAGGTGTTAACCTACCCACATCCACAGGTTAACCACCACCATAGACCCCGTTCTTATAGGCATTTAAGTAGTATCATAATAAGCAGTTTTTTTATAAAAGTACACCTAAAAGGCATGAGATATAAAGACGGGGGCTACTTTTTTATTCTAACGGGGGCTATACAGAACCACCACCACATAAGAACACAGAACCACCTACACAGAACCACCACCACATAAGAACACAGAACCACCACCACATAAGAACACATAACCACCTACACAGAACCACCACCACATAAGAACACAGAACCACCACCACATAAGAACACATAACCACCTACACAGAACCACCACCACATAAGAACACAGAACCACCACCACATAAGAACACATAATCACAATAAACATCACAAATCACCCAGAAACAGATGACTTTTTTCCCAAACCCTAATTAAAAAAATTGGGCGTTTTTTAATAATCAAATAAATATGGCTAATTAAACATGAAACAAACACATAATGACAATAAACATCACCAAATCACCCAGAAACATATAAATTTTTCCCAAACCGTAATTAAAAAAATTGGGCGTTTTTTAATAATCAAATAGATCTGGCTAATTAAACATGAAACAAACACATAATCACAATAAACATCACCAAATCACCCAGAAACATATAAATTTTTCCCAAACCCTAATTAAAAAAATTGGGCGTTTTTTAATAATCAAATAAATATGGCTAATTAAACATGAAACAAACACATAATCACAATAAACATCACCAAATCACCCAGAAACATATAAATTTTTCCCAAACCGTAATTAAAAAAATTGGGCGTTTTTTAATAATCAAATAGATCTGGCTAATTAAACATGAAACAAACACATAATCACAATAAACATCACCAAATCACCCAGAAACATATAAATTTTTCCCAAACCGTAATTAAAAAAATTGGGCGTTTTTTAATAATCAAATAAATATGGCTAATTAAACATGAAACAAACACATAATCACAATAAACATCACCAAATCACCCAGAAACATATAAATTTTTCCCAAACCCTAATTAAAAAAATTGGGCGTTTTTTAATAATCAAATAGATCTGGCTAATTAAACATGAAACAAACACATAATCACAATAAACATCACAAATCACCCAGAAACAGATGACTTTTTCCCAAACCCTAATTAAAAAAATTGGGCGTTTTTTTCTAATCAAATAGATCTGGCTAATTAAACATGAAACAAACACATAAATGTAATAAACATCATAAATCTAACCCAGAAATTAACAAAAACCCTCAAAAAGTTATCATAATCTAACCCAGAAATTAGATAGAGAAAAGAGAGAGAGAGAAAAGAGAGAGAGAGAATAACACACACACAAGTGAGTGGGTGAGTGTGAGTATGTGAGGGTGAGGTGTACGCGTAAACGCGTTTTTACGTTTTTATTAATTTTTTTTTTTTTTTAATGTAAAATGTTAAATGTTAAATGTATAAATGTAAAAGGTTTAAATGTTAAATGTAAAAAATGTAAAAAAAAATGTTATAAAAAATGTTATACAAATGTAAAAAAATTATAAAAATGTTATAAATGTAAAAGGTTTAAATGTTAAATGTAAAAAATGTAAAAAATGTAAAAAAAATGTAAAAAAAATGTAAAAAATCTAAAAAATGTAAAAAAAATGTAAAAAAAAAAAATGTTATAAAAAATGTTATACAAATGTAAGAAATAAAAGTTATAAAAATGTAAAAGTTGTAATAAAAACTAAAACCAAAAGTATTAGTAAAAAATGTTATGTATTTTCAGGTTTTCGGTTCTCACGAGGAAGTAACTGAGTGGGCGCAAAATATAGCTCGTGAGCTCGGTTTTGTAATTGTTAAAGATAGAACCAAATCAGAAAATGGTTATATGAACGAAATCAATTATAGGTGTACAAAGGGTGGGCCGTATATACCTCAAGGTAGTGGCAGACGGAAAACCAAAACATGCAAAACTGGTTGTCCATTCAGATTAGATGCGAAATATCATCGAACAAAAAATTATTGGGTATTGAGGGTGAAGGATGATACGCATAATCATGATATGCTAGAGTCGTTGCATGGTGTGCCATATGCAATGCGATTAAAGGATGATGAGTTGGGCATGGTCAGAGAATTGACAGATTATAACGTACGACCACTTAATATACTTTCGACAATAAAGGGTCGTAATCCGGATAACGTGTCTAGCGTTAGAACTATATATAACGCACAAGATAAGTTCCGGAGAGTCAGAGTAGGTGATAGAACTCCAATTCAAGTCCTTTACTCGCATTTGCAAGAATCAGGGTATACATGGTACCCGAGGGTAAATGAGCATACCAACGAGCTTGAGGAGCTATTTTTTGTGCACCCCACGTCGTATGCTATATGGTGTACATTCCCTGAAGTCATGCTGATGGACTCCACGTACAATACCACGGTGTTTAAATTGCCGTTGTTGGAAATTGTTGGACTAACTTCAACAAACAAAACATTTTCAATGGCGTATAGCTTTTTATCCAGTGAACAAGGGCATAATTTTAGATGGGTATTTCAACGTGTGAAGCAAGTGATTGGCGAAAGATATTACCCACGTGTTATCGTCACTGACAGAGATTTAGCGTTAGTTAGTGCAATAAGAGCAGAATTTCCTGACGCTCACCAATTACTCTGTCGATGGCATATACAGCAAAACATACTTAAGTTTTGCAAAAATAAATTCACAGGTGGGGATATTGACTATGACTCCGTTAAAAAACGATGGGATTGGATGGTTAAAGCTCCGACCTTCGAATCGTTCGAGCGACGTTATCGACGCCTACAAGAGCTATTGGTCAACCATCAGGGTACTTAATTATTAATTGATTGTTTTTAAATATGCACCCGAATGACCTTTAATTAATTCATTGTTTTTTTCAGATGTCGCTTTGTATCTGCATAACTGGGTGCAAGATTACACACCCATGTTTGTCTCGTATATTACCGACTGATATAAATCCTACGGCCAGACAACAACGTGCAGAGTTGAGGCTCACCACGCGTTGTTGAAATTATATTTGGACGGCACACAGTCCAAATTAGACAGGTTGTTGAGGTCGGTCGATAAGATTCTCATGACGCAAGAAGATGCGATAAAAGAGACTTTCAACAGAAGCATGAACGAGAAACTAATTAAGTGTGATGTACCACTATTTTACGAATTAACGTATAAAGTTTCTAAGCATGGTTTGAACCTCATGCACAAAGAACTCCACCTGTCGATCGCCCCAGAAGACTGTAGCCATAATAATCGAGCAATATACGGACTACCATGCTTTCACGAGATGCGAATCTATGTTATTCAAGGTAAGTATATTAAATTTATAACTATCAAGTTGTTTTCCACATTAATATCAGTAATTTATACAAGTCACTTTAATTGAATTCAGGAGTACCCATTCCACTGGAACGAGTTGATATTTTTTGGAGAACCCTATCTGTTCCGTGGCCTGTTATCAATAGGCCCCCGGATAAAGATGGCTCTTCGTTTAACGATGATGATGATGGTGGTGTTGTTGTTGATGATGATGATGATGATGATGATGATAATACTAAGTTTAACGATGGCATGCGACAATTCAAGAATATTTTTAGCAAATCAACATCGTTTGTCAAGAAGAATATGTTAACGAAGTTAAAAGATATATTCCAACCTGAATCTGCTGACACACGTGAACCAGCTATTCAAAAAAATATCCGTGGACGTCCGAGCGCAAAGGACAAAAAGGGCAAGGCTACACAAGTCCCGGACTTGAATGAAGTTCCGGACTTGAATGAAGTCCCGGACTTGAATGACTTGAATGATGTGCCAACCATGAATCACCGAAGAAGCACAAATTCAAGATCCACGAAAGTCCCGAAACGCGCCAAAGAACCTGCGAGACATAGTTCGTACACGGGTCAAAAAATAAGACACAGATTTTACGTTGGAGATAAGGATAGCGAGGATTTTATTGATCGCATTCCAGAGATTTTCCGTTCACAGGTAATAAGTATAAATAATGTGGAGGGTGACGGAAATTGTGGGTTTCGGTGCATTGCCCATTGGATTGTGCATGACCAAAATAGGTGGGCCGATGCTAGAGTTATGTTAATGGAAGAGTTACAAAGACATAGTGTAACTTACGTGAGTATGTGGGGGGAAGAAGACTTTTACCACCTTCGTGATACATTAAACTGGTTTAATGGACCAGCGCCTGAAGATTACTGGATGACGATGCCACATAACGGTCTGGTCATCGCTTCAGCTATTCGCCGACCTCTTGTATATATAGACCGTCATGGTTGGTTCACATGTTTACCCCTATTTTCTGCTCCAAACTTATCACATGGAATTGACCCCATTGTGATTGCGCGTGTGGGGGAGAACAGTGGTGCTCATTACATTTGTCTCAATATAGACAGAGATTCAGATCTACCACATTACCACCCACAATGGAGGTGGTTCAAACAGCCAGTTGCAAACGAATGGGATGCAATATATAACAATCGATGTATTTTGTAAATGTTGTAAATGATTATTCATTTATTAATTGTTTGTAAATGTTGTAAAGGATTATTCATTTATTTAAATGTAAATTGTTTGAAAATGTTGTAAATGATTATTCAACATCGTTTAAATGTAAATTGTTTGAAAATGTTGTAAATGATTATTTAACATCGTTTAAATGTTAATTGTTTGAAAATGTTTAAATTAGTAATAACATTATTGATTGCTGATGTAAATTATTATGCAAATTCTTTGGTCAGATGAGCCAAAGAAATCCTTTCTGGTGCCGATGTAATAAAGGATTTATTGTAGAACGGAAATCCTGGCAAGATGGTAGTCGTGGGCGACTGTTTTATGCATGTCCTCTTTCAGTGGTAAATAATCATACGTTTGTTTAGTTATGTAAATAATTTGTTTGTTAAAAATAAATTTCTTATTATTTTCTTAACATGTAACAGCCAGGTACACAAGACTATGGGTGTCGATACTTCGCGTGGAAAGATGAATTTGAAGCAGAACACTTTAATCAACCCTCTTCTTCAACGCATTGCTCAAACTGCGTTGCTACAAAAAATGAGTGCGTTGCTACAAAAAATGAGAACAAGTTGTTGAAGGCAAGAATAAAGGCGCTGGAAATGGAGTTAGAAATGGCAAGGAATCCTGAGGATCACGCTTGTCAGTCAAGTGCCCGGCTCCATGATCTTTTAAATGAGATGAATAATCTTCATATGTCGTAGATGTTGTTGTTTTTAAATAATATGTATAACGTTGTCGTTTAATTTAATAATAACAGTTTTTGTTGCAGTTATTTAACGTGGTAATATTTAACGTGCTATTATACAAACAAAATAATTATACAAAACATTACACATATACAAAACATTATTAAACACAAAATATTATACATATACAATACAAAAAAAAAAAAAAAAAAAAAAAAAAAAAAAAAAAAAAAAAAAAAAAAAAAAAACGGCGCTAAACGACAAAATAGGGTAAAAGTCAAAAAAAAATATAAAAAGTACACCTAAAGTGTAGCCCCCGTTAGACTAAAAATTCTACCCCCGTCCTTATAACTCATGCCATTAATTGTCCACTTCTATAAATGGATAGGGAATATAAATTAAGTTTACCATATTACCCTTATTTGTAGTTATTATTACAAACTTTAAAGAAGTTGGAAATTAATTGATTAAGGGTAAAACTGTCTTTGTGCAAAAAGTAAGAGAGAGAAAGCTGTAAAGTTGATACTTTTTTAAAAATGTGTGTTTTTTGTCTGTGGACAATAATTTTGGGACGGAGGTAGTAATAAACAAAACCAATAACACAAGTGTGTAGTCACAGATTCGAATGGAAGAAAGAAAAGAGAAATAGATTAGGGTTCTTACAACAATGAAGTCAGTTACAAAAGAGGCCAAGAAGAACACAAAACAACAGCTCCAAACCCGATCCAACAAGCAATCCACACACCTCTTCAAGGCTCAGATCTCGATCTCTTTAGGAAGTTACTTATTAATTTGTTGTGAAACTTTGGGTGTGTGGACTCTTGTGGATCGACTTGGGTTTTTAAAGAAATAGAATGGGAGGTTTTGATTCCCCTCCCCTTGATGTCGGTTGAATCGTTAGCCAAAACAAGAAATCATCTTTCATCACACTCCATCTGTTTTTCGCTGATCTAGTTAAATGAAGACAAGAGCTTCAGTCCTGCCATAGCAAGGACCGTCCCTTTTCTTGTTGCGTTTTGGGTCATCAAGGTCAGATTTGTATTATCTTCAGGAGGTGGGGAAGCAGATGCAGTAGAGAGAGAGAGAGAAGCAGCGTGGGGATAAGAGAGAGATGGGTCGGTTTTGATGTAATCACCAGGACGATTTGTAACTTACTCCCCTTTATTTGTTTTTTTATTTTTTTATTTTTTTATTTTTTTTCTTTTTGTTTTGATTTCTTTTGTAAAAGAAAAGGTAGTTATTATTTTGTATCAATAACCATGTGGTCTAGTGGTATTCACTTAACTTGTTAAGTGTGCCACTAAGAGAGTAGTACCGGATGGGTGACCATCCGGGAAGTCCTCTTTGATCACAGGGTCTGTTGATACTAGGCTTTCAAAGTCCTTCAATGAAGGTTTCAACCCACTAGGGTTCGAATCTGGAGAAGGCAGGGTTTACTTCAATTAAGTGTCGTGCCTTCGGGCGGCTTAAGTTGAAGGTTTTCCCCCCATCGGGTTTCGAATTGGTCAAGGATTTCTCCGGAAAAACCGTTCCAAAAAAAAGTTGTTATTTTGTAAGTTTTAAATAGAATTTGTATTTCATCTTGCAATTTGTCTACTACAAAAAAAATGATGTGTATTTTTACTTTCCGTCTATTTATTTTTGTATTCACTAAAGTAGTGTGTACTTTGTAATTTACGTCGAGACGAAAGGGTATGAATTACTGTGACGTAAATTTATGTAACGGTTTTGAGTTTTGAAGTGTTCATTGTATTCAAACATATTTCAAGCTTTTGCTGGGTTTCAATTTGTTATACGTAAAACCCCGGGAGCCGTGTATGCTATCTTTGTTGTAAAAATTATAAAATCATTGCTCTTTCAGTTTGATTTCAACGGATGTGAGTTTTTGCCTTACTAACTTAGTATTGGTACGCGTGTGGTGTTTGGTGCGAGATACTTCTCGTTGTGTTATGATAGTACTCAGAAAATAGAATGCTCACATTTTTTTTTGATAAAATAGCAGTGTATCGAGTTACTGTAAGCTACAGTGTGTGGGTTTGCTCTCTCAAAATAGTTATGTAAGCTCATGTACGCTTAGATAAATAGTTGGGTAATAATAAATTGACACTTATTATTTAAAGTTGGTTTGGAAAATTCCAGTTTGTTACATAGGACACCACGAAGAAATTGATATTCGTTTAGGTAAGCAGATCCTACCACCCAAGGAGTCTTTTAGATATCTCGGATCGATGATTCACAAATCGGGGGGGATAGATGAGGATGTGACCCTTCGGATTAGGGCAGGTTGGAGAAAATGGAGGGTGGCGTCGGGAGTCCTTTGCGACAAGAATGTCCCCTTAAAGTTAAAGGGAAAATTTTATAAGGTGGCGATTAGACCGGCTATGCTGTACGGGTCTGAGTGTTGGCCCATATCCAAGGCCCTTGCGTGCAGGGTAGAGGTAGCATAACTGAGAATGCTAAGATAGATTTGTGGTAAAACCCTGCTTGACATGATCCCGAACGGAGTTTCAGAGCAAAGCTTGAAGTAGAGAATATTATCACGAAGATGAGAGAAGGAAGGTTGAGGTGGTTCGGGCATGAAAGAAGGAGGCCACAATCAGCGCCAGTAAGAAGAGTCGAGGCGCTAGTAGTTGAGGGTGTGAGAAGGAGGGGTAGACCCAAACTCAGGTGGGAGGATAGAGTTAAGCTCGACATGAAGGAGCTTCTCTTGACCGAGGACATGACCTCAGATAGGAAGGCGTGGAGAGATAGAATTAGGATCTGCGGGTAGTCCCGACTAGGTGTTATGTGGGTTTAGGTAGTTGTAGGTTTCGCCTTTAGGGGTCCCTTTGTTGCCCTGTCCTTTGCGCTTTGGTTTTTGATGCCTTGTTTTTGTTTGGTTGTTTGCCCTTGCGTTGCTTTGCCCTGCTTTAGCTTTAGGCCCCGTGCGTTGCTTTGCTTTAGGTTTCTAGTGCCTCGCTTTTGCTTTGCTCTAGCTTTAGGCCCCGTGCGTTGCTGTGCTTTGCTATGTTTTTGCTTCCTTTGGTTTGTTTTCTTTGTTTTTGCTTCCTTAGGTTTGCTTGCTTTTCTTGGTGCTTTGGTTTTTGTTTTCGTTTGTACGTTGCTTTGTGTTTTTCTGCTTGTGCTTTTGCCTGCGCCCCTTGCTTGGGCCGTTTTTGCGGTTTTCTTTGTTTGTTTCATGGTTTGTTTGCTGTTTTTGTAGGCTTTCATGTGCTTTCTTTTGATTGTTTTGCATGTTGCTTTCTGCCCCACTGCTCTTTTTTTCCTTTCCTTTCACCCCACACCTGCACTTGCCGGAGGTCTCATTGGAAGCAGTCTCTCTACTCCCAGGTTTATCTTGGGGTGGGGGTAGGATCTGTCTACTTTTTACCTCCCCCATACCCTGCCCTGGCGGGATTGGGTTTGTTGTTGTTGTTGTTGTTGTGAGTGAACTTGTTGCCTTGCATGTTTGTGTTTTCCCTTGATCGAATATGCAATTTGTTATTCATTCGCACCATTTTTCACTTGTTTATTGTATCATTCCAGTAAAAAAAATCACACATTGTTTCGCCATAAGAACACAGTTAGAGTGGATCCAGAAAAAAGTTTTTGAAGGGCATGCACCATATATTATACAAAAATTAGCAACAGAACCCAAAAGTACATTGGTAATGCTGCCGAAATGAAACAGAAACATAGAATAACTTGGTTATTCTCTTCTCTCTTTTACTAAACACTCGTAAAATAGCTGATGCGAACTTGCAAGAATCTTGTCAAAATGCTGATGTTTTGTTTGGCCTATACTCCTGGCACCAAAAACGCGTTGTTTTAGTTTCTCATTCTTCAACTTTATTTTCATCCCGAATTGTTTAAAACTCTAGTAACACGATCAATCTTGGGCTAAAACCTTTTGCTTCTACATTTTTGGTCCCCAAATTGCTGTCCATTTTGTTAACGACGGTGTTCCACTAAAACAATGCATCCTTTTTTGTAAAATAAAGGGACTCAATCAGTGGTATGCACAACAGACTTTGTGGTAAAAGTATGCAAGTCAAAAGTGCTAAAAGCCTGAACTTTCGTCTAAGTGCTTGATAATAAATCACAGTCTACCTCAATGTTTTAGAGGCTAAAGTTCCAACCACTATGATATATTGAAGGTTACTGGGCACTTACTTAATGCAGTAAGACAGTGTCATGACAACTATAAATGTTGGTGCATGACTGTGGGCACACAAGGTTCCTTTCTTCTGATTTTTCCATCTATGCTAATGTAAAAATAATCCAATTCGGGTATTAGTTCTTTTCTAGATGACAAGAAGTGTCATGGTTTCATTTTAAAGTAAAGGGTAACAGACCCTCTCACGGCCCCTACCACTTGCTTCGGACTATAATTTCCTATCCCCAAACTTCTAAAAACATTTAGTTGTCCGTTGTTACATATGACATAAAGATCTTGTCCGTTTGATGTTGCAAAACAAAAGGAATTTCTATTAGCAATACCAAAATCCAGATTAAATAAACTCCATGACTGTCCCTGAGCTACAAAGTGGATGATCATTAGACCTTCACTAAATCAAATAACCATACAATCAGGGGAAGTTGGTGGTGCTGAGAAACATAATGCTTCGAACATATAAGGCAGTACCGGAAGTTTATGGATATCACTAGTGAAGGGATTATAGAACACGAGGTGTCTGCAAGTATCATAAAGTAGCAACCACCCAAACATGGAACAACATATATTGTATCGTTGCTGAAAACTTATCCTTAAAGTACTTATCACCCATTATGGGATGTTTAAAAGTGATTTTCTCTTGTTTCTCGTCTAAAACATAACGAGCCAAGGTGAGTCAGATGAATATATCCGTGATCTGGTTTGGTTGCTCCATTGTGCTGCTAAATGACAACGTTTGCTTGTAGCACGAAAATGCATGTATTCGATTCCAAAACAATACTCGGCAATTATTTCCAAAATATTGAATGGAAGATTGAGAAGGTGTGATTCATTCGTCTTGTCATTATATTCAACGTTATGATCTGAAAATGATGTTACTACTGTCTCATCTTCTAACATCGGGTCTTGTGACGTCTGAACCACTAGAAATCTGCTTCTGCTCCATTTTGATCTGCCAATATATATACGTATATTTGAAACAATTTAATGAAACAGCTTCCTGAAAATATATAGATAAGCTTAAAACCATAAGTTTTTCAACTTTATCTAAAAATTATACAACCTTATTAAGTTGTACTCCGTAACTATTTCTGAACACATTAATAAGTTGTTTACAAGTCCATAAACGGCTATACGGGTTAGGCTACATATATCAGAGCCAAAATGGCTAGACTTTTCTGGTTAACCTGAACAAGTACTCTTTTACGTTTACCCGTTTATTGGTAATAGTTTTACAACATGATAATGCGCAATACAAAAAAAAAAATCGTTTGATTCTAAGTTATTTAGCCAATGTTAACACTAATTATAATAGTCTCCTAAAAAGTATTACACGATCAAAATACTGTTAACAAAAGAATACCTTAATATATTTGTGATGATGACTGTCTGAACCGAACCAATTAAGTTTGAATATTCGATTTATCGATCAGAATGATCTTTAAAGCTCTTTATAATTAACGTCAAATATATAGGTAGTATTTATACGCATTATTCAAGGACATAAATAGGAAAGTGTAAGCCATATACAATTTGGATACAGGCCCATGTTATTTAGTAGAGTTAACTACATTTTTGGTCCTCGTGGTTTACCGGGTATAACAGTTTTGGTCCAAAATGAAATTTTGTAACGGATCTTCTCCAATATCCGCTGACCCGTAACACTTTTGGTCCATTTTTACTAATGCCGTCAGTTTGACTTTCGTTGACCGTTAAAAATGAGGATATATTCGTCTTTTCATCCCCCACCCACTAAAATTAAAAACCTGTCTTCTTCACCAGACCACTTATCTTCATTTGATCTAAACATAAACTTCAACCTCTCTTCATTTTATCTTCCAAACTCACATAATCCTATCCAACACCACACAAAATCCAAATCCTTGATCTAAACACAAAATCCACCACCCACTTATCTTCCAAATCCTCGATCTAAACACAAAATCCAAATCCGGCGAGTCAAACCGGCGAACACAAGAAACCGACTCACTATGGCGATAGCCATGACGAATTAAGATTTGTGTTTGCGATAACTATGGCGATAGCCATGACGAATTAAGAACAACTCCAACTATGGGTTACGGTGGTTGTAAGAGTGATGGTGAGAGTCTTGGTTGTGTCTAGTTATTAGGATAATTGTTGTTGGTTTCGATTGATTTGTGAGCTCGATTTGAGTTTGTTTAAGATTTTTGTAGTTGGTTATATATTATGGGGTTGGGGCTTTGATAGCTCTACCTTAGTAATGAAACCGAAGGGATTGAATGGTAGTAGCAGTACCGAGTTGGCTTGGTGGTAATGATTTGTGAAGAAATTGTTGGTGAGTTTGTTTAAGATTTGTGAAGAAACCGAAGGGATTCATGGTGAGTTTGTTTAAGATTTGTGAAGAAATTGTGTTCCGTAATGATTATTTAGATCTTGACTTGGTGGTATAAAGTGTAAAGATGAATGGTAGTAGCAGTACCGAGTTGATTATTTAGATTTTTGGCTATGTGAAAATATGGCTGCTTTAAGAGGATTTACCATATTGCTATGAGGATTATGAGTCGAGACACTGTAGCTATGATCCGTGAATAACAGAACTTTAAGGGTGAAGATGGGGCGTTTGGTTTTGAGGGCTAAGATCCCCGATCCAGAAGCAAAGAAACCTGAGGATTGGGATGAGGAAGCACCTATGGAAATCTTAGATGAGGAAGCTGAGATGAGGAAGCACCTATGGAAATCTTTTGTTGATTAATGTTGTTGTTGTTGTACTTTTGGTTGTAAGATTTTGGACATCTTTTGTTGATTAATGTTGTTGTTGTAAGATTGAATCTTTAAGGGGATTTACCATACTGCTGCTACTTTTTTTGTTGTTAGATAGATAGGATCTGGGCTTGTTTATGTGGTGGGGTAGATGTTGATGAAGGAAGGGCACTTTTGTCATTGTACATAATCATTTGAGGGTATTTTAGTCATTTCATGGTTTTTTAACTAGTCAAACTAACGGTCAACAAAAATTGGACCAAAAGTGTTACGGGTCAGCGGATATTGGACAGGATCCGTTACAAATTAACGTTTTGGACCAAAACTGTTATACCCGGTAAACCACGAGGACCAAAAATGTAGTTAACTCTATTTAGTATTTGCATAAAGGCCTACTAAAGTCATCAAACGACTACACTTCTAAATTCAATATTGTACTTTTCATTATCTTATAGTTTCGATATTATGGGCGCTTTCATATATCTCCAAAGAAACTTAAATATTTACATATTTCTCAAAACCATGTTTTAATAGCATTATATATCATGCATTTAAAACTTGTGTTTTGAGGATATCTAATTTTTAAAGTTTATTAAGGATATACGTAATTCCCCTTATTACATACAGACATACAGTACTAATAAATAAGTAATCACCGCCCTGATATGTCCTAATGGTTACGCATTCTGATAGCCTCTAAAGTAATCACCGCTGGTTACGCATTCTAAGAAAACACCGTTAGAATTGTTGGAGCGACTAAAGAAATGGTTTAAAAACAGTTACCGAGACATGGTTAAAAGATAACCAATATTTTACACTTTTATCTAGGGATATTGTAATATAATCTAGTTACGGACTATAGTTTGAGCCTATCAAATTTCAATCACTTCTATCTAGTGTGATCAAACATTCTATGCATGTTTTTGTTATGATCTCACATTGGCCAAATATATGATTAATTGGTGGTTTATAAGTTTAGGTGTCCTTTTCTCTTACAAAGCTAACTTTTTAAGTGAGTTCTTTACTTTGACTTATGAACCAATACAAGCTTAGTATGGGATAGACTTGTATCAATTTTGCTGTATAATCCTTCCTTTTTCGTCTCTTAAAAAAATCAAAACGTAAATAAAGGCCCAACCCAAGAAAATGAGAGAAAAAACTTACAATAAAAATTAAAAAATGTTGTTTGATTGTTTGAGCTTTAAAGTTTATTTTAGTTGAAAGCAAATCAAGTCATGCTATAGTACTTAAACAAGATGGTTTGGTTTCGCGTAATTATTTCACCACTTTAAAACCTTGAATTGGATCATCAAATGGCTTGTAGCCTAACGTTTCTATGTGATGCTTCACGTCTAATGGTAGCGTATGCTAATAGCATATTTGTAAATATTGTGAGATTGTTATTTTTCTTCTTTCAAAAAATACCTTAAATCGGACTTAGTGATCCATCAACTTGACAAATAAATCAAACTATACATAGTCAAATAAAATGAACCAAATAGACGAAGACACAAAGTTGGTATCGTTTTTTTTTTTTTTTTTTTTTTTTTTTTTTTTTTTTTTTTTTTTTTTTTAATAGATATGATTAAATGCCATGTTTTATGATTTTGACTATTTGGTAAGCACATGTACTTTCCAGTTACTAAGGCTTTAACGTTTTATGGAATCCACAGTCGCAATTGAATTGTTTGAGATTGAACACCTTTTAGTCCACTTTATGGACATCTATTCATGCTTTCATAAAAAAGGATAGCACCAATAACATTTTTTCTATATATATAAATTATGACCAATTAACTGGCCCCTAGCTTCTCATTATTGTTCTTTACATCAATTATTACATAATGAATCAACAAATAATATCAATAGTATAAAGTCTACAATGAATATATCTCTATTATAACATGACCTGAATCAACTGGGCCTGGTCATTTCATAGGATCAAACCAAGTCCAAGGCACCACCATTGTAACTATGTTCTGATGAAGAGGTTGAAATGTTAAGTTGACCATTCAGATCAGACACACTATCTTGTAAAGTTAATAACAAATGTGAAGTACTAAAACTCAATGCTGGTTTAGCCCTGGAAACAATAGGCACATCAGCCTCACCCACAAGCATTTGTACCACATTTCGCATAGTGGGTCGAACCGTCGGGTCAGGGTGCGAACACACCAACCCGATTAGCAAGATTTTCCGCAACTCTGCCGCGTCATACTCACCACACAATCGTGGGTCAGCCGCATCCAATAATCGCTCTTCCTTATGCAAACTCCATACCCATTCCACCAAGTTACTATTTTCCCTTGTTTTCACAAACCCAGTCCCCTCTTTCTCAATGGGCCGTCGACCCGTAGCCACTTCTAACACAACCGCCCCAAAACTAAAAGCATCAGTTTTCTCACTAGCACGACCCGTTAACAAGTACTCGGGTGCTAAGTACCCCATTGTCCCTGCTGCGACTGTTGCATCAGGTGACTTATCATGCTCAATTCTTCTGGCTAACCCAAAATCACCTAATTTCGCACAAAACCCTTCATCCAGCATTATATTACTCGCTTTTACATCTCTATGTATAACTTGATTTTCACACTCTTGATGCAAATACGCCAAAGCAGACGCCACACCCATCAAAATTTTACTCCTGTGAACCCACGGAAGAACCAGTTTCGACTCAAAAAGAGCTTTATCAAGTGACCCATTAGGCATCAAGTCATAAACCAACAATATCTCACCTTTTTCATGACACCAACCTTGTAACCTCACAAGATTCCTATGCCGAAGAGTCCCAATAATCGACAACTCCGATAAAAACTCATCCATACCTTGACCACCACTATGACTACACCTCTTTACCGCAACCACCTCACCCGAATCCAACAACACACCCTTGTAAACAGTCCCAAATGCTCCATGCCCAATCACCCGGGTCGGGTCAAAACTTTTTGTAGCAACTTTTAGCTCCTTGTACGAAAATTCCTTAGGGGTCTTAATAATCTCATCACCAAAAAACTGTGGCTTTTTTCTATCTTTAGTTTTTTTCGAATAAGCCCATACTAAAATAATCGCACACAGAGCTAAAAAAAATGCACCTGCTGTCACAACACCAACAACAGCCCCTGCCCCTTGCTTACACAAACTGTTAGTACATTTACTCTTCTTTTGCGTAGGATGATGCACCCGTGGTGACTCGGTTGGCGCGATGGACGGCGGCACAGAGTCAACTGGGCCAACCGAGTTAGCCGCGGGTGTGGTAAAATTAACAGTAGAAGGTGGTGGTTGTGATTTCGCGTCATCAAAAGATGACGCGAAAGTCCACCACTCAACTGAGTGGACTTCAGTACTACCTTGGGTTGACCCGGTAAACCCGACATACATAAACTCGTTTAAGTACTTACTTAAATCGAGTTTAACTGATAAAACGGGTTTACTCGGTTTCATATTCGAGTACGAAACCGAGACATTAAGTTGCCGAGTCGACCCGTTGTACTCCACCCACGAGTTAACCAAATCACCGGATTTTAAATCCACATTGATCAAATCCAAATCCGAGGAATATTCAGAAACCATCGAGGCTAAATCAACACCTACATGGTTCCCATTAATATCCTCAAACCCAACATCCATTAAAGTATCGAACTCGATACCAATAGCACTGGTGGGTACACCTAGGTACCCACCAGAGCCCCCGATGACGTCATCATCGGGGGCGATCACAAAAGCCAACCCACCACCTATGGAGTCTGGATTTAAGTTGGATATAGCGAAAGAAAAAAATGTCGCAAAACTCGCTGGAATGTTATTTAACATTCCAGCGCGTTTAAAACGCACTGGTTTTTTGTACAAGACCGCGCCGGCCCCAGAGTTGGGGACGGCGAGGTCTTGTGTGAGCATTATGCTAGTATTAACTAAATGGGCGTCGCCCATTAGTTTTAAAGTGTTTAATGAGAGTGATTGGAAGTCGAAAGATATTGTTTCAGCTGCAGCGTTATTAAAAATGCTGTAGCTGAAACAATATACTAAATGGACGTAAAGTAACGCTAGGAGTCGCATTTTTTTTTCTTTTAATGTTAGATCTGGTGTAAGAACATCATAGATTTTGTGAGATTGGAAGAGGTTTTTGGACTATGAAAATGAAGATGATGAATGAAAATGCAAATGGTATACACAGATGGATGAGGTGGATGACACGTGGACAGACAAAACGGTCATATTTTTCGGCCTATGTATGAAAGATTCTTTATCCATTTCACGAATGTGAATGTAACTATACATTATATTTAATGCTGCAATAATGTTGAATATGAAAATAAGATGTAATATTATTATTTTATTACTTTATTAAATTTTGGACTGAAATGAAATACGGTAATATTTTGTGAATAAGTGAATGTTTGTATGCTGTCAGATGTTATTATTTGTTGCTAAAGATAAATTTAAAGGTGTAACCGTATATCATGGGAATACATATCAGATTCCAATATGATTACAGTTTTGAGGATGAGCTTTTCCATTTAACATATATTTTTTGGCATTAAAAGTTATAAACTTTTGTAATGAACAAAAGCATCTAGTTGGAATATATCTTTATGTAAAAATAATTGTACAAAGTTACAAACACTTTATTTTCTATTTGCATACAACAACAAGGTGTAAACCAATATTTTAAAATTCGGGTTGATTTAGCCAGTTCAACCGATTGAACCGGAAAATGGCTCGGAGACAGGACGGATGTGACCGCCTTACCGGGTTTTTGCTTGTTTGAGAACTGGTTGGAACCACCGGTTTTTCGTTGACTTGATTTCACAAACCCGGTCGGGTCATGACGTTTTATTAAAAAAAAAAAAAAAAAAAAAAAATCTAACAAAACATTTTTTTTTCATCAACCTTTCTAAATTTAATTAACAAGTTAAAGTGGTGAGAACTAATATTTGTTAAAACTTTGTAAAACCATAAATTAAAGTTATAAATTACTTATCTTATAATATAGTTTTAATATGAACTGTTATAAGTTATAACTTAGAATCACATAAGTTTATTATTATTGCAAATTTTTTCTATTTTATTAAAGATATAGAACAAACAAAGCTTATCGGAAGAGTCTTAATCTTTTTCATCGGTTCAATCAAACGTACGAATAAAGTCGGATAAATCATTGGATTATATAACACAAGATATTAAATAATATAAAAAAATATACATATATATAGAACTGGTTTGACCCGACAGTTCAACCATTTGAACCTATAACCCGATGAACCGACGACCGTACAGGGTCAATAAGAAACGGGTTTTAACTCGTGTAAACAGAACAAACAGTATGTATCATGATAAGTGTATACATCCACCATAAGATAGTGTATTGATGGATAACAGTTTATAACAAATGCTGTTAACATAAAACCTTTTCATTGATTAATGGTAATAGTTAATAAACTATAAAGTGAATTTAACATAAAACCTTTTCATACTGTTTGCTCCCCGTTGTTGTCGTTGTTGTTTTGTTTCTGCTTGGGACCCGGCCTTTTAATAGTTTTGTTAAAGTGATGGGTTGCCATTTCGGTCATGTTTGGCAACACCTTTTTGGAAGCATTTAAGAGCGGTAAGTAGGGGTGTAAACGAGCCGAGTCGAGTCGAGTATTGACAAGCTCGAGCTCGGCTCGACATATAATACTCGAGCTCGAAGCTCGGCTCGAGCTCGACCGAGCCTCAAAATTCAAGCTCGAGCTCGGCTCGATCACTAAAACTCGAGCTCGAGGCTCGGCTCGGCTCGGCTCGTATATATTAAATAAAATCAAGTTTTTGAAAAAGTCACTATCAAAACACAAAAATAGCAAACTAACTTATATTGCAACTTAATCACTAAACTTGTAGTAAAACTTGTAGACACAATCTTGATTCTTGAAGGGCATATATGTAATTATAGAAAAGCTCGTTAAGGCTCGCGAGCTTCACGAGCCGAGTAACATAGAACTCGAACTCGACTCGACATCTTACACGAGTAGCTCGAGCTCGAGCTCGACTCGTTTAAAATCGAGTCGAATCGAGTATTTTTCGAGTCGATCTCGAGTTACTCGCGAGTTGTCTCGGCTCGATTACACCCCTAGCGGTAAGCGACAAGCGACAAGCGTTCCAGTCTTAATGCTTGTTTGGCAACACTGCTGCTAGCGTTTAGCAACACCTTAAAAGCTTGCAATCTTAATGCTTCCTAAAGAAGCTTTCCAATATACCGCTAGCGTTTTACTTTTAATATTACCAATTTACCCTTAAAAAATAACATTCATTCATAAGTATATGTCCTTTTTCGTAATTTTACATTTTATAATTACAATTACAGCTACGTTACCAAACACGTTTTTTAAACAAGCAACTACAGCTTACTGCTACAGCTTACTGCTTATTGCTACTGCTTACTGCTACCTGTCGCCAAACATAGCCTTCTTGTGTAACTTGTTTTTGTAGTTCCTCTTAATTTATTTTGAAAAAAAAAAAAAAAAAAAAAAAAAAAAAAAAAAAAAAAAAACAGTTTGTTATAAGGAGTTAATTATTAAAGACTTAACGGTAACAATAACTTCATAGGATATACTAGTATAAACGGGTATCTTGCTTGCTTTGACTTTAAAGGCTTTGATCTTGACTTGTAGTTGTTCCATACATACGTGTATTTCATGGTGTGACCAACAGATTTCTTTGCATGTTTTTTAACAACTATTAAAATATTATTGTGATTGCCGACTTATATACATTACTTCCCAAGGGTGCAAAGTTAAATAACATCAACCAAACTATATCATAGCCAAAATAATACATTTATGTTTTAATGAGTTTTTTTTTTTTTTTTTTTTTTTTTTTTTTTTTTTTTTTTTTTTTATCATGTTACACAATCGTTATTAAACCTCGAAAATTTTGTTTTCGGAACCATGAACATTTTGTTCACTTAAAATGAATGAAGTGTTTTGACGAAGGAAGTTTGATTAGGGGTGTAAACGAGCCGATTACTGCCAAGCTTGAGCTCGACGTGAATACTAAAAATCGAGCTCGAAACTCGGCTCGAGCTCGGCCGAGTTTTATATTTCAAGCTCGAGCTCGATTATTTCCACATTTCATGCTCGAACTCGATAAATATTCGGCATATCAAGTTCGGCTCGACTCGAATTTTTTGAAAATTAAGTGACTTTATGTATATGAAAGGGTAAAAATGTAATTTAATCGAAGGTTGATTCGCGAGCTTCACGAGCCGAGTATTTTGGAGCTCGAACTCGACTCTCAAATATACTCAAGTAGCTTGAACTCAAGCTCGACTCGTTTAAATCGAGTAGTTTACGAGTCGATCTCGAATAACTCACAAGTTGTATCGTCTCGTTTACACCCCTATGCAACACGATTTTTACTTCATACACTACCAATATTTCATAACAATGTTTTTGTCTTATGTAACTTTTGTGGTGTATCATGTATTGAGTAGAAATTGTGTTTTTACAAATTATCTTTCTCAATTTCATGAACAAAAAGTTCACTAAGCGGTTTTGGTTTTATCTATGTGTTATGTGTACATCTATCCCTTTTTTTATCGGATGTGTAGATACGAGTCCTTTTTATCTGTAAAAATATTGTATTATACATAATTAACAGATTTCAGCGAATACATTGTGAATTTGTGATCTAAAGTTGTCATATCGCAATGTTCATATGCATTTTTATTTGGATTTCTGTCCTACCGATACCCCAATTTAAAATATTTTTCACAAAGAAAGACGAAAATAACTTGTGTGGAGGCAGTACGGTTTCCGGGGAAACCCGTTACCACCTGAGATCAGCGTGGACCCGGTTAAGACAACATAGTCAGGCGGAGTGGCGATGGGGCCTTCGCTTTCCGCGAAGGTGGTCGATTCTAAGTTGAAATTCACCTTTCTAAAAAAAAATAATAAAAAAAGAAAAAAAAAAAAAAAAAAAAAAGACGAAAATAACTAACTACAAAAAGTCAAAAGGGAGTAGCACACAGTTAATGTAACAAAAGGAGCATTTACAACTTGTCTTTTCAATCAAGTGTTTTGAAAAGATAGAGCAAAACTACGAATAGAAATAGACAACTTTGAATTTTTTGTAAAGCATGATGTTAACATACCAACTAGATTGTGTAACTTTATCATAACAAAACTAATAAATATGGACCTTAGGAATGAATAAATCAATAAAGGGAAATGCTACACTTACAAAAACAAATTTACAAAATCAGTCACAAAATGACGTGTTAGTGAGTGGGTGAACAGAGAGAAGAGAGAGAAATTATCTCAAAGTATACCAGTCAAGGAGTGACAACTCACTTTAGTGGATGTTTTTTTGTGAGTAGACTTTTATAAAAGGTATAGAGACGTTTAAAGGACCATACTAGCTAAAAGTGTAATAAAGTTTTCTACTTGTACTTATTTTTGGCAACATTAGTGTAATCTATACCACATATTAAGCATATTGGACTCTTACTCCAAAAAATTAAGATGTATAAAAAAGGATGCAAGGTTTACAACACTTTAAAGTAAGGAATTTTCATAATTATAACAAGCAAAGCATTGTGTACAACAAAAAGTAGCATAAACCTAAATTCAGACCACTTTCCTTAAAATTCTGCATTAATAGCATTAAAAACACCCTTACACCTAATATTACAATCATTTAAACACAATGTACAACTCTCATTCTACATTAATAGCATTAAAAATACTCCTACATCCAATATTACAATCATTTAAACACAATGTACAACCATCATTCTACATTAATAGGATTAAAAACACCCCTACACCCAATATTACAATTATTTAAACACAATGTACAACCCTCATTCAACATTAATAGCATTAAAACACCCTACATCCAATATTACAATAATTTAAATACAATGTATAACCCTCATTATACGTTAATAGCATTAAAAACACCATACACCCAATATTACAATCATTTGAACACAATGTACAACCCACCATTTTAACCTAGACACGAACCTGTGACCAAGACTCGACTCAATAAAACTCGACTCGATACACAAGGCTGTGAGCTCAAGTTCACGACATCCTTTATTTTCGCGACTCAATAACAAAGACAACAACAAAAAGAAAGAAAATGATACCAAACGATTATTTAGCTTCATATTTATTAGTTTTAATCTTTATATAATCAAAAACTCTTAAAAATTCATTTACTTATCCCCACCGTCGCTAGAATGACAAAAGGATGGTGGGTTTTCCTACCTTCGACCCCCGGTATCAACAAAACGAGAGAGAGATGGTTTTGGTGATGAACTCAAGCTGTGGTGGTGTTAATCGTGGTGTTGGGAGGTGTTTCTTGGCACGTGATGTACGGCAAACTGATGGGAAGGTTGTAAAGAGTGTGGTGGTGGTGGCGGTGAGTTTAAGTGGTCGGCGGTGGTGTTTGTTTAGCCGGAAAAACGACTCGAGAAGAAGAAGAAATAGGGTACGACTGGTTTGAGAGAGAAAGGGTGTCAAACCCTAAGTGAGGGTATAATGAGTTTTATATGGGAAAGTGTTTTGGACCTTGTGTGAATCCTATTGCACCCTTAGGGACTAAGATAGAAAATATATGCTAGGGTGGGAAGTGTAGTTTACCAAATCTTTTAGTATTTCGTTCTCGAGGCAAATTTAAGTGTCGGAATAACTTCCTGTGATATTTTTATTAATTTCATCGAAAATTTTTATTTCAGGGTACCTGCCGCTGCAACGCGCGGATACCCTACTAGTCTTCGTCTAAAACACTTGATCAAAATTTGAAAAGAAGGTAAATAATAAACCTTAGCATAGACTGCAAAATTCCTTTTTTCTGATTGTTCGTTTTTGTTGAAACCAGTATAAACGGAAATTTTTTGCAAAAATCATTTGAGAGAGTGAGAGATGATTCATGTTCGTAGTATGCAGTAGAGATGGTTTTAGGCAGATATAAACAGACCACATAAACAAAATGTTGCTTTTTATTCGATTTTTTTTTTTTTTTTTTTTTTTTTTATGCCAACCATGATGTGATATTAGAGCTTATTTTAATTTATTACTACTGGAGATCATTTAAATCCGTAAACGATCAAAAATTAACCTCACGTCATCACGATATCATTTATCAAAAGTCAACATCACAGTTTTACGTTAATACTTTCATAAATTAAAATGAACCAACTTTAAGGTTTTTTAAAGCATGGTCCTATATATATAAGAGCACTAGGTGTAGATGGGGAGGCTTGCCTCCCCATTCGGGTCCCATCCCTGCCACATCACCAAACACCTCAACTTTAACTAACCACAACAAACCCCCCCTCATCAAACAATAAACCTCAACTTTCTCATTAGGGCCCCACCTCTTACACATTTATTTTTTATTCATTTCATTAAATAAATTAAATTCATTTCATAAATACTTAAAAATAACAAAACATACCAATTTTATTTCATCAAATAAAAAAATTACAATACCGAAAAAAAATACGATACGGAAAAAAAATACAATACATACGACACTAAAAAACGAACCTAATTATTACTATTTCGTTGAATTTCTTCCCATTGTTGTTGTTGCCAAACATGCTCGATGAGACATAGTTGAAGCCTTGAGTGTGTGCGTTTATCATGTAGTTCTTTGGTTTTTCTTCTTTGCGTTGCGCAACGTTCGACCCATGACTGTTGCATATTTGGTGTCGGCGGAATATATATTTCGGCAGCGTCGGATATATCAAAATTTTGATCTTTCAAAATCATGTTATGCATTATAATGCACGAGTACATGATTCTCCGTAACTTGCCCACAGTATATGCACGCGCCGGTTGAGAAATAATATGCCAACATCCTTGTAGGACACCAAAAGCTCTTTCGATATCTTTTCGCGCACTTTCTTGTTTCGCTTTTCATGCGGCATGTTTTGGGTTGTTTGCAACAGTAAAGGACTTGACAAACGATGCCCACTGTGGGTAAATTCCATCTGCTAGATAATACCCATTTTTAAATGTACGTCCGTATACTTCAAACGGAACTTGAGGGCCAATATCGTCAATCAGGTCGTCGAATAAAGGAGAATTATATAAAACGGTCAGATCGTTATTCGCACCTGCCACACCAAAAAAACGCATGCCAAATCCACAAATCATAAGACGCAACAGCTTCAAGCATTATACTTGGATATTTTTTATCACCTCTGTGAAATTGCCCTTGCCATTCTTTTGGGCAATTCCCAGTGCATACAATCGATGCTTCCAAACATTCCCGGAATCTTATGAACCATGCTATGTGCGTGGTATAAGTTACGAACGTCGTCCTCAGTTGGTTTTCTTAAAAACTCCTTCCCAAACAAATGGATTATGCACATAGTAAAAAAATCTAGACAATCACGTGCACAGTGTTCACCTATTTGTAAATACTCATCTAATGAATCAGGTGATATCACGTACGCCAATTGGCGTAGGGCACATGTGCATTTCATAATCACACTAAAACTCATTACACCCGCAGCATTGGGTCGTTGTCTAAAGAAATCAAAATGAGCAGTAAAAAGATCATGAGTGTCAATATATGTTTCAATACCTTCGACTATTTCTAAGAATAGTTTACGGCTCATACAGTAACGACGTCGAAAATTGTCTTCAAGATATTTTGGTTGATCACTAAAATAGTCGGCCCGTAGACGTGCTTCAGCAACGTCACGTTCACGCCGAATGTATTTACGGCGATGTGAAGGACCAGCTGCTTGATTTTGCAACTCTTGCTCGTTTTCGAACTCTTGGATAATCAGCTCTAGCTCATGTATCTCTTCAAAGTCACTAACTTTGGAATAAGATGATTCACTCATTGTTTTTGCTTTGGAATGAAATGTGTTAGGTTTTTTGGAATGAAATGTGTGAAATATGTAATATATATAGGGATAGTATGTAATGGTTTTAGAGGGTTAAAAAAAATAAATAAATAAATAAAAAATAAAAAAATAAAAAACGAACGTTTAAATTAAAACGTTATACAACGTTTAAAAATCACAAAAAGCCTGCAACATTTGCTTTTTCACCTTCGCCGTGGCCACGGGGAGTTCTCCAACGAAGAGGAACGATGAGCCTCTTGTGGTGTAGAGGCGAGCAACGGCTCGCCGTTGAGCTTGCCAAGTCGGACGGCGAGGGAGAACGGGGAGATTACACCTAGTGCTCTAATCTAGGATTGTGTATGATCAAATATATTTTTAGAAAAAGTATCAGATCAATTCCAAAAAATGAAACACCGTTATTGGGTTAGTCCAAATTTACTAATAACTTCAGTTTGACTATATTTGACCGTTAAATAAAAAGGTATTTTAGTCATTTCACACAATCACGTATTCACTCTCTCTAACTCTTTCTCGTCACACAAACACTGATAACACTCATAAAAAACACACTTACTCATCTCTCTCTCTCTTCACACACTCATTTCATCATTTGTGAGTTAAATCTTTATTTTGTGATTGTTTTCATAAAAGTTTACAAACCCTTATTGGAACAATTTAGAGGTGTTGTGTTTACTTGTTTTACAAGTTTATTTGTTCTAGTGCTTAGGTAAACTTATAAGCTTAGGCTTATGGGTTGATATATGGAGATTTGATAAGCTTTTTTTTTTTTTTTTTTTTTTTTTTAGCTTATCTAGCCTTATAGACACTTTTTATAAGCTCATCATCATAAGTTAATTCAAACAGTACAAGAACCTATGAGTTTAATCATAAAAGCTAGTCTTTGAAAATAAACCTAAGCACACATAATAGATTTAGACAAATACCCCTTTTAAAAAATTCTTTTTAGTTAGTATAACTTTGGTGTAAACATTGTTGCACTATCTGATATTGATACACTCATCATACACTAATACTCTAACATACTTTTCTTCGAAAGGTATCGTCTGATACACTTTCAGTTAGAACGTTATAAAATGGTAAGAAAACAGATATATATGTCTCTCCCGTAATCAATTTTACCGCGTCTATTGGTGGCCAATATCTAATGCAAAAGTATAATAGGTACTGTTTATCATTTGAAAATGCTAAGCAATTCATCCATCTTTTCAGAACACAATAACTTAAACAAGATAGCCTATTTTCAAGACACAGAAACCACCATTAGATATGTAATGCTTTCGTTTAACTAGGGCACTAAAAAGATATGATTAGATTAACTAGTCAAAAATTGTCCTAAGTTTTTCTAATCTTCACTAAATTCATGAAACATCGTCTGCAACTGGGCTGACTTTTGACAGCATGTCTGCATCTGTTAAGTATTTGTACTTTGACCTCTTAAACAAGCACGGATCAACTTAGGACCTGTTCTAGAACCTAGACAAAGATGCTATGAAAGTTGTGAAAAATCAAGACCGTTTTTTACCCAAAATAACCCTCCAATTAGCTGGTCACACAAGTGGTCTGCGCCAACTAAATGTCACTGATATAATAAAATGGGATAATGATTTCTAAATGTATCCAACTTGACACGTTTTATTAAGTTGTGTATAAAACTTTAAATTTTGCTATCTTGGCGTATAAATTTACTTATCTTTGCAAACATGTGTAATAACGGTGTGATTAAGGCTTTTTACGTTTTTTCTTGCCATGTTGGCAGCCACGATTGCAGCCACACTGTCATTATTTTTGTCCTTTTGTATAACATTACAATCCTTTATTTTATATCACTAATAAAATTAAAACATACACACAAATCACAAAAACACACACAAATCAAAAACCCAGAAACACACACAAATCCAAACCCAGACACACACACAAATCCAAACCCAAAAAGCACACCCAGACACACACACACAATTCCCTCATGGCTGATTACGCCCCATGAACCAAAAGAGTTACACATAAGTACGTTACAACACATTGTGGATGTGGACTTGCTATGACTGTCAAAACGGCTTGGACAAAAGAGAATCATGGGAAACGATTTATTAGTTGTCCCAAATTTGACAAGCGTAAAAAGTGTGGGTTCTATGAATTTTTTTATGATGATCTACCTAGTGACTACTACAGGGAGTTGTTGTATGATGAGCACCAAAAGGCCAAAAGAGGGAATCAGAGGAATGAAATGCAAGAGGACATTGATGTTCTAACAATGGAGAAGACTCAGTTGGATCATGAATTGACTTGCAAAAAGTCAAAATTGCAATTGTATGATAGGTTGTTTATTATCTTGATTGGGATTATAATCATCTTTTCAGTTGTATTTGGAATGAAAATTGGAAACTGGTGTAAGTTGTTGATGATTAGCAGGTTTAGTTTTTAATAGTTGTAATGTAGTAATTAGGTTTATGTTGTACTTTGACTGCATAAAGTCAATATTTTGTAATGCAATGAAAAATTTGCAATTTTCCATGGTATACACATTTGCAATTGTGTTTCTCATGCTTAACAGGTAATGGTAATGGTAATAGTAGCAGGTTTAGTAATTGACTTTAGAAAGTCAAAGTTTTATTCCAAGGGGCAAGTGAGCCAAATACCAAGGACCAACATTGAACTAACACATTCAACTAACCTATTGGTTTTTTCACCTTCCCTTTTGAACATTCTTTGGCAATTTTGGGAGACCATGGTTTGATACCATGATCTGCACAAAATGTTGCATTTGGAAGGCCTAAAACCTTACCCCTTGCAGTAAATTCATCTTTGGCAAATGGTTCTTTGGCATGAAATGGATCCATTTTTTTCTTCCTAGCAGCCTCCTTTGTTAAGCTTGGGCCAACATAATCTGTAGGAAAATAGTTTTCCCATGATGTTGCTAGTGGCTCAATCCATTCTGCAGACTCACTTGATTCACTGGATGAAATGCATATGATTTCTACACACAAAAAAAAATTACAAAAATAAAAGGTAAAACAGATTACAAAAATTAGAAAAAAGTTTAAAAAGAGTGCATAGATAGTGAAGTTGCACAACCTTTCTTGTTGGAACTCATTGGTTTGGTGTATGCTGCAACAGTCAATGTGGATGTAGTGCTTTGTTGTGGTATGTCTCCATTTTATAGAAGTAATATGTATGGTAGGTATGTGGTTCAATTCTCTAAAACTAGTCAAAGTAACTGACCAAAATTGCATGCATTTGTCTTTGACCAAAATTGCATGCATTTGTCTTTGACCAAAACTCTCTTGGTAAAAGTAGCATGTAACTGACCAAAATTGCACGGTGAGAAAAAAACAGTAAATGGGTAAAAGTAGCATGTAACTGACTAAAATTTGCAGGGTGAGAAAAAAACAGTAAATAGATAGATAGTAGCATGTAACTGACCAAACTAGCATGTAACTTACCAAAATACTTAATATGACTATCACAGTCATTTTTCTGCATTAATATAAATAGTTGACTGTTAAAAGTCAAACTACATAGCCATTAATTCATACTAAAGTTAATTGCCCAGATGGAATACACAAAACATGGCAATTATAAGTTAATTAGAATCCTAACATAGTTAATTGCATACTTGCAAGTTCATGATTGCCAACAAAGAATACACAAAATATGGCAATCTAAATAAAATAACTACTTAATACACAGCAATAATCATGTCTGAAGCACTCCTTTCATACCAGATAGAGTAGCCATTAGCCAAAGCATAGTTGGTCAAGGCTTCTTTCAACTTGGCAACACTTTCAAACTTTAGACCAACCTGTCAACAAATATTTTCATATTAACATTCACATTAAAATGTTGGAATACACAAATGACACTATAATTCATTAAGTAATTTACCTTTGGGGCTTGCATCCTCCAATGTGTGCTTTCATCATGTGTAGGATATCTGTCTTGAATGGCTTGTACACCCAAAAATGGGTCTTGTAAGTTCCCATCAAAATCCACATCGTTCATCTTCTTCAACAACTCATCTATGAACTCATCATGCTCAACAAAGACTTCACTTCTGTCACCACCTCTAGGTCTAGTATTGGTAGGATTTGCAGCCATATCAGGAACTGTTGTAGCTTTGGTCTTTACCCTACTAGCTTTCCTAGTTCTATGCTGAATTAATTCTTCTTCACCAGCACTTAAATAGTCAACTGACTTGTCTGAAAATGCACTATCATCACTGTCACTCTCTTGTAACATACCAGTATCTACATAATCACTATCATCACTATCACTAGCACTTGCAGATGCATTAGTTGTTGCCACAACTAAATCACTAACACCAGGATCACTAACTATCACAACCCATAAAATTTCATCAACATCATTCCCACCACAAGGTATGTAAAACCCACATTTCCATAATACGTTTGAATTACTAAAATGCCCTCCAATTTGAAATTTTGAAGAAGTGTGTACGTTTACCAAACAAGCTCTAAATAAAAAACGGTTATGGTACAATCACAAATGTGAACATGTAACTTCAGGTAAATAATATTTGAGCTACTACAACATCATATAAACTCAAGAATGTGAAATTTGGATTAAAACATAAGTGGTGCATGATCGGTGCTAAACCGTCAGATAATTATTGGTCAACCACTTGTGAATGGTCAACTATAATAGTCAAACAGCTTAAACCAATGCTCCGTGGAAGTACAGTGTTTCCCCGGGTCGTTATGTCCCGACGAGGTGTGATGGTATTTAAAACGGGTTCGTGATCGGGTGAATTTGGACATGAAAAGGTTTGTGAGTGATTTGAACTAAGGAATATACGATGAAATAGCTTAAATAAGCTATATAAACAAGACAGGAAGCTAGGAAAAACCAGAAACGTTTAAAACTTAAAACGCGTACGTTCACGTTTAAATAAAACGTAAACGTACAAAATAAAAAGTGAAAACGGGAATCTGAAAACACCCAGGGGGTGAAAATGACTTTTTTACAAACTAAAAGGTAAAAGAAAATTTTTAGAAAAAGAAAATTAATTTTTACACTATTTAATTATTTATTATTAATTAAATACTAATTATTACTAATTATTAATATTTAAACAACTTAAATATAATACAATATTATTTAAACACTAGAAAAATGAAAATAAAATTTCTAAAATTATAAAATAACTAAAAATAAGTTTTAAAATTAAAAATAAGTGTTTTTGTCTTTTTGTGATTTTTCTATTAATTAATTACTAATTACCTAATTAAACTATTTTAAATTAAGAAAAATAGAAAATTAACAGTAAAAATTACAAGAAAATTTCTAAAATTATTTTACAACATATAAAAGCTAGGAAAAATATAAAAACTAGGTTTTACTTAATAAAAACTAATTATGCTATTTTAAACTAATTATTAATTAATAATTAATAAAACTAAGATTAATTCTAATAAATACTAAATAGCAAAATAAAAATCTGAAAAAATTATTATAAATACTTTAATATAAGATGAATTTAAGAAAAATATAAAATAGCTATGTACTTAATAAAAATCTAAAAATGAAAATTAAAATTAAATTACATTAAATAGAAACTATCACTTAATATTAAATTGTTTTTTCTTGATTTTTATTTTAGAAAACTATTTTACCACTAAAAACAAGTAACTTTTGTGAAAACAATTTTTCTGGAACTTAAAAATAAGCTGAAATGGACAGCAAAAAGCCAACAGTTGACTTATGTTGACTAGAATGGAAAATAAGCTTAAATGACCAAGAGTGGGGCCCACAATGATTAAGTCTGATCTAAATAAGTTAAGGGAACTTGTTTAAGCTAGAAAATGCAAGTGGGGTCCACTGGATAAGCCAATAAGCTCAAATAAGCACTTGACTTATTTGTTTGAGGGCTGAAAAGTGGGACAGAGTTGGGAGGTAATTCCAAGTGGGTCCCAGGGGTTCCCAGGTCAAACCAATGGTCAAGGGGTGAAGCCCACCAGGGGGGGGGGGGTTTTGAAAGAACCAAGTATGGGACCATGGGGCTCACTGAGGTGGTCAGAAACCACCACCAAAGTGGTGGTGGTGGTCTGATTAGCTGCTGCAGCAGGGGGCAGTGGATGCCCTGCAGTTCACTTTGATCCAATGTGGGGCCCACAATAAAAATGCTAAAAATAAAGTAACTATGGGATCTTGTAGTAGAGATGGGGGGTTACAAATCCTAAACAGCTCAGGCTCTAAAACTCATCACATAAATCATAAAAAATCCTTGAACTTTTGGAAAAAATTAGGAACATGCACTTTGACTTTTCTGAATGAACTTGAAAATTGACTTTTGTGGATTTTGAACATGCTTTACTGATTAGACTAGTTATAATAAGCTACAATAAGACTTAAATAAGCTAGAACAACAACTTTTATATTGAAATGGGTGAATTTGGAACCAACTGTATATGACAGTTAACTGCTAAGAGGTTTGGATGTGATCTTTGACTTTTACCACTTACATACTGAGTTTTAAAGTTTAAATACTCTAAATGACCCTAGAGTAACATGTGTGAACTAATGATATACCAAGTAAACTACAAGAACTCAGTTCAGACTCTTACACCAAACACCCCTAATCTTTGACAGATTTTCAGTATTTAGTGACTAAGACCTATTTAAGTTGTTCTAACAATACAGGTTTAATATCTAACTATATGAAGTATAAATAAGCTATGGTGATGCAAATAAAAGCAGTTGAAAAAGCTGAAACAGATGATGCAAGTAATGACTATGACTATGCAATACTACACTACAATTAATTCTGCTATATTAATAGAAACAAGTAAACAATTATCACACTAAATCTAACTAAATAAACACAGAATACATGATATCTAAGCAACAATTATCTAATAAGAAAATACTGTGGAATTTATGCTAAAACAAAATTGGAATAAGGACTTACAAACTAACATCGGCTAAACAGAAGTAGAACTTACTTTAAGATAAGCTCACTTTACACCAAACACCATGAGTCTAACACCAATAAACCAGAATAATCATCTTGAGTCCCTTTTTGACTTTCATTGACCATTTTGCATTTAAGAGCATAGAATCTATTTGAACCTTGCTGAGCTTTATGAAAGCTTATGAATGGCTTATGTAAGCTTATGGAACAGTGAGATAACCATTTTAGTAGCTAGGGAACTATATTGAAAAACTGAGTAAATTGAGCAAAATCACATTTAAATAGGAAACTTGATATTTTTATTGAATAACTTGAGAGTACACTAATACAACTGAGAATACAATTTGAAATCTAAGCTTATCACTTGGAAACTAAATTAAGCTAATTAAATTACACTAAAACTAAAAACTAACTAACTAGGTCTCTGCTCTGCTTCCCTTCTTCTTTTATATTATCCAGTTAGGGTTTTGAGACCCACAAAGCATTTCCCAACATTAATTCTGAGCCACTGGATCCAAGGATTCAATCTTGGCCGTCTGATTTTCTTGGCGCCAAAAATCTCTTTTGGAGTTTCTTGATATTATTGATGCCAGTGGGGATTCTTTGGAGTCTAGCATTTGTTTGAGGTGCAAGAGGGGGGTTGGGTTTGAGTGTTTCAGAGGTGAAAGTGGGGTGTGATGATTGTGTTTGCTGTGTGTTGCAGGGTATAGGGAGGTAGGGGGTGGTCAAAGGTGGGTCAAAGTTGGGGGGGTATTTGTTTGACCGGTTTTATATTTAAACGTGGGGTGGGCTGTTATGGTGATTGGGCCTTGGTTAAATGAAGGGAGTGGGCTTGGGTTTTTATAATTTGGATTAAAAGGGGTAGTAGTAATATTAGGTGTCCGTTTGGTTTGTTTGAAATTTGCACAAGGACCACATTTGTAATTTACTGAAATTGAGGGGCTGGAATTGACAACTTCTTCAAAATATTCCAAGGATCATTCTTGCAAAGTTAAATAACCAAAGGACCATAGTTGCAAATTTCCACTTTTGAAAGTCCCGGGGACTATTTTTGCCAAATTGCAAAGTACAGGGACCAAACATGTAATTTTCTCAAATTTTTCACCCAACGATCGTTTTTGATAATTTTTGACTTTAGAAAAGCTTGGGTTGACTTTTCTTTCGTTTTAAACTTCCAGGGACTAGTTTTGTAAATTTCTGAAACTTGAGGGACTGAAACTGCCAATTGTGCAAACTTTGTTCATTTTTCATTTGTTTTTAAACATTTTGCATCTAAAACGTATAAAACACAATTTTGGAATATTTTTAGTATTTTGATGCATTACTGAGTGTTTTTGGACGTTTTGGCAGTTCAGATACGATAAAAATGATGAGTATTTACACACTCATCAATCCCCCACACTAAACTATTGCTAGTCCCTAGCAATCTTTTGAGAAAAACTTAATGGATTTTAAACTCTTTACCAAAAGCCATCACTTCTGGAGTAGCCAGGTGTAAGAACTGTGGCACACCTGATAACCGTGTGATTTTGAGCAAACCACCAGCTGTCAACGGATTTGATTAGTCTTTACCAAAAGCCGTTTGCTTCTGGACTAGCCAGCTCTTGATGGAATAGTCAACATCTTGGTGAGCTGATTACCAATTATGGATTTTCCACGGCCTTTACCACAAGCCATAATCTTACGGGCTAGCCAACTCATTTGTTTTTGGGGAGTTGAGGAACCATACAATTTTGGGCAAATTGCAAGCCATAAACGGATTTGAGATGTCCTTACCAAGAGCCGTTTGCTCCTGGACTAGCCAATCCCTTTTGTCGCTTAGACAAGGCGGACTGATTACCACAAAAATTTTGAAGCACCAGTGAAAAATTTTTAAAATTTTTGAAATTTTGGCTAAAACGGGGGTATTATATAGTAAAATGTGATAAAATTCGCTAGAATAGCGAAATACCCCCCACACTTAGGATGAATATTGTCCTCAATATTCAAAGTCCCGGCTATTATGCCGAAATTTTGAACGTAAAAGGGTAACATTACAAGCTAAGCGTGGAAAACACCATTTTGTTTTTCACTCTTGTAACCATAGCATGGGGGACTCCCCCACACTTAGGGTGAAAACCCTATAAGCATGCTATTGTTTTTGTTTACCGAGTCGCTAGCTTGACTCGATCCCGAATTCATTTGTCCTTGGGGAAGCATGATGTGGAAGAAACAATCTCCATCGGACTTTCATTCAAGATGTTTGGACAAACATATGAAGCACGTGAAAGTTCCACACCGATGAGATATAATCCCAGCTTAAGATAATGATACATGAAAATGCCGGGGTCAAAAATAATGTCTTCATTCCCGAAGGAGTGAAGAACAGGAGAAGTCACCCTGTAGGTGAAGAAAAGGAAGAAAACCATGATAAAAATCATGATTTGATCTTCTTCCTCGAGATCAGGCTCCGTAGCCTGAGTTTGGATTTCAAGGGTTAAGCTTGTAAATATCCCGGGAGGGTGGGTGGGAATTTGTAAATTCTCATGATTGAGCGCATCTCCCCCCGGGCTATCATACTCCGGAGGAGTCATGATATGAGAGAGTTCACCGGAGAACTCCTCAAAGGTGAATGAATCATATTCGGGGAGAGAAATTTGAGAATGATGAGTGGTACTACCACTAATCTTCTCTCCTATATGATCAAAAGTAAAGGCTTCAAACTCCGGAATAGGATCGTCGGAGAAAATGTCACTATCCTTAATCGGGATAGGAGATGAAATAGGTTTCATATTGAAAGCCTCGATTTTAGAAATGAGGAGATTAACATTCAATAATGTTGCACGAAGTGCTTCATCTTGGATTTCAGTGTCAATCTCATCATTCTCTTCTTCTAAGCTAACTAGCTCAGACGGTAATTCTTCCACATAAATGATGTCCCCACAAGATAAAGAATCATCAATATCAGAATCGGAGAACATCTCAACATTGTCAATTGGGAAGACAAGAGGAGGAGGGATATCACACATATAATCAAGAATTCCCTGTGACTCTCTTGGGATTGGGACAAGGTTCTCAACACTAGACTTTATGAATTCGTCCGATTCCATATTAGGAACAGTGCCAAGATGCTCATCCCCCATGATCAGAGAGTGAGTGTAAACTTCGGGTGTGATAACAGCAGACTGAGGGAGTTGAGAAGGACTAGCAGTCATGGTTTTTACAAGTTCCATGATTTCTTCTGCTAGTGATTCAGTCATATTCTTTTCTCCCTGTTTTTCTACTGAAGCAGTTTCAACTGAAGTTGAATCAAAAGGTTTTTCAGATACCTTTGGGATTGGGACAAGGTCATCTAATTCCTCAAGAGGATTGATTTTGACTTCCTTGTCCCCCATTGGCAAGATATCTGAAGTTTCCTTAAGGTTTTCCTCTTCAAATGGTTCATCTTCATCACTTTCATCCTCAAGATAAAATGAGTTAACAGGAGGCTTTTGTTTTCTAAGAATCAAATCCTGAAGACAGTTTATACTATCTTGAATGGTCTTGTTGACTTGATTTTGATTCATAATCATTTTAGTAATCAATTCAGCTCTAGCTAACTCGTCCTGAGGCGGTGGTTGAGGGTTTGTATATTGTGAAGGCTGGTTAAAACCAAATTCATGATTGTTACAAGGAACTTGTTCATAGACAAACTGATTCCTAATTTGACAATCAGAGCTGTAGTGAGGGCCTCCACAATACTCACAACAGTAAAACTGTTGAGTCTGGCTTGGTGTATTTTGATACGAAGCATTATTGAGATTTGGATAATATGATTCTTGCTCGTATGAATGTGATGGGTAGTTGGAAAAATTTGAGGAATTGTTGAATGAGTTTTGATTAGGATCATAAGCAAATGAATTACTCGACCCACAAAACAAACAACTCCCGTCTTGAATATCATTACCACATTGTACACATGTACACCAACGACATGGTAAACCAAAAAGCGGCTCACCACACCCAACACAAGGAATAAAATCCGGAGGTGGGACAAGTGGTGTGCTCTTAGAGCTAGAAATTTTCACCACTTCCGTTATGGTCTCGGGTTTTGGTTCTTGATGAATGTGAAGATTAGGTGAGTCATTCTTTTCAGTCACTGCCCTAAGCTCTGTACGTTTGCTTAACAAACTTTTAACCGTGAAAGGTTAGGATCAATTATAGACGGTTTAGGAGCATTTGTGAGCTTAGGTTTTTTGATAACCGTAGGTTGGACGTATTTAGCACTTCCGTCGTCAGTGGGAAGTACATGGTCCTTTGTCACCTCGGTTTCTTGATCCATTTCCCTCACCGGAGAGGGAATAGGGATCGAAGGTCCATCATAATCAACACGACATCTCGACATTTTTGACAAGGCCATAAGTTTTTCAACTTTGCTTTTAAAGTCCCGTTGTTCAAAGAAATCGTCATCGAGAGATGCCATTAGAATCAATTATGGGACAAGTGGAAGAAGGTAGAATCAAAAGGATAGAGGGTAGAGGGATGAAGAATCAAAAAGGTAGGAGGGTAAAGATGGATATTTTTGGGATTTTTGAAAAACATTTTATAAGAAAGAAAATCTTTTTGTGTTTTTTGTGTTCGTTGAAAACTGATTTTAAACAGTTTTCAGGAACAGTTTTGTTTTGATAATAAGAAAATATGAACAAAGGTGGATAGATATACAAATGGATGAATTCCAAAATCACTAATACGCAAAACCGTTTAAAAATACGCGCACAACCTCCCCGGCAGCGGCGCCAAAATTTGATCGGTGCTAAACCGTCAGATAATTATTGGTCAACCACTTGTGAATGGTCAACTATAATAGTCAAACAGCTTAAACCAATGCTCCGTGGAAGTACAGTGTTTCCCCGGGTCGTTATGTCCCGACGAGGTGTGATGGTATTTAAAACGGGTTCGTGATCGGGTGAATTTGGACAGGAAAAGGTTTGTGAGTGATTTGAACTAAGGAATATACGATGAAATAGCTTAAATAAGCTATATAAACAAGACAGGAAGCTAGGAAAAACCAGAAACGTTTAAAACTTAAAACGCGTACGTTCACGTTTAAATAAAACGTAAACGTACAAAATAAAAAGTGAAAACGGGAATCTGAAAACACCCAGGGGGTGAAAATGACTTTTTTACAAACTAAAAAGTAAAAGAAAATTTTTAGAAAAAGAAAATTAATTTTTACACTATTTAATTATTTATTATTAATTAAATACTAATTATTAATATTTAAACAACTTAAATATAATACAATATTATTTAAACACTAGAAAAATAAAAATAAAATTTCTAAAATTATAAAATAACTAAAAATAAGTTTTAAAATTAAAAATAAGTGTTTTTGTCTTTTTATGGTTTTTCTATTAATTAATTACTAATTACCTAATTAAAATATTTTAAATTAATAAAAATAGAAAATGAACATTAAAAATTACAAGAAAATTTCTAAAATTATTTTACAACATATAAAAGCTAGGAAAAATATAAAAACTAGGTTTTGCTTAATAAAAACTAATTATGCTATTTTAAACTAATTATTAATTAATAATTAATAAAACTAAGATTAATTCTAATAAATACTAAATAGCAAAATAAAAATCTGAAAAAATTATTATAAATACTTTAATATAAGTTGAATTTAAGAAAAATATAAAATAGCTAAGTACTTAATAAAAATCTAAAAATGAAAATTAAAATTAAATTACATTAAATAGAAACTATCACTTAATATTAAATTGTTTTTTCTTGATTTTTATTTTAGAAAACTATTTTACCACTAAAAACAAGTAACTTTTGTGAAAACAATTTTTCTGGAACTTAAAAATAAGCTGAAATGGAAAGCAAAAAGCCAACAGTTGACTTATGTTGACTAAAATGGAAAATAAGCTTAAATGACCAAGAGTGGGGCCCACAATGATTAAGTCTAATCTAAATAAGTTAAGGGAACTTGTTTAAGCCAGAAAATGCAAGTGGGGTCCACTGGATAAGCCAATAAGCTCAAATAAGCACTTGACTTATTTGTTTGAGGGCTGAAAAGTGGGACAGAGTTGGGAGGTAATTCCAAGTGGGTCCGAGGGGTTCCCAGGTCAAACCAATGGTCAAGGGGTGAAGCCCACCATGGGGGGGGGGGGGGGGTTTGAAAGAACCAAGTATGGGACCATGGGGCTCACTGAGGTGGTCAGAAACCACCACCAAAGTGGTGGTGGTAGTCTGATGAGCTGCTGCAGCAAGGGGCAGTGGATGCCCTGCAGTCCACTTTGATCCAATGTGGGGCCCACAATAAAAATGCTAAAAATAAAGTAACTATGGGATCTTGTAGTAGAGGTGGGGGGTTACAAATCCTAAACAGCTCAGGCTCTAAAACTCATCACATAAATCATAAAAAATCCTTGAACTTTTGGAAAAAATTAGGAACATGCACTTTGACTTTTCTGAATGAACTTGCAAATTGACTTTTGTGGATTTTGAACATGCTTTACTGTTTAGACTAGTTATAATAAGCTACAATAAGACTTAAATAAGCTAGAACAACAACTTTTATATTGAAATGGGTGAATTTGGAACCAACTGTATATGACAGTTAACTGCTAAGAGGTTTGGATGTGATCTTTGACTTTTACCACTTACATACTGAGTTTTAAAGTTTAAATACTCTAAATGACCCTAGAGTAACATGTGTGAACTAATGATATACCAAGTAAACTACAAGAACTCAGTTCAGACTCTTACACCAAACACCCCTAATCTTTGACAGATTTTTAGTATTTAGTGACTAAGACCTATTTAAGTTGTTCTAACAATACAGGTTTAATATCTAACTATATGAAGTATAAATAAGCTATGGTGATGCAAATAAAAGCAGTTGAAAAAGCTGAAACAGATGATGCAAGTAATGACTATGACTATGCAATACTACACTACAATTAATTTTGCTATATTAATAGAAACAAGTAAACAATTATCACACTAAATCTAACTAAATAAACACAGAATACATGATATCTAAGCAACGAATATCTAATAAGCAAATACTGTGGAATTTATGCTAAAACAAAATTGGAATAAGGACTTACAAACTAACATCAGCTAAACAGAAGGAGAACTTGATTCAAGCCTATCTTTAAGATAAGCTCACTTTACACCAAACACCATGAGTCTAACACCAATAAACCAGAATAATCATCTTGAGTCCCTTTTTGACTTTCATTGACCATTTTGCATTTAAGAGCATAAAATCTATTTGAACGTGGCTGAGCTTTATGAAAGCTTATGAATGGCTTATGTAAGCTTATGGAACAGTGAGATAACCATTTTAGTAGCTAGGGAACTATATTGAAAAACTAAGTAAATTGAGCAAAATCACATTTAAATAGGAAACTTGATATTTTTATTGAATAACTTGAGAGTACACTAATACAACTGAGAATACAATTTGAAATCTAAGCTTATCACTTGGAAACTAAATTAAGCTAATTAAATTACACTAAAACTAAAAACTAACTAACTAGGTCTCTGCTCTGCTTCCCTTCTTCTTTTATATTATCCAGTTAGGGTTTTGAGACCCACAAAGCATTTCCCAACATTAATTCTGAGCCACTGGATCCAAGGATTCAATCTTGGCCGTCTGATTTTCTTGGCGCCAAAAATCTCTTTTGGAGTTTCTTGATATTATTGATGCCAGTGGGGATTCTTTGGAGTCTAGCATTTGTTTGAGGTGCAAGAGGGGGGTTGGGTTTGAGTGTTTCAGAGGTGAAAGTGGGGTGTGATGATTGTGTTTGCTGTGTGTTGCAGGGTATAAGGAGGTAGGGGGTGGTCAAAGGTGGGTCAAAGTTGGGGGGTATTTGTTTGACCGGTTTTATGTTTAAACGTGGGGTGGGCTGTTATGGTGATTGGGCCTTGGTTAAATGAAGGGAGTGGGCTTGGGTTTTTATAATTTGGATTAAAAGGGGTAGTAGTAATATTAGGTGTCCGTTTGGTTTGTTTGAAATTTGCACAATGACCACATTTGTAATTTACTGAAATTGAGGGGCTGGAATTGACAACTTCTTCAAAATATTCCAAGGATCATTCTTGCAAAGTTAAATAACCAAAGGACCATAGTTGCAAATTTCCACTTTTGAAAGTCCCGGGGACTATTTTTGCCAAATTGCAAAGTACAGGGACCAAACATGTAATTTTCTCAAAATTTTCACCCAAGGATCGTTTTTGATAATTTTTGACTTTAGAAAAGCTTGGGTTGACTTTTCTTTCGTTTTAAACTTCCAGGGACTAGTTTTGTAAATTTCTGAAACTTGAGGGACTGAAACTGCCAATTGTGCAAACTTTGTTCGTTTTTCATTTGTTTTTAAACATTTTGCATCTAAAACGTATAAAACACAATTTTGGAATATTTTTAGTATTTTGATGCATTACTGAGTATTTTTGGACATTTTGGCAGTTCAGATACGATAAAAATGATGAGTATTTACACACTCATCAGTGCACGTTACGTGACCTATAAGGGTCCAAAAACATTAAAACTTGTACACAACCTTAGAAATAAATTACTATGACTATCCTAAGTTTTATTTAGAATAAATTAAATACCTAACTTATTTTAAATATTTGTTTACCTAAGAAATTAATATAAATATAATTTCTAAGTTTCCTAAATTACAAAATCGATTATAATTAATATGTAAAATCACAAAATCGGCTATGATTGCCATTCTTCCCCCCAATCATGAATTAATTGATGACTTTCCTTCCAAAAACTATCCTATATTCATCCATAATCCGAAAATCCCATAACAAAATTTCTAAACACCTAAAACAAACCCTAAACACCTCCTAAAATCAAAATCGGCTGAATAATAATTTCTGGAAACCCTTGGGTATTTTTATTAATCTTATTTTGAAGTAAGGAGGCTGGGAAAAATAGTGTTTGAGGTGGTTGAAGCGTGATTTGATTGTCTGGAGTTTTCTTTGTCTATTTATTCAACCGGGCATAATAAATCGTTTTGCTCTTTTCCTTTGTTAATTCTCCATCAAGGTAATTTTTTAACATCCTATAATCTTTATTTAACGTGGGAAAATTGTTCATGCACACTAAAAAAAATTATTTGGATCGAAAACCTAATTAAAATCCTAAAAAGGGAAATAAATTGCATTCGGCTGGAAATGAATTTTGTGAGCATCAAACGTATTTTATACAGGTCCTACATTTATTATATAACTCTAATAAAATGGATTCTATGATTTTCGAACTCAGAAACTTGTTTTGTGGATTTATTTGGATAATCGGGTTTTTAAAGAAAACGAAAATAAAATATAATAAATAAGAAAAAGGGGGTACGAATTTATGGTTAGGTATTTTCTATTTTTGTTTGTGATGTTTAATTTTTTTAATGGTGAAGTAATGATTACATGATGATTGGTGATTTAGGTTTAGGGTTTATGATTTTTATTTATAACCTAATTGAATTTTAAATACATAAGAGTGTGTTTTTTAATTTTGCAAACTTAAGGGATATATTTTTAACCTATAATAGATCATGGGTAATCTGAACAAAATGATAATGAGGGTGTTTTGTATTAATTTTGTAATTTGGAGGGTTAAATGGATAATTATGTGATTTAATTAAATCGAATTGTAATTAATTAAATTAAGGGGTGTGGTTTGTAAAATTTATAAATTCAGGGCTGATTCATACATATTTGGTATTGAGGGGTATAATGTGCAAGTTTGGTAACTTAAAAGGTTTATTTGTAATTTCTATAATTAAAAGGGTGTAAATTGTATTTATTCTAATTAAAGGACTAAACTTGTAAATTATGAAAGTAAAGGGGCTGTTTTGAATAGATATTATATTAAGGGCTGAAATAGTATACTTTTGATAATTAAGGGTTATAAGTGTTAATTTAAATTAAACATGGTTGTAATTGTAAATTAAATAACAAAAAGGGCTTATTTGGTAAATAATATAACTTGAGGGTTTAAATGGTAACATTTGGTAAATTTGAAGTATTGAATGGTAAATATTACTAATTTGTGGAAATTTGGTATAAAATATGGAACTTTGGCAATATTTACACTTTTGACCCTTAACTTGTTTATTTGATATATTTAAACCCTAATTATGAAAATGATTAATAGAAAAAAAACCCTAATCTTGGAAAACTTGTATAATTTAAAACTCTTAACTTATCTAGTTATGGGAACTTGTTAAAATGATAAAACTATGGATATTGAATATGACTAAAATTGGAAAATTACTAAAATGGGAATTCTGCTATTTATGGAAACCTGTTAATTTTGGAAAATACTATTTATGAAAACTTCTAAAGGTGGAAACCTTCTAAATAAGGAAACGTACTAAAAATGGAAAGATAACTAAAAGAGGTAACTTACATGATTTGGACTCTTCTTAATTCGAATCCACTATCTTCTAGGTTGGTGAAGGGGGAATGACCGTTCTCTATTCGTTTGGTCTCGGTTTGTTTTGACTCGGCAAAGGTACAGATATTCCGTACTCTTTCAGTAAGAGTGCACACTTTCTCTCTCTTGACTTTGTCTTTGACTTGATTAACATGTTATGACTTCCGTTTGGTCTTGGTTATGATCCTTCGTACTTGGCCCTATGATTGATAGGTTCCACTGGTATTTGTGATCCTATTGTTATTCATTTGGACTCTTATTGTATGGTGTTGACATGACCCGTTCGATAACCTTTCGTGACCTCAACCTTTGAACCCTTGGGGGACATTGAATGTTCTTTGGGATATTATAACGGGAGGTGAAATCTCTTTTCTTAAAGTTATGACATGGAAACATTTAAAGGAGAAATTATTTTACGACACTTTTAATATGATTTAAGACTACTCTTATATGGGATTTTATAAATTCATGAAGATCACTTTTAAAGAATATCTTGTGAAAACCGTTATTAAAGAATCACCTTTATAAATGTCATCTTTTGGAAGATCTTTTCTAAATGAACTTTTGTTATAAACCTTTTAAATGGGATTGTACTACAAACCTTTTTAAACAAGTGACGGGAACCTACTAAATTGATCTTTTGTTTTAAACTCTCATTATGATCCTTTTGATCATGAACTATGGGACTTTGGAACTTGAAATATGTAAAACCTCGCAAAAATCTTTATAATTAATAAACGATTAATTATATATTTATCTCTGTCAATATCTTACTCACCATTTTTATGGGGAAATTTAAAATTTTCTTATTATATTAAAATGGTCACGATTACGATATTGCAAAATTCACCAAACGACAAAACAAGTTCTCGACACATTTAACAAAATATTAAAAACTTATTAATCTTAATTATACACTAATTACAATCCAAACGGGCCCTTGATTTCCTATGCCCAACCGGCCCCTATTTTTAACCCATTTTTATTTCTAAAAATTTCATAAGATCGACTAATCTAGCTCCAAATCACCTCGCGTATTCAAAATTTCTACACACGACTCATATATATTTTTGCACCATCTCGTTCACCACCTAGCCAACTATTAGTGTGTCAAATCCCAAGTTCATTGGACGATGTTTGATACGTTTTTAAGGGGCGAAGTGATTGACATATATTCGACCCAATCGATTCATAATTTACTCAATTCTTAACTGTTTTGATTCCTGTTTGTTCCTACATGTTCCTAATAACATTTCTAACATGTTTTCATGTTTAAATATCATCTATGATCAGCTATAATCAAGTAGTACGAAATTAATCAATTTGTGTATGAAATGAAGGTGTGGTCGACATCCTTGTGATTCACCAAGACACTTTCCTTAAATCATGCACTCTCAAACTTATATAATAAGTATATATTTCATCCTAGAACCTAGAGTGACTGACAATGCATAGTACATATGGTTTCTTTGAAAGTTTCACACTTACGTGTGATAAAATGGCACCATATATACAATACATGCATGCATCAGTTTCTCACAACTATCCTACACTTTCACAACTTTCTTTCTTTCTAAAAACCATTCCTTGGAGGCCAGAAGTCGATTGCAATCTAGTTTGGACGCAAGAAAAGGATTTTCGGGTTTAAGTGATACATATATTATTTGGGTTATACGTTAGACGAGATTTTCCTTATGTTCCATCCTTTCCCTCTCGACTCTCTACCACCTAAAGGGTGTTGTAAGTTGTTTCACACTTATTTCCATCTAATGCACACGTTAAAATTTGTTCATGCACCATGTTTATATCATATCAATCGTATCTTACTTTGCATATTATTTTCACGTATATATTGTCATGTAGAACACCAAACGTGGCTAGCCTCTATCTTGGAAGGCCTAGGAGTCGTGTAGCATACATAATTCACATTAGTTTTAACGTTGTATGCATCACATGAACTTGTTTTGAACCATGCTCACACGTATGAAAAACTAAATATATACACTTAGTGAAATTTCTAACTTTTTCATATATATAAACGTTACCAACATGCTACAAAACGCTCGTATATCATTAAATTTCACTTAACAAGAGTACCATATTATTACTCGACCTAATAGACCACCTAGAAAACTACCACTTTCATTTAGATAACATGTAAAAATACTCACGTCTCGACATATAAATTTAGCCAATTTGGATCGACAATCACAAGATTTCTAAATCTCATATTATTCAAAACTTAAAAAAATTTGATTTGGGCTTATACTAAGCCCAATAAGATTTAACGTTTTATCAGTCCACCAGGCCCATAAAATATATTTTTGGAATCACAAAAGTAGCCCAAGTCCAGGGCCAAAACAATTTCCATGCCCTCGTCTCTAAAATTTTTTAATGGGCTTTTGTTTGGCTCGTTAGAAGCCCATAAGCTCTTTTATCAAATAAGCAGTTGAAATAAGCTTTAATAAACTTAAATAAGCTACGGAAATTTTTCTATAATTTTTCCCACTTTTTATTACACGTTTGGACTAAAAATGTAATGCGACGACACTTAGGAGGACTAAAACTGTCAAGGACTGAAAAGTAGGGACTGAAAATGTAAAAACATAATCTATAGGATATAATTTGATATGTTATCATATTCCAGGACCAATAAGTTATTTTGGACAAGTAGTGGACTATAATTGTAAATTATATATATAAAGGACTAACGGTGTAACGCTAACGCCGTTAGTATAAAAAGTGTAAAAATTGGAAAAGGACAAGGACTAAACATATTCTATTTAACATTCTTATTTATTTTCTATTTTCGTAAATTATTTCATATGCATTTAAATTTTCATTTTTATTTATATATATTATTTAACGTAACGTTAATAATATATATAACGATATTTCAAAAGTTAATATTTTTACTTACGTTTAAATAGGTAAAACTTCGATGGATAATTTAAATAAAGTATTTTATCATATCATGCATGGCATAATAATTACACTGCACATCATCTATTCGTCATAACGAATAAATTATTATTCGTTATTCGTTCGTATTTACCAAATAGTATTTGGTTATATTCTCAGATAAATTTATTTATCAGGTTCCGTATCAAAGACGTTTCCATAATCATTCTCATAAATCTCATTGATGAGGCGAAAAATGAACAACTTTTAGGGGGTCATTTAAGCCCGGAATTGAATTTATTTGATCAAATATTGCCCTAAATATTGCCCGGAATTGAACAACTTTTAGGTACTTTGGGAGAGAAATCTGGAAAAGGAAGCAATTCGGACGTTTTTGGAGCATAAAAGTGAAGAAAACGCCAAACTCTTAATTTTCCTTGCTGGGAACAGTAGGTGACGGCGTCAAGAAGGAAATTCTGACGGCGTCAAGAGTAATTTCCATGACGACCCAGTACAGAATTGAAGGCGTCACGAAGTAGAGCGTCAAGAGTAAAATACGTGACGGCCTGGAAAATGTTATAACATGACGGCGTCAAAAGTAGATCAAGGCAGTCCGAGAATTCTTTTGGCGGCGAGATGACGGCGTCACCAATTTGGTCTTGACGCCGTCAGCCTCAATTTCCTATATATAGTTTTCTAATTTTCATTCATAAAAAAGGGAGAAGTTTTGGAGAAACCCTAAGGCCGAACTTAGTACGAATTTTACAGGTTTTTCAAGGGTTCTCAGCCCTTGAATCCTTTCATGTGTAATTGAGATAAGTATTCTTTTAATTCAATCAATATGTCTATGTGTTGGTTGTCTATATCTTGTTCTTGTCTTAATTCCATCATGCTAGGCTAGATCTATCTTGTGTTTGCTTGGATCTAATGAAACCTAGATGTTAATTATGTGTTGATTACTTGTTTATGGTTGTATTGGATGAATGATTTCGATGTTAGGCTTAAGAAAACTGGTAGATCTCCAATTGGTAACATGCTTGAACGTCTTAGGAAACATGAACTAACGTGCACTAGGTTTTATTGGTTGTATTTAATGCATGAGTAAATTCTAATGATCCCATGTTAGGAGCTTCTTAGCCGGCTCGACATAGGAGTGAAGTAGGCACTCATATGATTGGGGAATTAAGTGCGCCACCCCATGAATGGTATTAAGGAATACAATCTGTCATCCACGCAACTATAACAAGTAATTAACATGTAAAAGATATCTAGGGAGTAGTGAAATCTAAGTAAACACAACTTCTCCACTCATTGCTCACAACCTTAGTTAATTTAGTTTATTTTTATTTATAGTATTTTATTTTGATTGCATCTTTAGTATTGGGTTAGTTGACTAGCAACTAATTCCGCCCAAATCCTTCAAACCCCGAGATTTTTACTTGCTTTCTAAAAAATATAAAAATATAAAAATAATCATCCCTCATCTTTAGAACTAGTATTTAGGTTTTCTAATCCTAGCGACACTATTCCTAGCTGAACGATCAATCCCCCGGTACTTGTCACTATACTATACTACAACGATCAGGTACACTGCCTGGTGGGGGTTGTAAGCTTCTCAAGATCCCTTGAGAGGTAAAGCCTGGTGCGATTCCCACGTATCAAGTTTTTGGCGCCGCAGCCTGGGGAATAGTTATTGTCTAGGTTAGAATCTCTTTTTATTAGGTCTACTTGCTAGATTCCTTTCTAGTAAGATTTTTTTTTTTTTTTTTTTAGGTTTTCTTTAGTCTATCTTATTTCTTTGTGTCCTTTGTTCGTAAACTATTTCGATGGATAACAATAACATTGATCGTTTGATTCCTGTTATTCGTGTTTTTCGTCGTAGGATTTTTCAAATGCCCGCCCCACTTCCTTTAGTGGAGAATGAGAACCCACCTAACCTCTCGCCCAACCACCACTTTGACAATAATTCTGAGTTAGAGGAGTCTGATCGTGATGATGACCGTAGGGCTAGTCCCTTTTACTATTCAGACTCCGACGAGGATCTTGATGATGGTGATGTGATTAATGAGAATTGGATGTAGGAAGAAATAAACCCTCTTAGGTATGTCGACCCTAGAACCAGGATTGAGTGTGATAGTTCATTTAACATGCAATTTCCTTGTAAGATCGGATTTAAGAGCTTTAACGCCTATCTTAACTCATCTCTTCCAATGAACATAATCTCGCGTAATGAATACAATAAAATCATGGTAGATGAGTTAAAATACAAAGGAGAAAACATTATTGCTAGGGCAATACCATTGCATGTGTTTGTAGGAAGCTTGGTTTATCTTGTTGAGTTCATGGTTATGGAGAATCTAGGAGAGTTTATTGATGATAAGTTGACCCAAGTTGTGTTTGGAAAACCTTTCAAACAGTTGACCAACCTCGATGAAAAACTCATAGAAGGGTTAATTACATTCTCGGATGGGGATGAAGATTTTGTCTATCAAATGCCCCGCACACACCCTAGGTTCAAGGATTTTTCCATGGAAAAGTGTAGTAGGTATCCGCCCATAGAAATGTTAAGTGAAAATGATAAGAGAAAAGGACTTAAGTATACTCATGAAAAGAATAAAAGATACTATCGCGGATGCTTAGAGTTAGGAGATGATTATAAAAAAGATGAGGCGACTATTAGATGGCTCACACTTGGTTACGTGAGCATAAGCGATACACGTTAACCCATGACCTTGAGTCTAGCTACAAGACTCGTAAATAAAGAAAAGCGCTTCTTGGGAGGCAACCCATGTTTTGTGTGATTTTTATTTTGTTTGTTTGTTATTTGCTTCCGTATGCATGCTTCATTTTTATTGTTAGTAGATCATGTTTCTCAATTAAATAGTGGAAATACTTTACTTTGTTGTTTTGGCCTAGTCTTAACTCCACCTAAAAGTATTTTTGCAAAAGATAAGTGTAAGGGGAAACCCCAAATATGTTTTCAAGAAACAAACCGATCATGATTCTCCACAATATTAAATGAACATGTATATTCGTATTTGTTAGAGTCAAATGCTTGTATTGAGTCATAATGAAGTTTTGCAGGATTTTCCAGGAAGTAGGACCAAGTTTTTCCAGAAATTTTCCGGAAACTTAACATAAGAATTTCTGCAGGTCACTTCTGACGGCGTCACGAGTTAACTCTTGGCGGCGTCACGTGTAAAAATCTGGAAATTTTACCGGTTTTGTTTTTTCTAACGGAGTCTTATGGTTTTTGTGAATTATTAAGTTTTATAATCTCCAGGAAATCTGCAAACTTCATTCCACAAGTATTATATCTTATTTTGTTTTCTAGGATTTAGTAACTTATATAGGTTGCCGCCGATTTTATGCGAGATTGTCTTGTCTATTTTCTCAGGATTCACAGGTTATGTATGATAAGAAGATGATTTATATTCTGGAAGGGAAGCTTTGATTGTTCATTTTCTTGGAGGAAGATTTAACCTGGCCACCTTATTATCCATACCGAGCGAATCAGGGGAGTATTTGATTTCACTCTGTTTACTTTTTCACTTTTACATTCTTTACTTGAACATTGGGGACAATGTTCATCCTAAGTGTAAGGGGAGGGTAAAAAGATGATACCTTACATATGCACTTTCGCTTGAGTTTGTTTTGTTTGATGGTAGATGTGTAATAAAACTATGATAAATACTTGTTAGTGCAATTTTAGCGCCAAATTTAAATTTTTTTACAACATTTAGGAGTGAAACTTTAGCCATAGCAAGCGTCTCATGGATAGGAGATTGTATGACTAGCACAAAACCGTATATTCAGAAAAATTTTCCACCCAAATATGTGAGGTTCGCCTTTAGATTTGATAGAAAAAGCATTTACTATTAGTGCTTATGAGTGTACCGGTAGCATTTAGATTCTAGAACTTGCGTTAGTGATGCATCCCGAGACCGCTAGTGAGACTACATTCGTGTAGTAGGATTTACTACATGATAAGAGGCATTAGGATCACCCTTGTGTTAAACCCGTATTATAATTACTTGACCATTTAAGTCATATTACTTGGCTAGTTAAGTCAACTAATTTTTCCCACACCTTAGCGTTGTACTCATTTTTAGTACACGAAACCCCTAGTACACCCCTCCGAGCCTATCTTTTCGTTTATAACTTTAAGCATTTTACTTAAAGGAAGAATTTGTTACACCCCACTTAAATGTACACCCAAATCGCCTTAGCCTTCCGTGTATGCGCTCATTTTTAGTGCATTATTGTTATTTGTTAAACCCTAAGTTAACTATCTAATTGACTACATGGTTGCTAAGTCGAGTCATATCCTTGTACATATTGTTTTGGGACGATTGAGACTCATGAGTAAAATACTTATTTTATGAAGTAATGGGGAAGAACATCATCTTATTACCCCCATATTTACGTTAATCTTAAAAGTACTTCAAGTGTTTTGATTTTCTTAATTCGAGTCATTAGATTAGTTAATTGTAAAGTATGTAAAAATTCAAGTGTAAGGGAAATGTTCATTCCCTATGATGTATTATTTTGGATGGTAGGGTAAGAGTGTATGCAAAAATAAATAAATAAATAAATAAATAAAAATGAAAAAACAAGAAAAAAAAAATAGAAAAAGGAAAAGAGAAAAAACATACGGACTATCATTATCAAATATTCCTGAAATCTATCAAAATAAATGGTTTTTCCATAAAACTCTATGAACTCACCAACCTTTGTGTTGACACTTTTAAGCATGTGTATCTCAGGTAATTTAACGGAGCAGGACAAGACACGGAGTGGGCATTTATTACTCTGATAAATTAAAATGGTGTAAAAATCAAATATGTCATTCTTTCAAGCCTTTACATCTTTTAAAAAGATTTTAAATCAAATGGTTCATCTTTTCTCAAAAAATATTATTTGAATGACAAATAACTTTCAAAACGCTTCTTTTAAGCCGTTTTATGAGATTATAACTTCGATCCTCCCTGTAACACCCAAATTACTTTTCCGCTGCGACAAACTTAAATTTGGGGGTGTTACAGATTGGCATTAGAGATACTTATAGAGAATTAAATGTTTTCAAACATTAAAACTATAACTACACTTTCAAAATAAATGATTTTACACCATACCATTTTATGCCCTCCGTGTCTGCAGACTGCCGTGCTCAATATCTTATCTGTTGAGATTATTTTACATGTTTAGAAATTACTCTTGCACAATAATTATTTCATCTGTACTGTTATATTTTTAACATACAAAATCCTCATAAAATATTATTCTCGGTTACTACTATAGCATGTCTTCAGGAACTCCCGTGAATATCAAAACTACTCTCCATAATACTAATACCTCATCTATTAATCAAAATTCTCCGAATACTGAAGATCCTTACGTACAAATATCACAACCCCAGCCTAATATAGAACTCACTCAGAGATCACCTATATCGTCGCCTATTCGTTCACCTTTACGTCAAAGACTCAGGAGAGCTACTGAATCATATGAAGATTTGATTGGTGGTCAGGCAACATTCGAAGTTGGACAAGGTTCAAGCCAAGGGATATCATGGAAGAATGTTGAGCCAAATTCTCTGTTACCTTATACTTCAGATTCCACAATACCAGATTCTCCAAATAATTTATCCTCACCTAACTCTCCCGACTACAATATAAGCACTCCTGAAACAATATGGAATCTTATTTATCGACAAGCCAGCATATTGGATGCTCACACTGAACAACTAAAAGGGTTACGACCAACTCAATTTGAATGGTACGACCGTAACCTTGACGCATTGTTCAAAAGGGCGGATGCTGAGAGACGAACAATGTGTGAGTTAGGAATAAAGATTAATGAGATAAAGGACAACGCCAACCAGGAGCTTGGAAGTTTGGACTCCAGGGTCCATTGTGCAAGAAGAGAACATGGTCATACACATGGAAGAATTGAAGATATTGAAAGAACCCTATGGATGGCCAGAGATGCAGCCAGAAACCAGGGTCAAAAGATTGCCGCATTAGAGACTATGTTGGCAAATCAAATGAACATGTGTCAAGAACGTTTCTCAAACATGGAAGCTGCACAACTTGAACTTGAGAAAGAAGTTAGATATTTACGTCAGAGGCGTAACTAATTCTTAAGTTTACAAGTATCCTTGTTGTGCCTACTAAACCAAATAGTTTTGGTTAGTATTTCGTGTAATGCGGCAATCTTACATCTTACACTTAACCTTTATACTTAACCTTTGACTATCCATTGACACCATATGTAAACTATCTTCGTATTTCTTTGTTTATCATATCTCTTTTGTATTGTATTGTTATTCGATTGATATCTGTTCACTAAGCTTTGTAAGCTCAGCCGCATTTCTTTTCCTACGGCAGGTTTAGTAGGAAGCTGAGTTATGGACGAAGGTTTTGCTTTTGGGCTTAGAAGACTTCACCCTGTTAGATACAGGCTGGACTTAGAGATGATTAGAAGCATCTATATTGGGCTTAGATTATTGTTTCCCTTTTGTACCTTTTATTTTGATTAGTTTTCTTTTGTTATCTTGTAAGTTTTGAATTAGTATTATATCTCCGTTTCACTTGTGTTCTGAATTGACTCCATAATGTTGCACTTTAGCCCTTCTCGGGTTGGGGTGTTACAATTATGGTATCAAAGATACAGGTTTGGATCGGCGGATACTACATCCATAGAGCTTAAGCTATGACATGTGAGTTTTGGACCATTAAGCATCCACTGTAAGAACATAGGAAATCGCTTTAAGAACTTGCCTTAGGAATTACCTTCATGAACTTAAGTTTTGACCAGTAAGGAATGGGTAGACTTTAAGATTCTGCTTATGTATCTTTGCTTCCGCACTACTCTGATTCGTGCCTTACGTTTAGCTATGCCTTTTGGAATCATCCTTTTTGGAATTTGAAATCTTTGCACCACCTAAGTCTACTACCAGTAATTTCGAAGGCATTGAAGATTGCATGAGAATGCATAACGCTATATTGATTTTATCTTTGATCGCTAATCTACTTGTTAATCCTTTTGATATCTCTTCGGACATTCTGAGAATCTCCATGACGATGATGTAATTGTTGCACGCTATGATCGTCTCTAGCTTTTGGTAATCATCTGTAAGCTTTCCAACGTTATTTGATTTTGTTTTATCTATCCTTGTTTCCATGAGGAGTCTTGTGGTATATAACCATGGGTATAAGAATGTTTCTTTCCCCTTGGAACGATAAAATCTGCTTTGTTAATCTGCCTTTCTTTGGAAAGTCAACTTCGATTCGATTATGATATATGGTTGGTTACTTAAAACATTCGAGATGCTGACAACCGTTCTGCTATGTCTCACCTTTGGTGTTTTGAACTATTTGAACTCCCCACAATGATTTTCGATCATTAAAATTTTGCTACCATTATTGTTCTAGAGACTCATACGTTATTTTCGCGATTATGAAGTTTCCCTTGCACCTATTTTGGTACATCGAAGAAATAAATCTTATCTCAAGAATCATTTTGACACCCTGAGTTCCGGTTATGATTCCTGCTGAACCACCAAGTTTCCCACCAGAGGATGGAGCTGGATAGAACCTGAAGTGGTCAACAGCGATGACTACCCTGAAGAGTTGAAGACATTCCTCGCCAGACGGAAGAGTTGATGAGCAAAGCACAAGAACCAGTCAAGATGGCGAACCTGGAGTTGATGAAGACATGCGGTCTCACTTCCCTATTCAGCTTGGTTGTACTAAGATGAATTGAGAGTGGAAGCAGACTAGATGATGAGGGGATTGAAGATCGTACCAAAGGTTCACATTACTCCATCACCTTCCAAGAAGAACTGTAGAAGGCTTGAGGAAACCAAACTCAAGTTAATGATTCCGTTTCACTCTTTGATTGGAATATGGACGACGACTGGCTACTCGGACATAAGAAGATTCTGAAGGGATGAATTCTTGAAGCGAACTTTATGATGGAAGAATTGATGCCCTGGCGACATGTTTCTTTCTATTGATGATTGTTTGACTTCGTTACGTCTTTTCGAGTTTCATTTGTTTTGCTGACATCGTTTTGTTATTAATCTTTTGAATAGGGATAACCAAAGAGTTAGTTGGACTGTTAGGTGGATTTGTAGATTTATTTCACTGATTGAGATAAAGTATGACCATCATGAGGGCATATTTATATGATGCTAGTATTATGACGCCTGACCAACTTGATAATACTTACATCATATAACGTGCACTTGTTGTGTTCATAGGATGTCTTGAGAAGTGCCTTAGTGGAGACCTAGATTTCTGTTTTCGTTTGCGACGATCTGCGAATAATGAGACTTTAGGATTCTTTTGATCGGTACGTTTGATCTACCTTATCGCCATACGTTTTGGTATGTTTGGTTACGTGTCACGCGATTGTTTGACTTCTATGTCTTCATAAATCCTAAGTTTTGTTGTAGAGCTTCCTGCCATTTGATGTTATCGAGCAACTTATCTTCTGCCTATATGGGTTTGATTTGTTACTATGAAGAGTTACACCTATGCCTCGCTATGTATACACTTCTCACATTCGATGAATTCGTTTCATGATGACCTGTTATGAGTTAAAATATGAAGTTTTGGATCTGAGAATCAAGATCTGTCGGTTTACGAAAATACCTTTGGAAGGTTGTATTAAAGACTAAACTGTTTGAAATCTGAAGAGTTAGACTTATATATGTCATCTTCGTGATGCTATCATTCGATAAATTCTCATCTGTTCAGCTCTTTTCTTTGCCGCGAATGGAATACCCACCCAATCCTACATTTTTCTTTGAATATCTTTTAAAGGGATACGATTGTCATCTGTTGTGTCCGGTATGTGATTCTTTTGATGAGAATTCTGTATGCTATGCCTTCTCTGGGGAAACTAAAACCACATTTGAATCGTTAAGATCAAGTATTGGGAAACAAGATCACTCTATTCATTGAAATTCTTTAAGTCTGAAATTGTGCGAGTTAAACTACTCTTTTTCTGTTCGAAATTGGTGTACCTTCGTTTTGTTTTGCTACCTTCTCCTTTTTCAATTTTCGCGGACGAAAATTCTTTTGAGGGGAAGATAGTTGTAAAACCCACATTTCCATAATACGTTTGAATTACTAAAATGCCCTCCAATTTAAAATTTTGAAGAAGTGTGTACGTTTACCAAACAAGCCCTAAATAAAAAACGGTTATGGTACAATCACAAATGTGAACATGTAACTTCAAGTAAATAATATTTGAGCTACTACAACATCATATAAACTCAAGAATGTGAAATTTGGATTAAAACATAAGTGGTGCACGTTACGTGACATATAATGGTCCAAAAACATTAAAACTTATACACAACCTTAGAAATAAATTACTATGACTATCCTAAGTTTTTATTTAGAATAAATTAAATACCTAACTTATTTTAAATATTTGTTTACCTAAGAAATTAATATAAATATAATTTCTAAGTTTCCTAAATTACAAAATCGATTATAATTAATATGTAAAATCACAAAATCGGCTATGATTGCCATTCTTCCCCCCAATCACGAATTAATTGATGACTTTCCTTCCAAAAACTATCCTATATTCATCCATAATCCGAAATTCCCATAACAAAATTTCTAAACACCTAAAACAAACCCTAAACACCTCCTAAAATCAAAATTGGCTGAATAATAATTTCTGGAAACCCTTGGGTATTTTTATTAATCTTCTTTTGAAGTAAGGAGGCTGGGAAAAATAGTGTTTGAGGTGGTTGAAGCGTGATTTGATTGTCTGGAGTTTTCTTTGTCTATTTATTCAACCGGGCATAATAAATCGTTTTGCTCTTTTCCTTTGTTAATTCTCCTTCAAGGTAATTTTTTAACATCCTATAATCTTTATTTAACGTGGGAAAATTTTTCATGCACACTAAAAAAAATTATTTGGATCGAAAACCTAATTAAAATCCTAAAAAGGGAAATAAATTGCATTCGGCTGGAAATGAATTTTGTGAGCATCAAACGTATTTTCTACAGGTCCTACATTGATTATATAACTCTAATAAAATGGATTCTATGATTTTCGAACTCAGAAACTTGTTTTGTGGATTTATTTGGATAATCGGGTTTTTAAAGAAAACGAAAATAAAATATAATAAATAAGAAAAAGGGGGTACGAATTTATGGTTAGGTATTTTCTATTTTTGTTTGTGATGTTTAATTTTTTTAATGGTGAAGTAATGATTACATGATGATTGGTGATTTAGGTTTAGGGTTTATGATTTTTATTTATAACCTAATTGAATTTTAAATACATAAGAGTGTGTTTTTTAATTTTGCAAACTTAAGGGATATATTTTTAACCTATAATAGATCAGGGGTAATCTGAAAAAAATGATAATGAGGGTGTTTTGTATTAATTTTGTAATTTGGAGGGTTAAATGGATAATTATGTGATTTAATTAAATCGAATTGTAATTAATTAAATTAAGGGGTGTGGTTTGTAAAATTTATAAATTCAGGGCTGATTCATACATATTTGGTATTGAGGGGTATAATGTGCAAGTTTGGTAACTTAAAAGGTTTATTTGTAATTTCTATAATTAAAAGGGTGTAAATTGTATTTATTCTAATTAAAGGACTAAACTTGTAAATTATGAAAGTAAAGGGGCTGTTTTGAATAGATATTATATTAAGGGCTGAAATAGTATACTTTTGATAATTAAGGGTTATAAGTGTTAATTTAAATTAAACATGGTTGTAATTGTAAATTAAATAACAAAAAGGGCTTATTTGGTAAATAATATAACTTGAGGGTTTAAATGGTAACATTTGGTAAATTTGAAGTATTGAATGGTAAATATTACTAATTTGTGGAAATTTGGTATAAAATATGGAACTTTGGCAATATTTACACTTTTGACCCTTAACTTGTTTATTTGATATATTTAAACCCTAATTATGAAAATGATTAATAGAAAAAAACCCTAATCTTGGAAAACTTGTATAATTTAAAACTCTTAACTTATCTAGTTATGGGAACTTGTTAAAATGATAAAACTATGGATATTGAATATGACTAAAATTGGAAAATTGCTAAAATGGGAATTCTGCTATTTATGGAAACCTGTTAATTTTGGAAAATACTATTTATGGAAACTTCTAAAGGTGGAAACCTTCTAAATAAGGAAACGTACTAAAAATGGAAAGATAACTAAAAGAGGTAACTTACGTGATTTGGACTCTTCTTAATTCGAATCCACTATCTTCTAGGTTGGTGAAGGGGGAATGACCGTTCTCTATTCGTTTGGTCTCGGTTTGTTTTGACTCGGCAAAGGTACAGATATTTCGTACTCTTTCAGTAAGAGTGCACACTTTCTCTCTCTTGACTTTGTCTTTGACTTGATTAACATGTTATGACTTCCGTTTGGTCTTGGTTATGATCCTTCGTACTTGGCCCTATGATTGATAGGTTCCACTGGTATTTGTGATCCTATTGTTATTCATTTGGACTCTTATTGTATGGTGTTGACATGACCCGTTCGATAACCTTTCGTGACCTCAACCTTTGAACCCTTGGGGGACATTGAATGTTCTTTGGGATATTATAACGGGAGGTGAAATCTCTTTTCTTAAAGTTATGACATGGAAACATTTAAAGGAGAAATTATTTTACGACACTTTTAATATGATTTAAGACTACTCTTATATGGGATTTTATAAATTCATGAAGACCACTTTTAAAGAATATCTTGTGAAAACCGTTATTAAAGAATCACCTTTATAAATGTCATCTTTTGGAAGATCTTTTCTAAATGAACTTTTGTTATAAACCTTTTAAATGGGATTGTACTACAAACTTTTTTAAACAAGTGATGGGAACCTACTAAATTGATCTTTTGTTTTAAACTCTCATTATGACCCTTTTGATCATGAACTATGGGACTTTGGAACTTGAAATAATGAACCCTGTGGATTGGAACATTGGTTTTGACCTCTCCATTTTGACCCGTTGATATGACATCTTTGATTGATCCTTTGATATAGATCCTTTGACATTGATCCTTGATATTAATCCTTGATATTGAACTTTGATATTGAACCTTTGACATTGAACCTTTGATTATGACTTGGCACTTATACTTGATATTGAACCTTGACTACATGACCCTTCAGTATTTACCCAGGTATTACTTGTTGTGGAGTAGCTACAACCATAGCATTGATGCACCAATGTTATGTACTCTAGTGTGGTTGGAGAGATGTACCACACCGTCCCTGATTATTGTTATCGACTACTGCTATGATTGTTATTGGCCTGTAGGGGCGTATGGATGCATCCTAGATTTGATTGATTGATTGATTGATTGATTGTGACTATTGTATTGACTACATTGATATTTGCTACATTGATTGGTGGCTGGATGTGCGTGCATTGCAACCCCTCACATATTGGGAGCTAGCTACTCCATATTGGGCTACTATTGTATTGTATTGATTGGGCCTGGGGAAAATATTGAATTCCACATACATTACATTTTACATCTTACACTTAACCTTTATACTTAACCTTTGACTATCCATTGACACCATATGTAAACTATCTTCGTATTTCTTTGTTTATCATATCTCTTTTGTATTGTATTGTTATTCGATTAATATCTGTTCACTGAGCTTTGTAAGCTCAGCCGCATTTCTTTTCCTACGGCAGGTTTAGTAGGAAGCTGAGTTATGGACCAAGGTTTTGCTTTTGGGCTTAGAAGACTTCACCCTGTTAGATACAGGCTGGACTTAGAGATGATTAGAAGCATCTATATTGGGCTTAGATTATTGTTTCCCTTTTGTACCTTGTATTTTGATAAGTTTACTTTTGTTATCTTGTAAGTTTTGAATTAGTATTGTATCTCCGTTTCACTCGTGTTCTGAATTGACTCCATAATGTTGCACTTTAGCCCTTCTTGGGTTGGGGTGTTACAAGGTAATTTCACAAGTAAATTTTTGCTTTTCATTACATGCATGACTCCTTAGACTTGCTCACGTATCCACCTATGCCCAACATCACTATGTTTACACTATGTAAACACGCCAGTATGTCAAGTCTAGGTTCTAAACATGATTACACTAAGTAATCTATCACTTTAGTATGCTATATCTATTAGAAACCCTAAGAAAACCGGTGTAGTAAGTTGACAGTTTGGCCGGTTTGTCATTGTCGTCTACGTGTGATTTTAGCATCTTGCTATTTTATATATATTAGAGAAGCTGTTAGTTGAGCGTGATGAGCATGAAAATAAATAAATAAATAAATTGTAACTATGAGTCAAAAGTAAAAATGAGGTATATGTTAATATTTGAATATTTATGAGTAAAAAGTGTAACTTTTATAAATCACTTCTGTCCCATATTAAATGTCATGTTTGATTTTTCAAAGTCTTTCTTTCTCAACTTTGACCCTAAATATTTTTGTTTTTGTAATATAATACTTGATATAAAATATATGAATGGATTAAGTTTTAAGTGTATTTTCATTGCGTATAATTTTTATCAAATGCTATATAACATAAATATAAATATTTAAAGTCAAAGTTGATAAAGAAATACTTGAAAAGTCAAATATAGACATTTAATATGAGACGAAAGGAGTATATTGTTCTCGGAAGTTATAATGCGTCAAAAATCAAGTTGGTGCAAAAGGTTAAAAGGGTAAAACCGGTCCATGATGTCTGAAGCAGCCCAATTAAAGGTAAAGTAGACTAGTTTAGGTCATTTCATTTCAAATTTTCAACAATTGATGATTAACATAAACCCTAGAAAGAAAGAAAGAAAGAAATGTCAGATTACTGCATTCCTTTTGACGTCCAAAAGGAAATCATCAAAAAGGTTTCTAATTTCAAGTCATTGATTCGGTTCAGGTTAGTTTCAAAACAATGGAAGTCTTTTATCGAGGGCTCTAATTTTATCAAAAGTTACGGCGCCCGCCATACGCAGCCGCATAGCCGTATTCTAAGCTACATAGAAAGTTATTATGCTGGTAAGGTAAAGTACATTTGTTTTGTAGACGATGATGAAAACAATGAAACTCTTTTTAAGGTTGCTCCATCTCTTGTTGTTTCTCCGCTTGTGAAAAAAATTACTTCTTATGAAAACGTTGTTGGTGCGTGTCATGGATTACTGTGTTTGTATGGTTCAGCTAGGCATAGTAACTTGCTTGTTATTTGGAACCCTTCAATTCGAAGATCATTTGGTATTGTTGTCCCTGATGATATTTCTAATCCTATTTTGGGTTTCGGGGTTTGTCCGGTTACTAGAGATCCTACCGTTGTGAAATTAACATATTCATATGATGGCATTTCTAGACATGTTGAAGTTTTTACATTGAGTTGGGGGGTTTGGAATGTGATTCCAAGAAGTAATCCACCCCGTAAATCAATTCAATTTAATGAGTCAACTCAGGTTGTTATAGATAGGTTTATTTATTGGGGTGCTTGTGAAATGACCTATGCTGACGATGGTAAACGTACCCTAAATCATATGCTTGTGTCATTTGATTTGATTACCAAAGAATTTAGAGTGGTAGACCTACCAGATAGCTTAACAAACGAGCTATATGGAACTTTCTTTGTGTCCGTTTGTAAGCTAAGGGAGTCTCTTGTTGTGTATGGTTGCATTTTGGTCGATGAAGCACTTTGTTGTGGTGTATGGGTAATGGAGCATGATTCATCTTTCAGAAAGCTATTCTCAATTGGCACATATGTAGATAAGATATTGGGGTTTAGGAAGAGTGGTGAACCGATATTTGAAGCTCGGAAGCGCTATGGAGAGCTTACCACCACGCTTAATGTTTATGACCCCTCTTCACAACAAATCAAGAATCTTGGGATTGTTGGAGTAGAGGACTCATTCTTCATGGGCTCTTACGAGGAATCACTACTGCTACTTGATCACTCGGATTCACAAATATATCCTGACTATAATTGATGATAAAGATGACGACCACATTTCAAGATGTGGATTAACGAATTGATATGTTCCTAATGAGGGAGTGACCTAGTTTAGGTATGGAAAAATCACTTTCATCTATTTTTGTTGTTTATCACTACTTTGATGTTATTAAGTAATGTCAGTTATGCAATCATATGAGATTGTGGATGTTTCTAGACCGTCGCGTTTATATTAATTTTACATGTTTTTTGGTTTGTGCTTATGTTGTTAACTGATCCTTGTATCTTTTAAGTTATGATAAACCATAATTCTGAGTTATTCTAATGTTACAATAAATACATTCTGCTTCTAACATCTTCATACACACAAATTATGTTTTAAATGCACTTTCAAACATTCTTAATCTGTATCAAAAAACTAGAATTTTATGAACTTATGATCCTGTTATGATTCGTATACTTTCTTGATTTTGGTTTAGTTTAAAGGGCATTAAATATAAGTGCAAAATGGGTGTGCATATACTGTATCGTAAATGAAATGATGACTGTCAGTCGGTCATGATGATTATAAACGTTGTCATGATGATTATAAACGTTTATGGTTCTGATTTAGATTTATTGGAATAGTGAAATGGTATAGTACTGATCTTGAATTCATTACGTGTGTAATTGCTAATAAATTCGGCGAAAATGATAGGCATAAATTTCACAACGATCTTTGTAGAAGTAAGACATTAGCTAATACTTCTTTCATCTTGCAAAACTAGTTTCAACACAGGCACCTGTTTTTATGCATTTTTTGTTATCCAGACAAGCGATCATATAAATGATACTGATCCCGAAATTGTCTATTAAGTATTAATTGTCTGTAAGCAAGCAAGTTTTTTCTTTCAAATATATGAGAAATTGAACATCATATTTACTGCACGTGCATTTCGAAATATTGACTGGGTGTTGCCTTTGTTACGCAGTTATGCTATTAAACTGTCTTGTACCTATTACTACATCAGTCTCACGCATAATCCATATTGTTTTTATTAGACTTAATCTTTTAGTTTTAATATATAGTATTGCAGTGTAGTTGTTCTCCTCAAATGACGTGTGTCAATCAGAATTAGTATTACAGTTGAAACACAAGGAGAGTCGACTTAGTCCTGTATTTTTTTTATTTTTTATTTTTGAAACTGTGAAGTATATATGTATATAATCACAAAAGCTATAAACATTTACAAATGTTCTGATGGATTGGATTGCTATTGGACAGACCTCAAAACAACCAAAAACCATTCTATACCAAACTAATCAATACAGAGGATTCTCATACTATAGCTTTTATACTTAACATCAGTGGACTGCATTTCCAATATCAATGCTCAGACCCAAAAACCAAGTGCAGCGTCACATCACTAACACACATTGGCCTCATATCCATCCATCCATCCAAACAGCAGGCTACATTTCCTTCAACAATGTAAGCAATCAGCATACCAGTATGGCAGTATGTAGAACCACCAAACCTCACATGAGTCGTGGCTGAAGCAGACAAGGGAAGGCATCACCAAGTGATGGAGACAACCACCTCTCATCCAAAACCTACCACATACCACCTGAGACCACATACTAAAGCAAAGCAAACAGGTTCACTTATCAGCTTTTTGTGCTATACTGAAATTGGGTGATCCAAATATCTGCAACTTGCAGAACTTGAGTAGATTTCTTCACAGTAAGACCTGTACGCTGCAGTCTCACACTATCCATGATAATTAGGAAAGTCATGAAAGAGTTGCAGAAAGTGTTAAAGGCGAGGTCCTTAATTTACATATGTGCCACACTGTCACTATCAGGATTTTTTTTTTTTTTTTTTTTTTTTTTTGGTAACATGGGTTTCCAACTCGATATTGCGAGCCGACTAATCCCACGGCGACTACCCTTTTGGATAGCCCGGAGTCGGCGCAGGTGAACCTCCGTTGTCAGGATGTTTGTCATCTTATTATGTGCTTGTGGGTTATAGTGGTTGCAAATATCATTTCAGGATGATTCTATCAGTAAGCAAATTAGTTAACAAGTAAATCCTATTTATTGTTTGTACGGTAGTTTAAATCTTTAAAATAAATGACCTTCACATACATATGGAAATCAGGGTTCCAGTAGTTTGTTAAAGAAGTTGACATGACAATAGGAGATTATGATAATGAAGTCTTACTTGACAACATGTTTGACTGAGTTATCTAGCAGGTATACTGTGTTGGCAGATCAGTATTGTTCATTAATTGAAAAAGTCATCAATGATGAGTGAATGTTAATTAAAGATACACCAGTGAGGCTTTACTTAAAACACTTTCCGATTTGGTACAAGAGGTTGCTAGTTTGAATGAAAAGATTACAATCTTAGAAGACGAAAATACTAAGTTGAAGCTAATCCAGCATACCAGTAGCTAATCCAGACTGACTCGAAGGATCTAATTAGAAGCTACAAAAGACTCGATTTATGATCGAGATACCTTGTGGAATTGACACATGACATTAACAAGTAGAGGAATCTTGTTATACTTGACAGGATCCACTCATATGATATTGGATGAGAGCAACATTAGTAGTTGTTCATCCTAATTGACTTGAACAAACGAGTCAGAAGCGTCCCCTGTCGAGTTTTATAGAATGAACTTAAACTTAATTAAGGATAAAACAAATACCTGAAAATACTTACCAGAATCTACTTAGAAGCTAAGAAAGATTCATTTTTTATCAAAATTTTAATAGAATATGCACATATGATACTGGCTGATAGCAAAAATCACTAGTTGAGTTAACAAATCTACTTAGAAGCTAAGAGTTAAAGTCTCTGATTTTATATATATTTGAACCATCTCTGGGTGTGTAAGGCAGTAAAGAGAATATTGTGGTAGCTCATACTTTTGAGTCCGATGAATCTGTTCAAGTTGAACAAGGTATTGAGATTATGCTATCAATGCCTATCTCTTACTTATCATAAATAGTGGAGTAATTGTTAACTGTAACTAAGTCGAAAAATCTACTTAGAGGATAAGTAAATACTCGCTTGTGTAATATATGAAGTTGCATTCAGAAGCAGTCACTTTACCCTCGGCTAGGGGTAAGGTTGTACATCCTACCTTCCCCGTAGCCCGCTCCGGTGGGATTGACTATTGTTGTTGTTGTTGTTGCATATGAAGTTTCATAATAGCATAAATAGTCGTTGCTAACCTTAACTTATAAGTAACATAAATAGTCGCTATGGGCATAAGAATTTGCATAATAGCAAAATCACTAAGAAGCTACACGCAACACAAACTTTATCAAAATTCAAGCAGAATGTGAATGTGGGCTTAAGACTTTGCATAATAGCAAAATCACCAGCTAGTTGTACCTAGAAACTAAAAAACGTTAAGACTTTTTGCAGAAATTTCAAGGGAATTATCCATAATATATTAGATGATACCAGTTAAGGTAATTGTAAAACGAGTAAGCTGATGATGTTTTCCTTGTTCAAGTTATTGCGCCTGGATATCTATGTTTCCTCAGTGTGATATCCTTAGTAAAGAGTAATTGTACCCTATCATAATAGATTACGCATACACAATACTGTGTTTTAAGCATGCTTAAACGCATATAATTTATCACTTAAATAGTTTTTACAAACGTAGCTAAAAAACTCCCAACAGTTTAAAGTTACGGTTCATCTGATGTTCAAAAATATCGGTGGTGGTGGTCTGGTGACCATTACACCCGGCCCTTAAACGTAGATAATTAATCACTTTAAATTCAGGGGCGGAGACAAAGGGAGGCTTTGATATTTATCTTATAAAATTTAATACTTTGTTAGTTTGGGAAAAGAAAATCAGTCCCTTTTATTGCTAAATGCTCCGTCCCTGTGCCCAATCCCGCCTACGTGGGTACAAGGAGGTAGGCTGTAGACCCCGCAAACGAACCTTTAAATCTCCAAACAACTTGGATTTAATCTTTAGCAGATTAGCACAGCGTCGGGAAGTGGCGAGTTCATGGTTCAGTACTTCAGTTTGGTATAGATTGTCGGTGTAGTAGTGTTGTGGCTCAGTTCAATGGTGTTTTGATCCGGGTGTCATGGTTCAGTTTGGTGTGACGGGTTTTGAACCGTTGGTGTCGTGAGTCGGATCATTGGTGTTGTGGTTCAAATTAAAAGGAGTCACTCAGATCATTGGTGTTGTGCGTTGTGGTTCACATTAACAGGAGTCACAGTTAGATGGCTTTATAAAGGACCATATCAATTTTTAAGGGCCAAATGTTTTTTTTTTTTTTTTTTTTTTTAGCTCGCTGTCGTTTTCTTTATGTATTTTGTTTTAGTCAAAAACCGTGACGCAAATACACAACAATTGAATTATCAAAACAAAATATACAAAGGTAAAAGGTTTTGTTTTTTAGCAACCTCGTATCATGATTATCAAAACACTACACCAAAAACAAAAGTTATTTAGCAATGCTTTCTTTAATCTATAAAAGCAAAGTTACAAAATAACAAATACATCAAAAGTAACAAGACAACTAACTTTCATAACTTCCACACAAGATATTTCGGGTTCAAACCTCGCTAAATTCACATTTGAAAGTAGTTAGTTAAGGAAAAAAAAAAATCAAAAGCAGTCACGGAATAAATACCCAAACCACATACATCCCGAATGAAAAGCACGCTATTCTCATATGTTTACTCGTATTATCCAAATTATAAGTTTTCTCCTAACTACAACTTTGTAAAATTTTATTTTGATAATCATTAAATTTTATATGTTTCTATCCGGTAATTACAATATTTTTTCAACCATATCTAAAATATAACATTCCAAATTTAACTTATAAAAAAATCAAACCGACTCTTTAAAACTTTTATTGACTTATTTACGTAGAGAAATTTATTCAATTTGTCACAAGGTTTTTCGTGAAGAACCGTAAAAAAAACACGTCGATTCAAGGTTCTTTTTCAATTCGTATCTATATCACTCAATTTCTATATGTTGCTTATATGTGATCAACCATATAATTAGTTTTATTCATAATTATTAGGTCTGCCTTATTGTTTGATCACCAATTATGTTTCTCTTTTTTGTTTTTTAGAAAATTTTATGTGGCATTAGTTTCTCATTTTTATAGTAAAGATAATTAAGCTTTTTGAGTAGTTTACGAGCTATTACTAGATACATGAGAGACCTTTAATATTTTGTAGAAACTATATCAAATTGGTATATTACCATAGCCTGGCAAGGGCATAACTAGAGTCACGAATTCCTGTTATCACTGTTGTTTTTAATTTGTTAGGTTACGTTCATAGTTTAAACTTTTTAGAGTTTTTAATATGTGCAGTATTCATTTTCGTTACTAGCCTTGGATCATGGTTGTGGCTAATTGCTGATTAACTTTGTACAAATCAATGGATATTTTCGTGAAACGCTATGTGACCTATATAATCTTAATCTTGCATGCTTTAGATGTCTTTGCAAATCTCAGTCATCCTTAATAAGGAATTCACTGTCATCCGCTATTTAATGTTTCATCTTTTGTTATTATTGAACTAGTGTCTTTTCTTTTTTGTTTTTTGACAGGTTGGTGATCTTGCATACATATACTTCTGTAATACGTTCTATTCATCTCAAACTTTGTCAAGTGCTTAATTTCTTAATTTGTTATGGGTATGGACCGTTCAGATAGAAGACGTGTGAGAAGTGTCGGGACTAGGGATCATGATGAGTCGTTAAGGGATGAGAGGTGGAAGGGAGGATATGATGATTCAAAAGCTAAGCATCGTAGTAAGGAGAAACAAAGTAGTCAAAAAGATGACAAGGATCACAAAAGTAGAGACCGAGAGAGGTCAAAGATCAGTGATGCCTCAATAAAGAGGGAGAAAGAGTCTAAAGATGTTAACAGAAACCAAAGAAAGAAAGATGTAAATGATCGTGAAAAGGACAGGACTTGGGATGACAGTAGAACCCTTAAGAATAAGACCAATGCCGAAGGCGAACCTGGAGTATCCCAGCAGTCTGCATCTGAACTCCAAGATTGTGTTATGAGGTAATTATGATGCTTATTTGATATTTATAAGACCCTCTACTACCTAGAAACCTTTTTAAGCTTATCATTACATTATGTTTGATATCACAGTAAGGTAAAAAGTTATATAAATATATAAGCTTATCTGATCACCTATAGCATAATGAAGTAGGTCTCTTAAAGCTGCACGTGAAATAGATTATGGTCACACAAGAGGTTTTCTTATTGGTAATCTATACAAATTTCTTAATTTTGCATTATGGAAGCTTTTCTTTGTCTCAAATACGTTTTAAGTGCATCTCCTTCTTTTTAGGGTTGCCTTCCGATTACGAAGATTGATTTTAGATCTTGTATATATGTATCTGAAAATGATTTTATTAAAGGACAGTCCTCTCAGAAGTTGAGGCTCGTCACCATGATGTCACATTACTTACCACTTTATACATTTCTTCCGTATTCATTTACCAAAATTCTTGAAATTGACTGTCCTATGTATGGTTTCTTATTGCTGTGGTGTTCAGAGTTGCATGATCTCACCACAAGCGTCTTCCAATTCTTTGTTTATGAAGTGTTCGTATTTGTTGATGTGTGCCATTATTCTAATAGGATGAAGGAAGAGCGATTGAAAAGAAAGTCAGATGATGCTTCCGATGTAGTATCGTGGGTTAGTAAAAGCCGAAAACTTGAGGATAAGAGGAATGCTGAAAAAGAGAAAGCACTGCATTTCTCAAAGACGTTTGAGGAGCAGGTTAGTTTAAATCTTTGCATCATGTTTCCCTGTTTGAATGAGACTGATTGTCTATAGTCTATCATGCATATGATGTTTATATATTTATGAAAATTCAGGACAATGTGACTCAAGTAGAGGATGAAGATGAACCACCAGCTAAGCGGCATACATCCCGTACGTTCTTTTTCTCTTGTCTAGTACACATATACACAACTCTAGTTGTTAGTTAATAAAGACACCATGTGTAGAATATGTATATGTATTAGAGGTGACAATTTTGACTCATATTTACATAAAATGGGTTGATTTGGGTCATAAATTATCTCTAAAAGGTAAAACTATTTTTTTTAGCTAAAGAGGAAAAGGTTTAAATAGGCCAACTGGGTCGACAAGATATCGTAGTGACATAGTTCTGGTAGTCATATTTGACATATTAATTACTTATAGAACATTAAAAGACCAAAAAGAAATTTTAGTCATTGGTTTGATCGGACCTGTATATATATCTTCTTTGACCTTTTTGCATTCTATATATCTATGACTGTGTTAAGATTCTTTAAATTTTCAGTTGATCTTGCTGGCTTTAATGTTCTCGATGGCCTCAACAAAGTGGTTGAAGGTGGTGCAGTTGTTTTGACACTAAAGGATCAAAACATACTAGCTGATGGTGACATTAATGAAGGTAATTTGGCTTATTTTGTTCATTAATAGTTACTCACTTTCTTCATCTATCATCTTTAGTGGTTTTCTGCTGGACCAGATTTCCTAAGGTGACTTTATATTGTATACACCAGAGGTTGATATGCTTGAAAATGTCGAGAGCGGTGAGCAAAAGCAGAGAAATGAGGCTTATAAGGCTGCTAAAAAGAACACTGGAGTTTATGATAAGTAAGTTGAATACTTCTTCAATTGCTGTGGTTTTCTAGTAGAAACGGCTATTCGGGTCCTATTTTATCTCTAACGGGTCCAATGGGTAGAACAAAATTTCATTAAAAAAATGAATTGGGACGAATATGTCAAAAGTCTTGAAAGTCACCATTCTTGTATATCATCTATGCACAAAACCTTCTTAATACTTGTATTTAGAAAAGTATTTTTCTTTTGTGATCATTTTTAAAAAAAAATGACAAATTGGATATTTGTAAACACTTAAAACTTGAATATAATGTGTTTTTGTTCAACGCAATATGACTTGTACGAAAGTTAAACCATTTTGACCCCGAACTTTTGTTGCCATAACTAAATTCTAGTAATACTTTCAGAAGCTAATCTTGCTTTCTGGTCATTATTCTTGCAGGTTTATTGAGGATCCTGGATTTGAAAAGAAAATGCTTCCACAATATGATGATCCTATTGTGAATGAGGTAACTATATTTTTGATGATTCTTATTTTCAATGAGATTTTATGACAAATTTCTGATTATAGTATAACTTGCAGCTCCGTAGGAGAAGAGACGATGCATCTGTGACCCCTCATTTTGAAGATCTTACATCAACCGGAAAAGACTCAACTGACTATTACACCAGTGACGAGATGCTAACGTTCAAAAAGCCCAAGAAAAAGAAATCACTGAGAAAAAAGGAGAAATTAGATATCGACGCACTTGAAGCAGAGGCTCAGTCTGCAGGGTTGGACTCAGGGGACCATGGTTCACGGTCTGATGGAAAACGGCAGGCCCAAAAAGAGGAACATGAAAGATCTGTGGCAGAAAAAAGAAACAACGCATTCCAATCTGCATATATGAAGGCAGATGAAGCGTCTAAAGCATTGAGAATGGAGCCAACTGTTACTGTTCAAAAGGAGCAGGAAGAAGAAGAGTTTGTGTTTGGTGCTGCTGATGATGATCTTCATAAGTCGTTACAAAGGGCAGGAAAACTGGCTTTGAAGATGAAAGACGGAACACCAACTGGGCCCCACGCGATTGCCTTACTTGCTACTTCCACTAGTAAAAACGTGGATGCTGAAAATGGAGATTCACAAGAAAATCAAGTTGTTTTTACTGAAATGGAGGAGTTTGTATGGGGTCTTCAACTCGATGAAGGTATATTATCGTGTATTTATAAAAGTATTCTTTATATACTCCGTAATTGATTAATTTTAGTGAAACCGACTATTTTCCTATTGTCTTACAAAAATAACTACAATACATGTATTTGTTGCTAATTGTATATGATGTTTTCAACTACTTAATTTTGTATAAGAATTATTTTTTAATAAACATTTGTAACATACTGTTTTCTGGTTTGTCTTTAGTTAGAATTCTCAATTTTGAGTAATTTTTTAAGCTATAAAATAAAATAAATATTTTGTTTACAGTCTGCTGTTTTATGGTTACAGAAGCTCATAACCCTGATGCTGAAGATGTAGCACCAGCGACATCAGAACAAGAACAAAAAAGTAAAGTCGGTGGTTGGGCAGAGGTGAAAGATGTTATTCACGATGTAAAAATGGCAGAAAAAGAAGTGAAACCAGATGAAATGATTCACGAGAGTTCACTTGGAAAAGGGTTATCAGGTGCACTTCAACTACTTAAGGATCGAGGAACACTTAAAGACACTGTTGAATTGGATGGTAGAAATATGGATAAGAAGAAGTGTAAGCTTGTGGGCATTGTTAACGAGAATGATGATAAAAAGGAAATACGCATTGAGAGGACAGATGAATATGGAAGAACTGTAAGTACTCTCGACAACTTTTATATGTTATAATGTTTTATATAAATTATTTTGAGTAAATTAATAAAACGGTCTTTATGGTTTAGACTTTACAGTAAGCTTGTCGGCGTTGTTCATGATTTTAGCTGCAATATGTGAATCATGAATCATGTTATGACTGACTGAATTTTTTTTGTTTGATTAGTTGACTCACATGGAGTATTATAGGCAGTTTTCACGTAAGTTTCATGGAATTTTTCCTGGCAAAAAGAAACTAGAAAATCGTAGGCGACAACATGATGAGGAGCTGAAGGTGAAGCAAATGAACAACACGGACACGCCATCACAATCTTCTAAAAGATTGAGGGAAGCTCTATCTAAGAATCAGACACCTTATCTTGTTCTTAGCAGTCACATTAAACCAAGGTACACCTCACCATATTTATTTGCTTATAACAATTAAGTCCTTATTGCTTAACTTAATTGTTCGAAATCAACAAATAAATATTAACAAAAGTTCAACAGTTTTTCGTTTAGAGTAAAGAACCTTTCTTGACAAATTTACGCAGAAATACCTAGTTAGATACTTTTTCATGAAAAATTGTTAAATTTAAGAACCAGTTATAGTTTTTGTTTGCAAATATATTTGTTGTTTTCATCATTGTTATGGAAAAAATATTTGTTTTAATCATTTTATGTGATTATAAGTAATCCTTTTATTAACATCATGAACTTTTTAGGAAAAAAAGTGATCGTGGGCTAGCTAATGACGGGAAGGGGAAGAACCAGTAGAAGTTTTTATGGTTATGTTGATCTTTTGATAATATTATTTGATGTAAGAATGGGAATGGATCCACTAAGAAGAGAAAATAAAATAAAAAGAATGAGAAATGTTTGTAGCCACATATTTTAAATAAAAAAGGAGAAATTCATGGGAGATGCATCTTATTTTGTAGGTGCATCTAAAATATGCGGCTGATTACTTCTCATTCTTCTCATTCTACTTTTATTTCTCATTTGATCCTTACTCATGTAAGAATTCCATAATTTCTTTCTTGTTTTATGGTAATGATGTCATGGATATTATGATATGATGTAAGAATTCCTAATTTTCTGGTAATGATGTCAAGAACTTGGTTGAAAACGAATGTATTGATTTGGTGTTTGGTTTTATCTGTTAAAGTCATACCCTCAATCCAAATACCCCTGTGAATCATGATTGGGGAATTGGTGGGTTTCTTATCTAGGCATGTTTTTACCCACCGGTGGTATTTTTTTTTTTTTTTTTTTTTTTTTACTATAAACTTACCAACAGCATTTTCTCTTCTACGGATCTTTTTATTTATTTTTTTAATTACTTCTTTTCTTTTATTTCTCTGGTAGAATTAATTAGAATTAGAGGTGCGATCCCTTACAAAGGGGACAAGAAATACAAAGTCTACAAAGTAATTGTAGCCATCCGATCCCCTTTGCTTTCCATCTAACGGTCCAAAATTAAGTGGGGAAAAAAAGCGCTCATCCCTATTAAAAAGGGTAAATCCGTCAATCAACCACCAAAACCCGTCTCTTCTTTCCCTCCATCTTCTCACTCACTCTCTATTCATTTCAATTTGACTCTCCATCTTCTCTCTCTAAACCGATCAAAATTTGGGGAAAAAATTAGGGTTTCAATTTTAGATCATCTCTAATCGATTAAAACACATAAAATTAAGGTCGAAAAGATGAATCCAACAGGTAAGTTTATCATTTATGTTTTAATTTTGTTTTAATTTTGATTAAATTTAATTTTTTGCATGCGTATTTTTTAAAACTCTTCACACCGTCACCATCAGGTACCAACTAATAAAACTCTTTTTTGTACTTTTCAAATTCATAATAATCGGGTAAACATACAAGATCTGTTGTTGAAATGTGATCGATATAATGATGCACACCAAGTGCTCGATGAAATGCTTCAACTAGATTCAGGTCATAAATGTGATAGAAATCTGGTTTTAATGGCGATTGATGATCTTCAGGTTCATCATTTAGTGCATTTTTTGTTCACTTACTAGCTTGCGGGTTCGATAGAGTAACTTGTTAGAATAGGTTAGAATAAGGTTCATCAGTTATTGATTGGATCATGGTTTACTTAGTAGCTTGTTGGTTCGATAGAGTAACTTGTTGGAATAGGTTAGAATGACGTTCATCAGTTATTGATTGGATCATGGTTTACTTAGTAGCTTGCGGATTCGATAGAGTAACTTTATAGAATACATAAGAATGAGGTTCATCAGTTATTTGAAAATAGGTTCATCAGTTATTGCTAGTACGTTTGATCATTAGTTATTTGAAAAATAGGTTCATCAGTTATTGATAATGCGTTTGATAATCAGTTATTTGAAAATAGGTTCATCAGTTATTTAAAAATAGGTTCATCAGTTAGCCTCGGTTGTTTTTCAAAGTATTTTGGTTCATCGGTTAGTGTTTGTTAATTTTCATCATGTTTTTTATACAGCAAAATGTTCATCAGTTTTAAGTATGTTCACCAGTTAGCGTCGGTTGTTTTTTAAAATGTTTTGGTTCATCAGTTAGTGTCAATTATCGTCGGTTGTTTTTCAAAGTGTTTTGGTTCATCAGTTAGCGTCGGTTGTTTTTCAAAATGTTTTGTTTCATCAGTTATTTATTTTTTCATTTATTGTTTTTGTTCATCAATTATTACTAATTATGATTATAATAATAACAGGAATTCAATTATTGCGGGAATGGATGTATAGGCTTGTAAACAGGATGAAGAGTGATAGCTCACAGAGTGAGGATAACAACTCGGTGTAGACACTTTTTCCTTATGTTGATGATAAAGATGTAGAAGCAGCTTATCAAGATGATGATAAATAACTGATGAACCTATTTTTAAATAACTGATGAACCTATTTTCAAATAACTCATTATCAAACGCATTAGCAATAACTGATGAACCTATTTTTCAAATAACTGATGATCAAACATACTAGCAATAACTGATGAACTTATTTTCAAATAACTGATGAACCTATTTTAAAATGTTTTGGTTCATCAGTTAGTGTCAATTATCGTCGGTTGTTTTTCAAAGTGTTTTGGTTCATCAGTTAGCGTCGGTTGTTTTTCAAAATGTTTTGGTTCATCGGTTATTTATTTTTTCATTTATTGTTTTTGTTCATCAATTATTACTAATTATGATTAAAATAATAACAAGAATTCAATTATTGCGGGAATGGATGTATAGGCTTGTAAACAGAATGAAGAGTGATAGCTCACAGAGTGAGGATGACAACTCGGTGTAGACACTTTTCCTTATGTTGGTGATAAAGATGTAGAAGCATCTTATCAAGATGATGATAAATATCTGAAGACAAAGAAGGCGCTCTAACAAAAATAGGTTCATCAGTTATTTAAAAATAGGTTCATCAGTTACTTTTGTTAAGTAGCTTTTGGTTTGGTTAGGTAGTCTTGAATGTTTGGTTACTTTTCTTAATTAGCTTTAGATTTCTAAAACATTATGATGTACTTGGTGAATATCTTGGTTTAAATATCAATGTAGTCGCTTGTTTAGTATATCAGTTAAGTTACATCAGTTCATCTAATAGAGTTGCTCATTAATATAACCGATGAACGTCTCTAAAATAAACTGATTAACAAAAGCAATCTGTGTTCAGTATATCAATTAAGCTACATCAACTCATCTAATAGAGTTGTTCATCAATATAACTAATGAACATCTGCAAAATAAAACTGATGAACAAAAGCTTTATTAATCAAAGTGTACTCTATATAGGTGTGTAAAATTAACAAAAGCATCACTTTTAAAATCTTACATTAATAAAATGATTAATGATGAATTGTGGTACAAAAATTTGTTCATTTGACGCAATTTTAACAAAAAAACCTAAGCTAGACATTTTATCAAACACCTTGTGTGCAACAAATATGACTAAAACGCTATCTTTAACGTGCGATATCTCACTCATATCATTTCAGATTTGAGTGATTCAAAATTCTGGATAAAGAGTGGACGGAAATCTATAACTTTTATGTTTTAAGCTTTTTCCGATTCGGCATCTATAAAGGTAAAAAATAGGGCCGAAAATGCCTAAAAAATCAAGAAAATCAATACACATTTAATATGTAAAAAAAAAATCGAAATATTTAACAAGATTTATAACAAATTAAAGAGCATGAAATTTTAAAAATTATGGTGAAATCGGTTTTTTCTAAAAGTTTGTCGTTTAAAAGATATGCGCGTTTGAAAATTGAGGTGGAAAAGTAAAAAACAAGTAAAATTACGATTTTGCCCCTAAACGGATATTTTAAGTAAAATAGATTGAGGGCACGTGTCCTTTGCTGGTTACTTTTTATACTTTGTATTTAAAGTGACTTTGCAGGGGATCTGTTATCATTAGAATTATTAATATCTCCTCCTATTTGTTACAAAAGACTAGTAGTGGAGATAGCTAATTAAAAAAGAATTATTAGCTATCTCCACTACTAGTCTTTTGTAACATATAGGAGGAGATCCAACTTTTGCATAAAGATAAGCCCAACCGTAAGTTTTGTTAATCCTCACTTGTTTAGTTTTAGTGGCGGATCTATATACACTTTAAATAAAGGATTGTTCGGTAATCAAATTAAGCCTACAAATTTTCGTTTTTCGGGTCATATTTTTCAGTTTTCTTGTGTGTCCTTTCGAGTTATAGGTTGATTAACACAAGCAAATATGCAAATGAACTATCATCTCTCGATCATTTAATAACGATTTGCATTATCTTTTTATCTGCACTCGCTACTTGTAGTATAATGCGCTTTTTTCACTCTTGTTATCAATTCTTTAGAATATAAAAATCTAAAGGTCTACCAGCTTTTATACATCAAATTAGGGGTGAGCATGGGGCGGTTTTTGGCTAAAATCATACCCCGTACCGAAAATTCTAAGTTTTTTAAAACCAAAACCCGCACCAAAAGTTCGGTTTAGTTTTTGGTTTTTGGTTTTTTGCAGTTTGGTTTCCGGTTTTTTCAATTTTCTAATATCCGAAATTTGAGTTGATTGTTTTATGTTAGAACCATCATTTTAGCTAAGTTCTTTAAATTCGGATATCCGAAATTTTGGATAATAGTTTTATATAGTCGAATATCCAAATATTTATAATTTTCAGAAAACTTCTATATGAGTTTCAAAACTGACATTTTATAAAAATCAACTTTTAATAAATTTTGGTCAATTTTTCGGATATCCAAATAAGCATATTTTTTTGAACATCCAAAACCTAAATCAAGAAATCCTAGAATGTAAGTTGAATAGTTTGTCGTAAAATAATAAGATTACATAACATGTATATAAAGATGAGATGCGCAAACATATATGAAATAAAGAAAACTAATTTTTACGAATTTATTATAGTATTAGCTAAATAAACACCTGTGGCGAATATCTAATCTCTTGATTTTTGTGCTTTGATTTTATTAGGAACAATACCCTTCTGCCATAAAGTCTTTCAAAGAAATGATGATGGCATCAAGGGGAAAGAAGATAGTCATCTTCCTGGATTAGGTACTATGGTTAGAGTTTTTTTCATCCAAAAAAATCAATTTTACTTGTTTCTTAATGGTTTTGATGTGTAAAGTCTATGGTGCAATCTCCCAGATGTGTCAAGCTGTTAAGGATGTTGCCAAGTGCCTACCAACATTTATCATAAGCGACGGGAGACGTGAAAAGGTATGTAGCGGAACTCAACCTCAATCAAAACTTTCTTCCTCCGTAAGTTTGTGTTGTAAACCTCCTTTATATAATGATCAAATTTTTGTTTTCAGGTTTATAGCTTTTTAAAGCTAAACGAAGTGTATTATTCAGGCAGCCACGGGTTGAATACCAAGTTACCAGCCTCAAAAAGTAATCATACAATGACAAGTACCACTTCGAGATGGTTGATAATGAGGTAATATAAATATTTTGTTATTACTACTATAATCCATAGTAACTCATAACTGCATTTAATTCTGATGTCTTAGGGAAATGAATTTGTGATCTTCCAACAAGCCATTGAATACAAAGATCCAATACTTAACGTAAGATTCGTTTGAATTTCAGTTCATCTGTATTGCTATATAATTTGTGATTGTTGTTTACTTCTCAATTGTATATTTAGTAATTTTGACAGATGAAGAAGTAGCTGAAGGATAGAATAGAGCATATAAAAGGGGTTAAAATTGAAGACAATATGTAGAACCATAGGGGGTGAATACGGTCTTTTTTGGCTTCTTCGAAGTCTAAAGACTTCAAGCCTCAAAGCACAGCAAGTGGTTTAAACACCAACAACCACTTTAACAATCACAACATAAGTATGTAAAGCGAGTAAATGACACCACGATATATACTGGTTCAGGATGGAGGGTTTATACCATGCATACGTCCAGTTGAGAGGGAGAATTGAGAGAGTAAGGTTAGGTTAGGTTAGGTTAAACCATGGTTAAGTTAGAAGAGTAACCATGGTTGGGTGAGAAAGGAGTGTGTTGAGAACAAACCATGGTTGGGTTAGAGAAGAAACCATGGTTGAGTTAAGAAGGATATCTAAGGGAATATTCCATCCTTGGAGAGAAAGGGTGAGATGAGTTTGAGTGAATTGGATGGTTGGGATAAAGTTGGGTGAGTTGGATTAGATATGATGGTTTGGAGCCTTGGTTTGAAATTCAACTTTGAATTTCAAAGAGAATTCCCCATGTATTGAAATAGAAGTGAAGAGATAAGGTGATGAGTTGGATTGTGTAAGGAGAATAAGATTAGATGGGATGGGGAGCCTTGGAGAAAATTTAAATTTGAATGTTGTGAGTGAGTGAGTTGGCTAGTATGTGTGGGAAGAAAGGTTGTGAGAGGAATGTGTGTAATTTGAAAATATAGTTGTTGGAGGTGTAAAAGAGTGAGTTGGATTGTGAAGTGATGGGGAGCCTATAGCTTGATTTCAAATTTGAAGTACCCATGTGATGAAATGAGAAGAATGTAGGAAGTGAGGTGTTTTGTTGTGAAGGTTTATTTGAGTTTGAAATGAAGGGTTGGATGAGGAAGATGAAGAGGTGGATAATTCTTAGTGGTTGGATGGGAATGTTGTAAATAGAATGTTTGGAGGATTTGGTGTGGGAATGTGGGAGACAAGAAGTACACAAAGTACAAGGAATAGAAGAGAATTTTGGGGATAAGATTTGGAAGGATTTTGAAATGGTTGGAGGATTTGTTTTATGTGGAGATTAATCAAAGGATTTGTTGGCATAAACATTACGATATTTAATCTAAACATCCTCTTCATGTTTTGATGATGACAAAGATGTAAGTTACAACACATAACATAAAGTGCTTAAGTTACTTGTGATCACGAATCATCTATGCATTCATACATCAACATCTTTCGACATCTCAACGTCTCGATTATGCTTCAACAATCACTTAAGGTATGAATAAACAAATATCTAATGCATTTTATGATCAAAGGAACTTTTATTTAGTCACTACAATTTATATAAAATGTTAAAAATATTTTATATCTTTTACAAAACATTTTTGGTATATAAAGGAAAATGTTTAATTCATAATAAATATATGAATTCAAATTTTTGGCCAAAAACAGTTAAAATTTCACTAGATAAACCTTCCCCAGTAAAAGACAAAGAAAAGAGCCGTTTATGAGGGCTGGCCCCCTTAATTGAGGGCGGCCCTCTTAAATATTTAAGGGGGCCGGCCATACTTTAAGGGGGCTGGCACGCTCCTCAACATCTATTCTTTGCCTATAAATACTGGTTCAATCCCTGGCATTTTTCCTCGCCTTTTGCACTAAAATTTTCTGTCCCAATCCTTTCTAAACATCCTTCTAAATCCTTTGATCATAAGATTATAAGCTTTTGTTTCAAGTGATTCAATCCTTCACCACTCAAAGTGCAAGAGAAGAATACTTCTTATCATCAAGTTAAAGAAGTATTAGAATCTAGTTAGTATTGATGTGAAGTTGTAGAAGTAAGTTATATAAGTATATGTACTAAGTAGATCAAGATGATCTTACTTAGTAGTGAGTCAATGGGTGTGTAAGAAATGGAGTGAAGTCGTGAAGACTAGTAGTGTATAGTCGTGATGGTGTGAAGAAGTCATGTAGTTATGAAGAAGTAGCGGTGTGAAGAAGTGGTGTAGTTGTTTAGTAGTAGTGGTGTGAGGAAGTCGTGTGTAGAAGTTGTGTAGTGATTGAAGTCGTTTCGTGAGTTTGGTCCTAGCTAGCATTTGGACTCGACATATTGCTTAGTGTCGTAAATCGGTGTTAGCAAAGGTGTGTACGGTTTTCTCCGCCTAAAGGGAGCTTGCTGAGTAGTGCTGTGAACTCTCGAGTTGGGTACTCGGGGAGTGGAGTAAGGCGAAGAGGAGCTTCGTGACCGAACCACTATAAATCATCGTGTCCGGTTAGCCTTTCCTTTCTCTTATCTCTTTACATTTATTCTTGCATTTATCGCTTTATATATATATGCTTGCAAATATGTGTTGATTGTTGCTTATATTGTCATTATGATTGATTGTGTTATAGTTACAAGTTAATATTGTGATTGTGTGTATAATTATGTGATATGGTCTAATAGATTATTATTCACACTTCTCATATTGAGTTTAACTTAATAGATAATTTGATACAAAACGTTTTAAGATTTTAAAAGAAAAACGTATTCACCCCCCCCCCCCCTCTACGATTTCCACAGGATTAATTAAGGCTTAATCATAATGGCATTAAGGAAGAAAAGAGTTGACAATTATGATTATGGGGTTGAGAAAATCAAAGGGTACTTATAATCTCAAGTAACTCAACATCGAGTATTCATAATCTCATAAACTCGTGAATTTTCACGACTCCACATACTCAATAATCACCTTGATGCAAACAAGCTAAGTACTTTGCATCATTGTAAAGCATATCCCATATGGGAAAGGATGCATTTATGCAAAGGGACCTTTGACTTAGTTTGACCAATAAAGGAGTAAACCCATTACATGATTAGAAGATGTAAGCATGGGTTATGGCCATATGAATACTTTCACTTGATGTTACGTGAAGTATATAAGCTCCCTAGGTTTAGAAAAGCCTTGGCTAGAGGCATTTGTCAAAATACTTAAGTTGGCATTTTGCCGAAAACGGGTATTTGAAAACTTAGATCTCTCTAATTCTAAAACTCGTTTCGAGTGTTCCCAATTAAGCACATAACATATTCATACATGTATTGAAAGATCCACATTTATCGGGTAAGGGGAAGTCGACTTTCAAAATTCATCCCGAACCATACAGAATGCTGGCACGCTGCTGGCACATCGGAGCGCTGGCAGCACGCGAGGAGCATATATGGATTCAGGGGAATTTTGGCTATCGTTTGTTATTTTATGTGTTTCGAAGGTTTATTTGTCATCATTAAAACATAAGAAGACCTGTTCAATGTTGCCTCAACACAATCAATTCTGCTTGTCTATACACTATCGCCATGTTGACGATGAGGCATATAGCAGGCTAGAAGACCTGGTCAATGATGTGTTGAAGCGATTTCAAGTTTCCGGATGACACACAAAAAAAAAGTGATGGAAATCCGTCCGCCGGTGAAATTTAAGAAGGGACAAGCGATGGTGCATTTGCTCGAGCATTTAGGATATGTTGAGCATGACCAAGTCTTGCCGATTTACATCAGAGATGACAAGACGGATGCAGATGTATTCAAGGTACATAAATAACAACATTTCTTTGTTGTATAATTCTAATCAGACATACTAATAGCCAAGTTTTTTTGCAGGTTCTAAATGAAATGAGTGGTATGCTCGATTCTCATCTCAGCTGAACCCAAAAAGATGTTTACATCCTACTCACTTCAAGAACCATCAGAAGTGCTTGCATTCTTGAAGTTGTTAAGTAGATGGGCAGGCTTGAAGTCAAATTTCTAAATGTATCAAGGAGGTGCCTTTGTTGTTAGCATTAGTTAGTATGGTGTGCTTATTATTTAATTTGTGTGTTCTTGGTAACTTAATTAGTTGATTTGTATCTTCGATATTGTTGGTTACTCTCTTTTTTGTGTTTGATTGCAAATTCAGTAAAATTCTCTCTTTAACGATGCATTGTTCTTTTGTTCAACACCATCTATAATAAGAACATACGTAGTCAAGGGAACTGGTACTGTCATGAAAGGAGTATTTGGGAGGGCCTATAGTAATATTGAACAGAGAACTTTTGATGTAATGTTATATTGGATTGAATTTGAGTTTAAAATATGTGTTGATGTTTATGTTTTTATCCAACAATTTTGTTTAACATCTGAATAGTGTTAGAAAACTTGTTTCCAATGTTGCTATTTATAGTATCTAGGTAGAAAGAAATAGAAGATTGTTCCTTAATGATCAACAATCATGGAAAACTGTGGCTGGTGAAATCATTAAAACAATTAGACTTAAGTTGTTTGTTTTGAAAGTTAAAAGGTCTAAAGTTGTGCAAGAAGTTGATGATATTTGGAAAATTCGGTGGAAGGTCTTGTATTCATAGGAATTTGACATGGATGAGGTTGTTGATGTTGTCATGTTGATAGTAGCTAGCTAGTTGTTGTCATTTGTTTTATGTAAATCAATGGTCCAACGATTGTTTTGATTGTGTGCAGTGTGAATATTGGTTGGCTTGTACTTTGATGATGAAGTGTTTCTATTCCTATCTAATTTGTTTAGAGGGGTCTGGATGAGATATCATAATTTAATCAGATGTTATAGTTAAGCCTAATAGTCTGCATAATGAAGTTTCTTGGTTTTGTGGTATGCAGAAATCATAATAATATTTGAGTTTAGTTTCTATGATTGGCAGTGTAACATGTTATGGGAAACCCTGTTTGATGTTGGTATGTTGATTGGTGATTTTGGCTGTTTGTGTAGATATCAGATGGCTAGTACTTTGAGGCTGATTGCAAGATCATGTTTGAATGTCATTGAAGGTTTTTACGGGTCTAGTTTAACTGGATTTGATATCCATTTAGGTTCTGTTGGGAATTATTAGTTAGAACAGACTTAAGTCTGGTGATTGTTTGAGTTAAGTCTGTTAGTGTAGTTAAGTCTGCCAGTTCAATGTTAAGTCTGGCAGACATAGTTAATAATGTTAGTAGTATTTAGTTAAGTCTGTTTATGATAAAAACATAATAGATATCTTAGGAGATATATTAGAGAAGGATATTCACACGTATTAGAATATACATTTATCCTTCTACACGTTTTGAAGTCCTTATATTAGGATTCCTGATGTATTGGTGCTTTGTGCTTTAGTTCATGGTGTTTTTTGTAGCTGTATTTGGTTTTTGTGGAGTCTGCATTGTTTGATAGTCTATTTCTGGTCTGATATAAATTGTGTTATTCTGGATACTCTATTGGTAAATGTTTTCATGCAGGTACTTATGGAGACCGGGAGTTCTATACCACCACTACTATCATCAACATTACAATAGTTTCCACATGCTCATACCTACATCACAAAGAAAGATAAAGTCAAAGTAAGTTCTCACCAAAGATCAAAGCAAATCAAAATTCAAAGAAAGATAATACGTCATACAAAAGAATCTACAAAGTTGAAAGACAAAAATCAAAGCAAGAAAATCAGAGCTACGTAAGTATGAAAACTCAAAGTCAAAAGAAGTATGAGCATGTTGGAAAGGCATAAAGACACTAGAGATGAAGACGTTGATGAAAGGTAGATAACACCATTACTTGATCACTACAAGAACAAAGAATGAAGATTTCAAGTTTTGAAGACGTCACACCAACGAATCAACAATGACGTCAAGCAACCATTGATGACCGACCCTTACGGGGAGATTGTTGGGAATACGTTTTATTTAAATCAAGTGTCGGTCATTACTTTTGTAATAGGTTGCTTTGTTATTAGTTTAATATGATTGTTATTTTAACAAGGCTTAAGTTAAAAGCCCATGACCAAGCCTTTAGGCCCATTTCGTATGGATGGAAGGGATAAGGGGTGTTGCCCTAGCCTTCCACTCCTATGATACAATCGACCAAACTCCTATCTCTTTCTCTCGTCTCTATCTTACTTATATACTTGTGTTATTATCATTATGGTTACCTAACACATTTTTAGTCCAACAATCAATAAATTGTAAAATTTAGTTTTCTTTTAGTGAGCTATGTTTCATTTACTTATTTTGAGCTTCTTGAAGCTGCTTGTTTCGAAATGTATTATACGAAAATGTTATTGGGCCTTAAGGCCCAATCAAGGGTTCGTTTGGTTTTAAAAAAAATATATCAAGAGCTTATGAGATTTAGGACTTATTTTTGGTGAGTTCAAAAAGTGTGTGTTTTAGCTTATTAAAATAGCTTATGTCTGCAGCTTATAGAGTTTGTTAAATTTGGAAAAGTATTGGGCTTATAAGCCCAGTTAGGGTGCGTTTGGTGTAAAAGAACAATGCATATGTTTTGTATTAAAAAATAAATAAAGTTTCCAAATGTGTTAAAGCCTGGGTTCGAACCCAAGTTGTTTGTGTGAAGATTTAGCAACACCACCAACTGAGCCAAGTGCTCTCTTATGTTTTGGTTCGTGATGTAGATATATTAATGGACTTCCACTGTATTTCATTTTTGTTTACATGCATACGGAGTATGTATTTGCATGTATGTATATTGTGTTTCTCTTTAAAGCTGTAGTTTTCATCTTTTCATGTAAGCACCCCAAGTTCTAAATAAGCATTTAGGTTTCAAGAAGTGATGAACAAATAAGCACAAACCAAGTCCCGACTTATATAAGTCTCGCGACCCAATTTCCAAACTAGCTAAAAAAACTTTAAACCGATTTCATGTAGTGTTAAAAAGACAAGTTTTTTTACGTCTCGAACAAGCACTTGTCTAATAAGCTATTACTTAAGTTAACTTTGGTTTTATGGCTTTAACTCGATAAGTAATATAAGTTAATAAGCCATTCAAACAAGTTTTTATAGTCTTGAAAATAATCCATGAGAAATCGCGTATAAGTTGTTGAGCTGAGAATGTATAGCATGCACTTATTCAAAGCGATCCAAACTTTTAGTTTTACATTTATTTAGTCATTTTGTGTTCTAAAAATCTCCAAAACATAACATGAGGCGTAAGTATATGCATATAAGCTCAAGTTTATTTGCATATGTTTATAAATTTTAAACTAGCAAGCTATTTCCACACAAGCTCTTATGATGCGTTAAGTTGTTTAGGTTCGAGTTTATACGTGACTCGTGTGAGGTCTAGGTATGTGTGTTTTCACATACCTTTTATATATCTAAAAACAAACCAAAAAAACCAAAAGCGTATCATAAATGCCAAATATATGCTTGTTTTTGTGTTCTTGTATGTGCAAGTAACGGATATGAGAAAAGGACAAAAATAAAGACAAAACGGACAAAAACGAGCACGAGATTGGAAAGAGCGTGAAAAGCCGGAGCTGGGGATGAATTTATACATTTTTGATCACCGTAAACCCTAAATATAAAACCTAAAACCTAATGTTAAATCTATTACACCAAAAGTCTAAAACCAATTTCACTATGCGTCCTTATACCCTTGCACCGTTAGTCCTAAAATTACAAAGGTAGTCCCTAAATAACTAACGGACGTTAAATAACCTATTAATAATCCAGCCCAAAATAAACCCAACCCAATCCTACAATCCGACCAATCCAATACCCATAACCCAAGTCAATCCCTAAATACTCGGTCAACCCTTATAACTGAAAGAAAAAGGGCGCAAAGGTGAAGTTACTATTTACCCTTCGTCCCAAAACTTACTCACACCCTCTGACCTCAATTAACCCATTTAAAATGAAATCTTACCCTTTATAGAAACCCATACGCCATCCTTGACGTATTTGGTAGGCAACGTTGGCAATCCGTGTGCGTGTGATTGGAGGAAACATATGGCACATGATCCAAGGGTGTAGATTGGTGCTTATGATTGAAGCAATCATTGAGTGTGTAGATTGGGCTTCTTCTGCTGCTTGTCTTTTTTCCTCTTCTTAACTTGGGGCCTCTATTATAATAAACAAAATATTAGTTAGATCATTTCAAATTAGTAATAAATATCGTAAAGCACAAATAAATAAACAACACATACTGATGGGCATGATGATTTGTGTGTATCTACAAGCTTAAAGTCGCCCTCATACTCTCCACAATAGCTGCACTTCCGAATCGCATCTTTCTTGACGACTTGGGCAGCTTTGCTGTAAACTTTCTTCTTCTTGAAATTAGCCATAACTTGTCCTTCAAGGGATGAGAAATTCGGGTATGATTTGGGGAATTTAGGGGCTACTGTCTATAAAACCCACCCACATTTATTTTCTAATCTCCCCACCCCCACCCCCCACCCCCCACATTTTACTAGTCTTACACTTGTCTTCTTTATTTTTTTACTTGTACCACTAAGTTTCTTAATTCTAAACATATATTATTTAAATTATATAAATACATTAAAATTTTTATGTCTCTTTTTTTTTCTTTTTTTTAATACATCAAATGGTTCCCACCCCCTTTTCAACCCGCAACATATTTTGAACCCCATTTCGCAGTTTCTAGTAAAATACTAACTAATATTGTTTTAGGTATACACAAAATCAGTTAATTTACCTGCTACTCGTCAAAATGCACACTAGGATGGTTCATTCACTTTTCCCGTATACGACCCACATTCCCGTGAAGGAGGATCTAGCCAATACTTTCCCACATCCTTTACCAGAACTTTTAGTCTACAAATTTATAATCCATTATAAAACAAGTAAATTATTCATGTATGCACATTATGTTATGTAAAAACATAATTAAATACTATAATGGTTTTGTCTTTTGCGTCAATGGTTAATTTCCTGTCAAGGTCACGTTTGTCAAATTCATTGAAGAAACCAAGCGTCAGTTAAAGAAAAAACATAGAATATCATACCTTTTAGTTAATGGCTTGTTTCCTGCCATGAAAAACTAACCCATTACTCAACCCCCGTCATTTTGCAGCTTTTTAGCTCAAAAAAATTAAACAGCAGACAAAACCAACCCAAAACTTAATACATCAAATATACACAGCATGTTATACCAGCAACGAGATATCACGTGAAGATTCTTTCAAAAACTTTTGTCTACCAAAGACAAATCGTCTGCTATCAGGTGGTCATCATAGCACAGCACAACACAGCAAATATTCATATAAAGAAGCAATTAAAGGATAGGTGTTTACACATGTAGTTTAAAACAGATATACGCAATAAGATATGTAGTAGAAAACACCCCTAAGATGGTGTCACAATAACAACTTATGTTTGGTAGAAGCGAGAACATGTTATCCATGGTAAACTACTTCATCATAGATATCTCCAAAAGCAAACCATCAACCCAGAAATATCAACTAAATACTACAACATAGCTTACTTTTGTACTATTGTCATTTGTGTAGTTGTAGGAAAAAATGCAAGATGTTTTTAATTATTAGTACATGCAATGAAACAACACCTGATTGAAACAAATCTGCCCATAACGAAATAGCACGTAACCCAGCTATAGGTAATCCCAGTTGCTACCCCTTTCATAATTAACACATTTCCCCTATTCAACCCGTGACATGAACCACCCATTTTGCAGTTTCTACTTTCTAGTAAAAAGGTAATGGTGTTTTGGCGTACACATAAATCAGTAAATTTACATGCTCGTCAAAGAAAGCAGCATCATGACCCCAGCGCCAAAAATCACCAAGTTTCTTAACATAAGGGAAGTACATGATTACATGTTTTACTTGAGACATCAAGCTAAAATGTCTTATTAAAAATAGTCTCAGAGTAGCAATGATCCAAAGCTACAAAATGCACACCAGATTCAATCTCTTTTTCTATAATGACCCACATTTCCATGATCCATGAGGTACATTGCCGTGAAGGAGGATCTTAGCAATCCCAATTATAAAACATTTCCCGCATCCTTGACCAGAACTTGATCTAAAAATTTATAATCCATCATAAACAAGTAAAAATTGATGTATGCATATTACATTATGTAAAAGTAGTATGAGAATATGAACAATACTGTAATGGTTTTGTGTTTTGCGTCATCCCAACTCAGTTCTTAAAATATCACGTTTGTCAAATGGCTTAAATCAAGTTATGTATTTTCAATAATGGCCCAAAAGCGTCGAATAAAGAAATAGATTAGAGAGTAAACATGTCAAATAGGTTATACAGGTCGAAATTCATGCAAAAACATTTAAAACTTGAGATTTGAGCAAAAAAGCGCTTTGGGCAAACTGAACCCCAACCCATTACCCAACCGTTATTTTGAAGCTTTTAGCTAAATTTAATAGGTATTATACCGTTGAAAATATATGTTAAGGTTCTTTTGAAAAACTTGTATTTACCAAAGCCAAATTGGTCTAAAAGTAAAGGAGTCCTACAAAAAACAGACCACGGTCCTTCTGTACCTTCGATATGATTGAGAATTTTGTGATACTCCATCTGTTGTTCATGTTCAATGGATTGATAACTCGTGAACCACATCCTCAATAAACAATGATGATACATTTTCAGACCCAAAATTACTGCTCCCCACGCTAGCAGTTGATGACAAATCTTCCAGATATATGAATCCTGACCAAATCTCCGGTCAAAAAGACCTTGTCAAGAACCTAAAGTTTTCCACCGACATTAATAGCAACATCCAATGGATCAACTGAAGCGTTATATTCGGATGAGTTATGCAGAGTGGGGCTCACACAATATGGGTGATCACAGCACTGCATAGATAACATCCACTTAAGAGGGTCTTACAATATAAAATGTATAATATGTTTATCAATAAATTAATAAAACTTAAACAAACCTTTTGGGTCTCGGTAATAAAATAAGAAAACTTACAATATAAGAGTAGTCCCGTAAACACGAAGACAGTGTCTCAAAGTTGGAATCTAAGAATGAACAATATTGTTCGATTTGCATCGTAAGAAAGATGAACGGGTATCCGGTCTTGCAGTTCTGATATTGTTTTTGGAGATATCTATGATGAAGTAGTTTACCATGGATAACATGTTCTCGCTTCTACCAAACATAAGTTGTTATTGTGACACCATCTTAGGGGTGTTTTCTACTGCATATCTTATTGTGTATATCTGTTTTAAACTACATGTGTAAACACCTATCCTTTAATTGCTTCTTTATATGAATATTTGCTTTAAGTTGTTGTGCTTTGCTTTGATGACCACCTAATAGCAGACGATTTGTCATTGGTAGACAAATTTTTTTGAAAGAACCTTCACGTGATATCTCGTCGCTGGTATAACATGCTGTGTATATTTGATGTATTAAGTTTTGGGTTGGTTTTGTCTACTGTTAAATTTTTTGAGCTAAAGAGCTGCAAAATGACGGGGGTTAAGTAATGAGTTAGTTTTTCATGGCAGGAAACAAGCCATTAACTTAAAGGTGTGACATTCTATGTTTTTTCTTTAACTGACGCTTGGTTTCTTCAATGAATTTGACAAACGTGACCTTGACAGGAAATTAGCCATTGACGCAAATGGCAAAACCATTACAGTATTTTATTATTTTTTTACATAACGTAATGTGCATACATGGATAATTTACTTGTTTTATAATGGATTATAAATTTTTAGACTAAAAGTTCTGGTAAAGGATGCGTGAAAAGTATTGGTTAGATCCTCCTTCATGGGAATGTGGGTTGTATACGGGAAAAGAGAACGAACCATCCTGGTGTGCATTTTGATGAGCAGTAGGTAAATTAACTAATTTTGTGTATACACAAAATAGTATTAGTTAGTATTTTACTAGAAACTGCGAAATGGGGTTCAAAATATGTTGCGGGTTGAAAAGGGGGTGGGAACCATTTGATTTATTAAAAAAAAGAGACATAAAAAGTTTAATGTATTGTGTTTGTATCGTAAAAGCACACTAAGCCTTGAGAAGAGCCAACTATGGTTGGGTTGTTAAGGAGTGTAACAGAGGAAGGGACAATTAGTGAAAACTTTTGGTGGGGGAAAGTGTCGTCATCCACAATCGAAACATATTTTCGCTCAGATACATTTTCCTAGTTAGAGTAACTTACAAGTAGATGCTGATGATGGTGGTAATTATTTATAAATTTAGAGCTATCGATAAAAGACTTCCACGGTTTTGAAACGGATCGGAACTGAATGAGTGATTTGACGGGAAGCCTTTTCATGATTTCAACTTGGACATCGAATGGTGTTATATTGTCTGACATTTTTATTTTAGGGTTTTAGTTTGATGGTCAGAGGGGGGTGTGGTTGAGGTTTTAGAAATTGCTTACCTAAAATAGTAAATGAAAAGTTTTCAGACTTTATATAAAGTGCATATTTGTAGATACAGCTTGAAGGGTCTGAAAAACCACCAGATCTAGGGTTGGTGACGGGTCGGCTGTGGTGGAGGGTCGGCTGTGGTGATGGGTCGGCTATGATGGCGGGTCGTTTGTGATGGTGATGGTGGGTTCAGTGGTGATCGGTTGGTTGTGGTAGTGATATTTATGGGAAAGAAGAGAGAAGGGGATGAAAGTATTTGTGATATGGAAGAGAGAAGTGGTTGAGAGTATTTGTGTATGTTAGATCTAGGGTTAGTGTGTGTTTGTGGAAGAGAAGCAGATGAGATGAAAGTAAACTGAGTGTTTAAGTGTTTGTTAATGATTGGAGTGAGGTGGGATGGTGTGGATAGACTAATTTGATGGAGTGTAAAAACATGAAGCCGTTGAAAAACATAACTAAATACAGAAAATAACTAGTACTATTAAATTACGGGCCACTAGCATTATTTTTCTAGCAACAGCAGTTAAAATGTAGATAGATATGTAATGTTTAATAGTTCAACAACATATAATGTGATGTCTATTTTGGTAATTTAACTAGTTTTTAGTATACATTTGCCAAACCGAACCATATGTAATTTGGTACAAGGATAAACTAACTAGAACTAATAGCTCAGGACCGAACCAAATAAGCAACAAGAAAAACAAAGTTATATAAAATCCGAACCACATAACTACACCCAACTACCATATAGCCCCGGAAAAAACAAGAAAAAAGAAAAAAAGCATTGGGAGTGATGACTTCCTTGTTGAAAATGAAGTTAAACCTCTTACCAAAGCATGTAGATAGCAGTCTTGTCATCTTTATTCCTTTGCACCTTCCCAAAATTAAACCTCCGTAATCAATAAGTCTATAACCCTAGGTCTTATACCTTATCATCAACACAAACCTCATCAATATAAAAACAAGAAAAAGGTCTAACAACCCAGAAAGCTCATCGAATAAGCCTGAAAGGAGAAATTGTAAGAAAGAGGTTGTTTATTAATTAACCTTATTTTACCCCTTGCTTATTTTATAGATTTTGGTTTTTTTTTTTGATATTGTTTATTAATTAACCTTATTTTACCCCTTGCTTATTTTATAGCTTATTGAGTCATAATAAGCCAAAGTATATGCTTAAACAAAGACCTTCGATGGTTACATTTCAATGTTTATGTTTATATATAGGGCTTATGAGCTTATTTCATTTCGGCTTTTACTTCATAAGCTCCATTTTCGGAAATCTTTTGAAACTTAAGGGCTTATATAACCCGATAAGTTTCATAATCAGCCAGAAAATGGAGCTTATAAGCCGAAATGAAATTAACTCATAAGCAAAAAATTACAAGCTTATCACATTTTGAAAGCCTAGGTTTTACGGCTTAGTTTTAAACTTATTTTGTGGCACTGACTCTGGGCTATTTAAAAGGGTAGTCGCTCCGCTCGTAATGTCAAGTTGAAAGCCCAGATGAAAAAACACTTGTATAAGCTCTCATAAGTTTCAAAATAAGCCGGAAAAATTGGGATTATGATATATAAGCCGAATCGAGATAAGCTCCAATGTGTAGAATACTTGATAGTTGTGTTGTGTTAGTTTCATTTACATGTTTTTCGTGATGTTATCTATTGTTTGTGATTCTAGTCACCGTTTTCGAATTATGTTGTTTTGGATATTACGTGAATAATAGGAGAATTTGTATGAAGACGAAATTGTAGCTGGATATTACTTGTAGTTGTAATGAATTTGGTCAAATTATTTGTGATAGATAATGTAATAACATTGATGATTATAAGCAATGACTACCAGGCCTATTTTTCATAAGCCCCAATTTCCTTGCTCATTTACATAATATATGTTTAGAATTAAGAAACTTAGTGGTAAAAAAAAAAAAAAAAAAAAAAAAAAAAAAAAAAAAAAAAAAAAGTGTAAGACTAGTAAAAATGTATGGGGGTGTAGATTAGAAAATAAATGTGGGTGGGTTTTAATAAACAGTAGCCTCTAAATTCCCTAAATCATACCCTAATTTCTCATCCCTTGAAGAACAAGTTATGGCTGATTTCAAGAAGAAGAAGAAGGTTTACAGCAAAGCTGCCCAAGGCGTCAAGAAAGATGCGATTCGGAAGTGCAGCTATTGTCGAGAGTATGAGGGCGATTTAAGCTTGTAGAGACACACAAATCCATCATGCCCATCAGTATGTGTTGTTTATTTATTTGTGCTTTTACAATATTTATTACTAATTTGAAATAATCTAACTAATTTTTTTATTATTATAATAGAGGCCCCAAGTTAAGAAGGAGAAAAAAGACAAGCAGTAGAAGAAGTCCGATCTACACCCTCAATGATTGCTTCAACCATAAGCACCAGTCTACACCCTTACATCATGTGCCATGTGTTTCCTCTAATCACACGCACACTGATTGCCAACGTTGCCTGCCAAATACGTCAAGGATGGCGTATGACTTTCTACCGGCTGTCAGAGTCTACCCTCCTTAAAAGAATTCCGTCCCGAAATTCAGTTTGTGTTATCTGATAATGTGGTGTTTGATAAGGGTTGTTGGTACTTGCAACATATTTGAGTTTCACTTTTAGCGTTTCAACGAGTTTTTACGATAAAACTTTTATTTCGTCTGAAGCCATTGACCTTCCTAATAAGGGTTTTCCTTTGTTTATTGGAGGGTGCTTTACAATATTTATTACTAATTTGAAATAATCTAACTTATATTTTTTTTATTATAATAGAGGCCCCAAGTTAAGAAGGGGAAAAATGACAAGCAGTAGAAGAAGCCCAATCTACACCTTAATGATTGCTTCAACCATAAGCACCAATCTAAACCCTTAGATTATGTGTCATGTGTTTCCTCCAATCACACGCACACGGATTGCCAACGTTGCCTGCCAAATACGTCAAGGATGGCGTATGGGTTTCTACCGGCTGTCAGAGTCTACCCTCCTTAAAGGAATTCCGTCCCGAAGTTCAGTTTGTGTTATCTGATAGTTTGGTGTTTGATAAGGGGTGTTGTGTAACACCCCCAAAATTTGGTACAGCGGAAGACTCAACAAGCTTTCGGGGTGCTACGGGGATTGGTATCCAACACAAGACATAAAAGAACGAGATAAAATAAACATAAGAAAAACACAACCAAAACGGGGTTTTAAAGTTTACATTTATCCCAACAACATTCAGAGTCAGGCCCAAAGGAAATATTCGTAGGTCCACAATTAAATATCAGAGTTTAGAAAAATAGATCCATAAACCAGGTGCCTTAGCCGAGCCTTCCAATCCATGCATCCAAATCATCACTTAATTACCTGAGAAAACGTGCTAAAAGTCAGCTTTCGCTTGTGAGATCATAGGTTTAAATTCATAATTCAATATAGTGGACATATACGCAAAACGCTTGCTAGCTAGACTAGGGATTCACTAAAAACCTGCGGATACCCTCCGCTCCAACATAAAAACACGGATACCCTCCGTAACAAACCTGCGGATACCCTCCGCTCCATCATAAATACTCGGATAACCTTTGAAGTATCAATAACCTATAGGTGCACACTATAGTATCCAAAATCCTCAAATAAGCCAATCTCATAATCCAACCATTATTTAGTCCACACGCGATGGTTCACTATGTGACTAGGGTTGATGTAACTCATCAAACCAAATCTAGTCCACACGCGATGGTTCACTATGTGACTAAGGTTTTTGTAACATTCGTCTAACCATAACTAGTCCACACGCGATAATTCACTATGTGACTAAGGTTGACAAATCTTCCTAGTTCCATAAGCATAGCAAGTTTTGAAAAGTAAAAGCGATAATAGTCCACATAAAACAATTTGCACGTTTCTCACCCCAAGTATTGAAAACATAGTTCAAGAGAAAAAGTGGGGCTATGACTCACCTCAAGTCCAGAAATTAGTAATAAGAACTCGGTAGAAGCAAGACGTATAGTAACTCACAAGACGGCAACTACGGACTCGGCACGACCTAACAATATCAACTCGTTCAGAAATCATTTCCTCAAAATCGAATATTCCCAAACCCGAACGTATTCCGTTTTATTTTCCGAAAATCCATTTCTCGTTTTAGTTTGGAGTTTTACGTTTGGTATCCATACGGGTGGTAGGTCGACACAAACAAACCAAAAAGTCTCACGAAAGAATAATAAAACAAACTATAGATCTAATATTAGCCCAATAAATTATTTAAATAAATCATCGAAGCTTATCAAATCCGTCGATTTGATAATCCCCATATTTATTTACGTAACATACCGTTCCAAGATTACACCCAATCCTAAAGCACATAGCACAAAAATACTATATGGTATATATCGTAGTCTAATAAATTCCTTATATACATCGTCAAATTGGCCAGATTTCCCGATATATATATTTAGTGGTTTATTATCCTTTACATATACCACAACCTATGGGCGTCGTAGGATACGATGCCCATTAATATACTCATTTCGTATAGCCAAATAACTCGGTTTAACCTGTCGATTAAATAAGTTATTTAGTTATAGAAAATGTTTATATTAATCGCCATATATCCGTGACAATACAAAAGTCACAAACAATAACCCACTTGGACTCAAGTGACCACAACTCCGCATAACTCGATAGTTTTCCTCGTTATATATAAAAAATATTATTTCATTTATTATTTAGTTAACGTCGAGAATTTCCCGTTATTTATAATATTTATTCATAATAACGCTTCCGATAATATTACACTACTCTCGTAGCATAATATATTTAGTCGCATTATTGTTATAATACTACTCGTGATTTTTGTTATTATTAATATATGCATTTATATATTTATATATACGTTATTCACGTCTATATATTTATATAAACGTTTATATTACCAATAATATTATTACGAGTTTTATTATTTGCGTTTTAAATTGTAAATAATTATCGAGTCATACGAAATGGTCACATGTCTGAGTCATTACTCTCGGCTTCCGATAATATTACACTACTCTCGTAGCATAATATATTTAGTCGCATTATTGTTATAATATTACTCGTGATTTTTGTTATTATTAATATATGCATTTATATATTTATATATACGTTATTCACGTCTATATATTTATATAAACGTTTATATTACCAATAATATTATTACGAGTTTTATTATTTGCGTTTTAAATTGTAAATAATTATCGAGTCATACGAAATGGTCACATATCCGAGTCATTACTCTCGGCTCATTGTCCAAGTCCAAATAATATAAGCAAGTCATAAATAATCAATCCAACTCCGTCCAAATCAATCCTAATACACGTGCTACAACAATAGGGTCCGACTACGGCACCCGACTAACCTATCTCCGTCAATCTACGTGACCGTCTCACAATCGGTCCCCACTTTACCATTCGTCAACAACTTCTCAATTACCATAAATCCCTTGTCGAGACCAAAAATGATCTCGACTCAACCAAGCATTCGGCCGAAACCAACAAGTGCCAAAACAATATCAAGTCCACAAAACATAACAAGAAAATATAAATATCAACAAGGTCCAATATCGGGTTGGTTTACCAAGCCAAACCCGAGCCCTCGACTCACTTGAGTCTCGGCTTACTACACGAGTCGCAAGGACTCGACCACAATAACCAAGAGGTCACAAAATAAGCTCCAAAGAGCTACACCAAACTGCCCAATCGACCCACTTGGGTCACGACATCAACAACCATAATCGGCCACTAAGGCCAAGACTCCATCGAGTCTAGCAAAGCTCCAACGCAAACAAAACAAGAAAGACATGAATCCAGTGACCACAACAAGCAAAATAACGAGCCATAGGCTCGAATCCCACATCAAGCCGTGAGTCCTTGACTCACGGTTCACTCGACCCATCGGAGTAACACCAAGACCCGGATACCAAACCATTTTTTTAACATCAAAAACATCATTTCATCTCATAATAATTCGATTCCCATGAAAAACATCCATGTAGCCACGGATTTATCTCCAAATCGAGGTACCCAAAAGCCAAAATCGAGCATTCTTACCTTCTTGAACCTCCAATCGAATAGATCTAGTAAAACAATAAAGTTGGGTCGGATTTAATAAGATTTCGAGGTGTTAGGGTGGGTTATATGGCGCGTATGATACACCAAATGAAAGAGAAAAATGTAAGGAACAAGATGGTGGTGGTGGTTTTGTTGTGAGGGCTCGTAGTGGTGGTGGTGGCCGGATTTGTGTTCGGTGGTGGCTAGGGTTAGAAGAGGGGAAGAGAGAGAGAGTATTTGGTGAGGGTGAAGTGTGATGTGTTGGTGTGGGTGTGTGGTAATAACCACATGGACGATTTTTGTAATTTTACTCTTAAAAAAAATCATTTTCTTTTAAAAATAATAATAATAATAGTAATAATAATAATATTACTAATAAGAGTGGGTAAATAAGGGTGAGTGTAAAACACACGGTCCGAAACCCGAACTCAATTCAAAACGTCTAATATCACGCGAAACGTTCCGTAAGTAATTAAATATTGTCGAACTCGTAAAATCAAGTCACAACATTTTTGTTAGGTAATCCTAGTGCCGGAGTCAATGTAGTACCAAGTGAGAATTCAAAAATAAATCACCAAGTATATTTCCGTAACAAATCATTAAATAAATCTCAAATCACATAACGATATTAAATATGATCAACCATAAAATAGGTCTTACAAGTTCGTTACGAATAAAATTTTAAATAAAAATTTATAAACGAACATTAACGTAATGCGGGTTTTCAAAATGGCTCCCTAATTTGCCAGTTGTCACATGTTGGTACTTGCAACATATTTGAGTTTCACTTTTAGCGTTTCAATGAGTTTTTATGATCAAACTTTTATTTCGTCTGAGGCCTTTGGCCTTCCTAATAAGGATTTTCTTTTGTTTATTGGAGAGTACTTTACAATATTTATTACTAATTTGAAATGATCTAACTAATATTTTTTTTATTATAATAAAGGCCCCAAGTTAAGAAGGGGAAAAAAGACAAGCAGCAGAAGAAGCCCAATCTACACCCTTAGATCATGAGCCATGTGTTTCCTCCAATCACACGCACAAGGATTGCTAACGTTGCCTGCCAAATACGTCAAGGATGGCGTATAGGTTTCTACCGGATGTCAGAGTCTACTCTCCTTAAAAGAATTACGTCCCAAAATTCAGTTTGTTTTATCTGATAGTGTGGTATTTGATAAGGGGTGTTGGTACTTGAAACATATTTAAGTTTCACTTTTAGGGTTTCAACGAGTTTTTACGATCAACCTTTTATTTCGTCTAAGGCCTTTGACATTCCTAATAAGGGTTTTCCTTTGTTTATTGGAGGGTACTTAGGTTGTCTGCGATTAGTATGTCCCTTTTTGACCATCTGTTGAGGTAAAATGACTATAGGTACAAGTTTAATAAGACGTTGTCTCTAGTCTTAACTTCGTGATGTTTTACAACTTCGTCTGTGCGGGCACCTCTAAATTTTCTCTGTCTTAACCTATCCTATAATCTAAATCCTAGTGGCACAAAATCCAACCTGTTTTGATACAAAGTGATATAAAGGGATGGTGTATGGATAAAATGGTGTATGGATAAAATTTTTGTCAGGAATGGTTTGTTTTCTTTTTCAGATGTATGGATAAAATTTTTGTCCGCAATTTTTATTTGAGTAAGTGTTTGTATGAATTTGATCAAATCAACATTTCATGTAACACAAAGTTCTTTGTTTGAAATTAATAGTTATGTAAAATAACGCGACTTCAAAAGATTTATAATTTAGTAAAACGGGTTTTTAAACATGCTTTGTCAAATATTTGGATACGACGTATTTTTCAAAGTAAGGCAATGGTCTTGATAATTGTCCAAGTCTTGCTATACGGCGTATCTGCCGAGAATGATACGGCGTATTCTTGTCAGTTTAGTGGACTTTTTTGAACTTGATACATTTTGCTTCAAAACACGTCCATTATTGCTAACTTTCACCAATTGCTTGATAATAACTTATATTGAAATATTTAAGCAATTAAGCACCAAATCTTATATAAAATGATATAAAACAAACAATATACATAGGATAAATGACCTTATAAATATGACATTATTGGACGTCATATGGGTTTTAAATATTGGAATGATACTTCAAAATAAGGGTATTCTCATACCCACTTTACCATTTGTAGGTTTAGAATTGATTTCCAATTTATCAACTTTCTACAACTAAAACCTCAAACCTAACAAATAATATTAGATATCATATCTAAACCCATACCTATTCCTATTCCATCTTATAATCAAACCTATACCAAAACCCATTCGTAATAATAAACCAAAACCAAACGACACCTTAATTGTTTGTTTTCGTTAAACAAGTATCCAAACACCGCTTCAACATCTTTTAAACACAAAAAAAACCAAACTCTATTCTCACAACTCTCCCCTTAAAATGTTCTGTTAACAAACCCTAAACACACACACACACACATCAAATTGATCTTACTTCATCCTCTTAAACATCATTAGATTCACGGTTCATTCATCTCTCCTTATCACTCATTTTTTTTTTATATAAAATTAGGGTTTCTATTCGATATCACAACAATTAATTTATTTTATTTGCTATAATATACTTGTATGTGATCGATTATAATTAGTTTTTGCTGTTTGATAGCTAGTTAATAGAATATTAGGTCAAATTATTAAGTTTTTTTTATATAAGATATACGGATTGTATTAGGTGTTACTATTAACTAACTGTAGTACCGAAGTAAGGACGCGTTTTAGTTTCGCTATATTTAGAGTTTATTTAACGGAACGGTTAGTTACTTTTGCTTTAGGCTGATTTTATTAGATGAGATTTGTTAAATGTTGTGAAAACTATCGAGAAGTCGTATATGATATAGCGCGGAAGAAAGATAGTTGGTGAGAAAAAACTTGATGACGTGTCGTACACTTGCAGGTATTGCAAAAAGGTTAAGGGGGCTTCTCTTACGTTAAGAACCATCAGATCAAATGTGATTCAGTAAGCCTCTTTTTATTTTGAATTGATAATACCTTTTTGTAACCAAATCTGCTATATACTATTTATTTATTTATCTTGTTTTCATTTTATTTCTTTTAAAATAAGCCATTTAAGAAGGGTGCCAAGACAAGTGGTCCTGTCAAGTATAGGAAGGGCAAGAAAAGCCAAAAGTGATGAAGGTTTTATGCTCTTTTGTTATGTAGTGTTTGATCTTTTCAGTATATTTTAAGAATATCTCAGTACTTTGTTTCTTTCTTATGTTCTGGTTTTATAATGAATTTTATTATATAATATGATATATGAATGAATTTCTGGTGTTGATGGTATTGATTTGGTTTTGTTGTTTATACCAAACGCCCCCTTATTCATTTGGGGGAGTTGGTGTTTTGGGTATGTTTTTTATTAAAAGAAATGTAAAAATCTGTAGAAATGTATAAGTTTTATCCATAAAGTACATTTCTTCATCAAAAGAAAATAATAGGGTTTTTTGGGATTTTGATAAATAAGCTGTTTTGATTTAACATTTTAGCTTATTCTAGGAGACAATTAGCACTTTTATTATAAATAAATAAATAATATAATATAATAAAGATAGACTTATTTAGGTTACAAATAACTTCATGAAATTACTTATCCCAAACACCCTCTTAAGTTATGCATGTAAAGGCTAAGTCCGTCCTAACCGTCGGTCGATATTATCGATGGGGAACTAAGTGTCGATTGCTTCTTTTTCATTTAAAAAAACTTGGCCATGTCATCATAAGTTCTCTTTTTCTTGAAATATAGTGTTAAAATTATCATTTTTAAAATATAATATTAAAGTTCAAATACTTGGATTTTGAATGGTGTAAACATGACTGGTTGTTTTACTCGTTTCTAAACTTTTTATTGGGTGATTGCCTTAAAGTTGTATGTTATATGTTAGGTTTGGATGACAGATTTTTTTTCTTCAATTGTTGAATTGCAATATTTGTAATGCTTAGATTATTATAGTCTTTAAGGTCATGTGGCATATGTTTTGTTGTGTGTCGGTGTAACAGATATGGTTGTGATAGTTTTTGAGGTTGGTTTCATCAAGAGTATCACGAGTGTCATGGTGTTGAGTGTTGACATGTTCCCTTTTTATTGAATTCAAGTTTTCAGTTTATTGAATTCAAGATGAAGCAATGTATGTACCTAGATTAAAATGGCTGCACCCAATCAATTAGAACCTTGACCATGTTCCCTTTTTGTTTGTCTAGCCACCACGGATGAGTCTTGTTCCCTTTTTCACCATGTAAGTCTTCATACCATCACCACGAGAAATCAAATTACTTAAACCCTTTCTTTTGATGTTCTCATTGATCTCATTCTTTTCCAAGACGTCGTCATACCCTTTATCATTGAACACCTTATGTGCATCATTTATCTCATCACTATTCCTACCAATTAATCCATTACTTTTCCCAATAATTACTTCAGCATCAAGAGTACTTGTTACGCATTATATCGAATCACGGAATTTACTTCCAAGATACAAAATTCTTTAACATCCGCCATTTATGATATTTCAAGCTTTTTATTTTTGTGTTGATTTTCGAGTTTTGGGAGCCAAAAAAGAGGCTTTGAAAACCCACTTGAAGAAATGAAATTTGGTAACAGAACAAATTAAGCAAATTTTGGGATTAAGAATGAATTCACAAAACTGAATTGTATAATCTATACATAAAAACAACTCTAACATAATGGATACAAGGTTTTGGTAAAAGAGAAAAGATTATAAATTGATTGATTACTAACTCTAACATATTTCCCACCAAGTTAATCTAAACACGAGATCATTTTATTAGTTGACTTTGCGTTGACTAGCATATGGGAATTTGGCTCGTAACACACCTGCCTCTTTATGTGATACATTATGGATTTGATGATTTTAGTCGCTATAGACTTTCTCATAGTATTACCTCAAGTAGTTTAGATAGTTTAAGTAGAATAACTGGGGACAACTCTCGACTAAATTGATCTAGTGTATCATATTTTAAGATTTTCTTGTTATCGTTCAAAACTAATAAATACACACAGCTTGAAACTCCGCCTTCTAAAATAACATCGCTAGTGCATCCTAATGCCAATTTCGCTATACTATGAGCTACCATATTCCTTCCTCTTTTTACAAGTGTCTATTTACAAGTACTAAACTCGAGCAAGTCTTAGATAAAATATCTGAAAACATAGTCGCAATTTGTAGAGGTATCGATCGACTACGGAGTGCTTGCACCAAAGTTAATGAATCACACTAAAAACAACTTCAGAGTAACCTCTACTTTCTGCATCTTTAGTAGCCCACCATAGAACTTTAGCTTCAGCTTCTAAAGGCGAGTTCACATAGAATTCTGATCACGCTCCTAAAAGTAACACTTCCCCGTTGCAATTACAAGCTACAAAACCCAAACCCACTTTCTCGTACTCCTTTTGCCAACCTGCGTCACAATTAAACTTAATCTGGGTGAATTCCTAATCCTTACTTGTTTAGTCTTTGCGGCAGATCTTTATTGTAACACCCCTAAATTTTGGTACAGCGGAAGCATTCGGGTCATGGGGGCTACTAAATTGGAAATCACAACACAAGGCAATAAAGAACGGAATACATACTCCGTTTAAAATACATTCATCCAAGTTAAATAGAGTTTACAATAAGTTTCAAGTTTAGAAAATAAGGCCCATAAGTTTAGTTGTCCCATAGAAACAAGTCATAGTTATGTGTAAAAACACTTCGGAAGATAGTCTATGACCTTTGCCATGCCAATACCTCGAAACAAGCAAGCAGATTATGCACCTGAGAAAACATGCTAAAAGTCAGCCAAGAGCTCGTGAGTTTATAGGTTTATATAATAAACAATAAAGTTGGACCATAATCAAAGCGTATGAGCATTACAACGAATATAATGATCATATAAGTAAAAGTCTATTATGCTAGCACTAAGTTCATGCAACCGAAGCTACGACAGTGTGCATGCTCTAGAAGCATGTTAATTATAGGGGCCCGACAAGTGTTTATCCGGATACACTTGTATTTGACATGTTATACGTTCGCGTTTGCCTATCCGGTCAAACCGAACGGGGGAGTCACCACAATAGATCTATTTATAACATTCACGCTTCCTAGTAGGAATTAACGGCTCATGAGTTTGGACATAGTGGGATACAAAAGGGCTTAGGCAAAACCACGTAATAGTTTTTAAGAATAGTATGGTCCATAAAGTTTTGCATGTTTCTCACCCCAAAATTTATAAAACAAGTATGAGTAAAGTGGAGCTATAAACTCACCTCAACAAGTAGCAGTCCGATAATGAGAGTCAAGTAGTGATAGTGTGCGGCACCGACACGCGACCTAGAATAGTACGGCAATTTTAGTTCAAAATTCCCATTTAAGACTCATCAAAATTTAAATAAATTTTAAAAGTTTTAAAGTGTTTGTGTCGTTGTTGCTTGTGTGGCAGCGTTTAAGTTTGAAAATAATTTTCTAAGTGTGTAAGTATTGGCTCATGGAAGTGTATAAGTGTATATGTAAACTATGAAATATCGAAGACAAACAAACCTTTGGTTAGACAATAGGCGAAAAACGAAGTTCGGAGAATAGCTACAATAAATGTTAGGCGTTGTCGGAATATAATAGTCTAGTCGTTAGTGGGACGAATATATATATTTTTAGCCAAGTGTATATTATATTTATACCAAAATGTTTGTTACTATAAAAATATGAAATTAAGTAGTGGCTTTATTTAAGTTTTAAAAAAATAGACTAGTAACTATATATTTTAAGAAAGTATGCTTGTCTTAAATATTTTACTTATTGTTTGCTTATTAGTTTTGATAAAGGCACTTTTAAGTGTAGGATTTTTACGGAAGTTGAGCGTGACCCGAAAATATCAAATGTGTTATGCCGATTTGTATACGTCGGAAAGATATGTCGCGATACTCGTGGATGAGTAAAATGAAATGAGTCGGGAATTTTGATGTGGGATAGATCGAAAATGAAGTACATGCATGAAATACCAAAAATTACTAGATAATTCCAAACAATATGCACACTTATGTGCACACTTAGTTAAAACGGAGTGGGCTCAGGCCCATGGTTATCATAGTTTAATCCAATTAACTTAACAAACTTTTTCTGTTTCAAATCTTTACATTTTTTTTTACAAACTAGGAAAATACCATTTACTGTCCATACTTTACACCAATGTAGGAAGGTATTCGAAAACGTACCATATGTTACCCCTTTTTAATACCATTATATGGAATTTAATATTAAAGATTAATGTTACTAATAATGAATGTCATGCAACAAAAAAATTATAGTAATGGAATTGTTGGATATTTTAGTAGATGGTCACAGTTGGTCACCATAACCACTTTGGTTTATGTTATGCAAAAAGGCTAAGTAACACTTGATAACCTGTGAGTAACACAGGCGTGCCCAAATTTGGTGCTTGACTCCAACAATGGCTCGAAGTCACAACATGAAACCAAACGGCAAAACAAGACACCGGGACAATTAGACGACGAGGAGATTCGATTCAATTCAAAGTCAATACGAGACACATAATAGCATGTTCAAACTCGATACACTAGCTTACAATTTTTGACCATTTGTTTTTGAAACTTGCTTTGACAATATGAGTAAACAAGGACGGCATACTACCTTGAACCAAGGGACAAACACAAGATAATTTCCATCAAAATCTAACCCATTTTATATTACTTTCACAAATGGTTTGAGAAAGCAATTTAGGTGCAAAACAAAAACAGACAAAGTAGTGTTACCCACTGTGGGTCTCGCTCAAGCAGGTTTTGATTCGACAAAAATCCAAATACGACATAACTTAACTTGAAATTTAGTAAGTCCAATGTTACAACCAAGCACTCTGAAAACAAACTAACCAAGATAGCAAAATACCAAACACTTCTACTATGGTTCGATCCACAGTAGCTTCGACTTAGACCACGACCAAATACAAGTCAAGATTCACCAAAACAACTAATAGATATATTAAGCAACAAGATCAAGCACTTTCACTTATGAGCCAATCCTAGGTTTTATTAGTGAGATTTAATTTTCTTTAACTTGCCACACCAAGAACAACAACAACAGGAAGCATAAAAAGAACATATCTGATTGACAATAAATTTTTAAAACATCACAACTTCGAATCGCAAAGTATAACCAAAACCCAGATTCATTAACTAGGAACAACTCAAATAAATCAAGATACATAATCATACACGAAGGAAAACTCAAGAAAAAGGGTTTAAAGATCCTCACAATACTTTGAAGGAAAAGAAATCCAATCCAAATCCAAGCAAGCGACCACACCAAAGCTAACCCTTCTGGTTTTGAAATGAGTCTTTGAGATGTGGTTCTCAGTTGGATTGACTGGAGATAAAAAGAAGAAAATTAAGAAACCCTTAACCAAACTTTCAGGTTTCGATTCTTGAGGGTAACGAAAAATGGTTATTATCAATCTCTTTTTGCTTCTTCAAAAGCCATCTCGTGACTTGACTTGGGATGGAGAGAAAGCAAATACTGCACAGCCGATTCCTTTGAGTAAAAGGCTCCTCGTTGGGGTGATACTCGAGAGGCAAAAGTAGTTTACACTTGCTTTCTTATTAAGATTTTTGAGATATCATAGATTTTAGGTTTTTGGAGATTTGATGTTAGAGAATTGGATCTGGTTTTGGTTTTCAAGGAAGACAAAGGTTGTGTTTGTATTTCACGTGAGAGAGAGAAAGTGTTTAGGATTTTGGGAAATGGAAAATGGGGTATAGGCGTGTGAATTTTTATAACGTTTATCTTTAATTATTATTAGTATTATTTTTTAATTTATTTATTTATAAAGTATTTGTATTGACTTACATAGAGGGTGTTGCGTGTACTTAGAGTCCCGTTGAGCTCGGCCGCAAACGTGGTACTCCGGTTTGGTTCCAATGCGAAAATTATAACTTTTGAGAATGTTTTGACAAAAGTAATATAAAAACATATTTATCGACTCGGGATATTAATCATTGGATTTTTGCCGTTACTATAGTAGTGTCGGTACGCATGTCGTGTCGTGTTTCAGTGAAACGGAGATGACCTCTCATTTTTAATACGTAGATATCAGTAAGTGTTAGAAAGTGAAAACTCCACTTTTCTAATAAAACTTATGTTGTTTTGCGAGTTACTGCAGGTTGCAGTGAGCGGGTTAACTACCCGAAATAATTATGTAAGCTCATGTATGCTTAGTTAAATAGTCTAGTAATAATAAATTGGCATCTATTATGAAAATATTAGATGGAAAATTACCGTTTGTCACATTTATGCTTTTTAAATTAAGGATTGTTTGGTAATCAAATTAAGCCTACAATTTTTTGTTTTCGGTTTTCTTGTGTGTCCTTTCGAGTTATAGGTTGATTATCCCTTGTTAACAAATGAGTACCATTAACAATCTTAGATAATGGAAAATCAACAATTAAGATAAGAAAATTAAACTTCAATGAAAAGAAAATCATGAAACTATTGATTCCATATCCCAACGCAAACATATATATGTTATACCTACAAAACATATCTTTCTTCAAATCATTTTATTACTGGCACAACTTTATTATTTAATCTTAGAATTTGCTTAAAACTTTCTTCCATACAAGAATATTGTAATTAAACTTCCATATATCCAATCAATAAAGCTATCAACTTAGTTTGTCATGCATGATCTGTACATGTAAACTTAACCAAACTAACTCAATAGTGCTCTTTATATTAATGACTTCCGACTTCCATTCTATTTTTTACCCAAACTAACGGAGCTGTAATATAAAAAGGTAAACACTCAATTTTTAAAAAAAGACCTAACCAAAGAAATAATGATAAACTATACATTAAGAGATCGAATTGAGAGATTTAATATTGTCCATCAGCATTCTTTAAGAGCTAATCCACCTGACACATCCATTAAAGAGCCATTTAAATCAAAATTACCCATTTAAACCAATTACCTAATCCACCTGACACATCTATTCTGTTGCCTTCAATGTATACAATGAAATAGGGTTCGTCTTGCATAGTTTGTTGATCTCGCCATGTGAATAATTTGGGAAGGCAAGCTCTATTTAAGAGCCGGTGAAATTGATTTTCCAGAGGCTAATTAATTAATTCACTGAAGCTGCTTGATGGCTATTAAGAACAGATGTCTTTCCAACGTTTGAATCTCTTTCTTTAATCAAGCAGACTCTTGCTCAGCCTATGCACGTAACCGAAAAACCTTGTTTATCAACAATTGGAAGGAACAATATAAACCAACAATAGCTAACTGCATACTATCACAATTTATTACCAAATATAATTTTGTTCTTAAGGAATCCAACTGTGCATCAAGATCAGAGTTACCAACAACATCAAGCAAATGCTTCATCCAGAAGAAAGATCAAACATTGAGTTTGGCAAAAAAAAATACAATAAATGCAAGGTATTCAGATAATTCATATTACACTTGAACCAAGTGTCATAAGGTACTCAATGCTAGATAGTATTTATTTGAAAAATAAGTAGGCATACATCTTTAGGCAGTGAAAATCCTTCCGAAAAAGTAAATATATGAAACAATAATACTTCTCCATTATAGACAATTGATTATACAAAGATGATTGAATCATGGTTCGTATATAATCCAAACCCTGCATGTAACAGTTTGAATTCATAAAGAAAAAACACATCAAAACCAAATAATACAGAACATTATAACAACTATAAATCAAAACCTGAGAACAGTTAATTGAGCTAAACCTTAACTTTTGCAATTTCGATTAACAACATAAGCTAATTAAGCAAATATTTCAGTTCTTAACGATAACCTAAGCAATTGTGTAAGTGATATGAGACAATAGTTAATTAACCGGGTTATATATCATTTATGTATTAATTTGCATTATGTAATTGGTGAAGATAATAAAATGGACTATATATAGTCATCGGAAACGTTAGCTTGTAAGCAAATGAAAAGATGGATGAGTAGTTTAATTGTTCATTTATTGTTGAAATTCGGTTATCGCATACTAAAAGATAGACGTTAAAATCTTATGATAAAGAGATGTGTCGTTCGAAATTCTTCAAACATTGATTGGAAGTAGTATAGATTATGACTACATATTTAATTTTAGACTGAATCTTTATATATTATAGATAGATTGTTGATTTATTTGACATATATAATATATTTTATATATTATGTAACTCGTCAATGTGAATTAACATAATATGATTATGTGAGATAATTTAGTAATGTTGTTATTAAATTGATGCATGTTAATATAAAGTTTTTAATATTATTGCTATTAATTTTATATTGTTTATCATGCAATATTTCATATATGCTAGTATAAAGTTTTAATAATGTTGTTATTAAATTTTATGCATTTGAGTATAAAGATATAATATTGTTATAATTATCACCATGCATAAGCCGAAAGCATTAACCTATTTTAATCTTTTGACTTGCTCTTATACTTGTGTTGACTTGCTCTTATATTTTAATAATATGGTCATGATACTTTTCTTGTGTATTATCTATTTTTTTTAATTACTTTAGTTTTTGGGAGCCTTGTGTTGGCAAGTGCGAAGTTGTAACTTATTTGTCAATGTAACTAAACTAGTTATATTTTAAATTAATAAATTTAACAAGACAATGAGCTAGAGCTTATGGAGCAGACAGACAGACAGACAAATAAATAAATAGATAGTAGTTCGGGATGGGGAGTTTATACCATCTGTATGTCTAATTGCGAATCCACAACACCTATACTATGCCACTAGTATAATCCTTATGATGAACTATAAAGTGTTACATATTCACTCCACCGATATGACTAAGATCGGTGTTCACAAAGAAAGAGCTACTCCCCACATGGTGGACATCCAATGGAGGAGACAAAAAATGGTATGTAGCACATCGTCCTTGGTTAAGTCCGATGCCTGGAGTGCTCCATGCACAATTTCATGTGTTCCCATGATATTTACAACACTATCTCTGCTCGAATTGGGTAATGGCACGTGGTGTATGTTGTAACAACCCTGTCGAGTTTGCTTGGCGAGTCATGGCTTAAGTGTGTTTGTCAAGCTTGCCTTTGTTTAAGCGCGACCTGAGAAAGTGCTTCCCGAACTTGTTGACGGGCCTTAGCCTTACTAGGCTTGGGTTAAGCCTAAATAGAGTGTATGAGTTTAGCAAATTGAGTCGCTATCAATTGCAAAGATTGTTTTTGGCATATAAAAATTATTCGTGTATGATAAAAGTAAAAAGAAACATAGTTATCCAAAAAAAAATGTGTGAAGTAAAATCTTCGCTGCAACGCGCGGATCAACCCCTTAACAAACTCTTTACAACTTCCCAAAAATGCACCTTTACTATTTGGAAAATTAGATAGGTATGGATATCAGGGTATGGGTATGTAGTGATATTGTGTGTTTGGTATATGGATATGGGTTTCAAAAGTAGAAATCATACCCTTGAAAATGGGAATCCTTGAAACCCACCATGTTGCTTGGGTTTGGCAAATCCATTCCTTTTTCTTTTTGATCTTTTAAATAGATTATCACCTTATTACATTTATAATTGCCATGTTAAAATATTTCATTTCGTTAACATTTTTTCTTTAAACGTAATAGAACATTGGATATGTTTACATTTAATTTTTCTATTTTGTATGACTTTTTTTTGGTCATATTAGAGTTACGTGATACATATGAGTTGCACACTTTTTGTTGCACCATATGTATTGATTCTAAATAACCTTTTCTCTTTTTTCATAAAAAAAATATTTGTTGTTATCCAATAATTATTTCTAGAATTCAAACATATGTGAAAGTATTTGTTGTGTGAAATATAAAAAAACTTTTATTACTTATAATGTTTTAAACACTATAGTAGAATTTGAATTCTACATTTTAAGAAAAAAAAAAAGTTTAAACATGATACCTAAACCCAAGTTTTTAACACAACCAAATAGGGGTGAGCAAAACAGCTCAAGTCCTGACAACCGACCCGATCCCAACATAAACTGATAGTCCCGAAACTGAATAATAGCTTCTTGAGTCGGGGAGTCGGGATGGATTTTTTAGCATTTTCGGGATTCGAGACGGGTCGGGATGGGCCAAAAACCGACAAAATACAAGCGAAAACCGACTACTTTCGGAACGGGTCAGGACGGGCCAAAAAACCGACCACTTTCGGGTCGGTATTTGGTTTACGATTTATGTGACTTTCGGGATCGGGTTTGATGAGGCGAAAAATGGTCCGTTTTTAGGGGGTCATTTAAGCCTGAATCCGAATTTATTTGATCAAATATTTCCCTAAATCGTTCCTTTTGTGATTTTAGGTACTTGGAGAGTGAATTCTGGAAAAGAAGCCATTTTGGACGTTTTTGGAGCATAAAAGTGAAGAAAACGGCAAAGTCTCAATTTTCCATGCTGGAACAGTACATGAAGGCGTCAAGAGTAAACTCATGACGGCGTCAAACCCCAAGAATTAAAATCCGTAGCTCATGACGGCGTCACGCAGGGCGTCAGAAGTAGATCAAGGCCATCCGAGGAAGTATTTGGCGGCGAGATGACGGCGTCACACCTTTGTTCTTGACGCCGTCACCCCTATTTTCCTATATATAGTTTTCTAGTTTTTCACATAAAAAGAGGGAAGTTTTGGAGAAACCCTAAAGACGATTTTGGTGCAACTTTTACAGGTTTTTTAAGGGTTCCAAACCCTTGATACCTTGCATTGTAATTGAGATAAGTGTTCTTCTAATTCAATCAATATGTCTATGTGTTGGTTGTCTATATCTTGTTCTTGTCTCAATTCCATTATGCTAGGCTAGATCTCTTTTGTGTTTGCTTAGATCTAATGAAACCTAGATATTGATTATGTGTTGATTACTTGTTTATTCTTGTCTTGGATGAATGATTTTATATGTTAGGCTTAAGAAAACTGACAGATCTCCAAATGGTAACATGCTTGAACGTCTTAAGAAACATGAACCGAGGCGTACTAGGTCTTTATTGGTTGTATTTAATGCATGAGCCACTGTTTACAATCCCTATAGTTGTGCTGGGCATGGTGTAGGAGGAGATAAGAGCTCATAGAATTGGGGAGTTATGTATGCCACCCCATGAATGGTATTAAGGAATACAATCCGTCATCCATGCAATTATAACAAGTAATTAACGTGTAAAAGATATCTAGGGAATAGTGAAATCTAAGTAAACACATTTTCTCCAATTACTGCTCACAACCTTAGTTTAATTAGTTTATTTTCATTTTTAGTATTTTATTTTGATTGCATCTTAGTTTTGGGTTAGTTGAATAGCAATTAATTCCGCCCACTCTTCCAAAAACCGATATTTTAATTGCTTTCTAAAAAATATAAAAACACAAAAATAATCATCCCTCATCTTTAGAACTAGTAATTTAGGCTTTCTAATCCTAGCGACACTATTCCTAAGCTGAACGATCAATCCCCCGGTACTTGTCACTATACTATACTACAACGATCAGGTACACTGCCTGGTGGGGGTTGTAAGCTTCTCGAGATCCCTCGAGAGGTAAAGCCTGTCGCGATTCCCACGCATCAAGTTTTTGGCGCCGTTGCCGGGGAATAGTTATTGTCTAGGTTAGGATTTCTTTTTATTAGGTCTACTTGCTAGATTCCTTTCTAGTAAGATTTTATTTTTATTTTTAGGTCTTCTTTAGTCTATCTTATTTCTTCGTGCCTTTGTTCGTAACTCTTTACCATCCGACATCATGGAAGGTGGTAACATCTTTGAACCCGTCATCCCACCACAACAAAACCCACCATTAGAACCCCTTAGGCCCCGAACCTTAGGAGAGTATTCCCGACCTAGCCACCAAGGCTACCGAAACACCATTGAGCTCACCGGAGCCAATGTGACCCCCTTGCGATCCGACACCATCCGGTTGGTGCAAAGCGGATGTGCATTCCATGGACTTCGTTCCGAAGATCCAAACCAACATCTTAAGGACTTTCTCAAAATCGTAGATTCCATAGACCTAGGTGTTGAAACTAGAGAGACTACCCGTTTACGCCTATTCCAATTCTCTCTACGGGATCAAGCTAGTCAATGGATTGAGCGTTTACCCGCGGGATCCATCACCACATGGGATGATCTCACCACTCGTTTCCTTGCTCAATTTTTCCCACCGGGGAGAACTACTAAGCTTAGAAATGACATCTTGATGTTCCAACAACGTCAAAATGAATCTCTTTATGAAGCATGGACTCGTTTCAAGGACTTACTCCAAAAAGTCCTTCATCATGGCATAGATCTTTGGCTCCAAGTCCAAATCTTCTATGACCATATCGACATCTCCACGAGGCGAGCCATTGACCAATCGGCCGGTGGTAAGCTACGTGATTTTAGTGCGGAACAATCATGGGAACTCATAGAAGATCTTGCTCTCTATGACAACGAAAGTTGGAACGATCCCCGTGATTTGAACAAAACGGTCAAGGCAATATCTTTGCCTTCGAACAATTCTAGCACTCCCGACCGTAGGATCATGGAACTTGAAGGTCGAGTCAAGTCTCTCATGAAATCTTACGAAGCTCATAAACCTTCAAGCCAAGTAAGCAGAATCGCTTCTACATGCAAACTATGCAATGGCCCTCATGAGACCCATAACTGCATGGAACTTCCAAAACGTGCTTATAACGAATTCACATCATCACACGTAGGTCAGGGTCCTCGAACTTCTGCTGAAGCCTATGAGGCATGGAAAGATAAACCTAATTTTAGAGGGTACCAAACGCGAAGCGTATCCTTCAATGACTCCTCACCACTCACCTGGTCCGAGCATTTTCCATCACAAGACATTCCTAGGCAGAGCTGTGAAGATATTTTAAAAAAATTCATTCTATCTCAAGAACTACAGCTCGCTACGCTCGAGGCCAAATTTAAACAACAGCAGGCTGATGTAAACAACAAGATTTGTAATCTGTTGACTGCTATCAAAGAGCATATTGATAATAAGCCCATTCACGTTGATGAGGTTAAATTTGCTACCGTCATGAGCCCACCAGCCTCCCCTGTAAAAATAAAAAGTCCTAGCAAGTTATTCAAACATCTATCTCCTAACGGAAAAGAACCTGTCAACTCCCCTGGACCAATCCACTTCGTAAACACCATCACCACAATATCTGCTTCAACATCCAACCCAACCCAACAACAAACTAACAAATTCGGTCAGACAGCGAAATATGAGACCTCAAGGGTTGACCATGCTTCGGCAAGGAAACCTACCGACTCACCCGAGCAATACACCGCGCAAGAATCCGGCAAACCGGATGAAGGGAAAGAGAAATCGGAAGAGCATGAGAGAAATCCAACCATTTTAGGTAAATCTAGTATAGAAGAACCCGAGAGAAAAATGGAGGATGTTATTAGTGTGGGTAGCAATCAGACTAAGGAAAGTAACCCTAAAGTTTTCAAGATCCCCTGTACCATTAAGGAAAAGCTCTTAACCGATAGTCATATAGATCCTAGCTCCCCAGTCAACATAATCCCCCTTTCCCTATACCACAAAACCTTCCCTGAGCACATTGCGTGCGGGAAAGTAATAGAAAATTTATCAATTAGGATTGGAGAGCTTGTTTACAATACTGACCTCACCGTGGTTGATGACGTGGACCCTCTCACCAATCAAACGTTAACCAACCTTGTCCTTGGGATACCATTTATCAATGAATCGGGAGCAATCCTTGATGAGAAAGATGGTAGTGTAATACTCACCAATGGTGTTAGGAAGGGAATTTTTCGTAGGGATAGTAAGGAGGTGTACGAGTATCGTCCATCTCTTGAGGGGAATCTATATGGGTCAAAGGATGGAGAGTTAGGGAAGATAAGACGACGTGATCCGAATAATCTCAAAATCCCTTGCATGATCGGTCATAAGTACTTCGATAACATATACATTAATGTATTCCTACCAAAGAATTTTATGTCATTGTTTCATTATAACAATATCTGCAGATGGGGGATGATTTACAAGGGGGAGAAAGTGGTTGGTAAGGATCATGAAATCCAGGTGTTCGTAGGAAATATGGCATTCTCTATGGAATTCACGATTGTGGACAACATAGAGGACTATGTCGACCCTAGGTTATCACAAGTCGTCTTTGGAGCACCCTTTTGTGAAATCACTAACTTGATAGTGGATGACTTGAACGGAATCATGACCTTCACTGATGGGATTAGGAGGATTTCATACCAAACGCCATACAAGAGAAAAGACCTTAAGGAAATAGATTGTAACGGGCTTGATATGATGAGCTCCCAACTTATCTTGTGTGATGAAGATGTTAGGAGAGGGTGTAGAAATATTTCTGATTTATCATGTGGATTCTTTAAGAATGTTAGTAAGCTTGGTTCTAAGTATCGACAAGATATTTTCGAGTTCGAAGATCCGAAGTACTTGCACTATGAAAGCGATATTAGTTTAGAAGACGACCTAGAGAGTGGAACCAATGATGAAATCACGTAGTAACCCATAGCCTTGAGTCTAGCTACAAGACTCGTAAATAAAGAAAAGCGCTTCTTGGGAGGCAACCCATGTTTTGTGTGATTTTTAATTGTTTGTTTGTTATTTGCTTCCGTATGCATGCTTTATTTTTATTGTTGGTTGATCATGTTTCTCAATTAAAAAGTGGAAATACTTTACTTTGTTGTTTAGCCTAGTCTTAACTCCACCTAAAAGTATTTTTGCAAAAGATAAGTGTAAGGGAAAACCCCAAATATGTTTTTAAGAAACAAACCGATCATGATTCTCCACAATATTAAATGAACATGTATATTCGTATTTGTTAGAGTCAAATGCTTGTATTGAGTCATAATGAAGTTTTGCAGGATTTTCCAGGAAGTAGGACCAAGTTTTTCCAGAAATTTTCCGGAAACTTAACATAAGAATTTCTGCAGGTCCATTCTGACGGCGTCAGAGGTTTACTCTTGACGGCGTCAGAGGTTTACTCTTGACGGCGTCAGGAGTTAAAAATCTGGAAATTTTACCGGTTTTGTTTTTCTAACGGAGTCTCATAGTTTTTGTGAATTATTAAGTTTTATAATCTCCAGGAAATCTGCAAACTTCATTCCACAAGCATTATATCTTACTTTGTTTTCTAGGATTTAGTAACTTATATAGGATGCCGCCGATTTTACGCGAGGTTGTCTTGTCTATTTTTGTCAGAATTTACAGGTTATGTATGACAAGGAGATGATTTATATTCTGGAAGGGAAGCTTTGATTGTTCATTTTCTTGGAGGAAGATTTAACCTGGCCAACCTATAATCCATACCGAGCGAATCAGGGGAGTATTTGATTTCATTCTCTTTACTTTTTCACTTTTACATTCTTTACTTGAACATTGGGGACAATGTTCATCTTAAGTGTAAGGGGAGGGTAAAAAGATGATACCTTACATATGCACTTTCGCTTGAGTTTGTCTTGTTTGATAGTAGATGTGTAATAAAACTATGAGAAATACTTGTTAGTGCAATTTTAGCGCCAAATTTAAAATTTTTTACAACATTTAGGAGTGAAACTTTAGCCATAGCAAGCGTCTCATGGATAGGAGATTGTATGACTAGCACATAACCGTATATTCAGAAAAATTTTCCACCCAAAAATGTGAGGTTCGCCTTTAGATTTGATAGGAAAAGCATTTACTATTAGTGCTTATGAGTGTACCGGTAGCATTTAGATTCTAGAACTTGCGTTAGTGATGCATCCCGAGACCGCTAGTGAGACTACATTCGTGTAGTAGGATTTACTACATGATAAGAGGCATTAGGATCACCCTTGTGTTAAACCCGTATCATAATTACTTGACCATTTAAGTCATATTACTTGGCTAGTTAAGTCAACTAATTTTTCTCACACCCTTAGCGTTGTACTCATTTTTAGTACACGAAACCCCTAGTACACCCCTCCGAGCCTATCTTTTCGTTTCTAACTTTAAGCATCTTACTTAAAGGAAGAATTTGTTACACCCCACTTAAATGTACAACCAAATCGCCTTAGCCTTCCGTGTATGCGCTCATTTTTAGTGCATTATTGTTATTTGTTAAACCATAAGTTAACTTTCTAATTGATTACATGGTTGCTAAGTCGAGTCATATCCTTGTACATATTGTTTTGGGACGATTGGGACTCATGGGTAAGTACTTATTTATGGAGTAATGGGGAAGAACATAATATTATTACCCCCATATGTGCGTTAATCTTAAAAGTGCTCCAAGTGTTTTGATTTTCTTAATTCGAGTCATTAGATTAGTTTAATGTAAAGTATGTAAAGATTCAAGTGTAAGGGGAATTCTCATCCCCTATGATGTATTATTTTGGATGGTAGGGTAAGAGTGTATGCAAAAAAAAAAAAAAAAAAAAAAAAAAAAAAAAAAAAAAATCGAAAAAATCAAGAAAAAGAAAAGAAAAAAAATAGAAAAATGAAAAAGAGAAAAAACATACGGACTACCATCCCTTTTCATTCTATGTTCATTTTATGTTTTTGTTATTTTTCATTTATTAGCTTAAGTCGAGTCTAGTCTTGGCTTAGCAACGCCATATTTTACATGTAATTAACCAAGATTGTTAACTCGCCACCAGTAAAACTCCCTTTATCCAACAAAACCGTGTAATTCATATCCCTATACCTAACGTTACAACCCTTTTAAAAGACCTCTTTGATAGTTTATCCTAGGTGCTTACGCCATGTGGTGGAGGTTTGATCCTTTCCCAAGCATATGGTAATCTATTTTGCTATGACAGGTAGTGAGAGATATCTTCCATTTCCATAATGTTATATTACTTTATTACACCCGAGAGATGTGAGTATCTAAACACTATTTGTGAGGTGCTAGTGTATGACCTCCGTGCTTGTCTATTGGTCTATAGTGGAACGATTATTTGTTGTAATTACTTTTATATTAGTGTTAAATGACCCCTAACTTGTCTTTTGGGTAGAATAAAAGCGCATTTGCTTGAGGACAAGCAAATCTCAAGTGTAAGGGTATATGATGAGGCGAAAAATGGTCCGTTTTTAGGGGGTCATTTAAGCCCGAATCCGAATTTATTTGATCAAATATTTCCCTAAATCGTTCCTTTTGTGATTTTAGGTACTTGGAGAGTGAATTCTGGAAAAGAAGCCATTTTGGACGTTTTTGGAGCATAAAAGTGAAGAAAACGGCAAAGTCTCAATTTTCCATGCTGGAACAGTACATGAAGGCGTCAAGAGTAAACTCATGACGGCGTCAAACCCCAAGAATTAAAATCCGTAGCTCATGACGACGTCACGCAGGGCGTCAGAAGTAGATCAAGGCCGTCCGAGGAAGTATTTGACGGCGAGATGACGGCGTCACACCTTTGTTCTTGACGCCGTCACCCCTATTTTCCTATATATAGTTTTCTAGTTTTTCACATAAAAAGAGGGAAGTTTTGGAGAAACCCTAAAGACGATTTTGGTGCAACTTTTACAGGTTTTTTAAGGGTTCCAAACCCTTGATACCTTGCATTGTAATTGAGATAAGTGTTCTTCTAATTCAATCAATATGTCTATGTGTTGGTTGTCTATATCTTGTTCTTGTCTCAATTCCATTATGCTAGGCTAGATCTCTTTTGTGTTTGCTTAGATCTAATGAAACCTAGATATTGATTATGTGTTGATTACTTGTTTATTCTTGTCTTGGATGAATGATTTTATATGTTAGGCTTAAGAAAACTGACAGATCTCCAAATGGTAACATGCTTGAACGTCTTAAGAAACATGAACCGAGGCGTACTAGGTCTTTATTGGTTGTATTTAATGCATGAGCCACTGTTTACAATCCCTATAGTTGTGCTGGGCATGGTATAGGAGGAGATAAGAGCTCATAGAATTGGGGAGTTATGTATGCCACCCCATGAATGGTATTAAGGAATACAATCCGTCATCCATGCAATTATAACAAGTAATTAACGTGTAAAAGATATCTAGGGAGTAGTGAAATCTAAGTAAACACATTTTCTCCAATTACTGCTCACAACCTTAGTTTAATTAGTTTATTTTCATTTTTAGTATTTTATTTTGATTGCATCTTAGTTTTGGGTTAGTTGAATAGCAACTAATTCCGCCCACTCTTCCAAAAACTGATATTTTAATTGCTTTCTAAAAAATATAAAAACACAAAAATAATCATCCCTCACCTTTAGAACTAGTAATTTAGGCTTTCTAATCCTAGCGACACTATTCCTAAGCTGAACGATCAATCCCCCGGTACTTGTCACTATACTATACTACAACGATCAGGTACACTGCCTGGTGGGGGTTGTAAGCTTCTCGAGATCCCTCGAGAGGTAAAGCCTGTTGCGATTCCCACGCATCAGGGTTAGTCGGGACGGGTCGGGTCGGGATCCAGCCCGATGCTCAGCCCTACAACCAAACTAGGGGTGAGCATCGGGCCGGAACCGACATAGCCCGAAACTGATTAACTGGAAAACCAAAACCGAGTCCTGACCCGACTATTCCCGACAGTCCCGAAAACCGTTCGGTCGGGGTTCGGTCAGTTTAGTCGGTATATTGGTTTGTTTTTTCGGTTTTTGTCCTGTCCCGACAGTCTCGAAAACCGATTAGCTGAAAAACCAAAACCAAGTCCCGACCAGATTAGCTCGGTTTCGGGACGGTTTAGCTCAAGTTTGGGATAGTTTTTTCAGGATTTCAGGATTTAGTCGGGATTGCTCACCCCCTAAACCAAACAATAATATTGAGATAATCTATACCCATTCCCATTCCATCAAATATTTCTAACTACAAACCAAACGCCACTTTAAATTGTTTGTTTTCTTTAAACAACTATCCAAACACCGCCTCAACTCTCCTTCAAAATGTTCTGTTAACGAACCCTAACACACACACACACACACACACACACATCTTACTTCATCCTCCAAAACATCAGATTCACGGTTCGTTCATCACTCAATTTTTATAAAATTAGGGTTTCTGTTCGATATCACAACGATTAATTGATTTTATTTGCTATATATGTGATCGATTATAATTAGTTTTTGCTGTTTGATAGCTAGTTATTAGAATATTAGGTCAAATTATAAAGTTTTTTTTTTTATATATAAGATATGCGGATTGTATTAGATGTTACTATTAACTAACTCTAGTGCCGAAGTAAGGACGCGTTTTAGTTTCGTTTATTTAACGGAACAGTTGGTTACTTTTGCGTTACTCGTTGATATAGTGCGTATATGATATAGTGTGGAAGACAAATGTAGCGAATGCATACTCGTTGATTTTACGTGATTAGTTATAAAAACTAACTTATTGTTACAAAATATAATGATTGTATTATATGCGAGACTGTAAGTGTTGCGGAAACTATCGAGGTTTGTAGCGCGGAAGTAATACTGGTTGTAATTATGCTATGTTTGACGATACTAGTAGTTGATGTTATTTAATTGCGGAATACATGATTTGATTAGTTATTATATCTCCGATTTGAGTTGCTATTCTGCTTGTGTGTAAGCAATTAAACTCAGTTTCGTTCTGAAATTTGCTATTAGGTCTTAACTTATTGTAAATATGCTTGGCCTTAGGTTTATTGAAATTGAGATAATAAGCTTTTAGTGGAACTTTAAAAAAATATATATAATGATTTTTTTATATTACAGACGTTAATGTTGTGGAAACTATCAAAGTCTAAGTAACGAAATGCATACTCGTAGTTTTTAGTTTCTTTGTGTTGTAGCGATTATTCAATGGAACAATTAGTTTATGACACCGTATGATTATGTATCCAGTGACCGGGGAGTATGCGGCGATACACTTTGGTAGCGGTGGAAACTATCAAAGTTCGTAGATAATTCAAGTAAAGAAGAAAAAAGTAACAAAATGCGTACTCGTTTATATTTAGAGTTTATTTAAAGGAACAATTAGTTTATGTATTCATATGGTTATCTGTCAAGTGGACGGCAAGTATAAACTTAATAGGTTTTTAATACAAGTAATATTTGTTACTATTGCAGTATTGCTTTAGGCTGATAATATGAGCTACATACGTGATACATGAAGAACATGTTGGATTGGCTTTATCAAGTGGTTGGATCATGGTTATGTGATCTGTAGCCTTGATGCTGCTTGCGTTAAACATATTTGTAAATCTTATAGTTCTCGATTTGGGAACTAGGTTTCTCATCAGTATTACAGTGATTAGATTGGTTATATCTTTGAGTTGATTCGGAATCTGGCTTTTACATGATTGATTATAATCAGTTTTATTCATAAATAACAGACGTACCTATCTAGCTGTTAGATGAATTATGTCAAAAAGTTAGGACTACCTCGCTGTTAGTATTCATTATCTTTTGTTGTGAATATGTGTGGCGTTAGCTTTATTAGTATTCTTGTTGAGCTATTTAACCCTTTAGTTGGGGCTGTAAGCGAACAAACATGAACAAGATTATATATTCGTTTTGGTAAATAAACCAACACGAATATAAGTTCTGTTCGTACATTTACGTTTGTGAACATGTGATAATTGATTTGTTGAGGCTCGTTTGCATATGTTCACTTGCGTACCTTTGCTTTTACTATGTATGAAATAACTGATTTGGAAATCACCTTTTCTGTTTGTGTATGTGCACTTATGTTTTTTTTGCTTTTTGACAGGTTGATCATCTAGCTTCATATACTTCTGCAATACATTTGTAATCACAATGGATACAGAGCGGTCTGATACAAGACGTAGGAGAAGTGTTGAGACTAGGGATCTAGACGAGTCTCCAAGGGGTGAGAGGTGGAAGGGAGGATATGATGATTTGGAAGATAATGGCAATGATAAATCACGAGAATCAAAGCATCACAGTAAGGAGAAAAGTAGGAGTAGTCGAAGAGACGAGAAAGATCACAGAAGTCGAGATCGAGAAAAGTCAAAGATCAGTGATGCCTCAAAAGAAAGAGACAAAGAGTCTAAAGGTTCTTTAAAAGATTCTAACAGAGACCGTAGAAAGGAAGACGTGGATGATCGTGAAAAAGAAAGGAGCAGAGACAAAGTTAGGGAGAAAGAAAATGATAGGGAAAAATACCGAGATAAAGATCAGGTAAGGGATAAAGATCGTGAGAGGGAGAAAGAGCTGGAGAAACGGGACAGAGAAAAGGGAACTGACAAAGGTAAAGATAGGACACGTGAAAAGGAGAGAGAGAAAAATAAAGAAAGGGAGAAAGATAGAGAAACTCGCGGAGATAGGGACCGGGAGAGAAATAGAGAGAGGGATGGAGATCATGATAAAGATAGGTCCAGCGATAGAGATAAAGCCAGCCGCAAGCAACCCGACGAGTTTCATGATGGAAGTAAAGACTTGGGGAAAGATGCAGGGAACTCTGATTCCGAGGATGGTGAGTTTAGGGATACAAGTAAGCATGGTACAGGGTCTCGTCATGGCAGGGATGAAGTTAAAACCAGTAAGAACGAGGCCAGCTCTGAAGGCGAACATGGAGGGTCGCAGCAGTCTGCATCTGAACTCCAAGATCGTATTATGAGGTTATTACTAATTCTTTATTCTCTATTTACATCCTGTTGTAGCATGTGGCGTATTATGAATTTGTGGTATCTGTCTACTGGTGTTGGGATGGTTAAATTGCCCCAAACTGATATTTATTAGTCCCTCTACCCAGACGCTTTTTAGTTTATCATCTTATCATGTTGATAACACAATAACTTCGTAAGCTGTACAAATAAGCTCTTCCAAACACCCCGTAGGTTCTTTATGTCCTCTGTACCTCTCTGCTCTTTTTTTCTGAAGAAATCTGGCTGTTATATACTTGTATTCATTTGCTTTGAATCATGTTTTGTGTATAGCATCATGCAGTTGGTTCCCTTTAAATACGCATGTGAAGTAGTTGAATACTCATTTCACATCAGCCTATGGTCACACATGAGGTTGTCTGTTGTATGGAAGATTTTCTTCTAGATACTCATTAAGTGCATATATCTGCAAATGCTGCATGTTAGATTGGCCTTCTGACTAGAAAGATGAATGTTCATTTTTGCGTAGATCAGAAAATGTTCATGATTTTTTCTAAACAACAATATATTTAGAATGTGAAGGCTCACCTTCACTAACCCAATCTACTTGACCATCTTTATAGTTCCTTTCCCTTAGCATGAGCTTTACAAATGCCTTGTTATGCCAATTCCTACTTATTAGCAACTTCGCTGCATTAGGCGCACTGGGAAAATACACCCTTATTCATGTGCCTAAGTTTAGAGCATCTCCGGTGCAAAGGTCAAAAAAGACTTTAGAATGACTTCAAAAAGGGTTATTGCATTGGAGCAAAAGCTTGAAAAAGGTTATTGCATTGGAGCACAAGCTTGAAAAGGGTTATTGAGAGAATAGGTCGAGGAAGAATAAGTTATTGAAATGTGAGAATGTGTGAGGAAGTTAGTTTAGGTTGAAGCTGAGTTTTTTGCATTGGAGCTAATGACTTAAAATAGGTTGAATATTTCAAGTGTTTGTTGCATTGGAGATGCTCTTATTAAGTTGATTAAGCCAGCCATTATGGTGGAAATGAAACTATTTTTGGACCATTATTCAGTTTTAGGAGCAGGTTTTGTTTATATTGGTGAATTCTTGCCATAGTTGTTTTTAGGTTGGAGTGATGTTTGCGTTGGTCACACAACTATGATCACAATCAGATAAATAAAATACAAGGACTACGACATGTATGGCTTTATGGAATTAGATCAAGGGTGTGACTGAAATACCATATTTATTGCTAGTCAAGGAGACACCTATATTGGATAATACAAATATGGGAAGGGGCATCTTGAAAACAGGCAGTAATTATCTCGGATTCAATTTAGCAAATTTATAATATCAACTGTGTTACTTATGGTTTCTTATTGCTTTGGCGCTCTGGGCAGTATGATCTCACCACAATAGTATATAATTTCTTTGTTTTAAGTAGTGTCCAATATTTGTTGACGTGTGCCATTTTTCTTTTAGGATGAAGGAAGAGCGATTGAAAAAAACGTCAGATGGTGCTTCTGATGTGTTGTCGTGGGTTAGTAAAAGCCGGAAACTTGAGGAGAAGAAGAAGGCTGAAAGGGAGAAAGCATTGCATTTCTCAAAGATGTTTGAAGAGCAGGTTAGTTTTATTCTCCTGACATGTTTTCCTTTTTGAATAACTGTGATTTGTCTATCGTGCATCTGATTTTCTTATCATTTTGTGAAAATTCAGGACAATGTGACTCAAGAAGAGGATGATGACGAACCACCAGCTCGCCGACATACATCTCGTATGGCCTCTTCTCTAGTACTCATATATACGTAACTATTGTTAATTTGCTATTAGACACTGTGTTGAATATATAAAATATGTTTATGTACTAGAGGGGGCAATTTTGACTTCCTACATATACATGGGCTGATTTGGGTCATGTTTGCTCTCTAACTGGTTGAATAAAGAAACTTAACTAATATGGATACGTGTTGGAAGTTACCCAGAATGTTTTAAAATTGGGCACGACATCCTAAATAGCTTTGTAAATTTTCATTTAGTAGTATTTTTGGGCTGACCTGATTCATTCCGGCATGTACAGAAAATGTATCTGTTTTGCCAATTACCTAATCTGCCCACACCCATTCTGCTACCTCTAGTATGTACTTTCTATATCATCAATATAACATGAAGAGGGGTGTCACTCACTGCTTGCACAGGGTGATTATGCTTCGTCATATTTTTTCGTCTACCTTTTCGCCTGGTATATACAAGACTGTTACTAAATTGAATGATGTTGGCAGGTGACCTTGCTGGATTTAAAGTTCTTGATGGCCTTGACAAGGTGGTTGAAGGTGGTGCAGTTGTTTTGACACTGAAAGATCAGAACATACTTGCTGATGGTGACATTAATCAAGGTATTTCGATTTTATTTTTTCATTAATAGTTTGGCAGTTTCTTCATCTGTTATCTTTAGTGTTTTTCTGCTGGACCCAGATTTCCTAAGGTGACTTTACATTGTATACACCAGAGGTTGATATGCTTGAAAATGTGGAGATCGGTGAGCAGAAGCGGAGAAACGAGGCTTATAAGGCAGCTAAAAAGAAAACTGGAGTTTATGAAGATAAGTAAGTTCAATAGCTGTATTACTGTGGTTTTCTAGTAGGAGTGACAAATTTGACCTGTATACTTTTGAGTGGGGTTTATTTGGGCTATATTCTTTTTCTAATGGGTCAAACGGGTTTAATAAATCAGAGGGTTGAAACTTGAAAGCTGCCCCAAGGGTGTTGTTGATATACAAAACCTCTTCATTCTTTATTCAATGAATTAGGTTATTATTCAAATGATATGATATTCATGATCAAGTTTAATACACTTGATTTTGTGTAAATAACTAAACAATCTGGACAACATAGTGTTTGAGTCAGCCCAACCTGACTAGTACAAACTTAACGATTTTGACCTGAATTATTGCTGTAATGACTATTTTCTATTAATGTTTTCAGAAGCTAATGTTGCATTCTGGTAATTTTTTTATGTGCAGGTTTAATGAAGAAGCTGGATTTGAAAAGAAAATGCTTCCACAATATGATGATCCTATTGCGAACGAGGTAAATATTTCAACTTGGTTCATATGTCCAGTGGCATGTTTTTACTTTATCTTAGCTATATATATACTTTTTTTCAGGGTGTAACCCTCGATGAAAGAGGACGTTTTAGTGGTGAAGCTGAGAAAAAGTTGGAGGAGGTAAACTTTTACTTTTTTTTTTTGTTCAATTTATTAACTTCCACAAAAGGAGAAATAAGGGGGTGTTTGGATTTGGGCTCCGTTTGTAATTAAAGAATCAAAATCAATTAATCAGTTGTGATAAAATGGGCTATACAAATTATTTTTTGGATGTCTTCTACTGTTTATATTGTAGTAATAAAATGTCTTAAATGTATAACAAATTTTTGAATATGAAAGGATTAACATGTAAAATGACCAAAAAAGGTATTTTTGTGAAAAAAGGAGATATTTTGTGAAGTAGAGGGGCGGAAGCTTTTTACAATAGGTTATAGCATTTTTAAGTTGATAAGCTCATAAACCACAAAAAATGAGCTTATTGGTTTTCAAATTTTACCTAGGTTCAAAAGTCAAACATATAAGGTACAAATACCCTCTTAGTGATTATACCCTAAATAATCGAATAATCACCATTCATTAAAGGTGTTAGTTGTGACTTGAAATTGGTAATAAGAATATCAGTACTAGAACCCAAATCCAAACGACCCCTAAATACCGTTTTCTGTAATATGCAGCTCCGTAGGAGGATAGATGGTGCATCTGTGACTTCTCGCTTTGAAGATCTTACTTCGACCGGAAAAGTCTCATCAGACTATTACACCAGTGAGGAGATGCTAAAGTTCCAAAAGCCCAAGAAAAAGAAATCACTAAGAAAAAAAGATAAGCTGGACCTTGAGGCACTTGAAGCAGAAGCCCGGTCTGCAGGGTTGGGTTCAGGGGACCGTGGTTCACGCGCTGATGGAAAAAGGCAGGCCCAAAAAGAGGAACACGAAAGATCCGAGGCAGAAAAAAGAAACAATGCATTCCAATCTGCATACATGAAGGCAGATGAAGCATCTAAAGCATTGAGAATGGAGCAAACTCTTACTGTTCAAAAGGAGGTAGAAGAAGAAGAGGAAGTCGTGTTTGGTGATGATGATGATGATCTTCATAAATCGTTACAAAGGGCAAGAAAAGTAGCGTTGAAGATGAAAGATGAAACACCATCTGGCCCACAAGCAATTGCTCTACTTGCTTCTTCTACTAGTAAGAATGCAGATGCAGACAATGGAGAGTCACAAGATAATAAGGTTGTGTTTACCGAGATGGAGGAGTTTGTATGGGGTCTTCAGCTTGATGAAGGTATGCTACCTGCATTCTTATTTTAAGCTTTAATGTAGTGTTTTATAATTATAGCAGAGGTGGCATTTTGGGTGGGTCAGGCAAGTTTGGGTTGGATTTTCCCTGTACTTGTATATGAGACTTTCATACTATTTCTACCACCCCCAATTCAACAGTTTATATATTTTTAATTCTTTTTTTGAAAATTTAACATGTAATATTTCATATTTGTATATGAAAATTTTTCAATTTTGGTCGTTACATTCGCATGTGCATCCCATGCCATCCAACATTCGCATGTTCTTTGAAACTTTTTATATTTACTGCTTTGCTATTTTATGGTTACAGAAGCTCATAACCCTGATTCTGAAGATGTTTTTATGGAGGAGGATGTGGCACCAGCACCATCAGAACAAGAACAGAAAGTTAAAGATAGTGGTTGGGCAGAAGTAAAAGATGTTATTCATGATGAAAAGATGGCAGATGTAGAGGAAGAAGTGAAACCAGATGAAACGATTCATGAGAGTTCACTGGGAAAAGGGTTATCGGGGGCACTTCAATTACTTAAGGATCGGGGAACTCTTAAAGACACTGTTGAATGGGGTGGTAGAAACATGGATAAGAAAAAGAGTAAGCTTGTGGGCATAGTTAACGAAAATGATGATAAGAAGGAGATACGTATCGAGAGGACAGATGAATATGGAAGAATTGTAAGTACTCTCTACAACTACTTCAACACACATATATATTTTATTTTAGGGCAAATGATTGAAAAAAGTATCGTACTTGACACCATTTGTTTTTATGGGTAGCGAACAAATTTTTTTGCTTTTACGGGTATTTTTCTTTCAAATTTAGCCTTTTTAGGGTATTTTGCAACATTTTGTGACATTTTTGCTCCTTTCAACTAATAGAAATTTTATTTTTTCGAAGGGCAAAAATGTCAAAAAATGTCACAAAATACCTCAAAACGGATGAATTTGAAAGAAAAGTACCCTTTTAAGCAAAAAATTTTGTTGGCTACCTAAAAAATCAAATGGTGTCAAGTATGATACTGTTTTTTAATCATTTGCCCTTTATTTTATTTCTATGGTATTTTTATCAAGGTTGTAAATATCGCTCGACGGTACCGTGGCGGTCGACCCCCGCCAAGCGCCATATCGGTCTTGGCGGCGATATATCGGTTTCTCGGCGGAGACCATAAATTATAAAGAAATTTATTTATATTTTTGAAATGCAACATGTGTAACACAAAATATACCAAGTATATGTAGAAAATATACCAAGTATATAAATTTTTATGAGAATTGGGCGTGAATCTGGAAGGAAAAAGAAAAAAAAACCCCTAGATCTGAAGTTGACAGGCGTTGACCGACCACCGCCAAGGCCGCTTTTTGACCGATTTTGACCGCCAAGCTCCGATTTTGATCGATTTTTGAAAGATTTTGACCAATTTTGATCAAAACCGATAAGTTAAACCGATATGAGAAATATCATGGCGGTGGACCACCGAAATCCACCATGGCGCCGCCATATAGGCCGCCATGGCCGATTTTTACAACACTGATTTTTATCTGCTTGCATTGTGTTAGCTAGTGATTGGCAGTTTAACCTAATAAATCATTTCATTCAAAGATTTAGGGGTGTTTGAGATTGCTTGCTAAAAACAGCTTATTCAGTTTTAACATATTAGTAAGTGATTTTGATGGTTTTTGGGTTTAATTACCCAATGTGCTTATCTGATTGAGTAAAAAAAGCAATTCAAAGTCGCTTAGTCCGAACTGTTTCATGAGTAAATCAAGATTTATCTAGTGATGGATTTTTTGTGTTTGACCAGTTGACCCCAAAGGAGTCGTTTAGGCTGCTTTCTCACAAGTTTCATGGAAAGGGGCCTGGTAAAATGAAGCAAGAAAAACGTATGCGACAATATCACGAGGAGCTGAAAGTGAAGCAAATGAATAACGCAGACACGCCATCACAATCTGTTGAAAGGATGAGAGAAGCTCAATTACAGACGAAGTCACCTTATCTTGTTCTTAGTGGTCATGTTAAACCAGGGTATGCCTTCTTATGCAGTGTTCTCTATTAAATAATGCTTATTACTTATATAATTTAATACAATCAAAATTAGATAGTAGTATTTTAAGTTATTGCTGTTATGGACAGCAGTTTTTTGTTCTAGTCATTAATATGATTTTAATTTATTTCTCTTCAACATTGTGAATTTTTTAGGCAAACAAGTGATCCGAGAAGTGGTTTTGCTACGATGGAGAACTTCCCAGGGAGTTTGACACCCATGCTTGGCGATAGGAAGGTTTGTGCATCTCTTAAACACTATCTTTTCCGTTGGCTTGAATAATATTCAGTTTTATTTTTTTATTATGTTGTAGATTCGTTTGATGATTTTTCTTTGTGATTATTTCATTCATTACATAGTATATTCATGTACTAAACTTTAATGAGTTTTGATATCTCGTGATTCTAATAGTTCACTTCAATCGTTATGATTAACATTTTTTTTTTTTTCCCTCTTACAGGTTGAAAATTTCTTGGGTATAAAACGAAAATCTGAGCCTGGAAACATGGGCCCGCCAAAGAAGCCCAAAAGCTGAATGTTGCTCGATCCAGCTTGCTTGAAAGAACAGATGAAGATACAAGAAATTAAGCAAATAGTTGAAGAGGGAGCTAAATATTTTGATTGTCGATCTCAATTATAAGAATGTCTTGCACGATCACAAGGGTTTTTTTAGGTATCTTAGACTTGCAAGAAGTGATCTACCTTTGTGTTTCTGCAATTTTGTTGGTCTTTATGCTACATTTACTGAACCTGTAACAGATGCGACTGATGTGAAGAATTAATGGACAAAATTGCTGAATTGTTTCAGAAAGTTTCTGAAGATATTTACCGAGGTTGTAAAGGCATGCCTATTGTGCTTTTGCTGTTTCTTATTATGACATGAAATTGATTAGTACTTGACTGAATGGGTTGTGATCATAATGTGTAATAGTGTCTTCTTATATGGTGAAAATATGAACTTTTATCAATTAAATTCAAGATTTACATAAAGCCCACTAAAATTCTAAGGACGCTCTATGTCGATAGGTTGTCTTCATCCGGAAAACAATAATTTTGAGCTTAACTTTTGTTCTGTCTTTTATATGGTTGTGCTTAGCACTCGGAGTTTTAACATTGTGGTTGATCCCTATGGGACAACTGATATAGTTTCAAGTTACTGTAAACTATATTCATTAAAGGTCACACAAATTAAGGCTTGTTCAAAAGGAAATAGCTTACCTTTGAGATATGGCTGTGGTCATTAAGTTATGGTGGTTTTCAATTAGCCATTGTTTAGTTAGGGGTTTTAGTAGATTCAATACATGAGAAGGAGTTGAGGATGCTGTTCAATGGTGTGTGGATGGATGGGCCGATTTGATTGAAGGGTTTGAGTTTAGATGGCCACTATAATTTGATGGTTAGTGATGTTTCAGTACCAGACAACTCAGTGCTTATATCAAAGTTACTAAACATATAAGCAGCTTTATTAAGCATTTATATCCATTGAAGCATGCTAGATGATCATGTTTTTGACTTTGGAGGATGAAACCTTAAGCGCATTAGAGCATCGGCAAGTTAATCAAACAAATTCAGTGGAGTTGGAATTTCCAAATCTAAATTGCAATTGCGCGGATGGTGTGTGAAAGAACCGATGTAATGATATATGATACAAAACCTGTGTATGTGTCCATGCATAAATAAACACACACATATGTGTGTATATACAGACCACATCCCGCATATAGTCCGTATGCCACAGGAAACCAGGGATAATACACCAATTATCAATGGCAATGGATACATAACTTTTTAAGATTATTGAAATCCATTACCACTAATTCTTTCAACCCCTATTCTGATGTTTTTTTTTTCTTTAAATAATTACATAATAACATATGTACAATATATGTATAATATATTTATTTGTGTTTGACTGGTTCTGATTTGCAGATGGGACACAAATTCTTCATCGATAGCCATTTTTTAATGCATCCAACATGAAAATCATGCTTGCAGTCTTTTAACATCCCGACATCATCCATGTTTGCATACTCCTCCTGCAACACCAATCAGATTTGGTTCAAAACACAAAATCGGATAGCCAAAAAAAAAAAAAAAAACTCTGTTTCAAACATATCTGCATTCAAAGAAAATTCTAAACCGCTAAGATGGAATCTCACCAAGCAGATTACACATGTTCCTTCCTCTTGTATTTGGTCAGAAGAACAATATATTGATTCCCTTAAACACTTTGCTATCATATCCTCTGTCAGGCCAGTGTTCACACTGCCAATCCTTTCCCCGAGTGCAAGAAGCTCCTGTTTATTATGTTAAACAAATACAAAATATTAAGTAAATTGATAGCGAATGTAAGGTAAAATGATGCGTAAAAAGATGCTGACCTCATAGCTCATGTCATCTATATCAAGCCTCATTTCCCGATGATGATCAAAGTTTCTAGATCCAAAGGCTGAGTTATCCATAATCATGAGACCCTACAATTACATGAATAAGTTTCATATGCATAATATAAACCAAGAGGCTGAAGTGAGTTCTGATATATAAACACGAGGCTCCAAAGGCATTCTGGACTTAGAAAATGTTAAAACACTACATTGACTAATATATTTATACCCACAATGACCTTGTGCTTTTTTAGTATGCAGGGTCCATACTTATTATTCAACTCAGTTTTTCGGAGGAAAACTAATGGAAACTAGGGATGATGCATAGAAGAATTGTTAATTTAACAGACAGCGAAAGGACATACCTCAGGAGCGTGCCGATCACGGAAATTTGCCATCTCAGATCGAAATCTCTCTATTGACATTCTCCCTCGTGCATTTCGATCACTTGACCGCCAGGCTATAGCAGGCCTTGGTGGCGGAGATGAATAACTCTCGTTGGCCAACTGCACACCTTCATCTGCATGCTCTAATTGCAGGCTGCTCGAGGAAGCCCTGAAAGGTGGGGCAGACCTTTGAACATAGTGACGTCGAGGACCTCTAACTGATTGCACTTGGTTACCATGAAAATCTTGCGGGACATTATTGCTAGAAGTACTGCTTCCAACAAGGAAGGGATTTAACTCCTGACCTGCAATTAAGAGTTGCATATTATTAGACAGTAGTCATGGCTGTTCATCATAACATAAAGGATAATGTAAGTGAAGCCACCCAAAAAATAAAACTAATTGCTAGGCCATCCATGTACTGGTTTCATTTATACCAGCACTCGCCAATGACAAAAATGTCCTTATAGAGTGGAAAAGACAATATATTTAATGAGGTTTCAGCATGTTGTAGGCTAAATTTGTAAAATTTTCAAAAACGTCTCAGGGTTATTTTATTATTTGGCCATTTTCAACTTTTGGCTTTTTGATGAGAATATTTTACTTTACATAACTGAAAAGGCAACACAATTTATTTTATTTTATTTTAAAGTTTTAAGGTTATGTTTTTCGTCCAGCCTGATTTTTGCCAGGTTTTATAAATGAAACCAAATATATATTTTAGTGGCTTACAAAGTAGTCACAATAGTTGATTGGCCTTAATGAACAAAAGATAAATAGTTGGGTGACCTGCTTTTATAATTATAAATAAAGGAAAAAACTTACCATGACCAGAAGAAGACGTGTGATTTGGGTTCCACTCAGTCATTGACCCATGTGAAGAAACGTCCATGGGATGTCTAGTTGTGTGATAATCATGTGACGAAGTATTGTGTTCAATCCTGCTTCTTACATTTCTATAATAGCTTCCATCACCATGAGCATACTTCACGTTAGGATGGTCCCACGGTGTATCAAGAAAGTCCAAATTTGGAGTATCGTCCCACGAGTCAGTAGGTGTAGAGATATTAGATGAACTTCCACCAACATTATTTGTAAATCTGTCTGTATCTTCAGTTGGAACATCAGGCCGCTTACGTTTACAATTCCATCTTCCATTACTACCCCTGACATCAAAAGATTCTTCCTCGGGAACGGGAAGCTCATTGTGGTTTGACGAAGATGCAACATTCCCATAATTTTCTGGGACTGGGAGAGGATTTGATGGTCCCACAGGGTCATGTTGATAATGTGGCGTTTCGATAGCATGAGCTAACGAATAATACTGATTTGATGCATCAGTGGGATTAGAGTTAGAAGGATACTGTTCTCCATTTATCGACATGTTATTAGCTGTATATGAGCGAGGACTGCTTTCAATGGCATCATTATGTGCTGCATACAGTTAGAAAAAACGGGTTGCATTAAATATTGTTTGGATGTGGTTGTGCTGTTTAAAGTTATAATAATACAATAATAAGTTGTTTTAAGTGCTTAAATAATATTAGACTAAAAATGACCAAATGGAACATTCTTATTATTAAAGTATGGTATGAAATTTCATAAACATGAACCGACCTACACAGGCAGTTGAACTACAAATATCCCAAAAAGATTCAATAAACAAGTATGTGCAAGTTGTAAAAGTTATAAGTTTGAATACCCGTATGCGCATAGGGATACTCTGTCAAGTTCCACCTCTGATCATTCTCAGTCTCGAATATATAGGATGGGCTGAAAACATGTCGATGCCCCATTGTTATGGGGAACAGAAATCAGATTTATTTATCCCCAGCTGCAATTGGTAAAAATATGAAAATGTCAGTATTTATTAAGCAGAACCTAGATGGGAACATCTTGACGTGGAAATTTTTGAGAATGTTTGGGATTGCTTGTCCTGGTCATTTGTGAGTTAAACAAGCTGTTTTAAGTAAGCACTATAAACGTCCTTATTCTAAACTGCATATTCAACAAGGCATTTAGCAGAAAAGCAGTTTTTGGGTAAGCTTATTTAAACAGCTTATCCTTGTATATATATATATATATATATATATATATATATATATATATATATAAAAACCGTAGTATCAAAGCACAATTCATGACACAGTGTTTTAATTTACTCAAACCTTTTTCAAATAAGTTTATTAAGGGGTGTGAAGGAGCATGTTTATATATTTTATGAGCTTAAGCTCAAAAAAAATGTTTGGGAGTTTTTATGTTCAAAATTATATGTGACAAAAAAAAAAAAAAAAAAAAAAAAAAAAAAAAAAAAAAAAAAAAAGCCACACCTTTAAGCTGTAAATTTGGAGCTTTTTGAGCTCTTACAATTGAGCTTACCCGAAACCCCCTAAAAGTCTAAAACAGCTTAAACGGATAAAGCCATTTGGCTCCATCCAATCCAAACACCAAATCGTCTTTCTTAATTGCACCAATCACAATAAAAATACCCATAACAAGCAATCCCACACCACCCCTGCAGATAATCATCCTATGGCCAGCGTTTTCGTATAAAACCACAATTGTACATTTTACCATGCCATTCTATCCCAAGAAACGCTAACTCGCGAAAATCATCATAACACATAACAAAATCATATAAAAAAACATAACTTTATATCTAATTACTCAAAAACATATTTTTCAAGCTACACCCCACACATAAAAAAACATAAAATCCTTAATTTCAAGATTCATCAAATCATTATTTTTCCATTTATATTTATTGGTATATACCATGATCACATAAAATTAACAAGAAACACAATCTTAACAAAATAAAAAAACACCAACCTTAAAAAAACATAAATTCCAACAAATCATATATAATCAAACAACAAAAAATAATGTTCTTACATAAAATAAAAATAAAAGCATCAAGATTAGATGATGAAAAGATGAGGAAAAATGGCTAGGAAAAAACGTACCTAATAATTACAGCAAAAATGAAAGGTATATTCCAATTGAATGATGAAAAGGGTGTTGTAAAAAATATAAATATTTTTGTTTTGTGTGGGTTTGGGTTTGGAATTTGGATATTGATGGATGGATCAATGCCCATAGATATATAAATATATAAATAGAGGTTGTCTGTCTTTCTTTGTTTGTGTAATACTGTAATGTATACTATACTGTATATGGTTTGAATTATCAAAATGTGATTATGGAACTATACCGGAATCTAGTTAGGGTACCGTGTCATTATAGTTAAGTTAAATAATTTTAGTTTGAACAACCAATCGTTTTTTAACAAACTTTTTAGCCAACTTGTTTTCTAACAAATTAGTTTTGAAATCTTTCCATAATAAGAAAGAAAAAAGTCTGAATTTTAAGTCTTTCTAATTATAGAATAGTTTCAAATGCATTATAATCTAGTATAGATAAAATTCTTGTATTGCAAGATGATAAAATAATAATCCTAACAAAAAACACGCGGTTTAAAAAAACATATTTATTACTGTTTTATTTATTTTATTTTTTATAGGATGATAGTTTTACCCATAACTAATAGATTAATATCTTCTTCAAAATATGTAATAATAGTTTGTAATATAGTAAACTTAATTAAATTTTCTTATTTATTTTATTAATAGACAACTATATTAAAACATTTTAAAAAGAAATATAAACTATTAAGTTAAGATGGAAGAAGTAATATAATAAAGATTAAAGATATGGATGAAATAAAAGGTAAAGGACATAAAAAGATACTATATTGATGTAATTTTAAAATGTTTGAATGGTATAAAGTTGAAATGTAGAGAAATGTAAGGTTTTAAAGGATTTTTATTTTATTATTTTATTTATTTATTTATTTATTTATTTATTTTTGGTGATATTCAAAGATGTTTCAATCATTTTTTAGCTGAAAATCTGAAATAGTTAACGAGTGTGATATATTATTCTAGTTAGGTATTTAAAGTTGTTTATGCTACAATTATGATCAATGACCTTTTTGAATTACACCAACATTTTTCATCCTTTGATTTGAAAAAAAGTTGTATCCTATAAATTTATTGGCTTGAAATATGATACTTTTCTTTTAAATTGAGAACATGCATATACATTTTGTGGATAAGTGTTCATTATGTATATAAACTGTTTGTTAGAAAACTAGTACAATTATTGAACCGTTAACTATTAAAGTGTCACATCTTTACTATCTTATGATTTATTCATGACATCTAAATTTAGAAGTCCTTTAAAAACAAGACCAAAAATATTTTTACAAAAAAAAGTTACATATAAAGAGATTTCAACCTAAAGTTAAATGTATTAATTTTGCTATTATAAATTCAGACTTGAAACATCCCGAAAATTAAATGTATTTAAGTGTCGACTTGTAACTGCCTTTGAGTATTTATACTGTCCATAAAAATTGTCACAGGGTACCCGTCGCCGCATTACGCGGATTCCCTTCTAGTTTATAAATAATGAGAATTGATATGTATACATGAAATTTTATTTTGCACACATAAAATTACATGAGATATTGTTTATTTTTTTTCATTAATTGTATGTGTACAAAGTAAAATTTAATATGTAAATCTTAAATAAATACCTATTTTAATTGGTTAAAATTAAGTTTTAAAGTAAATGTTCATTTTAAAATTATTTAAATTTATTATTTGTTATAGGACTAACAAATCGAAATCATAAATTGGATAAACATACATTAATTAGTTATATGTGTCATCTCGTATTTTTTTTCTTCGTTATCTTTATTACTAGTCAGGTTGCAAAAATCGCGAATCGGTAGTCGGGCGGTTGACTCTTTGTAAATTGTAATCGGTCTCGGCGGGATTAATCGGATTGTCCTTTCCTACAAGTTTTCGGTATTTTTGACAAGTTTTAAGTATTTTCAGCAAGTTTTATGTATTTTCGGCAAGATTTTTCTTTAAAAAAAATATGTAATATATATAAACAACGACAATAAATTATTAAAACAATTTTATGATGAGTTTGGGTAATTCCGACAATATTTGAAGGTTTCCAACAAGTTTGACCCTCGTTGACCGTCATTGACCACCGTCAAACACGAATGACCAATTTGTTCGACTGATTTACAAAACTTGGAAAAGTTGGTGGCTTTGTAGCGCTTAGACAATGATTAATCGGTCTTGTAGACCTTGTTTTGCAACGTTACTAATAAAGAGTATTTATTTTCTTAAAACTTCAATTTCGAAATTTTGAAACTTATGTAGTTTGATTAAATTACTCGTAAGTATTCCTTAAACTTAACAATTTTTTAAAAACTTGTCAACTTAAATTATGTTTTTTCTTGATCAATTATAATTTGACAACTTTTCAAAAACAAACATATTATTAATTTCAAAAAACACATGCTTTGCTTAAAGGGTCGAACCAAATCATGATTTTGTAAGTACAATTATTTGCCGCTATATAACGTCTGCGCGAGTATACTTGTAGTAGTTTGATAATGATTGTACGTTTTCTATGGTTTTACTTTGGCTTTTTGTTAAGATCGTTTATAGTTCGAGGTTGTTAAGACCTCATCTAGGGATTACACAATAATAAAGATAAAGAATATGTACGCAGCGGAATAAACAAAACATCTTTATTATTGCTAACAAGGTTTCTCGTCATCATCTCTACTCTAACATACACCAAAGCCCCAATGCTACGTGATCAAGTGTAGCACGGTTACACTCTAACAGCGATCTAAGATCGTTGAGGCTTAAGACTAATCAACTAACCTAGGCGTTTACATAAGCATACTCACGCCCTAGGTTTACACACACACCTTTACTAGGTTTTACATTTTGTACGTACCTAATATCAATTCCCTGTACTAGGGTTACAAATGATATTCTAGAATAATAAAAAGATAAGCAGTAATCTTTTTCTTTCTTTGCAAGTTTCTTCCTTTGTCTCCATAAGTCCATCATGTTTCACATGTTTTGTCTTATCAACTTAATTGTAATTCCCAACAATCTTCCCCTAGTTGATAATGACAAAACCAATAAGCATAAACTTCCCCTGAAGTTAGTATGTCATGAAACATGTGACTTCCCCTTAAACCATGCATATCATCAAGGATCTTCAAGCTGCAATCTTAAAAAATATTCTTCTTCCCCTTTTTGTCATCATCAAATAGGGGACAACTGTAAGCAACCTTGATCTTCACAACCACGAATCAATATTACACATCCAATTCATCTTTCCAATGTTTCAAAGTCGCCCACCATTAAGTTTTCCGCATCTAAAAATGGACTTGAAACAATAGAAATCAAAACTATCAGTAGTAATAACAACTAGCAGTAGAAAAACCTTGATCTTCATAATCACCAACCAGTACCATACATCCAATTTAGTCCTTTAATGTCTTGAATTACCCACCATTAACAACACCAAAACGCTTACTTATTAAATGAACTCAAGACTTAAAAATTCCAAATCTTCAGTAAGAATACCAACGAATAATCATGAAATCCTTCACCTTGATGTAGTACATAAATGGTTAATCATTTTAACAATAATGTAATACACCGTAAAATCCCAGGTCATTTATTAATGCTAATTACCAACATTATTCTTAACTAAGCCATTTTTGCTGGCTAATTTGAAATTTTTACATGAGACACTGTTTGTTTGAGCACCCAAATGTTTTGATCACCGTTTGTTTAACACCCGATTATGTTTTGTCACCCGAAAGTCACTCTTGGATACCACCCAACGAGGTTAACACCGGTAACTCCACTTGCGACCCGACACCCAAATTGAACACCGAGATTTCGCTAATATATATATATATATATATATATATATATATATATATATATATATATATATATATATATATATATATATATATATATATATATATTAACTTTCACATATTATTATTATTATATACATATAAGTATATAATTACAAATGATGACACCGTTTATATACATACGGTTATCACGAACCGACACCGAAATATATTTCACACAATGTTGCGAACACCGACACCCCGTTATATTTTTGGACCGAACCATTTCTCAAGCCCAACGGACACCCCAAGCCACAAGTTTTCTTTTCTCTTCTTCGACTGGGCCGAACACCCTCACAAGCCCACTTACTACCAATATTCACTTATTATTGTTTGGGCTTCGTTTTCCCCTCAAGCCCGTATACATGTAATCTATTTTTCTTCTTTTGCGTCTCATGCTACCACAACGAACGAGAATGAGGAACCATGGTAACTATGCACACTTCTTCTTGCTCCCTACCACCTCGACACAACATTGCAACCCGCATTGACTTTGCACCTTGGAAAGCTCAAGCCACCCTATGAAGCCGTCAAACCACCGTGTAAACTTATTAACCACCTAGTCGAGTTTGTCCAATGGATCGTGTGTCCCTTTTACCTCCAACACCCCAATACCACATGAGCCTAAATGACATTGTTTATTGCCTATCAATCCTAAGCCACACCTAAAATAATCCAAGTAACCCTTTTGTTGCCCCCTTTCACCTCTACTCGATTTGACAATGGCTCAAGACAAGAGACAAGCTTGTCTCCACTCGAATGACAATTGAGAAGCAATGTTTCACCATGCCAAACATTCGAACCACCCTCACATCCTATAAAAGCCACATTAAATGCTAAAAACTCACACACTCACAACTCCACAAAAACTTCCAAGTCCAAAACACTCTTTTGCTTCATTGGTGTTGCTGTCGAGAAGAATCAAGGAGGACACGAGCAAGGGTTGGGTAGAGAACAATTTGGGTAACTAAGCTTTGGTACAAGATCATTTCACGAAGAGGGAATCACCTTGGTTGTTCTTGTTGCCACGTTACCACGACCTTATCACCACCAATACTTGGTGTTGTAAGTTACTATCTTCTTTCTTTTTATTTTGATTCATATCATGCATATCACACGCATACACGCGACACACATCCTTTATTTTTTTTCACAACGCATTAGTATTTTTGTGTTAAGAAAACACCTCGACACCCTCAGTTATGGCCTCACCATTTTGTTTTTACACGTACAACTCACCTATGTTTTTCGACCATCTAATTATACGACTCACCCACAATCGAGTCGACTCAACATGCATAACTTACACGACCTCTTGACACGAAAACTAGACCAAAACCAAATGCTAGTCGAACGAGTTTTAAAAACAAACCACACCCACTTTGGGCCTTGCCGGGCTAACGAGCCCAAACGGATTTTCCCTTGTGAAAATTTCGACTAGAAAGTTTAAGGATTTTTCGAATGACATTTACTGATTTTCATAAATATTAAGAGATAAAAATGATGACTTTTATAAGGATAAAAGTTAAGTTTTCGAAAACTAGAGTTTGGACTTCTTTTGCAAAAAGTCCCACGTTAGGGACTAAATGTGACAAATATGAAAACCTTCGGACTATTTTTGAAACTGCCGAATTGTATTAAATGAAGGGTGCAAACCGTAATTTTCCAAAGTGAGGGGAAAGAAATGTAAAAAGTACAAAAAGGACCATGTTGTGATTTTATTAACCAAAGGGTAAAAAGTGTAAACTTGTTAAAGTTAAGGGTTAAAATGTGACAAGTTATATTTTTATAATTAATTTTACAAACTTTATGAAAACATATGTATAAGTATTTTCTTTAACTTATATATATATATATATATATATATACAATAAATAAACATAACCTTATTTAAAAATATTTAAACATAAATATTTTTAAACGATATTATTTTCACGACGAGATAATATTTAATCAAACACCGATTCATATCGACACTGACAAATGACTACGTAAAGTTATTTGGGATATATTTTAAGACACCCGAAACGGATATCACCTTACACGTGGTATATCACACGACATTTACGACACGAATCTAAAACACCGATTACAATATATTTATAGGTCGCAAGTCGGAGGAATTTCATTGCTAGTCATAGCAATACACCATCACTTTGAGCACCGTTGTGATTACGCACCTTTCATGTGAGTTCATGGTCCCACATTTTAATTGCTTTTAAACCCCGTGGGGAGATACATGCTAAAAATCGAACACAAGTATTTTTCTGTATGCTGTTATCACCTGATATTGCCTAAGTTGACACCTGTGCTACAAGTCCCTCATATCATGAACCTTAATCACTTGCGAGTGAGCGCGAATATAGTTGATAGATCTATTGGAATGGCAGCCCGCCTCTGTCAAGGTGATCACTTGGCAGGAGGTGTGCTATATTCGAGGTATTATGGAAATTTGGCACATTTCCTGTTACCGAGGGCCCCTTGTCATTTACATCCGCTGTGGTGTAGATGATTATTATTATCTTTATGATATGTCAAATCAATGTTAAGGCTTGCGTTTCGTGAGGCTTAGGAGCAATATTACACCCGATTTAGTCAAGACCTGTCTATCTTGGCTTGTTTATTTCAAATGCTTGACTTGTGTTCACACTATTACTATTTAAACTACTATGGATTCACTCAACCTTTGTGTTGACTTTTTAAGCATGTTTATCTCAGGAAACTAGCAAGCATGGCGGCACGGAGCTGGCAAAAAGGGCACAGGACCTCCCTTTTATTTCAATAATTATATCATTCTTTACAAACTCATCACCACTTTTGTGAAACAATTTACATTTTGGAAAAATGTTTGTAACTCTGAATATTCGAGTTTTCATGGAATGATATTGGCAATCTTTTGAATTGTTTTCTATGAGTATGACTGTGTACTAAACTGTAATGACCCCGATTAGACTTCCGCTGCTTAATCAAATTTCGGGGTGTTACAAATAAGCTTCCCCTGAAACCCATATGTTAACCATGTGTTGAATGTAGGCTCTATGTAATGATCACTGATGAAGAAAACTAAGTATTACCAACTTGATACTGAAGTAGAATAACCCAAACTTGTACCTTACATCTTGTACTAAAACTGACTTCGAACATATACTTGACGTATAGGGAGATCGCAATCTCTTGACAATAATCACTGAGCACAATAACGTAACTCCTTCAAGTGTTTGTCAATTCGTAGTCACCTGAACGAACGAACAAGTTATCTTCAAAGTGCCATACTCACTTTGAGATATGATAAGAACACGCATCCAAGAAACTCCACTTCATCATCAAATAAGTGATAAAAACTTTTCTTCGTAATCAATTAAATCAATAAAAACGAGCCATAAATCTGTTAAAGAACGTAATAAACCAAAAATCCAAATTTCCATCCTGTGTGTGTATCTTCCCTCGTGTGTGTGTTGGAACCAACTGTTCCAAAATAATATATACTTCCCCTCACTGCTTGTAACTCATGCCCATATTACTGCCTTTTAAAACATTAAGCATAGCAGTGGTAACTTTTCACTAGCAGTGGAAACCTCGTATGAGCAGTGGAAAAATAAACCTAGCAGTGGAAACAAATTAGGCAGCAGTGGTAAGGATTACAACTAGCAGTGGTAACGATATAGGCAGCAGTGAAAAATTTTATCGAGCAGTGGTAACAATCAACTTGCAGTGGAAACGAATTAGCGTGCAGTGGAAACCATAAAGGTAGCAGTGGTAACATGAAACGGAGCAGTGGTAACATTCTGAATGAGACGCTTCAATGTAGTACCAGTAATATCATTCTTTGTCACAAGTAACCCTTACTCTCATCATAAAGCCCAAAATATAATCATAACACAGTAGTAAGTTTGTTACCAGTAACTTCAGAATAATTGCACCAGTAATCTCACGTACCATAGAATCCAAACATACTTTTACCATCTTGCTTCAAACCCACGACCATCAACTTCATACAAATCTCGGGTTTAGAGTTTACATGCATCACAACATCTTGACTTTCTAGGGTTTCACAAGAATCAATCGTGAACTGCCAGAAACCCTTTTCGAATAAAACATTAATCGTTGCAGCAATAAACCATTAGTACGATAGTAAAGAGATGTATTAGAGTTCATCATCAGTTCAGAAACTGACTCACTAATGCTAATACAACTTTCTGCAACCACAACCACTTCACAAAGTAGTTCCATAAACCCTACAAAGATATAAATAGCAAAACTACTTCTAGGCTTTTACTTCGTATTTCAGTAATCATGTATACACCAATTCTCAACTATTAGGGTTTCTTTTGTAGTCGTACTCCTTTTTTTTTTTTTTTTTTTTTTTTTTTTTTTTTTTTTTTTTTTTTTTTTTTAGTATAAAGACGACACTTTTTAGCCTTTAGTGACACTTTTAGTGTCACTAAAAACCCTAAAATTTGAAACGATATACCTCACAATGCAGCAGTTTTCTAATACCACATGTTAAGATCGTTTATAGCTCGAGGTTGTTAAGACCTCATCTAGGGATTACACAATAATAAAGATAAAGAACATGTACGCAGCGGAATAAACAAAACATCTTTATTATTGCTAACAAGGTTTCTCGTCATCATCTCTACTCTAACATACACCAAAGCCCCAATGCTACGTGATCAAGTGTAGCACGGTTACACTCTAACAGCGATATAAGATCGTTGAGGCTTAACACTAATCAACTAACCTAGGCGTTTACATATGCATACTCACGCCCTAGGTTTACACACATACACCTTTACTAGGTTTTACATTTTGTATGTACCTAATATCAATTCCCTGTATCTCTTTATATAATAGAGATACTAGGGTTACAAAGGATATTCTAGAATAATAAAAAGATATGCAGTAATCTTTTCCTTTCTTTGCAAATTTCTTCCTTTGTCTCCATAAGTCCCTCATGTTTCACATGTTTTGTCTTATCAACTTAATTGTAATTCCCAACACTTTTTGCATTGAATTTGGGTTGGTTTTGGTTTAGAGCATGATGACTACTATTATAACGAGAAGAAAAATGATTTGTATGCGTAAGACCAAGACCTAAAACTAGTAGGTGGGAAATGATGAAAAAGAAAAGATGTATGACACTTGTCAAATAATTAGTGGTGTAGGTCTATTAGTAGGTCTAATTATTAAGTCTAAATATCAAAACTCTAATTTTTTGGTTTTGGTTGAAAAAGAAACTCTCAGCCATGGAAACATAAATCAAGAACTCATATTGTGAAGAACGCAACTTGAGTGTTTGATGTGTTTCTAAGTATATCAAATGAACTTGTAGTGATTGTCTTTTGGATATGATGTACCAAGTTGTTGTCTTGTTGCAATGTATGTTTTGTAATGTCGAATGACATTAAGATTTTATAAATTATGCAAGTATAACTCGATTTCATACTAGACAATTAGAAATCCTATCTGTATTTTGGTATCTTGAAGAAAAGTCTTTACTATGAAGCCTTTGCTCAAGTCGTTGATAAAAACATAAAAGTTACTATATTCTTAGGAACTATACTATTCAAGAAAGCAACCGAGTTGTCATTAGTTTTGCTTGTTCTTCCAGTTAACCTATTACTTGCCCAACGGACTACTCAAATTAACAACCAGGTTGTCTGTCCATTGGACCCATTGTCCTCGAGGTGTCATTTGAATGAATTTTGACTTTTCTAATTGCTCTTATGTAAAAACAAAATTTTAATAAATTGGAAAGGAAAAAAACAAAACGAAAACGAGCAACAACAATTCCAAAATTTTAAAGCACCTAGTTTACTGCCAATAGATTTATTATCAAGGGTTGGTCATGAACGATAACGGAAATATCTCATTTGTGCATCGTACATGTGAGTCAGACTCGTCTTCCTCAAATATCTAAAAAGCCTCATTCATTTTATTTGTTTATGTATCCAAAATTTTCTTATAATACAATCGTGAACCAGAGTTTACCGTTCATGGCTCGTCTTCCTTAAACACACGTCTTTAAATAAACAAAATACTTCATGGCTCATCAAACCACTTATCAAAACCACTAAACAAGAGATCTTAAGCAGTGACGGTGATTAGCATGTACAAATGGGGCAATCGCACAGGGCCACTATTTATGATGGGTCTCCGATTAACTATATATCCATTAGTATTTGTATATGTCTAAGTATATCTATACTATATATAATGTATGAATGAATCTCTCTCTCCTCTTCGTCTTAAAATTTAGGTGTAATTGCATATATACCCATTAAAACTTGCATATTTGCATATTTTCCCAAAACATGCTTAAACATCATTGTACATTATGCATTTAAAACTTGTATTTTGAGTAAAATACAAATATGCAAGTTTCAGTGTGTATATATGCAATTCTCTCTAAAATTAAGACTTACATGCCATAATGCTTATTGTACAATACACAAAGCACTATTAATAATCTTTCTCATCAATCTTAATTTTAATACATACAAGTCTTAAAGCTTAATGTACAAAATACAAAGCACTATTAATGCGGTCAAGATATTTAATGTAGTCAATTAATTAACGGGTCAATAAATATAATTAATGTCGTTATTAAAACACCCCTTATACAAGAAATACAAATTATCAAGCATATTGTACAACCATCTTAAACACAATTCTTGCATTAAATGTCACTAATACAAATAATAAAGCACATTATATAAATATTCAAGCCCAAACAGACACGAGCCAAACAGGCACAAGCCGAATGGCACGGGCCAAACGAGTTAATGTTATACGAATCGCTTTAAAAAAGACCCAAAAAGACGGAATAAATTCCTTAAACGTAATACCCCAGTTAAATATATTATATGTTTTTCTTTAAAAACGATTGTAATGTTTTACAATTGAGAGAAATTATGTATCTGTTAGTGCCACTTAACTTTTCAATAGGCAATACATGCCCATTTCATAAAAAAAAAAAAAAAAAAAAAAAAAAAAAAAAAAAAAAAGAAAAAAAGCGAGGGAAAAATATGCCCACATCGTTTACAAATTAGCCCAATTTTTTTCTTATTTTGTGCACAAATTGCCACCTCTAATAATTATTATTACAAATGTATAATTAAAAACATTATTATTAGTATGTGACATGCAATTCTTGATATCAATAAATTTATTATAAAAAAATAATATACTAAAATACATGATTTACCAAAAAATAATTATTTCAGGGTACCCGCCGCTGTAACGCGCGGGTACCCTGCTATTTATACATATCTAACTTTAATTTTTACAACCTTTATTAAATATTATGTGAGGAGGTCTCCGATTTAGTATATGGCCATTAGTATTTATACATGTTTAAGCATATTATATTTTAAATATTACATAATAATTAAGCTTTTCGTGATTTATAAGGTCTCATTCGTAATTTCGCACCTGACCACCCAAATCAATGAGATGGCCCTGAACTTAAGATTAAAAGAACATCAACAAAGCTCAAATGGATGGAGAAGACGGTATTGCAAAACCTTGAAATTGCATGTGATAAGTTTTTCTTAAATTGAGTTTGTATATATGTTTACCAACTCTAGCCTTACTTTATGCAATACTACTAGAAGGATTTTTCAAATTTTGATGGTATGAGCATGGTTTTTTTTATTTTTTTTTTATTTTTTACTTTATTATTATTATTATTATTATTATTATTATCTACCATTGTATAATATCATATCAAGGTTAGTGGTTGTAATTTCAGTTTAATTTTCGATTTTGATTTAGTTTTGAACAATTTTAGGGGTTTTATGGTTATGATAATCCATGTTTTATGTTACCTGAAAACAATCTCTTATATTGATTATGACTTTGACGATTGTTTATATTATCGGGTGTGGGAGTATCAAAGGCTTTTTGGCTCAGCGGTATGTGAATGATCTATCAACCTATAGGTTGTTGGTTCAAGTCGTTTTGAAAATATGTAAGATATAATTTGCGATTAGTGGTGTAGGTTGTAAAAAATTGTTGTTCTAAAAAATTACTACCTCCGTCCCATATTAAATGTCCACTTTGAATTTTTAAAGTATTGTTTTATCAACTTTTTTGACCTTAAATATTTTTATTTATGATATATAATACATGATGCAAAATATATGAATGAATTGAGTTTTAAATGTACTTTTCATTAACATAATTTTTATCAAGTATCATATAATACAAACAAAAATATTTAAGGTTAAAGTTGAAGAAAAAAGACTAAAAAAGTCAAAAGTGAACATTTAATATGAAACGGAGGGAGTAATAAATAAAAATTATCGGGTGTGAGTTTTTAATTTAGACGGATGGAGAAACTTAATACATGAGAGTTTATTAATGTGTGAACGCCCCGTTTGGCTCGTTGTAATCGGACGTAATTTGATGTAATTGTAATTTGATTACATTACGAAGTGTGTTTGGTTTGCATAATAGATGTAATTGTAATTCAAATTACATTACATAGGTTGTTTGATTTGCAATGTAATTGTAATTCAATCTTTTCAATTACATCAAATGAGGGAATTCAAATTACATAGCAAGTTGGATGGAAAATTTTGAATTGCGTTGTAATTCAGTATTTTATAATTCAAAGAATCAGTATTTATAAAATATTATTATTATTATTATTATTATTATTATTATTATTATTATATTATTATAATTATAATAAAATTATATTATTATTATTATTATTACTTTTATTATTAATAATATTTTATTATTATTAATCTTTTATTAATAATATTAATATTTTATTATTTATGACTTATTATTATTAATATTTTATATTATTATTATTATTATTATTATTATTATTAAAAATATTAATATTCTATATTATTATTATTATTATTATTATTATATTATATTATGATTTTATTATAATTATTATTATTATTATAATAAAATTATATTACTATTATTATTATTATATTAATATTAATATTAATATTAATATTAATATATTACTTTTATTATTAACAATATTTTATTATTATTATTATTATTATTATTATTATTATTATTATTATTATTATTTATTGTTTAATAAATAATAATAATATTAAATTATTTATTATTTAATTAATAATAATATTATGTTTGATTATTATTAATATTTTATTAATAATATTAATATTTTATTATTATTATTATTATTATTATTATTATTATTATTATTATTATTTTTATTAAGTATTATTATTATTATTATTATTATTATTATTTTTCTGAATTACATTACGTTGCGAGTCAACCAAACACAAAGACGGATTTTATCAATTACAATTTCAATAGATTACAATTACAACACATTCCAATTTTTTAAATTACAATTCATTCAAATTACAAATCCTTTTAAAGATTACAATTCCTTCAAATTCATTCTGTGAACCAAACGCACAAAAGTGTAAATGTTGGTCTTTATAATGCAACTTTAAAAATGTTTTATTTTAAGAGTGATCTTGATTGAGATTTTTGTTTTGTGACATAATCAAGTTGTTTTACAATTGTTTAACTTATATATTGAAAGCTTGTTTTCTTTTAATGGATTAAGGTTACACTATGTCTAGATGCAACTTCCATCGAGATATAAATTCATGCATGTCAAAGTGAAGCTTGAGCTATAAATTGTATTTGTTAGTGTAAAGAACTATGATCAGGGACTTTTGCAGTTTTATCAATGCACGTATATTGGATACCAAAATTAACATATAAAACATAGATGCGCTAATGAAAATACTTGCAACTTCTGAAAAAGGTTGTATCTTTGCTATTATAGGGTATTATGATTTTTAGCTATAGATATGAGATATTTTAGTTTAACATGTGTGTTCTTTTGTCCAACATAAAATAGTCAATCATTTTGTTATATTGTATTCAACATGTGACTATCATTTTCATTGTTGATTGGTACAATGGAAAAAGTTTCTACATGCGTGTGAGCTCAAACTTTGAATGTTGTGAACCAAAGATTCATTTGAAATTTTGGAGTCTATTATTTATTGAAGTAAGCTTTTAGTAATTATTTGTACTCTAAATTGTTTAGGTAGTCAGTTAGTTTCGTAATTTTAACTTATGTATGTTGCGCACAAGTGATGCATCTGGCATTGTTATGCAATTGAAGTATACATTTAAGTGATGTATTTTGGAAACTTTGTCTCTCATCTGTTTGTAAGTCACTGTTGCAGCGGAGCGCGGTCCTTATAGCCGTCGTTGTTAAACATTAAACGCTAGTTGCTCAAAAACAACTTCATAAGGTCCCAAACATGTCCATAACGTTTTACTCTCCGTCTCATAAATCCACTTTTAGAATGTACAAAGTTTAAGAAAATTCTACTAACTATATCTTCACTAATCAAATATCATCTCTACCAACTAAAGTATTTTTCATTGGTTGAAATATAAAGTGAAAACTTATTATGAGACAACTAAAATAGTAATTTGGATACTTAAGATGAGACGGGAGGGTAGTTGCATATTTTGATATTAGATAATCGAACAAAGTGTTTAACAAAATTACTTAAAAGATATATGCCTCTTTGCTCACAGATAAATGACAAAAGCGATAAACATTACTAAACCTTTTTCGAAGTGCGTTTCTTAGATTAATACTAGAGATGGCAATCGATTATATATGGATCGGGCGAGCTATTAGCCATATCCATATCCATATCCATTTAATTTTTCATCATTTATTCTATATCATATCCACTTAACTTTAAACTTTCCACTCATATCCATATCCGACAGATGAATGGGTAAATGGATATCCATTAGATATCATGAAAACGTATTCGTGTTGATTCATAATTGAATATAAAACATGGGTGTTGTTAGGGGTACCCTTATAGGATTCTGACACTCCGTCACTTACATTTGTTTACTCTGTTGACTTAAAAAGACGGTTTTTTTACTGTTTTCTGTTCCATATTTTTTATTTTTTACTAGTTTTGACTTATCAAACTTTATATTTTATGTTCCGTACTTTCATTTATGTAGTTTTATAATAAAAACAAAATTTAAAAAAAAAAAAAAAAAATGAGGTGGGGTGCCAATATCCATTTAAAGAGGATATGGATAACCTAGGCCATAATACATAACTTGTTACAAAATCAGATAAAATGCTACACTAAATTGTAATAAGTGATATTTATTTCTCATAGTTTAATTTAACTTTTAGATTATGAGTTAATTTTAACGTTTTAACAACTATATGTTATATGAAAATTTTAAATTCAAATAATTTTGGAAGTAAAGTATCGTTTAAGTTCAATAGATTTTCATTCCATGAAAGTTATATTACCAATCAAACATGTCAAGCTAAAAACAAGATGTAAAATGTGTATATTAGTTATGAACTACACGACCCGTGCATAACAACAATATTTTATGCTGGCAAACAATTATAACTGCAATATTTGAATTAAAATACAAAGTGAGATTGGGAGCAAAAATGTGATATTTCTATTAAATACATAAAAATGAATATAAATAACTAAAACAAAAAAATGTCATTACAATAAAATATCACAATTATGCTAACCAACATTTTAGTTTGAAACTTGTTTAACAATAACATCAATTGTTGATCATTTATGTTCATTACCTATGAACTACGGAGTAATACATTCATAGGAAAAAAAAAATGTAATATGGTATTTTATATAGTAGAGTTTGTGGATGAAGTCTTAGAAAAATTAACGGTGAAATTAAATACGGAAAAAGTTTTTTTTTTTTTGGTGAAAAACTACATTTTACAAAAGTTGTCATGCATAATTTTAAAATTTTCGGTAGGAACATTGTTAGGTCAACTTTTTCATTAAAGCAATATTGTTTAAAATTTTATGTGGGAAAATAAACAAAAAGTTAAATTTAAGTTTTAAAATGATATTTTAAAGATTAAACATTACTCATTATTATTAAGTTCCTAAGTTTTAAACAAAATATGCTTTATATATTGTAGAGATATAAAATATGGGTGTATATCTATTTTTTCGGGTGATATAAATTGTTCATTCATATTCCATCCGTTAGTAATTATTTGTATCCATATCCATATCTATTAGCGACTAATTTCATTTATTCATATCTACCGTCGATGGATGGGCCGGGTAGATATCCAATGGATCGGATGTCCATTGCAATCCCTAGTTAATACGACATCAGATATGACTGAAACTAGCACGAAAAAGAAAATAGTTAAAGGTTAAGTTCAAGGTATTGAGGTTGTAAATGGGGAAACACATTACACTAGCGTAACAAATTTGTTAAGGTTAAGATGAAACTCATACTAAACCTCTCAACGTATATTAAAAATATATCAAGAGATAAATGCTATAACTTATATAACATTTTCAGTTTTCTTATATAAAAACACATTTTATTTCCTTTTTTTTAATTTTTAATTTTTATTTTTATAATAGCAACAAATTATCTCATAATATATATACATCACAAACTTTGTCATATGTCATAAGCAAGACTTGAAGTCGCAACAATTTGGTTGATGAGCTTCTCAAACAACAAGTGATATCATTTGGACACATATGTTTATGTCTTACTATGTGACGCATGTTTTCAAAAATAAATAAATAAATAAATAAAATCAAAATGGTTTATGTTTATAAATGAATATTCACCACATATTTTTAAACATCTTTAAATACCTTGAATCGTAAATTGAGTTACATAAGATTTGATAAGAAACCGGGTGTAACATATCACATTCACTGTCACTTTAGATTCATGTAAGTTTTTTATTTTGTTTTTGATCAAATCTTTCACTAAACAACCAGATTAGCGACCACCAAATCAACTATCAAATCCACAACCATCAAATCAACACCTACAGTTTTCTTTTTGTATGGCTAATGATTTACACACTCTCAATTTTGATTTGCACACTCAAAACTGTGCTTTACACAGTTGTACATTTATCACATGTTGCTTTTGAAAGTTGTACATTGAAGTATGCAGATAAAAAATATGAGTGTGTCAATCAACACTCTTTTTGTATCTTTATTTGTCATCACCTTCGTCAAACCAAACGGAAAATTACATCATCATCATGTGTGATGGTAGTCATGTGATAAAAGACCACGCATGGTCCATGACCAAAACGGGTGGCCATAATCTTTAATTCCTTATTGTGGCCGGTCTGACTAATCTATATAATGATACTTTCGAATCAAGAATAAAGTTTTCGATATCATTAACTAATTTGACATTCAAGATTCTTGATTCATCAACTAAAACCTGACATGAACCGCACTTTTACTTTTCTATATCGGGTTATATTTGCACCATCTTTTTTTATTCTTTTACCACAATTATGCATATCTCACTTTGTAACATATGCGTTATTAGTATAACATTGTGATGAAAGAATAATAAAAAAAAAATGGTGTGAGTATCAACTCTCCTGTCTATACTTGTCTGGCTAATAAGCACATAAATCATCCTAAATAAAATTTAACAAAATAAAGAAGGAAAAAAAAAAAAAACTTTAATTTGTTTATTTCATTTAAAGAAACTTTGTACTTTTATGTTGTTCAAGCACCACTAGATTTGATCAAAAACACTTCCACTTCATAATTTGCCAATTCATTTCACATACAACATTGAAATTCATCCCTCATCAAAACGCCCCAAAAATCAACTCAAACCATCACCAAATTCATAACCAAAACCCTCCCTTTATTTCCAAGAAAATGCTGTTATAACCATCTTTTTTCTATAAAAAATGATGAACAATTCAAACCCAAATTCAATGATGTCATCATCATCAACAACAGCAATTGGAAACAACAATAACAGTGGACAACAGCAAACAACAGTGGTTGGATTAAAAACATATTTTAAGACACCAGAAGGAAGATATAAATTAAAATATGAAAAAAGCCATCCAACTGGTCTTCTTCATTATGCTCATGGAAAATCTGTTACTCAGGTACTTTTTGTTGGATTAAAGACTGTGTTTAATAGTTAAAGTTTTGATTTTTATTGTTTTTTTGATGATGTTTTTAGTCATTATGATTGAAATTCAAGTAATTTAAGGTGGAATAAGTAGTGTGGTTGTTATAAAGATTGTGTTTTTAGTTAAAGTTTTGATTTTTATTGGTTTTTGATGATTGTTTTTAGTCATTATGATTGAAATTTAAGTAATTTAAGGTGGAATAAGTAGTGTGGTTGTTATTAAGATTGTGTTTGTTAGTTAAGGTTTTGATATTTTAATGTGTGTTGATGATGTTTTAAATGATTAAGATTGATTATAAGTAATTTAAGGTGGAATAAGCAGTTTGTTAGTTCAAGTTTTGATTTTTAATGTGTTTTTCACGATGTTGTAAGTAATTAAGGCCTCGTTTGTTTTATCAAAATAAGCTCTTATTGCCTCTTTTCACTTCTTTCCTCTGCGGGCGCGCAGAGGAACATGTTTGTTTTTTTTCTGACAAAAGAGCTTCTTTCCTCTTCCAAAATTCAGACATCTCCTTCCTCTTATTACCTCTTCTTTCACTTCTTACCTCTTCATTCACAAACCCTACATCTCTTTCTCAATATCCATTTTTTTAGGTTTTCGTTTGTTTTTTTACGTTCTCATCCCTTTTTTACGTTTTCGTCTATTTTTTACGCCTTCGCCCGTTTTTTACGTTTTCGCCCGTTTTTTTACATTTTTTACGTTTTCGTCTATTTTTTTACGTTTTCGCTCTTTTTGAAATAAGTGAAAGAAGTACTTCAATAGCACAAAAAACAAACGGTCTTCTTCTTGCAGATGAAGAGCTTATATGTACCTCTTCTTCTGCAGACATGGTTTGCAGATAAAGAGGTAAAAGCTCTGAAAAAACAAACGACACCTAAGTTTGGCTAAAAACAGTAAGTAGTTTGGTAGTTGGTTATTTTGACTTAAATTTTAGAATATCGTGTTTTATGATTGTAGAAGCAAATCCGTTACTCGGGTAGTTATGAAAATTGTGTTTTTAGTTTACGTTTTATATTTAATTGTGTATTGATGATGTTTTAAGTAGATAAGATTGATTATAAGCAATTTAAGGTGGTTTAAGTAGTTTGTTAGTTTTTAAGATTGCGTTTAATAGTTAAATTTTGGATTTTTATTGTGTTTTGATGATGTTTTATGTGATTGATAATAAGTGATTTTAGGTGATATAAGTAGTTTGGTAGTAATAAAGATTGTGTATTTAGTTAAGAGTTTTGATTTTTAATGTGTTTTGATGATGGTTTGATATATAAGAGAGAAGTAGTTATTATGGGTGTTGATTATCTGCTTATGTAGAATGTAGAGGGTGTTTAGGATTGCTAAATCTTTCTGCTTATGCTAAGCAGCTTATAAATAAGCAGTTCCGGATATAGTGTTTAAGCTTATGCTGTTAAATATGTGACGAGACCCGAAAAGTGTCAAAACTGTCAATCAATACTATTTGTCTTTAGGTAGGTATGAGGGTGAAAAGTTCATTTTAATATTATCTCGATAAGCACTTGAATTTCATCTGTATAAGCACAGTCAGAAGCAGTTTCTATTAAGCAAACCCTGGAAAGTGCTTATCAGCTTTAAATAAAACAGATATGTGGGAGTAAAACCTATTGAAAGACAATAGTACAGGTTTGACATTTGAGTTTCTATGGGTTCATGGCAATATCGTTAACTCTCGTCTGTTTGAGTTTCTGAATGAAATCGATTTGTTGAGTATAGGGGAATGATGGAACTGTTTGGGTGCTAATTAGTGGTTAATGTCCCTGCTATAATGTGACTAGTTAGGATAACAGTTTGGTAGTTGCTTATTTTTAACTGCTTAAATCCTTAAATAAGTGGAACCGTGAAATGTGGAAATGTTTGTTTGTCTATTTATTTATTTATTTATTTATTTTTATTTTTTTATGTTAGGGTAGAAGAATATCCAAACACCATCTAATGCATTGAGAGTTGATTATATGGTTATGTTGATTATTGTTATTTTAATAAGCAGTTTTGCATAGGCAGTCAAGTTGATTTTTGAGCCGCTTATGATTATGATTATTTTAGGTCTTGAATCTTTAAATAATCTGAATATTTAAAGACTCAATTAACTGTCTATGTTATTATTTTGTTATGTTAGGCCTTAGGGTATAAGCGATTACTAACTTTGTCTACTGCATTGTGTTTTGTTATAGCTGATTGTACGCTTTTTCTTAAACTAGAAAGCATAACCAGGGTGTATACTTTGCAATCCCAAACACCATCTATATATTTATATTCCTTACGTAGATTTTTATTAGATTAATATCCATTACCAAAACAAAATGAAACAAGAGTTGTGACTGATTTGACCATGAATGCACAACTCTCGTTTTTGATGGAATAGCGTCATCTATGTCAATATGACCGTCAATGCACATGCAGTTTAATATGGGGTAGCGTCGTTTACGTTAATATTGCATGCTCTCAGGGGCGGAGCCAGGAATTTGGATTAAGGGGGACCGTAAGTAACTTTATAACATGCACTCCGTAGATCATTCGTCCTACCGGTTCAATGGTTCAACTATTCCGATCAATTATTTCACGTATGAAATTACAATTAGGTCTTTAGGTTGATATATAGGACTTTAAGTCATCAATAAAATAGTCGATTGTTATCAAATCCACAAATTTTACATAAACACTCTAAACTAACTAGGTATTCAGTATTCACCTTTTCTTAATTCTTAATCACTCTTTCAGTTTCTTTTAAAACAATTCTTCCTCGAACACCCGAATCTATTTCTTACTCGTGTTAACGATAGGATATAGTGTTTCATAAATATACGAAGTGATTGAAATACTTATTCGAAAAGTTGATAAAATGAAGAACATAAGCAAACGGCAATAACAGATGTGAAAATTTCTGTTGAAGACAGCGTCAAAACAAATTATTGTGCATGATATATAAAATAATAAAGTATACATAAGAAGTCAAACAAGTTATGCCGACCACTCACTTACTACTTCTCTCTCTCCACTCATTTATAAATTCTTCATAGACCAACCCACTATATCTACACCATTCAACAACCGGTAACTTAATTAAGTAACTGCAGCAAATAATTATGAGTGCAATGGCAATATGGGTGTTTAGATGTGGTTGATTGGCAGGGGCTAGATTGAAGACTTCATAATGTGACTGATTAGTTGGTTAGATGAAAAGTGAAAAGGATAAAAGGAACTCTCTAGGTGCTATTGGGATGTTAATTGTCCTAGTGACATCGTTACCAATTGGGATGATAGAACTAGGAGGTTGAGTATAGGTGCTATTTTGCCTTTAAAACTGAAAGGTTAAGCTCCAATTTTAGTTGTTCCCATCAGAAAACGTTACTCTAGTTGTTCATGTAGTTAAATTGGGATCATGTGCCACAATCTCTTACCATAACATGATTAAAAGGTTGTTAACTTCCATTTCATGAACTAAATAAGAAGCAGTATAAGCATTTCCGAATCACAAAGTATAATATGAGTGTCAACATAAATTGATAACATTAATTAACGTTGGACACTATCGTTGACCCTTTGTAAACAAACAAGCGGCAATAAATTTTTATTCTATAGTCATAACCTGCCTTTCAAATATTGATTTGTCATAAATGACGATATATATGCTAGGCCCATAGCTTTTAAAGAACTAGCCTACACGAAATAACAAGTAGACGTTTAGTTGCATCCCAAGTTGCGGATAAATCTTTAATTCACATATTGTGTGGTGTTTTTCAATTACTTAATTTAAAGTCAAACCTACAAATCCACTAAGAGAGTTAAAAGAGATTACAGTTAAAATCTTCTAATGGATATGTCAATTAAGTACTGAATACCTTCTTAACGTAACCTTCTTTATTTTAACTTACATGGAACTTGATTATCTTTTATAATATGTTCACCAGGTTACTCTAGCCCATCTTAAGGATAAACCTGCACATGCCATGTCATCATCATCTTCAAGTATAGGCATTAGTAGTGGTGTTAAATCAGCAGCAGCAAAGCTCTTAGGTGGTGGTAATGGGAGCAGAGCACTTAGTTTTGTTGGCGGGAATGGTAGTAGCAAATCTTCAGGTGGGGTTACTAAAGTTGGCTCGTTGGGTAACTCATATACTAATAGTTATACACCCAACTCTAACTATGATGGGAAAGGAAGTTACTTGATATTCAACGTTGGTGATGCAATTTTCATTAGCGATTTGAATTCTCAAGATAAGGTACGTACCTTATACAGATAGATTTCTTTTTTTCAGTACTTTAGTGAATTTAGATTATAAAAAGCTGTGATATTGTATGCAGGATCCTATAAAGTCTATACATTTTAGTACTTCCAATCCCATTTCCCATGCTTTTGATCCGGATGCTAAAGATGGACATGATTTGCTCGTTGGGTTAAACAGTGGAGATGGTAAATTTTTATATCTCAAAATCAATGTTAGTATGAGTGACATGTTTTTGTGTTATATATTGCATGTTTTGTGAATTTTTGCAGTTTATTCAGTGTCGTTAAGACAACAATTACAAGATGGTGGAAAAAAGCTTGTTGGAGCCCAACATTATAACAAAGATGGCTGTGTCAATAACAGGCGAGGCATATTCTTGATCTTATTGATATGCAAAAATTCTAAATATTTTTTTGTAGCAGTATTCTCTTTTTGTTGTCTGATCAAGTATCCTTGTTTCTTTGAACAGTCGTTGTACTAGTATTGCATGGGTCCCTAACGGTGACGGAACTTTTGTTGTTGCACATGCGGATGGAAATATGTATGTATATGAAAAGGCAAGTCAATAATCTGCCATTGTCTACTATAACATATACACTAACTAATGTGGTGGCTCGTCGCAAGTTATTCATGTTTTTATTTCTATTTTCTTATCTTCCAGAGTAAAGACGGTTCAGGCGATCCCTCATTCTCAGTTATCAAGGATCCAACTCAATTTTCTGTTTCGCATGCACGCTACAGTAAGGTACATTCGACATGCATTGGATTTTGTATCTCTTTGTATGCGATGATGGTAAATGCTTGAGACTAGAGGTGATAATTTTTAAGCCATTTATTACAAATGGTTGTTTGCGTTACTTTATATCTCTGAAGGGTCAAACGGGTAAATTAAGTATAATTAGCTTAAAAATGAACTTTTCAAATGTGTCGAACAAGTCGATAATAACTTTTTAGTAATATAAAGATATCGGGCAAAAAGTGTTTTGTGTCAGCCCGACCCGTTTTGATCATAAAAAAGTTACCCATTTTTGGCCTGTTACCGAATCTGCTCAACAACCCGCCTATTATTGCCACCTCTACTTGAGGCTAATATGAGTGCTTAGTAAACTTGAAGTTAATCGTTATCCGTATGTGCAGAATCCAGTTTCTAGATGGCATATATGCCAAGGTTCGATAAATAGCATTGCCTTTTCAAGTGATGGAGCTTATATTGCAACTGTCGGAAGGGATGGTATATAATAGCATCTTACTCTTTTTTGCAAATGTTGAAATACTTGTTTTAGCTTCCTTTTATCTGATGCATCATAGTTAATAAATTTGGTCATTGATTGTAGGTTATCTACGAGTCTTTGACTTTAAGACTGAACAAGTTGTATGTGGAGGGAAAAGCTATTATGGTGCTCTATTATGCTGCACTTGGAGGTGAAAAGCTCCTTCCATTTACTCGGGTTACGCTTCTTTTGTTTACATTTTAAATTGATTTTCTAAACTAGAGGTAACAATCATACAACCTTCTAGGATTTTTTATACAAAGAATTGTTTATACAAACAACTGGATTGTTGTTTGTAGTGTTTTAAGAAATTGGAGAAAAAGTGTTGGGGGTAAAACCTGGCCTACAGTCAAACTGTCCCATTTCAAGCCAAACTGGTTTTGACATGTTATCTAGACTGACCCGTTCTGTATAAAGTTCCTTTTCTCACAAATCCTCCGAGATTTATATTTAAACTTTCAATAAATGACAAATTGGTTAATAGTTTTTTATCTACTTTATGATTTTGTTATTAACCTTCAATAAAACCAAGTGTAACTGTCTAACTGATAACAAGTTACATGACAGCATGGATGGAAAATATATATTGACCGGAGGTGAAGATGACCTGGTTCAGGTTTGGAGTATGGAAGAACGGAAAATTGTCGCGTGGGGTGAAGGACATAGCTCGTGGGTAAGCTTTTTTATTTTATTTTGAGAACTGACCACTTATCTACTTTGTGTGTGCCAGTGGTTTCTGATATTCTAGTGGGGTGACAGGTCAGTGGAGTCGCATTTGATTCATATTGGTCTGCCCCAAATAGCGATGGCAGTGGGGAGAACATCGTGTATCGATTTGGTTCAGTTGGTCAGGTAAGCTTCAAGATGTTTTAAACTTATGCTTTAAATGAATTATGGGGTGTTTATTAGACCGATGTTGCTTGGCTTTTAGAGTAGTACCCAACACTTCTGAATAAGTGCTCCTTTTTGCACAATATAGCAAAGAAGCACTTTTTGTCTTAACATTCAAACACTCATAAGTGTATATTGCGTTTAAAAACTATCAAGCTTTATAAGCACTTTGTTTGCATGTTTACAAGAATTATTAAATAGATTTATTTATTCTATTAAAGAAGCTGCAACTCTATATGCGTTGTAGTTGGATTCAGCTTATAATTTACATACATGTAGGACACACAAGTACTTCTATGGGATCTTGAAATGGAAGAGCTAGTTGTGCCAATGCGTCGTGCTCACGGTGGGTCCCCTACAATGAGTACCGGAAGCCAATCGGCTCACTGGGACAACGCATACCCTGTTGGTACTTTACAACCTTCACCTAGTATGCGTGATGTTCCAAAACTGTCTCCTTTGGTTGTTCATCGTGTCCATACCGAACCACTGTCGGGTTTAATATTCACTCAGGAATCCGTGCTCACTGTGTGTCGAGAAGGACACATCAAGATATGGACCAGACCAACTTCATCTAACGAGGGTCCATCTACCACATCCGACTCACTTTCAGGCACAAGTATGAAGGATAAACCATTGTTCTCGGGTAAAGGTGGAAATAGGCAATGAGATTATCCGAGTTTTTTGTGAAGTCTTTATAGCTTTTTAAATCTGCGGTTAATAATCTAACATTCGTCATGTATCGTGCTGTATGACGAGATTAGGAGGACGTAAAAGCGGGCCCATTTTTTTAAAGAAGGGGTAGTAGAATCGAACTCACAACTTTTGGTTGAAGAGGTCATTTGTAAGGTTTGTTGATAAGTTAACAGATAACTAATCCTAATAATGGAAATTACTCTTTTTCTTTCTGTGAAATGTTAAAGTTGTAGATTTCTTTTTTTGTTTTGGTGTAAAAACAAATACATGTCATAACAACTTTAACAATGTTGAAGTAAATGATTTCTAGTTCTTAAAGGTAGAATTTGACACTAATATAGTAATATGCATGTCTTTTTTACTAAACACGAAGAAAAAACATATTTTTTCATAACTTGTAAAATAAAAATTCAAAATTGACGAATATTCTATTAACTAAAAATATGATAACATCTATCATAAAATTGATAATTTAAATATTTTTTAATCTTCAAACTATAATTGTTCTTTGGTCAACCCATAAACCTTTTTTGCTTGAAGCGACTGCTACTAAACCTTTAAAAATTGCATTAAAGGTAACACATAAACCGTAAATTAATAAGTATAACTATTTGCCGCTACCTAAACTATTATGCACAAGCAATCGCTTAGTAAATGGATAATGATAAAAGGTTAGGCCGTTTGTTTTCTCAAGATTGGATACAACGACCTTTGTTAACAAAATAACAAGGTAATAATGTTCTAATCACTCATAATAATACTCTATATAGGATGGACTTGGGCTAACACTGATGGGCTTATCAACTGTTAAGCTTAATACTCAATTTGGGTCGGGTATAGTTGGGCTGTATTTTATGGGCTATAGATCTTTTCAGATAAGAAATAGAGTAACTGTTTTTAGCCTTACACATCTTTTATATAAAAAAAGTGATTGACATGCTTAATTAGATGCCTAACAAAGTATTAGATCACTTGACCCATGTGAAAAGAGAAAATGTACATCCTATATGTCAAATTTTAAATGAACTAGGCATAAAATATTCATGCCATTTTGGCATGACAATCATTTTCCTATATATAATAAGAGAAAAAACGATTCGATTAGAGCTCAATACACAAAGATTTAGGGTGCGTTTGATTTATGGGAATGAGAATGAAAGAATGGATTCCATTCTTAATAAATAGTTTGGTTAGTGGGTTTATTTCAAAATCTGGGTTTGAAACCCATACAAGAAGCAAATCTCATACCCACCAAGCATGGTGGGTTTACAAATCCATAGTTATTCTGGTTAACAAACCAAACGCCCCCAAAGGTTACTCCTTTGAATTGACCTCCGTTTCTAAGTTAATAGCTTTGGCCATAACTTCATCGAATGTGACCTACCAAATATCGTTTCTAAGTTAATAGCCTTTGTCATAGCTTCATCAATGTTACCTACCAAATAAAGGCATATTGAGAAAGACCATCCAATTTTCCGGAAGAGATTAATTTAAAGCCTCTAATTGTGTATGCTAAACCAACATATTTTCCCGGAGAACCTGCAAATACGATGCAAAAAGTGGAAACTAATTCTCTAAGACAGAGTATGCACTTGCATACCCTATGAATCCATGGCTTAATGTAAAAAATATAAATTTTGTGCTTTTATTTGGTTATCCCACAAGAAATAATTTACCAGTTAGTCTGGCGCGTTGCCCGCGCTCTGACGCGCCAGTCTCCGTAAAGTATTCCCATTTGGGATCTTGGCCTATAAATACCCACCCTTGCCTCTTGTATTCCTCACCCCTTGCCATTATTCTTGTTGATATAAATAAATGACTAAAAACGTTATTCATATCTTTCGATATCTCTATGTTTTGATAACCACAAAACGAAAACCCATCAAACCAAAGATCATGACGTAAACAAGTATTTAGAAGTAAATAATCACTTTTATCATCTAATCACTTAAGGTATGAATAAACAAAGTGTCTAATGCATTATAAGATCAAAGGGGTATTTAATTAATTATTACAAAGTTTATTTAATTATATAAACATATTATATATTTTTGAAAAACACTTTTGGTAATAAAGAAAAATGTTTTAATCATACTAAATATATGAATTCAAATTTTTAACCAAAATCAGTTAGTTTTTCACCAAATAAACTTTCCCCACTAAATGACAAAGTTTCTGGTCGTTACAGCTGGGCGACCCCCTTAATTATAAGGGGCGGTCCCCTTAAAATTAAGGGGACCGACCATGAATTAAGGGGATCGGCACGCTCCTGTACAGTAATTTTTGTCCTTATAAATACTGGTTCATTTCACAGATTTTCCTCACCTTTTTGCACTAAAAACTTTCTGATTCAAACCTCCATTTCTATCTCAAAAATCCTTTGATCATATAATTCATAAGTCTTTGTTTCTAAGTGATCCAAAGCTTCATCCACTCAAGTGCAAAGAGAAGAATACTTCTATTCATCAAGACTAGAAGTATTACAACTTAGTATCATCTTGCTATCTAAGTTGTTTGACTATTTCATCTTGTTAAACATTCATTCTTTGGTGTATAAAGTTAGCTAGATTTAGATATAGCAACTAGATTTGTTAAAGGTGTGAAGTGATACTAGAAGTGAAGAAGTAAAGGTGCATATGATTAGTGGTAGAAGATAAAAAAAGTGGTAGTATATTAAAGTAGAGATTAGTTGTGAAGATAAAGAAGTTGAAGCATTAAAGTTGAGAAGACCTTGAAGCCTAGAAGTTGTGAAGAAGTATAAATCTTGAAGTAGTGGATAGAACTAAGTTGTGAAGGTGTGAAGAAGCAAGTGGTGTGAAAAGTGTAGAAGGTGTGAAAGAGTGTAGAAGAAGGTGTGTTGTGATTATAGTTGTGAGATTGGTTCTAGCTACGATTAGAACCCGACGTTTAGCTTTGTGTCGTTAAATTGGTGTAAGCTAAGGTGTGTACGGTTTTCTCCGCCATAAGGGAGGCTATTGATCTAGTGAAGAAAATTCTCAAGTTCGGTGCTCGGGAAGTGGAGTAGGGCAAGGAAGGTGTCCTTGTAGCCAAACCACTATAAATCCTTTGTCTCTCGGTTTGATCTTTCCATCTCTCACTCTTTATTTATTTATTTGTTAGCATTTCATATATAGTTATAATTGCTTGTGTTGTGCATATATTGATTTCACATAAAAATCAAACTAGGCCCCATTCACAACATTATTTTGATACAAACAAACCAAATAGATAAACTCATATTAAAACACATATACATATATATTTATTTGTGATATATATAATTATAATTTTTGCTCTACATTCTATATAAGCAGTGTTCATAAGAAAACTGTGAATAAACTAGTATCTATATTTTTGTGTCAAAGATTTTTGAAATTTGCATCTATTCTTTAGAAGCAAACTTTTATAAAACGAAAAAGACGGAAAACTATTCAACCCCCCTCTAGTTTCCCACAATTCTTTCTCTTTATATTCTTTCTCTCTAATCATACATGCCCAAGGGCGGATCTACACCCATGACAGGGTATGCAATACCTTGTAAAACCTCGTCGTAGTGTTAAAAATATGGAGATGTGCTTTATATGACCATCTTTTTCATTGAGTGCATATTTTCAAAAAAAAAAAAAAAAAAAAAAAAAAAAAAAAAGAAAAAAAAAAAGTAGAAAAGACCAAGTGCATACCCCATTTCTGTTATGTGACGAATTGCTTGTTACAGTTTTGAAATAGATGATGAAAGAAGAAATAGACGAAGTTTCTGAGTGTATTTTCCGTCCCAAATTTTCTACTTTTCTTCTCTTTCTAGTTTGAAGAAGATGAAAGATTTATTTAAACTTAATATGATATTTCATTAGGCTCTTGATATCCAAAACATAAATAATAATAATAATAATAATAATAATAATAATAATAATAATAATAATAATAAATAAATAAATAAATAAAATTACCAAACCAGACTTTTAACGTACCATCTTTGCTAAAACGGACTAAGGGTGCGTTTGGTTTGTAGGTGGGATTGTAATTAGATTTGGATTTGGGAAAGGTTTGAAAGAATTGAGGAATGAGAAAAAAAATATAAATGAATTAAATATTATTATTTTAAAAATAAGTGGGATACTATTAATATTATTTTGAGAATAAAACAAATATAAAATAATATGTGATCCCACATAAAAGAAAAAAAATAGAATCTTATTGGTTGATATCACTCAAAGATGATAGTGGGGGTGTGAATGCATCTTTCATTGAAAATGGTGGGGCCGGGGAATCAAAAATAAACCAAACAAGTTATTTGATATTTCTTTCATTCCATACCCACCCACACCCGCATACCAAATGGGCCCTAAATTTCTTTAAATTACGAATTGAACTGCAACGCATTCCAAACGCTTGTAGCGCACTCCAAGCACTTGTAGCCGTGCGTTTGAGCCAAGAAAACAAATAATATGGGTACGCGTGTAAATACTTGGAGTTGTGCGTTGAAATTGTCATATTCATTTCATTTGTTTAAATTAGTCCTTTCATTTTTATAGCTCATGTGATGAGATGTACTATCCATTTATTATGTTACCTAATACTTTCAATACACTTTTGATGTTGCCTAAAGGGAGTTGAGTGTGTATGAATCAACACCGCGCCGGACATGACCACTGTTTGTGATGCAAAACCATCGAGTGTTGGTTGACAAAAACACACAACGTAAATGTTTCTTCGTTGATCGGAACAACTTCCTTGGTGTTTTTTTAGTTGGCAGAAAATGAAGAGGGTTGTTTGTTTGGCTAAAAAGTGAAAGATGAAAGAAGCTTGTTTGGAAATAAAACAATGAGAGGATAGATATAGGCAAAGGGGTTGGTGTGTTATTTTAATGCTAGTCCTTAACTTTTATACCCCTTTTCTTATTAGCATTTGAATTATTCAAGTTGCTTACTGATCGAGTTTTAACTGGGCACAACTTTGTTCAAATATCTATACGGAGTATACACTTTACTTGTGTATTATCCAATCACTTTATAAACAACAACAAAATGACCAAGTTAATATGTCCTACATAACAAACATGCATCATCTCATGTTCACTTCTTTTTTGGCATTGCAGGAAAAAACACGATGCGTTTAGTTGAGGGAAAATACCCTTGTTTTCCACAAAATGTTTTGTGCAAAACAAAGAAAACAGAGATCACGTTCAAATTAATGTTTTCCAATAAAATTATTTACAAAACACAAAATTCTTATTTCCAACTTTAATACACAAAACTACAATTTTTTTTCCACATATTTTCCTTTAAAATATCCCCAATCCGTTTTCTTCCATTTTTATTCAATTTTTTGCGTTTTCGGCTTTTTTTTTTATTTTATTTTTTTTTATGTTTTTGTCCGTTTTGTTACGTTTTCGTTCGTTTATTTACGTTTTCGCTAGCTTTTTTATGTTTTCGACAGATTATTTACGTTTACGTCCGTTTTTTTACATTGTCGTCCGATTTTTACGTTTTCGTCCAATTTTTTACGTTTTCGTCATATTTTTTGCGTTTTCATCCATTTTTTTACGTTTTCGTCCATTTTTTACGTTTTCGTCCGTTTTTTACGTTTTCATCCGATTTTTTACGTTTTCGTCAGTTTTTTTAAGATTTCGTCTCATTTATTACGTTTTCGTCCGTTTTTTAACGTTTTCGTCAGATTTTTACGTTTTCATCCATTTTTTTACATTTTCGCCAAATTTTTTACGTTTTCGTCCGTTTTTTTACGTTTTCGTCAGATTTTTTACGTTTTTGTCAGATTTTTTATGTTTTCGTCTAGTATTTTACAATTTCGTCAGCTTTTTTACGTTTTTGTCTGGTTTTTTACGTTTTCGTCAGATTTTTTTACATTTTCGTAATATTATTTACGTTTTCGTAAGATTTTTTACGTTTTTGTCCGTTTTTTACGTTTTCGTTTGTGACAACTGGCAATTTAGGGAGACATTTTAAAACCCGCATTACTTTAAAGTTGATGATAATTAAATATTTGAAATTTTTATTCGCGATGAATTTGTAAAATTTGAACCGTGGTTTTGAATGATGAAGTCTCTGTGGAATTTAAATTTGAATTATTACTTTGATATGAATTTATGTTGAAAATTATTGATTGAGACGTTTCGTGGCACTACGTTGACCCGACACTAGGAAAAACCTAATAATATAAATTTTACTGAAATCATTCACGTTTTATTTAATATAAACGTGTGAATATTTGAAATGATCGGAAAAACGTCTTTTAAATTCATGGCGACGCATACGAACGTTTTTGGACAATGTTTAATATTTTCATGAGTAAGTATTCGTGTCTCGGGAGACGACGATTAATAACTTCACTTATTGAACCTAGTTTTGTGGCTAAAAAGGAAAGGAGAAAACATGAGGGGCCAAAAATGAAAATTCAGGTATAAAATACCCTAACCCTAAACCAACACCCTCATTTCTACATCTTCTCCTCCAAAAATACTTGTCCCTTCCCCCTCTCCTTAGCCGCCGCCGGCCACAACTCCGACCACCCTCACCGCCTCTCCGACGAACACACCGCCACCACCACTCTAACCCCCGTCACCTCCTCTCTCTTTCTACCCCCTACACGCGCCGACAATCGCATCCACCACCACCATTTTTGTTCACCGCCACCTATAAACCCATCCAAACACCATTTTCATCGATTTGAAGAAGTTTTGAAGGTGAGATTCGTGATGTTTCACGAGATGTTTGACTATCCAAAAGTCAAACCGATTATTTTCTTGTCTTCTTGGTCAAATCGAATGGGAAAACATAAATAAAATATGTTTTGTAATAAAAATAATAATGTATCCGTGTGGTGTCGATTTTGGGTCCGACTCATGGTCGGATTTGGATTGGTTTGATGATTTGGTTGTTTAAGTCGAAGGTTTTGATTTGGGTTTGTGGTCGAGTCCCGTTATAGGGCTCGTTTGGTTTATTTTGGCTCGATGGAGCCTAGCCGAGACTTAGGGTCCGGTTTTTGGTGATGTCTTGGTCGCGTAAAAGCTCGGTTGAGCTTTTGAGACCATTTTGGTCCTCGTGGTTATTTATGGTCCAACGGAAAATCAAGCCAAGACCACGCGGTCCCGAGCTTTGGGTCATTTTGGGTTTGGTTAAGGCAAGCCGAGACCCTTTGGGTCCGGTGAAGCCTCGTGATATATTGGTTGACGAATGAACGTGGTAGTAAGTGTTGGAAGTGTTGTCGGGATATGTAACGATTTAGATGGACGGAGACTAGGACTAGACAAGTGCCATAGTCGGCCTCGAGCTTTTGAAGTTGTTGTGATTTGATTTGATTGACGGAGTTGGACTTGGTTATTGTTTGTGATTCGGGAATTAATATTTTTTTGATGATTTGAGCGAAGTCGAGGCCACCTTGACTTACTAGTCAACGGTTGACTTCAACATCCGCCGTAACATTGGATTTTGACAATAAGCCGAGAAGTAACGACTCGGACTTGTGACTCGTATATACATTTATAACTCGAAAATAAATGATAAAAACTCATAATAACTTATGTATCCATATAAACGTTCAATTATATATAAACGTGCGAACGTGTGTATATATATATATATATATATATATATATATATATATATATATATATATACATATCTATATATCTATACATATCTATATATGTATATACATATATATGTATATGTATATGCATATATATATATATATATATATATATATATATATATATATATATATATATATATATATATATATATATATATATATATATATATATATATATAAGCGATCACGAGAACTAAATATAATAATGTTAACGTCGTATATTAGACTAATTATTTAGTATAATATCGTCGTAAACTTTATTATAAATTATATTTCTATAAAAGAAATAATAAATGTAAAAGTGATTTGTTTTACGAGACGTAACTAGTTTTCGGAATTAAACAGGGGTTTTTGGCGAGTTTAATGTATTCGAGGGCACTTAAATCCGAATTTGTTTATTTGCTGAATGTTGACTATTGTGCTAGTCACGGATATTTAACGTTGACGAAACCAATCTAATATTACTATTTAACTTGTTTAGTCGACGGATTAAACGAGACTTATTTAGTTATATTAATGGGATCATTATCGGTTAATATATCTTATGACGCCCTAGGTTGTGGTAGGAATTCGGCAAATAATAAGTTATTAAATATTTTGTAAAGTTTATTGAATTGACAAATTCGATAAGTTTTGGCAATCTATTTATAAAACTTATTAGACTATTAAACTTACCATGTAGTACGTTACGTGTTATGTGAATTAGGTCGAGGTATGGTTTTGGAATAATAAGTTGAGTAAATACATTGCGGAGGATTATTGAGTTGACGAACTCAATAAACATCGACGATCTATTTAATGGACTTATTAAACTACGGCTAGACCCATAGACCGTTATGGTTTGTCTATGATAATTTTGGTGTTATGAGGATCTTGTTGAGTCGACACACACACACGGATACCAAACGCCAAATTAATACGAGAATAATACGATGTAACAATTCACATTTTCAGGATAATTACTATTCCCGGAAAATTTCACTATTCACTTTTACTATTCATTTTCCCGAAAATTTTCCCGAAATTTGATTTTTATTTCTTGGGCTCAAGTGATAAATCATTTCCATGGCAAATTAAAAGTTTGACATTCATAAGCTCATTTTCGTGAAAGTTATTAAGGAATTACACGGAATTACACGTTTTAGGGTAAAACGTCAATCAGAAATTCTACGCACAACGAAATTCAACCCCGTCAGGTGACCCCACATCAGAAAAATGTTTGACACACTCATGATTTATTTGAGAATTAATCGTGACTGAGAAAAACATGACCAAAGACTTCCCGGCAGGTCACCCAAACCTGTACTACTCTCGCATGAGCACGCTTAACCGTATGGGCGATTAACCGTTAGACCACAAAACGCGTTTCTAAGAAGAATTGAGTTTTCAACTTATTAGAAAAAAAGTCAACATATTTTTCCCTCCTCCATTGACCAAAAATCATCCCTTGATGTTATAAGTCATTCCTTGATTTTTAGGCTTACGGTTTGATGTCTAAAAGACATTTAATACCAACCGACACTAGACTGAGCCCAGTCTAGACATTATAAGTCATTTTAAATCATTTTTATCACATTAGAAAAGTAACATTTTACTTCTCTCAATTTTACGCAATATTCGTACGTTTTACGTATTACGCGTTTTAGACCCGTGTTTCCAGTTTTAGCAGGGTTTTACCACCCAAATGGAACCTACCACTCATTTTATATTTTATTATGGGACATATGGACATGTCTAACAATACTTTAAAGTTCCATAATTTTACGACACCCGATTTTACGTTTTGAGGCCTAATCATTTACGGTTGTCATTTCCCGGAGTCAAAACTCTTCCTAATACTTAGGATAATACCAAGCAAAGTCCACACCTTGTCCCCCAAGCTTAGGAACTGACCTGGGGGGGGGGGGGGAATTCAGCCTTGTGTGTCTTGATCTCATGCTAGGAGCCTTAAGATGTGAACATGTGTTCAACTTGGCCTCCAAGTGTTGACTAGTCAACAATGTAACCTCCTCATTTGCATATAAATGCCTCTCCTTCCCCTCCTTGGCCATTCCAACGACCCACATACATAAAAACACACTATCATCTCATCCTTAGCTCATTTACTTCAAGTTCCATCCAAGAAATCAAGTGCTATATCCATACATAAACCCTAGTTTAGTTTTGATTCATCAAAACTACTTCAAATCCTTAGAAACTTTGGTGATTTCTCTTGAGTTTGAATCCACTCAAGTCACCTCAATTTTCATCATCTCTCTTTCAAGATTACAAGAGTAGAAAGATTGCATGAAGTGAAGTGGGTTGAAGCAAGTCTATCAAAGTCCTATCTTTACATGTTAACTTTCCTTTCTTTGTTGAAAGCCAAAAGTTGTAAGCCAAACCCTAACATGATTCTTGTTAAATAATCATATTCATGTTATTTACATATTATTTGTGCTATATTATGTCTTGTATTCATGTCCATGATGTATAAAAGTGAGTAAAACAAGTTATTGTACATGATTGATAAGACAAGTTACTATAACAAGCAAATTAGTGACTTTCTTGGTAAGACCTGATCAAAATGGTAAAAATATGATATTTGATCATTACATATTACAGTAGAGGACTTAACAAGGAAACCGTAGCAACTTGAACCACCCAAAACGAGTATACGAGTCAAAAGTTACGCCCATTTGAAGTTACCAAAACTTTGCGGCAAACTGCCAAATACCATTCTGATCAAATTTGGGTTTTGAAAGTCCCACTTCTGGTCCGATTCATCAAAAAGTTAAAACACGAAAGTTGTCCGGAACGACGTTTTCGTTTAGGAACAAAGAAGCTCGAGACCTAAAAACACTTTCCGAGTGATAAAATTCTTCAAATTCTAAACAGCCCATTTTTAGGCGAAAGTCACAAGATTATGGTTATACTTTAAAAGGAACAAGGGGTCTTATGACCTAGAATCAAGACCACAACCATGGCTAGAGCCAAGGTTGAGTCTCAAGACCATGGAACAATGACCAAAGGTCATGGCTAGGCCATGACGAAATGACCATACCAACTTACATAGGCGTAAACATGAAACAAAGAGTTGACGAGAACTTGAACAAGCAATTTGAATCTACTTCACTTAAAAAGGAACCATGAGATATTACAAAGAAAAATGATCATACAAGACTTATGAAACTACCCCTAATAACAATCTTCATGTACAAATAAACTTTCCTAAGTTTATTCAAGTATCGGACATGTAACTTTTCGGATCAAAACTTATATCTATATATTTCATCAACTACTACAATAGTAAGGAGCCTCATGTGAGGAGTTCATTATGTAAGCCGTCGAGTTGAGTTGTGGATTTACGAGTTAAAGTGTCCTGGCTCCTCGAACGCTTACTAACATGACTTCTGAATTATGTCGGCCCGAACGGTAGTAAACGATATACAAGACATACATGTTTCATGAATCATTTCTTTCAACGACTTACATTATACATCATACCACATCATGGACTAAATGCAAGATATATATATAGGCACTACTTCATATTCTGTACTCAAATCCTAAGTCGCAACATTCGATTATAGGTTGCTCGTAGAAACCTTCACGATTCAACCATTACATTCATTACTTGCTATCTTACTTAAGGTGAGTTCATAGCCCCACTTTTCATTACTTCAATGTTTTACAAACCCTTGGGGGGAATACATGCTATTTTAACCGAGCACAATGTTTTTAAATTGTATGCTTGCCTGATTGTTTTATTATCACTAAGTACCAACCTTGCTAAACCGAGATCCCTTATTATGAACCATTTAATCACTAGAAATAGTGAGCGCAAATATTGTGAATAGGCCTATTGGGATTGACGAATCCCATTTGTATTGACTAAGTTCAAACAAATGCATTAATATTTGAGATTTAGGTATGTTAGCAAAGTACCTACCGGGATAAATCTGTCGATCGATATTGGTACACGTTAACGTTATGGTGTCATAAGCTTAGTGTATAATACATTTCATGGGCGTATAATAACGTAGCCTACCTGTTTTGTTTCCAAACATTGGTGTGAGTTTATAGCTCACACTACGATTATTGTGTTCAAACGATTTTAACTACAAACACTACGATTATTGTGTTCAAACGATTTAACTACAAACACTACGATTATTGTGTTCAACGATTTACTACCAACACATTGTGTTCAAACATTAAACAAACTCTATGAATATCACTCAACCTTTGTGTTGACCTCTCAAGCATGTATTTCAGGTTCATGACGATCAAGGATGGCACGGAAGCGCACGGATACTCAAGAGGGCTATAAATTTTTATTATCATTCAAAAACTCATTTATTATACATTGTAAACATGGAACCATTTGGGACCTCATTTTGTAATCTCTGATATTTATACAATTTGAATGATAAATCTTTTAAAACGACTCAATTGGAGTTCGTTTTCTATTATTGTGACTATTGTGCCGTCGAGTAACACCCAGTTCGAATTCCGCTGCATACATGAATTGGGGGTGTTTCATACGAGAAATGGATTTTTGGAAAGTAAAATGGAATACGTTCGGGATTGGGAATATTTGATTTTTAGGAAATGATTCTGAAAAGAGTTTACATTGTTAGGAAGTGCCGAGTCCGTAGTTGCCGTCCTTTGAGTTGTGATACATCTTGATTCTACCGGTTTTTTTGTGCTGATATCTGGACTTGAGGTGAGTCATAGCCCTATTTTTTTTTTTTTTTTTTTTTTTTTTTTTTTTTTTTTTTTTTTACATTTGTATATTATTTTCAATACTTGGGGTGAGAAACGTGCAAACTGTTTTACGTGGACTATTATTGCTATTTGAATCAAAACTTCCTATGCTTATCGAACTAGGTAGGTTATATCAATCCTAGTCACACGGTGAATCTTGTTATCGCGTGGGAACTAGATATGGTTAGATAATATTGGAAGTTATATCAACCTTAATCACACAGTGAATCTCGTTATCGCGTGGGGACTAGATATGGTTAGATAATAAGAATGGCTATTGTACTTGGTGGATTTGCATCACATTTTTCTAATCATTCTTGGTTACCATGTGGATATTTAGTTTTCTTCTAGATTTGCTTGAGGACAAGCAAAGTTTAAGTGTGAGGGATTTGATAACGCTCAAAGTTAACATGTTTTTATAAGCGTTATTAGTGTTTCTGTGTATGTTATTTGGTTGTTTTTATATGCTTTTGCCACTAAATCGTATCAAAGTATGTTTTTGTAGCATATGTAGCCAAATGTAGGAAAAATGGAGAAAAAGTGAAGAAAATGAAGTATATGCGAGTACACGAAGATTCCTAAGTTCAAAAGTCCAATCTGTGAAGCATTTCATAAGGAGAACCTAAGTTTTGTCATCTCAAAGTTCCAAGTTCAGAGTTAATCAAGTTTGGATAGTGCATAAAGAACTACACAAGGAAAAGTCAAAGTCCAAAGCAACCAGAATTTACCATCCGATCGGTTGGAGTGTAACCGATCGGATAGCCACAATTACCACATCCATCCGATTGGTATCAACCCACAACCGATCGGATGGACATTTCTGCATGTGCACACCAACTTTTGTGCACGAATCTTGGTCTTTTGTCCCATGGTTCTAGGCCTTTCTTAGTGTTTTGTTGTCCAAGCTCCAACATTTAAGTCCCTATTCATTACTAGGAGTATTTGACAAGCCTAAAAGGACCCCAAGAGTACACAATTGAACACACAGTTCAAGAGATCATTTACTCTCATTACTACTCTCAATTATTATCATCATCTAGCTCTCAAAGAAGGAAAATTCGTGCAGAAAGAACCAGGAACATTGGAGGACCAAGGAAGCAACATTTGGAGGCCGAAAATCTCAAGAAATCATCACCAATACTTAGGTTATCAATACCTTGTCATTTGTTATCAATTCCAAAGCATTGTAAGACTTAAAACCATGGATTCTAATGTTAAATATTCTGAGTTTAGTTGCATGTTTTCTAGGAGTGGCTAGTAATCTTTTTACACTTGTTTTGATGATGTTTTATGCTTAGTGATAGTTATGATTGTGATAACATCTTTTAATTCAATTTCAAGTCATTCCTAAGAACCAATTGTACCTTAAGTTTCATCGTGATATTTGTTTAGCCAAGATTAACTAATTGATAATAGTTTCAAGGGTCGAAAGATTTGTTATTATTCAACTAGTTATAATCATTTGTCTATGAATGATTGTTTTTCACCATAATTATTCTTGACTAAACAAAGAAACAAGAAGTATGATTGTAATGAGAATGCTTTTACAACATCAAATCGGATTGTTTGTAAACCTTTAGTTGAACGAAAGTTTAGATGTTTATAAACAATTGTAACCTTTTTGTCTATGAATGGGTTACCTTTTGTAATGACCATTTTTCTAAGAGTATTTGATTTGTAATAAGAGTTTGTTCTTGTGTTTAAGATATTCACCATACCTTATGAACCTTGGATGGATCTTGAATTGATTGGTTTACACCTAAAGCTTGTTTTTATGAACTAAAATCTTGACGAAGGTTTAACTTGTAGAAACAATAGATTAGACCACCATCTAATTATCACAACCAACATGTTATCAAAAGTTATCACAATCATGTGTGTCATTAAGTAGAAAACTAGTCTAAACAAGTGTAGTTTTTAAATTATTGAATTTGCTTATTATCTTATTTGCGTACATTAGAGATTTAATTTTAGACTTATCTTTTGATTCACTCACAAATCCCTGCGAACGATCCCGACTTACCATCATATCTTGCTATAACGGACGAGTACACTTGCTCGTATGTGTTGTTTCTAGATTTGGTAATTCACCCTTATAAATTTAAAACTTGTACTAATAAAACGCACATCAGACTCCAAATTAAACAACTAGAAGATGGTATCTTCTTTAACCAATCTAAATATATTAAGGACATGCTTAAGAAATTTGGATTAGAAGATTCTAAACCAATCAAAACGCCTATGTCTACGAAAACTAAACTTATCAAGGATGAGGAAAGTGAATCCATAGATAGCACTAAATATAGGGGTATGATTGGAAGTTTACTTTACCTAACGGCTAGTAGACCCGACATTATGTTTAGTGTTTGTCTATGTGCTCGTTTTCAAGAAGATCCAAAAATAATTCATCTTGAAGCCGTTAAAAGGATCTTTAGATACATTAAGGGTACTACACACTTAGGATTATGGTATCCCAAAGAAACGGGAGTAGACACCATAGTGTATGCCGACTCGGATCATGCCGGTGACTATGTTGATAGAAAAAGTACAAGTGGTACTTGTACCTTTGTTGGACATTGTCTCACTTCATTGTTCTTTAAGAAACAAACGTCTCTCGCTATTTCAACAACGGAAGCCAAATACGTATCGGCCGGAAAGGCATGTCAACAAGCTCTTTGGATGAAGCAAGCTCTTGTCGACTACAGAATTCAACTTAACGACATCACCATTCTTTGTGACAACAAAGGAGCCATTGATCTTTGCAAAAATCCAGTTCAACATGCTCGTACCAAACATATTGAAATCCGTCATCGTTTCCTTCGTGACAACGTTCAAAAAGGAAACATCTCAATTGAGAAAGTTACTTCTGAAGACAACATAGCCGACATCCTCACAAAACCTCTTAAACGAGAATCATTTAACCTCCTTAGGCTAGGATTAGGACTTATGGAACTTATCTTGTAGTTCTAGACATTAGACAAAAATCACAAAAATCAAAACAAACCAATAAGTCTTTTTCTCAGCAGAGTCTACGGAACCCTCAGCCATAACAGGCGGAACCCTCTTTTCGGTTCCGCCGTTTCCACCGACCTGCAGAAACTTCACAATTGTTTATATTAAACCAAACACCCTTTATTTAACACCACCATTTCCAAACTGCCACTATTCACTCATCCACACCTACGAAATTTTGATCCTCCATTCCTTCACATTGCTCATCAATCATCATTGTAAGTATTCTAAACATAATTACACTCCTGATCTGAGTCTAGGGATTCTATTTTTGCACAAAATCAAAAGCTTGGGGTTATGCATTAACTTGAGAAATTAATGTAGAAACTTAGGTGCTTAACAAAACAAATCATGTTTCCCATAGTTAGGAATTGCATTATTATAAGCTATTAACATGTTTACTAAAACACCCCATGTCAAATTCTTGCAAAAATTTCTCACAAATAGGACAAATATTTTTTCGTCTCACATTGTGAATACAAAATCAAAACGTTATGTTCAAAAACATCACTTGCATAATGTCTCTTGAATGCTAAAGGGAATACATAATTTTCGGGTACATTCAAATGAAGCTACATTGAACTAGGAGCGTTTGGGTTATCTTTTGTTGTATAACAAAACTTGCATTATAAAACGTTTTTGAGCATCAAAATGAGTCAAGATAACCGCACCTCCACATTGTTTTCATATAGGCACACACTAGAACATCCACATTACAATAGTCGTTTACTTAGACTAAAATGTGAAATTTTGTTTTTTTAGGAATAATCATGCCTCCTCTAACCCATTACAACCACAAGGACACCATTAAGTACCTACCCAAACACCACAAAACCAAAGGTCTTACGGAAGCTCAAATCAACATTTTCAAAGCCTTAGAAAAACGCTATGTCCATGAGGGTAGAACCATTGACCCATCCTTCCTAGAAGGTACAAACCTCCACACGAAACTTGCCACCATCAACTTTGAGTGTCTCTTATAGATAGATGAGCCTATTTGTCTTAGGTTTATTTTAGAGTTCTATGCATCCATCAACCTCTCATCGGATGAGTATGGTCGTATGTCCATTAACTTCTCGGCTAGTGGTCATCCATACTCCTTCACTCTCGATGAATTTGATCAAATCCTAGGCGTTACAAACAGTGGCACTTGCATCTACACCGACAAACATAGCCTCTCAACTCTTGACATACTCATTGACCACATCCATCCCTATGACACTCTTCTTGTGTCAAAGGATGTTCTTCGTGACCACCTCTTCATTAGGACCACCGCCACTAGGAGAACCCTTACGGGAAATGAGGTTAGCAAGGACCCATATGGAATGGAACTCAATGAAATCAAGCCCCAATTCAAGAAATGGGAAGAACTCCTTAGAGCCAATGTCATTAGCACCATAGAAAATCGAGATCACATCAATGTTTGCCTTTGCTACATGTTCTACTCCTTGTCCGTTAGGCAACCCTTCAACCTAGCCTACTACATGGCCAAAAGGATGGCCGACATTCCCGTGCAAGGCACAATGGCTATGCCGTATGGAATGCTCTTGACCTGTCTCTTTAGGTTCATTTCCCCCATTCCAGAAACCCCTAGAGGTCTTTGCCTAGACTACTCTCTCATTCCACACACTTTTGTCCCACAAAGTGATAAGAGAGTCTACAAAGCCCAAGGAAAACGTCCTCATCCTCCTACCTCCTCATCATCATCCTCAATGAGTGAAGATGAGACTTTGCCCAACTCTAGGCTCCCACCTCTAGAATACCTTTCCCAACTTCCGGATATTCCAAATGAGTCGGCGGAGTTCAAGCAAACAAAGGGGATGTTCAAAAATCTCGGGAGATTCCTTGGAAAGCTCAAGAAGAAGATAGACCGTCAATGAGAGCGGGTGTGTAGGAGTGTTTGGCACAAGGTGCTATTTGAACAATTTGGTCGTTTAAACAATGTGTGTTGGTATGATATTTGGTACAATTTGGAACATGTATGAACTAACAACTATGCAGGATGACAACATTTAGCGTGTTGTCAAATTTTCATGCTTATGAAAAATTTCACTAAGTATAGTGAAATTCGCTAGCCCCCGCTCTAAGTCTAATGGTATGAGTGTTTACGTGTTTAATTTTTTCATTTCCTAACCAGATATGAATTATATTTTTGTTTTTAGGAGTTTTTGAAAAATTTGAAAATTGTCTCGCGGGTCAAAACGTGGGACTGCCTTGTTTTTCAGGACTGGCGGAACTGGCGGTACCCTCAAACGGGTTCCGCCAGTGTAAATTTCTGGAATCCCAGAAATGGCCCAGCGGATCAGCCGGAACCCTCAGGAGGGTTCCGCCTGTGTTATCGCAGGGTTCCGCCAGACAACCTGCAAATTTTCTTGTATTTTTCAAACTTTCGATTTCCACAATACTTCAAAACAATCTTATAGGCGAGAAACCCATCCCTTGTTAGTTTATAACATCATTACATTGATTCTCAGCCTCTAGAACTCATAGAAAACCATTTCCCGCCAAATTTCAAACTTAGCCATAACCACCACAAGGAACCTTCATCCATAAGGGAAGGAACCCTTCCAAAGGTTCCTTGCAATCCGTGAAACATATACCTTCAACCAATTTGACAAAACCACTAAGCATTTAGTGCAAATCTTTGTCTTCTTCCTCCACTATTTTCATTGGATTGACTTCCAATGATTTAACAACCTTCATTAATCTTCTAAATCATTAGCAACCTCCATTTTTGTATGGTTAAACATCAAATCCAAACACTCCTTCCCATACTTCTTCACCTCTATAAATTTAACCATCTTAGAACACCCTCAAATCACACCATCACTATCACAATCTCTGATCCTAAACCTCTAATCAACCATTTTAACAATGACAAAGTCAACAATCACCTCTCAACCAATTCGACCCATTTGGAGAACCGCCGGCATAAGTGTGAAACCAATTTGTTCACACCACACAATCAACCTAAGTTCTTCATCCTCGAATGAATTCTCCTCACCCATAAAAAATGAACATTTTTAAACCTTGCATCTCCAACTCCATCACCCAAAGGACCAAATGAGGTCACCACTCCACCACCAACAAAATCACCCATTGATCCAACTTCACCAAGTGCACCAATCCAAACATCCAAAACTCCATCACCACCAACACTACCTAAACTTGAACCAATGGAGTTATTTGGGTCTCCTCCAACATCACCACATCCTTTTGTACAAGATCTCAATGATCTTCCACCAAGATCAACAAATCCACTACCTTTGACAATGAAAAACCAAGGTCATTTCTTGACCAAAATGAGCCTTTTGACCACAATCAACCACCACAACAAGAGTCACAACAACCAAAACCATTGTTGTTTCATCCAATCTTCAAAGACATCCATGGTCCTCTATATGGAGAACCTAACTTTGAAAACCATGATCACCCAACTCCACCACATTCTCAATCCCAATCCTTTGAGTCTTTCTTTCCTTCTTATGAGGAAATTCAAAGAATGGTCAAAAATCACTTCCATCAAGCAATGGAGCTACAAACCACCTTGCTTGACTCCATACAAAACCCATACTCCACTCAAGAAACCAACAACAACCCACCACCACCACCATCATCAAACGACACGTTTCCACCCACTTATCACCATGTTTGCTCAGAATGTGAGCAAATGGTCAATATAGGTGAAAATATCAAAATGTTGCTTCACCAATTTCAAGATGAAACCCGCTTTGCTATACAACACATCCTTGAGCGTTTGGATGCTCTTTCCCACCCAAACCAATCTTAGAGCAAGTTTGGAGGCCTTTTGCCCCATTTAGGAAGTGTTGAATTACTTCTACTTATAGAAGTAGGATTTTCTTTTTCTTTTATTTCTAGGTTATTTTTAATTTTTATTTTTATTTTTAGAAGTACGATGATATTTTTCATTTCTTGTCTTTGACTTTTATAAAGTCAAATTTTACTTGGAATGATGTCTTTTTCTACTATCTTTTTTGCATTGTTGGTTGGTTATATATGAGTTGTGATTGTGGTTACTTATATTCTCATATAGTGTGGTGCCTACAAGGTTCATTTTATGACATTATCACCAACTAACCATTTTTTGTAGGTTCAAAATTGATGTTTCCCATCTTGGCACTCCTTTTAGGGGTAGTATCGACCAAGGGGGAGCACGTGCATAATTCCGCTTCGCTACTTTTCTTTTTGTTTTGACAAAAAGGGGGAGAAGATATATAAACTTATAAACTTTAAATGATTTTCATCACTTAAGTAAAACAAGTTTAATATAACATTTTTTTAAAGTCTTAACACTAAAATTTGTGATTTACTTAAAAACAAAGTTTATATTTTGTCATCAACAAAAAGGGGGAGATTGTTAATACAAATATCGACTAAAAACGTTATTTATATTTTACGATCTTTGCTAAGTTTTGTTAACGACAAAATGTAAACCTTAGTTTTTAGTAAAACATAATTTGAGTTTAAAGACTTACATAATTAGACATTTGCTACATTTACATTTCATATAAAACACAACATTTTTATATTTCTTAGAATAGAAATGTCACATCCCATTTATGGTAAGTTTGTGTCAAACACATCAATATGCATTTAAGGAAAGATTGTGTGTTTGACTCACCATAAGTCTTCTTACACAAGTATGTGTTTGACTAGAAATAAGTTGATGTGACTTTGGTTGGTTTGGAATGATTTATTGCAAAACTTACTGTCAGACCTGGCGGAACCTTGGAGGTACACGGGCCGCCAGAGCTGCTGAAAGTCTTGCTATAAATACCAAGCCATTTCTTAGATTTTTCCTTTCTCACTTCTCATTACATTTACACATACACATTCATATCGTTCATCTAACCCTTTAACATATCATTTTTGTGTGAAGATTCTTTTGTAGCAAAGAAGTTCACAAGTACATATAAAGTTACAAGCATTCAATACAACGTTGCAAGACTTGTTAGCTTAGCATCGTGTAGACTTTGTGTAGTTTACACTTTATTTGATTGTGTGTTTTCAGTTGTGATCGGTTAGTATTTTAGGCCTTAAAATATATAGTGTGACGGGAGTTGTTGTACCCTTGTAAAAGAACTAACGGGAGTGGTTGTACCCTTGTAAAAGAACTCGACATCTAGCTTAGTGTCGGTAACCGTGTATAAGCGACGTGTAAGGTTTTCTCCGCCGGTGAAAGGAGCTTGTTGAATAGTGAAAGAAACTCTCGAGTTGGATACTCAGGGCGTGGACATAGGGCAAGGAAACGAGTCCTTGTAGCCGAACCACGATAAATATTCATGTTGTGGTTTGATCGTTTCTTTCTTTATCTTGCATATTATATATTGTGTTTTGTTTAGATCTTTGATTACACGAAAGTTTCAAAAGATAATTAAATTAAAAACGGTAAACTATTCAACCCCCCTTCTAGTTTTCCACATGTTCGTCTTGTTTGGAACGATTAGTATCCTTTATGTCTTTTGTAGTTGGAACGATGTCTTGATTGCTATTTGTGTGGATGATGGTTATTATATATGATGTTATGTGGTTTTGAATGTCATGGAAATTGCGTTCCTATTTGTTTTATTGATGTCTTGTGGTGTATTGTTGATATTCTCCCGATGTCTTGGCTTCATTTATCCAATTCTTGCTGAGCGTAGGATAAATATTATCGGATACTTATGAACCTTGTATTGTGTTTCAGATCAATGGCCCCACGATGAAACCCTGTCAGAGCTACCCGAACTGGTCCCGCGGTGACTACTCCGAATCGCCGAGGACGCCGCCTACACGAAATGTTGAAACCCTTACCCCCGAAAACCTGGACACCACCAATCGCAACAAAAGGAATCAAAATGTTGATGTTCAGGGAGACAATGATCATATTCCACCGCATGCACCTACCATGGATCAAGCTATGATCAATCAACTTGTGGAACAATGTGTTGCTGAACTTCTAGTTGATTCGAATCATTCCAACAACTCAGCTGGAACTTTTCCACCTGTTCGTACTACTGGATGTAACTACAAGGAGTTCCGAATCTGTGGACCCATTGAGTTTGGTGGAATTGAAGGAGTGGTCTATTTGGTCAGGTGGATAGAGAAAACCGAGTCAGTGTTCAATGTCAGCAATTGTGCGGAGAATGCAAAGGTAAAATTTGCTTCTTTTACTTTTAAGGACGAAGCATTAACTTGGTGGAACAATTACCGAAATTTGATAGGGAGTGAAATGGCCTATGCCATGACTTGGGAGCAGTTTAAGTCCTTGCTGATTCAGACTTACTGCCCAAGGAATGAGGTTAAGAAGTTGGAGATTAAGTTTTGGAATCACAAAGTGAAGGGTACTGATATGGTGACTTACAATCGTCGTTACCAGGAGTTAGCCTTGCTTTGCCAAGATATGGTTAAAACTGAGACTCAAAAGATTGAGCGGTATACCGATGGGTTGCCTGTGGCTACAAGGAACGATGCGATTGCTGCTAGGCCTGCAAATGTTCATGAGGCTATCACGATTGCTCAACAATTGATGGATTCGTTAGAACTGGAAGAAGCTGAGAAGAAGAAGAATGGAAAGAGGAAGAACGGCCATCACTCTAAGGGTAATGATCATCGAAACACGCGACAAGCTATTGCCAAGGTTTATGCTATTGGGGATGGAGATAAGAGGAACCATAATGGAGATGCACCCAAGTGTGGTCGTTGCTACAAGAATCATTCTGGACGATGTACTGTGATGTGCCAGAATCGCTCAAAGAAAGGACACATAGCTAAGGATTGTAGAGTTCAACCACTTGCTATGGTTCAAGCTACTCCTGAAACTAGGAGTAAGGCGAATGTTACTTGTTTTGGATGTGGGAAGAAGGGACACTATAGGAATGAGTGCAGGGAATTGTGGAACCGAGGAAATCAAGGATCGGGTGGTAATGGGTACAATCATGGAAACCGTGGAGCTGGAGGAAACTATGGATGACATGGCAATGAGAGCCAGCGTGTGGAAGCAGGAGCTGCTCATGGGAGAGTGTATGCAATTGGGAACGAGAGAGGTGAAGACCCGAACGTCATTACTGGTACGTTCCTTCTCAATAATCGTTATGCTTCCACATTATTTGATACTGGTGCCGATAGAAGTTTTGTGTCCACTACATTTGCACCCTTACTAGAAAACCCCCGATTGCCTTAGGAATTGGTTATGATGTAGAGTTAGCTAACGGAAATGTAGAACAGATTAAAACTATCATTAGCGGTTGCACGTTGAATTTCTTGAATCACCCTTTCAACATAGATCTTCTACCCGTCACGTTAGGAAGTTTCGATGTTATCGTTGGTATGGATTCGGGTATAAAATACCCTAACCCTAAACCAACACCCTCATTTCTACATCTTCTCCTATAAAAATACTTGTCCCTTCCCCCTCTCCTTAGCCGCCGCCGGCCACAACTCCGACCACCCTCACCGCCTCTCCGACGAACACACCGCCACCACCAGTCTAACCCCCGTCACCTCCTCTCTCTTTCTACCCCCTACATGCGCCGACAATCGAATCCACCACCACCATTTTCTTTCACCGCCACCTATAAACCCATCCAAACATCATTTTCATCGATTTGAAGAAGTTTTAAAGGTGAGATTCATGATGTTTCGCGAGATGTTTGACTATTCAAAAGTCAAACCATTTATTTTCATGTTTTCTTGGTCAAATCGAATGGGAAAACATAAATAAAATAAGTTTTGTAATAAAAATAACAATTTATCCTTGTGGTGTCGATTTTGGGTCCGATTCATGGTCGGATTTGGATTGGTTTGATGATTTGGTTGTTTAAGTCGAAGGTTTTGATTTAGGTTTGTGGTCGAGTCCCGTTATAGGGCTCGTTTGGTTTATTTTGGCTCGATGGAGCCTAGCCGAGACTTAGGGTCCGGTTTTTGGTGATGTCTTGGTCGCGTAAAACCTCGGTTGAGCTTGTGAGACCATTTTGGTCCTCGTGGTTATTTATGGTCCAATGGAAAACCAAGTAGAGACCACGCGGTCCCGAGCTTTGGGTCATTTTGGGTTCGGTTAAGGCAAGCCGAGACCCTTTGGGTCCGGCGAAGCCTTGTGATATATTGGTTGACGAATGAACGTGGTAGTAAGTGTTGGAAGTGTTGTCGGGACATGTGACGATTTAGATGGACGGAGACTAGGACTAGACGAGTGCCGTAGTCAGCCTCGAGCTTTTGAAGTTGTTGTGATTTGATTTGATTGACGGAGTTGGACTTGGTTATTGTTTGTGATTCGGGAATTAATATTTTTGTGATGATTTGAGCGAAGTCGAGGCCACCTTGACTTACTAGTCAACGGTTGACTTCGACATCCGCCGTAACATTGGATTTGGACAATAAGCCGAGAAGTAACGACTCGGACTTGTGACTCGTATATACATTTATAACCTGAAAATAAATGATAAAAACTCGTAATAACTTATTTATCCATATAAACGTTCAATTATATATAAACGTGCGAACGTGTGTATACATATATATATATATATATATATATATATATATTTATATATATATATATATATATATATATATATATATATATATATATATATAATAAATAATTGATCACGAGAACTAAATATAATAACGTTAACGTCGTATATTAGACTAATTATTTAGTATAATATCGTCGTAAACTTTATAATAAATTATATTTCTATAAAAGAAATAATAAATGTAAAAGTGATTTGTTTACGAGACGTAGCTAGTTTTCGGAATTATGAAGGGGTTTTTGGCGAGTTATAATGTATTCGAGGGCACTTATATCCGAATTTGTTTATTTGCTGAATGTTGACTATTGTGCTAGTCGCGGATATTTAACGTTGACGAAACCAATCTAATATAACTATTTAACTTGTTTAGTCGATGCATTAAACGAAACTTATTTAGTTATATTAATGGGATCATTATCGGTTAATATATCCTACGACGCCCTAGGTTGTGGTAGGAATTCGGGAAATAATAAGTTATTAAATATTTTGTAAAGTTTATTGAATTGACGAATTCGATAAGTTTTGGCAATCTATTTATAAAACTTATTAGACTCTTAAACTTACCATGTAGTACGTTACGTGTTATGTGAATTAGGTCGAGGTATGGTTTTGGAATAATAAGTTGAGTAAATACATTGTGGAGGATTACTGAGTTGACGAACTCAATAAACATCGACGATCTATTTAATGGACTTATTAAACTACGGCTAGACCCATATATCGTTATGGTTTGTCTATGATAATTTTGGTGTTATGAGGATCTTGTTGAGTCGACACACACACATGGATACCAAACGCCAAACTAATACGAGAATAATACGAGAAATGGATTTTTGGAAAGTTAAATGGAATACGTTCGGGATTGGGAATATTTGATTTTGAGGAAATGATTCTGAAAAGAGTTTACATTGTTAGGAAGTGCCGAGTCCGTAGTTTCCGTCTTTTGAGTTGTGATACATCTTGATTCTACCGGTTTCTTTGTGCTGATATCTGGACTTTAGGTGAGTCATAGCCCCACTTTTTTTACATTTGTATATTGTTTTCAATACTTGGGGTGAGAAACGTGCAAACTATTTTACGTGGACTATTATTGCTATTTGAATCAAAACTTGCTATGCTTATCGAACTAGGTAGGTTATATCAATCCTAATCACACAGTGAATCTTGTTATCGCGTGGGGACTAGATATGGTTAGATAATATTGGAAGTTATATCAACCTTAGTCACACAATGAATCTCGTTATCGCGTGGGGACTAGATATGGTTAGATAATATGAATGGCTATTGTATGAGATTATGTGATTGGACTATAGTGTGCACTTATAGGATTGGTTTAGTGGAACGAGGCCTAGTCTAGCTAGCAAGCGTTTTGCGTATATGTCCACTTGATTGAATTAATAATTTAAACCTACGATCTCACCAGCAAAAGCTGACTTTAGCGCGTTTTCTCAGGTAATTAAGTTGTGGCTTTGGATGCTTGGTTTGGAAGGCTTGGCTTTGGCAGCTTAGGTTAAGGATCTATTTTCTCAAACTCTGATATGTAATTGTGGACCTACGTTTATTTCTTCTGGGCCTTACTTTGGATAAATTTGGGATGAATGTAAACTTTAAAAAACCCTGTATGGTTGTGTTTTACTTATGTTTACTTTATCTCGTTCTTTTATGACTTGTGATGGATACCAATCCACGTAGCACCCCGAAAGCTTGTTTAGTCTTCCACTGTATCAAATTTTGGGGGTGCTACATCATCAGATTTTTTACGTTTTTGTCTGATTTTTTTTCGTTTTCATCCATTTTTTACGTTTTCGTCGGATTTTTTACGTTTTTGTCAGTTTTTTACGTTTTCGTCCATTTTTCAACGTTTTCTTCCGAATTTTTACGTTTTCGTCTGATTTTCTACGTTTTGTCAGATTTTATATGTTTTCGTATGATTTTTTACGTTTTCGTCCATTTTTATGTTTTCGTCACGTTTTGTACGTTTTCATCAGATTTTTATGTTTTCATCTGATTTTTTACGTTTTCGTCTGCTTTTTTACATTTTCATTTGATTTTTTACGTTTTTGTCTGATTTTTGACGTTTTCGTCATATTTTTTACGTTTTCGTAAGATTTTTTACGTTTTCGTCAGTTTTTTTTTTACGTTTTCGTCATATTTTTTACGTTTTCATCCATTTTTGTACGTTTTCATCCATCTTTTTACGTTTTTGCCCGATTTTTATGTTTTCATCCATTTTTTCTCGTTTTCGTCATATTTTTTATGTTTTCCTCTGATTTTTACATTTTCGTCAGATTTTTTACGTTTTCGTCTGATTTTTTAGGTTTTAGTCAAATTTTTTAGGTTTCGTCTGATTTTTATGTTTTTGTCCGACTTTTTACGTTTTCGTCTTATTATTTTACGTTTTTGTCTGTTTTTTTACGTTTTGTCCGATTTTTTCCGTTTTTGTCTGTTTTTTAGGTTTTTGTCAGTTTTTAACGTTTTTGTACATTTCCTTACGTTGCCGTCCATTTTCGTCTATTTTTTTTACGTTTTCGTGGGATTTTTAACATTTTCGTTTGTTTTCGCTCGTTTTATTATATCTTTTACGTTTTCGTCATTTCTTTTATGTTTTTGTGTAAAAAATTAGAAAACGTAAAAATCAGACCAAAACGGGTGAAAACGTAAAAAATTGGAAGAAAACGTAAAAATCGGATGAAAACGTAAAAACCAAAAGAAATCATACATAAATGAAAACATGAAAATGGACAAAAATGTAAAAAACGGACGAAAACGTAAAAAATGGATGAAAACCGTAAAAAATCGGACGAAAACATAAAAAAACATGACGAAAACATTAAAAATGGACAAAGACGTAAAAAAAAGTCTGCCGAAAACGTAAAAATATGAACGAAGACATAAAAAATCGGATGAAAACGTAAAAGATTTGACGAAAACGTAAAAAAACGGACGATAATATTAAAAAACGAACAAAAACATAAAAAACAGATAAAAACGTAAAGAAACAGATGAAAACATAAAAAATAGACGAAAACATAAAAAATGGACGAAAACGTAAAAAGAATGACGAAAACGTAAAAATAACAGACGAAAACGAAAAAAATCTAACGAAAACGTAAAAAAACAGACGAATACATAAAAAACAGACGAAAACGTAAAAAATCGAACGAAAACTTAAAAAACTGACGAAAACATAAAAAAATCTGACGAAAATGTAAAAAATGGATAAAAACGTAAAAAGTCTGACGAAAATTTAAAATATCTTATGAAAACGTAAAAAATCAGACGAAAATGTAAAAATGTAAAAAACAGATGAAAACGTAAAAAAAGAGACAAAAACGGACAAAAGCGTAAAAAAATCGGACGAAAACGTAAAAAAACAGACGAAAACGTTATTTGATGTTATATTTTACTTTTTTAATTCTTTATTTTCTCGTATTAGATTTTTTTAGTTATTTTATACTTTAGTTGGTTAGTTTATAATATTTGTTTTTGTGTTTTGAAGATGTTTTTGTAATATTGTTAAGGTGAATAGTGAATTGAGATATAAAACAACAACAGTTAAACATGTTTTCTAGTTTTACAAAATGGAAAACACAAATACATGTTTCTCAGGCTAAATGCGTTTTCTAAAATTCCATTGTTTTGTGGAAATAAAACTCCCCTCCCTTTTCCTACAAAACAAAAAATAAGAAATGAAAGAAAATGTTTTCCAATTAAACGCTACCTTTTTTTACATGTTTTTATATTTGTCCAAGTTATTTTTTTCATCCTTACATAAATTACTATTGTGTTTGAAAGTTTATGTTTCAAAATAATATGTTTATGAAAGAACTAAACAAAAAAAGTTAAACATTTCCAATATTACATATTTCTTTATAATACAGGTTTCTCATTCGTAACGCGTGATCAAAGATACAAATAGCGCGAGGCGTGGCGTGGCATGGTAGCATGACCAAGCCTCACGCTTTGTGGCCAAAGCGAAGCTTTTACGTTTATAAGTCGTGGCATAAGGCAACACAAAATATGAAAATATTTATATATTTATATCATATTTCATATATATCGAGTTTACACAATGACTTGGTATAAGGTGGTGTGGCAGCATGGCGTGTCGGCATGATCAAGACTTACGCCTTTGCGAGCTTTTTAGAACCCCGTGATAGTGTTTATGAATTTTTGGATAAATATATGAATAAGCAATTTTAGTAAGTATATGTATCTAATTGTTCTTATCTTTAATCATTTTATAGTATTCGGGCATAGCAATGTGTGAAATAGTGACCAAAATTTCGCAACTAATGTTTAATGATGAAATTTCTCGTCACTATTCATGTAATTTAGTGACAAAATAGTGACCGCTTATGAGTTTCGCCACTGACTTTCTACCGATGACCAAAAATAATGACCAAAAATTATATCGTCACTATTTTCATCTAAATAGTGACAAAAAAAAAAAAAAAAAAAAAAAAAAAAAATTCTCGTCACTAAAGCTACTTTTTCTTGTAGTGAATCTATCATGCATGTCTCACAACTTATACATCATGTTAACACGGTCTAAAAAATCTTAAAAGCTCTTAAAACTCTATGGAATGTATTAGAATAGTAGATGATTTTAGATTATGATAAGTTGGGAAAACCTAGTAAATAATCTATAATCCTTCATGATTAAGTAGTATTGAGGATTATAGATTTCATGGCCTCCTTATAAATAGGCGAGCGTTACTCATTCGAGATCATGAAGTTGTAAAAGCAACAAATTCGTAATTAACAAGAACTGCAGAGCATGCTTTTGAGAAATCTTCGTCTTCTTTGAGATTTGTCTTTGTTCAATTTAAAAGGGTAAATATCAAAAAGAGGTCTTTTAAGAGATTATAAGGTTTAGACTTATGGGTTAAAAGGTAGCGATAAGACATGAGAAACATATATGAAATTAGTGTTAAAATAAAAATAAACAAATGGATCCATTGACAAGAGAAAATATAATAATAAGAATGAGAAATACTTTTAGTCACACATTTCAAATGAAAAGGGAGAAATTCATGAGAGTTGCATCTTTTATAGTAAGTGTATCTTACTTCTCATTTGATCCTAACTCTAGTTATAAGTCATATAATTAGGGATGGCAACGGGGCGGGGAATGTCGGGGACTGTACTTACCATCCCCATCCCCATTGGGGAATTGCTTTATATCCCCATCCCCATCCTCAGTGAGGATCGGGGATCTCCACGGGGATTCGGGGATCTTCCACCCTTATGAAATAACATAAAAATTGCACCAACTCGCCAAAATATAAAGAATTTTGACTCATAAAGTACCTCAACAAATGTACATCGCACATAGTTATATTAGTTAGAATTTCAATTCAACTTTAAAGCATCGTAAACATTGTAACATCAAAGATAATATAAAAACAATATGTATCATATATGTGTATTCAGACAAAATAGTTAAGTAATATGTAATTGTTACTTCTACTTCTAAATCTAAATGTGTTTGATCCTATAAATATCACATATGCATATAAACATACATGTCGGTACTCATAAACATATGTACATGTACATATACAAGTTAATCGAGTATGGATAAACATATAAATTTTAAATAATTATACACTAGAAAGATCGGGGCGGGTCGGGGACCGGTTCGGGGATTTATGTTATCCCCATCCCCGCCCTATCCCCAGTTTAATATTTCAGGGGATTCCCCATCCCCGTCCCCATCCCCGGTCAACTCGGGGATTCCCCAGTCAAATCGGGTTTGGGGATCGGGTCTCCATCAAGTACCGATTTTTTTTCCATCCCTACATATAATCCCCATGTTTCTAGTCACCACAAACCGCACACTCAACAAGACTCAATTTTACTTTGTAACAATGCTTTAACACAGTAAGACTCAGTTAAGCAACAACTTAATTATCAAATAAGCATGTAAAAGTTACTGATAAATCTATGTTGAACAGATCATATAGAGTGGTCAAAATACACATAAACTGTACTGAAAGCCCTAATTTACATATCATAATTAAATTAAAATTAATAATCTCACAAAAAAATAATGAATTAAAATGAGTATAAATTAATTATCACGCAATTAATATAAAATCATAATTAACAAACCCTAATTTACATCAAAATTAATTACCTCGCAATTAAAAGAAATGACAGATTAAAAACTAAGCCCTAATTTATAATATAAAATATAATTAAAGTAAATAGAGAAATACTTGGGTGAATTTTTATGATCAAGCGCCATTAGTACAATCTAAACAAGAAATAAAGTGATTATTATTAATCGGGATGAAGAATAATGAATTAATTACGACTGATTAAAAACGTACCGATTGATTGATCTGCTTGATTGTGGAGAGATGAATTTGGCGGAAGTGTGTGTGGGTTTTGTGGAGAGATGAATTTGGCGGAAGTGTGTGTGGGTTTTGTGGAGAGATGAATTTGGTGGTAGTGTGTGTGGGTTTTGTGGAGAGAGGGGTGATTGTACTATATGCTTTGAGAAGAGTAAAAAATTGTAGTACTAGTAATATTTTTATTTTTTTATGTTAGTTCCAACACATAAGTAACTCTTCGCAAGGTTAAAAAAATGAGAGTTTTTATTTTTATTTATTTTTTATTATTTTTTTTAATTAATTGCATGTAAATTTCGTACTTCACTTCTTTGCAATATTCCCAGATTGGACATGTGTCAAATGTTTATCCAGATTGGACCTATGTCAAATATTATAGATAAACAGTTAATAAATAATAATGAAACCATATAAAAGTAAGAATATAATACATATGCAAATTACATATACAATAAGCCATAGTATCATGCTGTTGTAGTGTTGTGTAATCTTTTATGTAGTGTAAAATAACCATAATTGTTCAAAAATAATCACAATTGATGATGAACTTAATTTAAAGAAAAAAAATCACTTTAAGCTAGTAAAAATCATTACAGATTTTATAGAGGCTTATGGCATTCCCACACCATTTTTTTAGAAATCAGACACCACTGTGACAATTTGGCTTTTACTACATCAATTATTGTAATTTTAATTTTTGTACTTTCCTTATTTACACCACCAAACACTAGAGTTGGTTTAACTGATAGTATAACCCAAACACAATTTTAGGAAAAAAACACATCTTACTAAACCTAATAAAAAACACATATCTATGAGCAGGTTTTTCTCTCAAACACCATCCCACCCATCACCTCCCTTATCATATCCACAGTCACTGCCATGATATTAACAAGAAGAAACAAATCTAACAATTCAATGATAATCTTCACCCATACATACTCACGTGGATCCGAGAAAAAAAGAATTGTTGGTGGTGGCACAGATCTTGAAAAAAAGAAAGAAAAGGAGAAGTGTTGGTGGCGGTGGATGACGGAGCGGCTTGTAACTTGCTTGTGGTATTTGGTGGGTACAGTTTTTGAGTTATAAATTGATTAAAGAATTGTTTGAGTGGGTACGGGTTTTGGTGGCGGGTTTGTGGTGTTTAGTAGTTGTGGCGGAGCGGCGGCGTGAGCAACGCATCGGTAGTGAGCAACTGCTGGAAGTGGTGGTGGATGGCGGCGGCGGTTGCCGGAGAAGGAAGGATAATAAATTTTGAAAATTTATTTTAGAAAGTGAAAAAATAAAAAATGAGAAAGGAAGTGTTCATGGAGATGTGTATACTAGTTTGTCAGTGGGCCTTTTTATTTCTTTAATAAAAATTCATGAAATGACAATAGTTGTAAGTGTACTAGACCAGACTTTTTAAAAATAATATTATAGATGGTGTTTGAAGCATAGCACTCTCTGTAGAATATACTTACGACGCAGATGGTACGTTCGTGATTTGACCAATTAGGGAATGTACCTTGCCACTTGCAAATAGAGCAAGTGTACACTTGGTTCTTATTAGCAGCATTTGATCCAGGTTTAGTCATTTGGAGTTGTTAGGATCATATTTTATTTATAGAAAGTATCGGTCATTAATATTAAGTAATAGGTTGCATTAGAATATTATTATGATGAAGTTTTAATAATGTTTTCATGCTTTTATAAAGTCTAAGGGCTAGTTATGTAATAAGGTCAAAGATATGTATAGCCCTAGACTACTAGTATAAATACTCATGTAATACCTCATTTTGAGGTTGGTGCTCTTAGTAATAACATTATCTTCATTTCACACACTAGGAGTTCCCTCCCTCTCTCTCTCTCTCTCTACTTACTTTCTCTCTCTAGAATTAGGCAAGATTCATAAGTGATCAAGGTTGTTCTACGATCCTACAAGTGGTATCAATCGCCTAGGGATAATTTTAGGTTGTTTTAGATCGTTTTTTGGTGAAAAATCGATTTTTTTAAGGATTAGTTACTAGTCATCGTGATTTTGCGAGTTAGAACTAGTTGTTTATCGAGTTAGAAGTGTTTCTGGCGAGTTAGAAGTGCTTTTGGCGAGTTAGAAGTGTTTACTAGCGAGTTAGGGTTAATTTTGGTGAGTTAAGGTTAAACTTAGCGAGTTAGGGTTAATTTTTGGCGAGTTAGGAAGTGTTTCTGGCGAGTTAGCCTTGTTTCTGGCGAGTTAGCTTAGTTCTGGCGAGTAAAGGTTCTATTTTGGCGAGTTAGCCATTTTTAGCGAGTTAGCTATTAACCTTATCGTTTATCGAGTAAGGATTTCACTTGGGCTTTCTAAACGAAACTCTGCCAAAATTTCTCTAGTTTATCGAATTAGCAATTCTTTACCGAGTTACAAGATTTTCTGAGTTAGAAGTTGCTTACCGAGTTAGCAGATCGCTTTATCGAGTTAGTAAACCAAACCATAGCTTTACCGAGTTAACAACTAGTACCGAGTTAGAAGCTTATCAAGTTAGCACTTATCGAGTAAGGTGCTGATATTATCGAGTTAGGACAAGTTCTAAGGTTTACTGAGTTAGCAAAAGCAATATATATATATATATATATATATATATATATATATATATATATATATATATATATATATATATATATATATATATATATATATATATATATATATATATATTTTACAGGAGACTAAACGTTCAATTTTTACGCGAGATTCAAATTTTGGTATAACGTTGAAAATTTTGGCCTGAAATTCAAATTTTTAGGCCAAAATTCAAATTTTTTCGGTAAAATTTGGCGTCAAAATTTTTAAAACTCAAAATTTTCTGGTAACCTTAGAATTGCATTTAATAGTGATTTTCAAATTTTGGGCGAGAAAATTTTCAAATTTTATTTTTGGAGGGAAAATACGAAATCACTGAGATCAACCGAGAACGAATTTTCAACTTCACCAAAACATCTAATCTACAACAACAACCTTTGTTATCTTTCAAAAGATCCTCAGAACAACGTTTCACTTTGAATTCGAATCAATGGCAACTCACCATGACAGTTTCACAAGTACTTTGTCCAATGGTTTTGCCTCACTCTTCAAGGCATTAAACATCCAACAACACTACAACAATCAGCAAGGATATGCTTCGAGTATACAGATGGGGAATCAGATGCAATATGCAGGGCAGTATGTAAGAAATCAAATAGATCAGATTCTGAATCAGAATGTGCTTAATCAAAATGGGATTGATTGTTTTATGACTTCGATTCAAAAACCTACATCTGAAATTCACCGCAGTGATATTGGTAATAATTACGATGTCAATGCAATGACGAAGGTGGAAAAGATATAGTACTTGTTGATGCTAGCCAATAAAGACGAATCGGGTATACCGTTGAATGATGAGGAAAACAACTTCATAGCTACAACAAGAGTTAATGAGAATTCCGCAGATCTCAATGAAACCTACAACTGTATGGCAAATCAGCAGGCAACAGCATCAAGCAGTGATTCTGATCTTCCTCCTACTTATGATTCAAATTCACTCTATGAGGTACCAAATCATGGTAATGATGCTAATCCAATTGCTCATGAGAAGCCACATTATGTGCCACCTGAACCTAATTATGATACATATGTGGGGGAACAAGTTAATAGCAATGTTAACTATGAAACTCCAGATATGGATCCTAATGGAATTTAAGTTGCACAAAATGGTGCTAATGATGAGGAAACCCGTGCTTTCTTTGAATCTTTATTGAATAAATGCAGCATTGAAATTGAGAAAGTGAAAAAGGTAAATCGCGATGTTAAGGCCGTGAATGTTAAATTGACCGCTGAGCTTGAGAGTTACAAGAAAAATGTTAATGCTTTTGAGTTTCATAACAAAAGATTGTCAGAATTAGAATCTGGTTATCAAAATTCCGTGGCAAGGGAAAAACTTTTGCAAATCAAGTTTGATACACTTGATGTTAATTCGTTCAAGAAAATAAAATCTTTAAACGCGGAAATTTCTGATTTGCAAAACCAACTCTCTAAAAAAAATCAGCTTATTCCAATCTTGAAAAAGAAAGGGATGAGTTGAAAAAGGAATTTGCAAAGAAAGAAGATAAAATTTTGGAAGAAATTGTAGAGTCAGAACACATGATTGCACATTTAGAAGCATTAGTGGTTAAGTCGGGTCAGTCAAGTCAAACAATGAAAATAATTTCAAATCAAACTAATCCTATTTACCATACGAAACATAAAATGGCTTTTGGTAACTCAACTCCTTGTAATCTCAAGAAAGCTCAGCAAGAACATAATGTTTTGTATAATGGTAATGTGATTTACACCAAACATGATCTTCCCGTCGTTCTGGATTCTGTGCAAACGATGGAACTTGTCGAAGAGAGCATAACTAAAATGAAACAAAAGGATTTGAAACCCATTGATTACAACAAATTGAACAAACTTTCGGGAATTACTTTTGTTCCACAAACAGAACCATCTGTGTTTTCCATAAAACGACCATTCGTGAAATTGTTTTCTAAAAAGATAGTTGTTTCCAAATCTCTTTCAAAAATGGAACAAATGTCCTCTAACAACACTTTTAATACAAGTGAGGCTAGAGACATTCTTGATGACGTTAAAAAGAGAATTCAAGAACTTTAAAATATTGTTAAATCTAAAACTACTATCAGTATTAACAACTGGCATTCTAGTTTTCATATCGAACAGAAAAAGGTGTTTGAAAACTAAATTACTATCCCACTGAATGACATCAGTGCGAGGGTAATCCATTTTGAAAACGCTTTCTTAAAAGAAACGGCCGACTTTGTCAAGGACCACAAATCCCTGGTAAACGAAGCTAATGAAACTCGTGAAAACATGAATGTTTTGGAAAGGTTAAATGATTCTCTCTTCGAAGCAGTTCTGTCTACTGATATAATGTCTATCATCATACAAACATATTCGGTTCAAGACGATGAAAGACTGAGAGCTGAGACCTCCGAAATTGTTTCCAAATATGAAAATGCTCTTATAAAGCTTGAAAAAGAAAATGTGTCATGTTTTAAACAACTTGATCAAAAAAAGGAAGAATGCAAGTATGACAAACTGTCGTATGAGCGTGCCTTCAACAACATGAAAGAGCAAAATGATCTTTTGAGGGCTCAGCTTGAAAGTCAAAAAGGGAAGGGTGAGGAAACTATGTTTGCAAAACCATCGACTTCGGAGAAACCAAATGTTTCAAACACGGTTCAAAAACCAAAAATGGCAATTTCACGGTTTGCTCCAAAAGTCGATGAGAAAAAGGATTTGACAAAACCAGTCACTCCAACACCCTTCCCCCAGCAAAGTGAAAACGAAAAGATTGTTGAAAAACAAAAATTGGTTGTTGAAAGAAACACAAATGTGTGTACACCTGGCCCTTCTAGGAATAATACACCGAATGTGACCATAAAAACTGTTAAAGAGTCTGTTGGTTCTAATGACATCGTCCAAAATCACCATCTAGAGGAATCTAAGAAAAAGACACAACTTCGAAAAGACAGAATCTTAGGTGTAAAACCTAGTGTGATGAATTCTACGAGATTCCAAAGCACTGCTAGTAGTAGTAAACAATTACCTAGGAACAATCAACAAATTACTAGGGATTGGATTACATCTAAGAGTAGTGGCACAAAAGAGCATGATAGGAACATAGAATGCAACACAAAGAATTCCAAGGTCTCATCAAACAACAAAAAGCAATTTCCAAAAGACTGTAGTGGCAAAGTTAAAATGGCTATTTTAAACAACGATGTTGCATTTGTCTGTCCTACATGTCAAAAATGTGTTTTTTCAGCCAACCATGACACATGTACTGCACAATTTCTCAAGAAAGGAAAATCAAGTGTCAAGACACAATCCACTAAGACACCAAATAGAAACAAACCCGTTGATATAAAGAAAGAGGTTAAGAAACCTAATAGGTGGATACCGAAAGGATGTAGTTTTTCCAAGACTGAGACTTCCTCTGCATCTGATAAGAAAACTACGTCTAGATCTTACCTTAGGTGGATTCCCATGGGAAAAGTTTTTAAAACAGTTGGTCTTAGATGGATTCCCACAGGGAAGATTTTTTATAGTTGCACCAAGACAAATAATAGTGATAATCAACAGGATAAGGAAGTAGAAACCATTACAACCGTTGATATTCAACACCCGCTGAGTGATGATTCATGTACTTCTAACACTGTTATTTGTGAAACCTCTTCGTCTTTGGTTGCAGGTGCTTCAACTATCTCAGAACCTAGTTCTTCAAAGGGTTCAAATTCTGTAAATTCTATAAAATCATTCTTTCACTCTTCTATTTTTGATTTTCCTTTTCTTTTATAAAAACAAAAACAAAATACAAAAGTTGAAAAATCATCAAAAACAAAATACAAAAATATAAAATCAAAAAATCCAAAAATATTCTTCTCACGACATGTCTCTCGTATAAATCAATATTCTGTACGTGTCTAGAAATGTCTTTCAACAATGATACGGATATGTACAGATGCTTGAACGGGAGTTCTTTAAAATGTTTTCCTAAAACATGTCATTTCTCAAAAGTTTCTTCACAATGGCTTTTGTATACTTCAGTACGAAACCCGGACCCGAATGATGACTTCTGATTATTTCAAATCAACGACTCGTATTTTCACAGACGAAATTTTTTTCAAAAAGTTCAAGTCTAAACAAACGAAAAATTTCAAACAAAAACTCTTTTTTCCATACAGAAATCATGAGCACATTTTCAAGATTCATCAAAAGATTTTTCAAAATCTTTCAAATGAGTGCTCAAGATAACTCCATCAAAACCCTTAATTGATTTTAAAATGTGCTATCATTAAGGGGGAGTACAAAAACAAAATTGTTTCGAATTCATGCAAAATGAAATCTGTCTTTCTCTCCAAAAAGCTTTTTCTTAATCTGTTGATATAAAAAATATCAAGATATGCTATTTTTGAGGGGGAGAAGACATGATTAAAATATGATCAAAGATGTTTAAAGATTGTGACTGAATCTCAAAAGAGCTCGACTCAGAAAGTACCAATGAATTGATGAAGCTTTAAATGTCAGTAATCAAAAAGACTTGTCCTGGACGGGTAATAATTTCAAGCTAGTCCAACTAGTGATGTAAGCGTGTCTCGAATAGGACTTGTCTGAGTAGAATGTACCGTCTCGAGAGACTTTCTTTGGACTTGAACAAGATGGGTAATAACTTCAAGCTAGTCTAACTAGTGATGTAAGCGTGCCTCAAATCGGTCATGTTCACTGAAAGTTGATTAATTCAAAAAGTGCAAACTCCTCACGCATGTGCAAATTTCTTAAAAATCCATGAGCACATGTGAAGGGGGAGTCCTTCAAAAGAAATGCAAAACTCTCAAAGTGTCAACAATGTGTTTTATTTATCATAAACACTTTGGGAGATTTTCATAAATGGTTTCGTGGCAATTATAGGATAGTCATGGAGTTATAAGGTGACTAAGGTTAGGAAAAACTGTCCTATGATCCGCCAGAGCCGGAGGGATCTACCCAAGGACAATTCCAATAGATTAGAATTAGAAGTCCTTAGGTATGATTGAAAAAAAGGAGAAAATGAGAAAGGAGAAAGAAGGGGTTGAAGAATTAAAAAGAAAAGTTGTGAAAAAGGGTAAAAAGAAATAGCCCTCCATATGTTCAACCTTAGGGCAGACACCGGGTTCAATTCGTATGCTACTGGTTGTTACTAAGGTGACATCGGTATTGAAGATAAAGACGTCATGGACCAAGTGACGCACTGCACTTAACCTTCTAGCCACTCAAGTTCTGTTAAAAGAGCTTATTTCATTCTCACAGGGAACCGGTGTAATCTATCGACCTTAAAGATGGTTGATATTGAAACAGGAGACCTCTCCCTAATCTCCGCATAAGAAAACCTAATGTGCACTTATCGAGTCTAGAGCTCCGAGATTCATCAAAATATCTCATAGGAACACATAATATTTCTACACTGGTTGTTCATCATTAAGGACGCCAGATGTAAAATTTAGAGTCCTACTCAGATCTTAGCAATCTGCCAGAACATTTATGAGAGGATTCACACTTGCGATTCTCAATGATTGAATGGAAACTCCTGCCAGGGTCAACATCAAGCAGCCCTAATAGCAGGTCACTTCGGTAATACTTTATGAGTTACGCTTAGTGTTCGCGGTGGTTTCATAACGGTCTACAGTCGTGGAGTGATCCCCAATGACATTCGTTGAGCTACTTAGTAGGTCTCGTAAGCTTCCTCGGGAGTATCCAAAATGGGAACGGCCATGGTAAGGGTTAGAAGGAGTCTTCACACTATGCTGTTGACGATCTCTATTTCCTTATCTGTAAGTACCGGTTGATTTATTGCTAACTGTTTACCTGCAGCTATACATCATCTCCATGGCGATGGATTCCACATGCTCATACATGAATCACAAAGTCAAAGGAAAGTTCTCACAAAGATCAAAGGATAGCAACAGTCAAAGAAAGATTCTATGCCAAAAAGAAGAATCTACAAAGTAAAGTGACAAAGATCAAAGTGAAAGAATGGAAACAACAAATGCATGTATCACAAAGACTTAAGACGTATGAGCATGCTGGAATGGTAGACAACCACCACAAACACAGAAGTGATGAAAGGCAGATGACATCATTGGATCACTTTAACAACAATGAAGGATGAAGAACTGGAACTATGATTCATCTAATGATTCTTAAAGACGTCAAGAGCTATGAATGTTAAAGTTTAAAGATGATGACGTCGCACAACCTTCAATGACCAACACTTAGGGGGAGATTGTTAGGATCATATTTTATTTATAGAAAGTATCGGTCATTAATATTAAGTAATAGGTTGCATTAGAATATAATTATGATGAAGTTTTAATAATGTTTTCATGTTTTTGTAAAGTCTAAGGGCTAGTTATGTAATAAGGTCAAAGATATATGAAGCCCTAGACTACTAGTATAAATACTCATGTAATACCTCATTTTGAGGTTGGTGCTCTTAGTAATAACATTGTCTTCATTTCACACACTAGGAGTTCCTTCCATCTCTCTACTTACTTTCTCTCTCTAGAATTAGGCAAGATTCATAAGTGATTAAGGTTGTTCTACGGTCCTACAGGAGTGTCAAGATTTTCTTGTGTGTTATGGGTGAGACAATGAAGAATAAAGGGTATCTGTAAACAACAAACCAAATGAGTGAGAACAAAGAAGAATGGTTATTTATAAATAACAAACTACAATTCTTGCCCCATTTGCTTTTTCTTTTCTTTTTAGCCGCTAGAAGACATACATTTTCATGTTTATGAACTATGAATGCACTGAAATTAGATATAAGTGTTGGTGATGATTATTCCTAGTTGACGACGAGATAATTCTGCTGTTTTAGTTTGGGTTATGTAGTCCATTGATCTTGGTTATGTAATCCTATTAATCATATTTGATCATTTTATTGTTAAAAGGGTTAATGTGCAGGAGGAATTCCTAACTTTCATATTTAAACCAAATCACATGACCTAGCTAATATGTGGTTTTCACCCCACTAAACAACCCATCAGACTGTTTTTTATTCTCTCTATTAATGTATTACTCTAGTCAACAACCTGAAACTTGAAAATAATGATTTTCATACAACAAAAGTTACTCCGTAATCCGTATACATTAGTCAAAAAGACTTTTTACTAGGTAATAAACAAAGTTATTGAATTAATTATCATTAACTCATAACTAACTGCTAATTAAAAAAATTATCTTATAAATACTTGCATAATCATATTTTACTTTCTCTCATCAAATCAATAAACAAAAAAAGGTAATATTCCAACATGATGCATTACTGAAATTTGTATTTTACTATTTTACATCTCTACTCAAATTTGTATACATGGTGCAAATTGGAACCCATCAATCCACAAACACCAATGAACTGGTTTTTCATGTCGAACACATGTCTTGACATTACTTGCATTACTCAGTCGAGGAACACTATAAACAAATTGCAAATATATAGTGTTCTTGAGAAATATAAAAAACACTTTTTGCATATTGCAAATATACTTGCATTACTCAGCTAAAGAACACTATAAACTTCTTGAGAATATATGCATCTAGCCTTATTTTAGGACAATTTGTTGCTTTGTAAACACACTTTTTTCATCATCAGATTTTGTATATTTGTACTTTGCAGGTTGTTATTATCCTTTTTGCCACGGTCCAACATTTCCAGGTTCCTTTTCTTAGATCATGCTTTTTTTACTTTACTTGTGTAGACATTTTTTCTTATTCTTTTTATTGATTCGGTTTTTTCTACTACATCTTTTCCATCCAAATAAATAACCAGTGTAAAAAAGTTGCCACTAAAAACCTTTTAAGCCCAATTGTATATGACAAATAAACAAAGTGGTAATTTAGTACTACGTAACAACTAATATTGCTATATTGCCTTCACTTATATTTAGATGGAAGAATATTGGCAAGAAAAACAATACTTGTACCAGCGATCCCATCAAGATTGTCACTAGGTATATAGCCCCGTTAAATGATTCAGACCCACTTGAACAAGAATATTATCTCAAGCTATAGACACATTGGTAAAAAAAATCAACAAAATCGGCGGTAGAAGATTACGTATCAATTTATTTGGTACATTCAATATACTAATATCAAATTTGACCACTATTACATAACCTTTTTCGGCCTTTCAATTTTCTTTGTTGCACATACACATGATTATGATAAATAAGATGTGTTCATATACACCTACCTGAGATTTAAAAAAAAAAAATCTTCAAAGTTGTGGTCTTGTTGTCTCGTTTGATAAACGATAGATACCAAACGAGAGTTGTGGTGTTCATGGTTGCGTTTTATAAGAAAAAAAATCGATTTTCTTTGAGGATGAATGATTGCGTGATGTTAAAGTGATGTGATGTCATTTTTATAATTTTGATCAAAAATTCGTTTAAGGATCGAGATGAGAATAACTTGTCAACACTCGCGACAATATATGAGGCACAAAATAAAATCCGCATGGACGCGAGAGCTGGGAAAACTCCTACGCAGTTTCTTATGTCTCTTTTGCAAAGTAATCGCTATGTTTATCAGCCTTATACACATCCAGTTACCAACGAGTTGCAAGCTTTATTTTTTGTTCACCCTATATCGTATGAGATATGGCGTGCATTCCCACATGTACTGAATATGCCTTTTGTCCAAATCGTTGGTGTAACTTCAACCAGAAAGACATTTTGCATTGCTTTTGTCTTTATAAGTGAAGAAAAGATGGACAATTATAAATGGGCCTTGGAACAACTAAAGTTAACGTTGAATGAGTGCATGCACCCACATGTCATAGTAACATATAGAGAGTTGGCTCTCATGAAAGCGTGTCAAATTGTTTTTCCGCAAGCCAATCATTTATTTTGTAGATGGCATATTGGTCAAAATATTTTGAAGAATTGCAAACAAACTATCAGGTCGCAAGATGATTGGAACCTTTTTGAATCAGCGTGGAAGTTATTACAAAATTCTCCAACGTGGATATCGTACACGGAAAACTATGAGAAACTTCGAACATTGTTGTCCAAATACCCCCGTAAGACTTTTACATTACTTATTTTTCTATCAAATATTTAGTTTTCTTTATAATACTTATTTTTCTATCAAATATTTAGTTTTCTTTCTAATACTCGTTTTTCTATCATTTCAGGTGTTTTAAGATATGTGCATGATAACTGGTTGACAAATATCAAAACTATTTTGTCTCCGCCTCAATTGACAAATGTTTGAACTTTGGAAATCGCACTTCAAACAGAGTTGAGAGCCAACATGCCAAGCTGAAGAATTGCATGTTATATCGAAGTTACACTTTGGACAAATTTGTTCTTTGTATTGATAAAATCGTAAAGTCACAACTTACGGCAATCAAAGAAAGTTTTGAGAAAAGTGAAATTTCATGTTATCGTAAACAGTTTACTATGGGGTGTTGTCTCAAATGAAGCTCTCAAGTTGATGGTGAAAGAGATTAATCGGTCGAAAGGTTTTCAATTAGATTCCTCAACTTGTGGCTGTAAACTATATAGTAGTTGCGGGTTACCATGTGCTTGTAGACTTTCACTGTACATGAATTCAGATTCGTATATACAATTACTCATGATTTGATTTAATATTTTAAAGTCTTTATATTTCAAAATTTAAGACAAAATATATTTATATATGTAGGTGAGTGTATTCCCTTGGATTCAATAGATATATTCTGGAGGACGCTAAATCTCTCACCGACAACGTCTTTGCAAAGTGACAATATTCGTTGCGACACTGAAATAATCCATTTTAAAGAACATTTTAACAAGCAGTCTGAAGCAGGAAAAAGAAGTTTCATAAGAAAGTTGGATGACATATTCAATCCAAGTAAAACTACCATGAAACCGCCCACGGTTAAGCGAAATACTCGCGGACGACCGAGTTTGAAACAACAACGACAACAACACCAACAACAACAACAACAACAACAACAACAACAACAACAACAACAACAACAACAACAACAACAACGACGACGACGACGACAACAACAACAACAACGACAAAGACATGCTCCTCCTAAGAGTACAGATTCGCCAACACATAGTCAGTCGGCGAGGTTTTCATGGATTGATTTGAATGTCTAACCGGAAAGACACAGTTCTTACACGAACTATCAAACAAATTATGATCGCGATCCGATCCCAGATCTAAATGAAGAGCCGGCGAGACATAGTTTGTTTGCAGATTTAAATGAAGAGCCGACTAATTTTTTTGATTATATTCAAGAATCTGCGAGACACAGTTCATACGTCCAAGAACCCGTGAGACACTGTTCATACGTCCAAGAACCCGTGAGACACAGTTCATATGTGGGGCAGCTGCCTCAAAGCGATAATTTGATCCATAATATTCCAATGCCTTTCTGTCGACACATCACAAGTATAAACGATGTCGTGGGTGATGGAAATTGTGGATTTCAGTCAGTTGCCGTCGGTATTGGTCTTGACGAAAATATGTGGCCAAAAATTCGACAAGATTTGTTGCAAGAACTAGATAATAACGAGCTTATTTACACGGCTATGTGGCATAATGTCGACTTTCAACGAATTCGGGACTCTGTGAATTTTAGGGGAAATGGATGTGCGCCACGTGATAAATGGATGTTGATGCCAGCCACAGGGTTTGTTATTGCTTCACTCTATAACCGACCAGTTATATTCTTATCCGTGCAACAAAATTATACATGTTTTCCGCTTTGGTACGGTCCAAACTGGTCACAACCAAGTGGTCCTATTGTGATTACACATGTGAGGGGTGATCATTACATTAATGTGACATTAGATGAAAGTTGTCCATTCCCGCCAAATCACCCACAATGGAGGAGGTACAAGAGTAGGGACACATCCGCATGGCAAGACATATATTTAAGTCGACAACTCATGTGGACTTATATAATCGAAGATAATTGTAGCATTTTCGTTAATATAAAATTGACTCTTTATTTAATAAAGTGATTATAGTTGTTATAATTTTTTATTTTTTCAATATGCAATTTATTTTATTGTTAACTATTTGTATTGTGATAACACACCGACGAAACATATTATTAGAAATTAAACTAAGAGTAAAAACAAAATTATTAAGTATTAAAAATAACAATAATAACAAACTAATATTTAAAAGAAAGTGTATTAGATAATAAATGATAATGATTGCAACCATCAAGTGATCAATCATAATAAATGATAATGATTATTAGTAATTATTGATCTATTGTGGGGTGGATCTCCTAAATTGATGGGGTAGAAACCCACAATGCCATCTATAAATCTCTTTTGAGTTTTGAGTGTTGATTGGCATACTCTTACTTTTCATTCGCACACTCCAATGTACAATCTTTAAAGACATCATATTATAAATATACAACCACTTAAAACACAATTTAAAGTGTACAAATAAAAAATAAGAGTGCAAATCATTAGCCATATCGTTTGGTTACACAAGATTTTGACACAAATACCCTAAAGAAGTACAACTAGAACTAGTCTACTATCTTCCAAGGAGTATGGATCTAGTGAGAAGAATTAATAAAATGAGAAGAGTGAGAAAAAATTATAGCCACATATTTCAAATAAAGAAAGAGTAATAATAGGAGATGCATCTATTTTTTATGGGTGCATCTAATATTTGTGGTTGTAGTTTCTTCTCATGCTTCTTATCTTAATTATATTTCTCATTTGATCCTAAGTCATCTTCCAAGTTGTATTGCTTTTAGAATATCAAATTTAACAACTAATATTTTTCTGAAGTTATCAAATGACGGAGTGTTTCAAAATATGGTCAGCTTTCGAATGTAAACAAAGTTGTTCGATGTGTTGTCGTGTATATATCTAAAAATATTAATAATAAATAGTAAATAGAATAGGGATATCATTTTCAAATTATCTATTTTGGGATTGGTTTATTTGGAGAAAGGATTGGTTCCATGTGGTCATTTTGTTTTGTACAAAATGTTTTCTTGTATAGTAATCACAGGGATATATAGCGGTGGTAGCTTAATGGGGATGGAGGCTTAGCAGTTAAAGAATTAACAAAGATGGTGGAAGAGAAAATCTTAAACGTGGAGAATGCGGGAGAAGAGACGATTTAGCTCAAACTTGTTCAAAAAAGATAAGCTTTGAAAAGGAGACTTCTGATTCGTGAGAAGCTTGATAAAATGTGTATTGATTTGGATACAATTATTGTTGGAATAATATTCAAACTTTGAATTAATGGCATGCTACTTAATTTGTAGAGTTTATTTCAATATTCAATGGAGTTAAAACCATTCGTCAGTTTTGATTAACCAAATGGGATGTTTCATTTGAATATTAATTATGTTTAAAGGTCTCTTGAAATTGGTTTATTGCACCATTAAAAAGAGGAGCCTACACTTGACTATAAAACCATTTCTTAGACTCAATTGTCAGATACAAAAACAACACATGTTATCATCTAACTCTTTCACAACCAAACTCATCTTAATTCATTATTGTTCTTTTCCATACTCGTGTCTTAACAAGTCATTTGGGGCAATTGTTTTATGCAAGTTCCAAGTCAACTACCATGAGTGCACATGTTAGTTGACTAGTTGTGTTAACCTTGGGAAGCGATCGGCATTCTTGGATTTCACCACGGTCGTGTCGAAATTTCGCTTTCAAGGCAGTGGTTTTCCATGGCACAACTTTGGTCTCGATAAGTTCTTTCTTATTTCGTATACTTTAACTTGTTATTATTATTTTCGTTTGTCATTCTCTATAATTACTGTTAGCTGACACAACTATTTACTACACTTATTTGTCCTTATTGTAATTGTGTGATGGAATCGTGCGAGCATATCTTGGTCATCTATATTATGATCATGGGTGTTTGGGAAAAGTTTTATTGTTGGTGGAAACTTGGGGGTGGGGAGTTAACGCCTTTCTATTGGGGATATATTCTTGCTAATAGGGGTTGTTAATCTTCCTACTCATTTGAGATACAAATTAAAAGTTTTGATTGGATTACGAGAAGATAAAAAAAGAAAGCTATCGACTTGAAGATGTGGTTACAAGATCCTGGGAAGTGTTGTCAGAATATCTAAGGGTGCGTTTGGATTGTTGTCATGAATCACAATATGTATAGGTATTGGTATTGAGTGGAATGACAATGTATATATCATTCCCAATATTGTTGTTTGGATCAATTATAAGGATTGGGTACAAAGATCTTTTTTATTAATTTTGAAAGAAGAAAATATCATTTATAAATAAAAAGTGGGCCAAGGGGAATGGTTTGAGAAAAGTCACCCTCTCCTTAGGTGGTATGAGGGTAAGGGTTTCAAAATAACTTTTTATTCCATTGTTGTGGGACCCATTATCAACCAAACATCATTTACAAGATTCATTCCATTTCTTTTATTACATACCCTTCAAACAAACAGGCCCTAAGTTTGTCATTGCTTGTCAATAGGCATTTGGATTTGATGGATATTGTTTGGTTTGTGAGGTTCAGTGTGCGGCAGGAAGTTCAAATTGTTGTTTTAAGGTGTCTGAGGTGTGGTTGCAATTGCATGTTTAGGACAAGAGAGTAACGTTTTAAGGTAGATGAGAACTAGACTACATTTTGCTTGTTTGGGACATGATCTGCTTTTATTTCAATATGATGCCTTTTGCATTTTGCTTTTGGATATCACTAGACGAATACCCGCGCAAAGTGAAAAAAAAAAATTTATGCTTTATAAACGAAAAATAATAAAAGTTTATGTATTAAAAAATATTTAAAATATTAATTTAGTAGTGTATGTTGTTACCATTTTTAATTAAGGGTATTTTAGTAATTGAAATGATGTTTTAAGTTTTTAAGATTAAGGGTTCGTTTGGTAGGAAGGAATGAAATATCAAATAAACAGAATAAACGATGTAATGGAATGAATGACGCAATGTAATGATTTATTACTGTTATTAAGCATATTTGGTTGGTAAGATAGGACGTAATGAAAGCGATAACAAAAGACGAAAATGGCCATTGATGATAGGAAGTTTATTTAATATGGTTAGTTAATGATGGACTTTTATGTAATTTTCATTCCATTACAAGATATAATGAAAAAAAAAAGAGGGGACCCCTAAGGAATGAAAATGGTGTAATGAATCATTCCTTGCAACGAATCATTGCATTGTAAATGTGTAAACAAACAAGATTTTTTCATTCTACCATAATAATCTTTTCCATTCTCATTTTGATTACAACATACCAAACACTACGTAAGGATTAAGAATTAAGGAAAATGGTGTAAATGCTTTATTGATAGTATAGATATGCTCACTCTTGACCCATGTTCTAAATGCGTGTTCTTTTATTATCATGTGGGCCTATCTGATTAATGGCATTGTTGTTTAGCAATATGTTATGTTCCATGAGTTATGAGTCAGTATAGTTTGTGTTAGGACATTGTGGTTTAATTCATGTTAGTTTTATTATTTTGGGTCTCTCGTTCTTTTAATTGACTTGATTAATTAAGGGGTGCCTTGCTTTGCATCTTTTTCTTTGTGTGTTTTATTTATAAAAGGTTGACTTTCTGAAAAGAAATTTTTGATGTAGCACTTCTTTAAACTTTCCCTACACACCAAACTTTTGGGATATTCTTTCTTTTGTATTTTTTCTTCTAATTATTCAAGACACGTACATGCTTGGTAGGACTGAATTACAATACTAGTTTTGGAAAATTGGTCATAAAGTGGGTGCTAATGACAATTGATGGTCATCAGATATATTAGTGGGTATTAATAGAAAAGTTAATGTACGGTCAAATAGAACGACCGAATTAATATATGTTCATGAGCCATTAATTATCCGGCCTTTTTCTTGAACCGCCTTCAGTATAAATTCAGAGCTATATTCTCATATCTAGTAGACTAAAAAATATTATTTATTTCTTCTCCTTTCGCTTACCTTTCTTCATTGTGTATTCGTTTGTAATAGAGAGAGAATGCACGTATTGATTCGCTTTGATAACTCGTTTGTGTTGACAAAGTTATTCGTTGTTGTTGTATCTTATGAGATAGACGTTCATGATTCTCAAGTGCCATGGAAAGGACAAATATATCTTCAAGAAATTGTGAGCTCCACAACCACAGGCCTCAACATTATTATTTTTAAGTTTTGAGTGTCGACAATAAAAAAATTTGTGATATCGTTCTTTACACTTCATGTTTATTATGTTATTGTTAATTTGTGTCTAGTAGTATTACATACTTACTATAACAATGTTAAGTAGACATGTGCCGCTGTTATTAGAGGCATTTGTTTATGGTAAAAATAACGAGATAAGAATGATTTTTTTCACATATTATGGAAAAACTTCTCCGCAAATAATAAGAATGTGTTTAGTTGGAGAAAAAATTCACTTGTTTTTTATTTGTAGTTTTGTAAAAAATTTGGAAGGGGATTTATCTTCAAAAAATACTTGAAAATATAGAAAACGCATTTAGTTGATGTTTGTATTTTCTATTTTGAAGAAGGGGAGGGAGGGTGTGGGATATAAAGGAAAACAAGGAAAACAACTAAAATTTGTTTTGTAATTTTCCTTGTTAAGTTAAGAAATAAGAGATTTTTTATTTTGCAAAATATTTTGTTGGAAAACACTTATTCGAACGCGGCCTCTGTTTTCCTTTTTTTCTACAAAACATTTTGTGGAAAACAAATGTGTGTTTCCCAACTAAATGCACCCTAAATTCTTATAAAAATACAATCCCTACAACAAAAAACAATCCCTAAACCCTTTTCCTTTCTCTTTCTTTTCTTTTTTTGCATCTTGTAAAAACAAATTACAGTAATCAAAACCACCTACCGTAACATTCCCCTTTTCAGTTGCAGACAATTAGGGTGCGTTTAGTTGGAGAAAAAAAATTCTTATTTTCTGTCTCTAGTTTTGTAAAATTTTGAAAGGAAAATTTATCTCCACAAAACACTTGAAAATATGGAAAACGCGTTTAGTTGATATTTGTATTTTCTATTTTCAAGAAGGAGAGGGAGGGTTGTGGGTTACAAGGGAAAACAAGGAAAACAACTAAAATTTGTTTTGTAGTTTTCCTTGTTAAGTTAGAAAATAGGGGATTTTGTGTTTTGCAAAATATTTTGTTGGAAAACGCTTATTTGAAAGTGATCTTTGTTTTCCTTGTTTTCCACAAAACATTTTGTGCAAAACAAGGGTGTTTTCCCCCAACTAAACGCACCCTTAACTTCTGTCCGACGATCATCTACCGGTGACGGCGATAATCTAACTTGGAAGGCGATTATACACCCCGGCGACGTTGACGACGATCATTTACCAGTGACGGTGACTTCTGACGGCGGTGATGATCATTTTACGGCGACGGCGATCTTCCACCGGAGACGACTGTGGAAAACTAGAAGGGGGGTTGAATAGTTTTACCAGTTTTTCATTTAATTATCTTTTGAAACTTTCCGTTTAATAAAAGATATGAACACAAAGACAATGTATAACATGCAAGTATAAAGAAAGAAACGATCAAACCACAACACGAGTATTTATTGTGGTTCGGCTACAAGGACTCTTTTTCCTTGCCCTACGTCCACGCCTCGAGTATCCAACTCGAGAGTTTCTTTCACTAGTCAACAAGCTCCTTTCACCGGCGGAGAAAACCTTACACGTCGCTTACACGATTACCGACACTAAGCTAGATGTCGAGTTCTTTTACAAGGGTACAACCACTCCCGTTAGTTCTTTTACAAGGGTACAACAACTCCCGTCACACTATGTATTTTAAGGCCTAAAATACTAACCGATCACAACTGATAACACACAATCAAATGAAGTGTAAACTGCACAAAGTCTACACGATGCTAAGCTAACAAGTCTTGCAACGTTGTGTTGAATACTTGTAACTTTATATGAAGTTGTGAACTTCTTTGCTACAAAAGAAACTTCACAAAAAATGAAATGTTAAAGGGTTATATGAATGATATGAATGTGTGTGTGTAAAATGTAATGAGAAGTGATAAAAACTAAATTCAAACAAATGGCTTGGTATTTATAGCAAGACCTTCAGCAGCTCGGGCGGATACGCCGGAACCCTCAGATGGGTTCCGCCCGTGTACCTCCAAGGTTCCGCCAGGCTGACAGTAGGTTTTGCAATAAATCTTTCCAAACCAACCAAAGTCACATCAACTAAATTCTAGTAAAATACACATTGAATCAAAGTAGAATGCTTCCAAAAATGTGTAAGAGGTTATGGGAAGTCAAACACACAAACTTACCATAAATGCATGATGTAATGTTAACGTTTACTATTTTAAGCAATATGTAAATGTAATATTTTTCTATTTTAAGAAGTATAAAAAGTGTTGTGTTTTATAAGAAATGTAAATGTAGCAAATGTCTAATTATGCAAGACGTAAAATATAAATAACGTTTTTAGGCGATATTTGCATTAACAATCTCCCCCTTTTTGTTGATGACAAAACTTAAACTTTGTTTTTAAGTAACTCACAAATTTGAGTGTTAAGACTAAAAAAAATGTTATATTAAACTTGTTTTAATTAAGTGATGAAAATCATTTTAAGTTTATAAGTTAATATATCTTTCTCCCCCTTTTTGTCGAAACAGAAAGAAGAGTAGCGAAGCGGAACTATGCACGTGCTCCCCTTTGGTCGATACTCCCCCTAAAAAGAGTGCCAAGATGGGAAATATGGATTTTGAACCTACAAAAAATGGTTAGTTGGTGATAATGACACATAATCAAGCTTGTAGTTACCGCACTGTATGAGAATATAAGCAACCACAATCACAAGTCATATTTGATCAACCAACAATGCAAATAAGAAAGTAGTAAAAGATGTCATTTCAAGTAAAATTTGACTTTATAAAAGTCAAAGACAAGAAATGAAAAATATCCTCCTACTTCTAAAAATAAAAATAAAAGATAAAAAATAACCAAGAAATAAAAGAAAAATAAAATCCTACTTCTATAAGTAGAAGTCTTTCAACACATTTCCTAAATGGGGCAAATGGACTCCAAACTTGGTCTAGGATTTGTTTGGGTGGTAAAGAGCATCTAAACGCTCGATGATGTGTTGTATAGCAAAGCGGGTTTCATCTTGAAATTCATGAAGCAACATCTTGATGCTTTCACCTATTTTGAACATTTGCTCACATTGTGAACAAACATGGTGATGAGTGGGTGGAAACGGGTCATTTGATGATGGTGGTGGTGGGTTGTTGTTGGTTTCTTGAGTGGAGGATGGGTTTGGTTTGGAGTCAAGCAAGGTCGTTTGAAATTCTATTGCGTGATGGAGGTTATTTTCGACCATACTTTGAATTTCCTCATAGGAAGGAAAGAGAGACTCAAAGAATTGGGATTGGGAATGTGGTGGTGTTGGGTTCAAGTTTAGGTAGTGTTAATGTTGATGGAGTTTTGGATGTTTTGATTGGTGCACTTGGTGGAGTTGGGTCAATGAGTGATTTTGTTGGTGGTGGAGTAGTCAGCTCATTAGGTCCTTTGGGTGATGGAGATGGAGATGCAAGGTTTAGAAAATGTTCATTTTTTATGGGTGAGGAGAATTCATCCGAGGATGAGGAACTTAAGTTGATTGTGTGGTTTGACCAAAGTGGTTTGACACTTATGTGTGCGGTTCTCCGAACGGGTCGAGATGGTTGAGAGGTGTTTGTTGACTTTGTCATTGTAAAATTGGTTGATTAGAGGTTTAGGATCAGAGATTGTGATGGTGATGATGTGATTTGAGGTTGTTCTAAGATGGTTAAATTTATAGAGGTGAAGAAGTATGGGAAGGAGTGTTTGGATTTGATGTTTAACCATACAAAAATGGAGGTTGCTAATGATTTGGAAGATTAATGAGGGTTGTCAAATCATTGGAAGTCAATCCAATGAAAATGGTGAAGGAAGAAGACAAAGATTTGCACTAAATGCTTAGTGGTTTTGGCAAATATCTTGAAGGTATATGTTTCACGGATTGCAAGGAACCTTTGGAAGGGTTCCTTCCTTTATGGGCCTTGAGGTGGTTATAGTTAAGTTTGAAATTTGGCGGGAAATGGTTTTTTATGATTTCTAGAGGATGAGAAAGACCCTAATGTGCTTAGCAAATAGTAGGGAATGGGTTTCTATCTAAAAAGGATGATTTGTTGTTGAATGGAAGTTGAAATGTCGAGAATAAAAAATATAAATTTTGCAGGTTTAATGGCGGAACCCTTCTGAGGGTTCCGTTTGATCTGTTGGGTCATTTCTGGAATTCCAGAAAAATACACTGGCGGAACCCATTTTAGGGTGCCGCTAGTTCTGCCAGGCCTGAAATACAAGGCAGTCCAACTTTTTGACCCGCAAGACGATTTTCAAATTTTTCAAAAACTCCTAAAAACAAAAATATAATTCATATCTGGTTAGGAAATGGAAAAATTGGACATGTAAACACGCATACCATTGGACTTTGACCGGGGGCTAGCGAATTTCACTATACTTAGTGAAATTTTCATAAACTTGAAAATTTTACAACATGCTAAATGTTGTCGTCCTGCATCATAGTTAGTTCATACATGTTCCAAATTGTACCAAATATCCTACCAACACACAAAATCATAGAACACATTGTTTAACAACCAAATTGTTCAAATAGCACCTTGTGCCAAACACTCCTACACACCCGCTCTCAATGACAGTCAATCTTCTTCTTGAGCTTTCAAAGGAATCTCCAGAGATTTTTGAACATCCTTTTTGTTTGCTTGAACTCCGCCGACTCATTTGGAATATCCGGCAGTTGGGAAAGGTGTGGAAAACTAGAAGGGGGGTTGAATAGTTTACCGCTTTTTTGATTCCTTTTAACTTGAATATCTTTAAAAACATTTACGTTTGCTTAAAGATATAAACACAATGTTATATGTTTGATTCTTTGAAAAGCTTTTCATGTGAACAACAATTCTAACTTTACTAGTTTCATACTTTGAAAAGCTTTGCTTGTAATGATCCTAACTTTACTTGTTTAGTTCTTTGAAAAGCTTTACTTTTGTTTGAAGATATAAGCACATCTTTATTTGTTTAGTTCTTTGAAAAGCTTTATATGTAACTAGCTATTTTAACTAAAGAACAACATGTAATAAGCAAAGATAAAGAAAGGAATGATCAAACCACAACACGATTGTTTATCGTGGTTCAGCTACAAGGACTCTTTTTCCTTGCCCTACATCCACGCCCCGAGTTTCCAACTCGAGAGTTATAAGCACTAATCAACAAGCTCCTTTCACTGGCGGAGAAAACCTTTACAACGTCGCTTACACTTTTACCGACACTAAGCTAGATGTCGAGTTCTTTTACACGGGTACAACCACTCCCATCATCGCTAACACTTTTACCGACACTAAGCTAGATGTCGAGTTCTTTACCAACGGTACAACCACTCCCGTTAGTTCTTTTACAAGGGTACAACAACTCCCGACACACTACGTATTTTGAGGCCTAAAATACTAACCACTTACTTCTATATGCATGACACACATGAAGTATAAACTACCAAAGCTTATACATGACCAAGCTACCAAGACTTGCAACTTTAGAGTTGAAGCTTGTAACTTCTTGAATGATCTTGTGAAGTCCCTTGCTACATAAGAGAATCATACAAATCAAAAGGTTACTGAGTTAGTTGAGAGAGTATGTGAAAAATATATCCTAAAGGGGTTACACAAAACTAACAAATGGTTTGGTATTTATAGCAAACCATTCTGCAGGTCTGGCGGATCAGGTGGAACCCTCAGATGGGTTCCGCCCGTGTACCCCCAGGGTACCGTCAGGGCTGCTGTTGGTTTTTGCAATAAATCTCCCAAACCAAACAAGGTCACATCACATGAATACTAGTCAAACACAAACCTTGCAAGCAAACATATATTTAGTCAAACACACGTTCTTACCATAAATATATATTGACAAAGCTTGCCCTAAATGTGATGTGACACTTTCTTATTATGTCAACATGCATTGCACCAAATATGGAATGCTTCCAAACTGTGTAAGAACTTCATGGATAGTCAAACACATAAACAAAGAATGTCACATCTACTAAATACTAGTCAACATGCATTGCACCAAACATGGAATACTTCCAAAGTGTGTAAGAACTTCATGGATAGTCAAACACATAAACTTACCATAAATGCACATTGATGAGATGCGACACTTTCTTATTAAAGAAATACTTTCTTATTAAAGAAATAAAAACAATGTTAAGTTTAAAAAGAAATGTAAAGACTAGTTATACAAGACTTAAACTAAAATGATGTTTTACTACAATCTAAAGTTTGTACTTTGTCATTAACAAAACTTAGCAAATATCGTAAAATATAAATAACGTTTTTAGGCGATATTTGTATTAACAATCTCCCCCTTTTTGTTGATGACAAAACATAAACTTTATTTATAAGTAGGTCACTAGTTTTAGTGTTAAGTCTTATAAAGTTAGTATAAAAACTTGTTTTTGCTAAGATGATGTGATATGCAAAATTTTTTTTTTGAAACAAGTTTATATCTAAATTCTCCCCCTTTTTGTCGAAACAAAAAGAAGAGTAGCGAAGCGGAAGTAAGCACTTGCTCCCCCTTGGACGATACGCCCCCTATATGGAGTGCCAAGAGAGGAGACATGGATTTTGAACCTACAAGAAAAAGGTTAGTTGTCGCACAAGACAAGTCATGAAAGTATGGCATGTCTAAAACACAACTAAGAGTTGTGAAGTGGAATAACGCAACACTCATGCTCCCCCTTGAATATTACTCCCCTAAATGGAGTATCAAGGAAGGAAAACATGGATAATGATCCTACAAAAAGAAAGGTTAGTTTCTAAAACACAAGATATATGTATGCTACCATAGCAAGGTATAGTTCACTTATTATACCTAAATGGTCAACAAACAATGCACACCTTGTAGTAGAATGAAATTCATTCCATGTAAAAATTTTACTCTTAAAATGTTAAAGACAAGAAATTTGGATGACACCATCCTACTTCTAAAAATAAAGAAAAACTAAAAATAAACTAAGAATATGAAAAGCTACAATGAAATCATCATTTTCCTTAATGAGAAACATTTTCCAAAAACAAGGCTAAGGTTGTTTAAGGATGAAAATGTGTGTTGAGGGTTGTAGCGGGCTTTATTTTGAAGGTTGAGAGGATGACACGGTTTTGGTTTGTTGGTTTAAATGGGAAACTTTTTTCCAAAAGAAACGGTTTTGTTTCATTTTGGAGACTCTAAATTTGAGGTGGTGTTGGTGCTCTAAACTTGGTTTGTTGGTTTCAATGAGCAACATTTTCCAAAAGAAACAGTTTTGTTTCATTTTGGAGACTCTAAACTTGAGACGTTCCACAATGTGGTTTAGGATAAACCTCATTTCATTGTTTAGAGGATCATGGATATCTTTGTAGATAGGGTGAGACAATAATGGTTTTGGGTGGTGATATTCTTGTTGTGGTGTTTGGTTGTGGTCAAAAGACTCATTTTGGTCAAGCAATGACCGTGGTTTTTCATTTGTGAAAGGTGGTGGTTTTGTTGGTCTTGATGGAAGATCATTGAGATGCTTCTATTTTCTTATACAAAGAAAATAGAGATTCAAAGTGTTGGGAAGGTTCATGTGGGGGTGGTAGTTGACCAAAGTGACAAAGGCTTGGTTTTTCGGATGGATTACCATGAAGGTTTTTGTAAATGGGGTGAAACACAAATGATTGTAGGTGTGTATGACCTTGATCATTTGGAAAAATTTAGGGTCTTGCATAACGGTAAGCTAAACTCTCAAGCAATGACGGTGGATGAGGTGCATCATCCGATGACTCATTTGGTTGAAATATTGGTTGTTGTTGGGTTTTCGTTTCGGCAATGGTGTCAAAGAGTGACAATGATGGAGGGCTTGATGGTTTAGGTGATAGGTTTTCAAAAGTTTCCAATAGTGGATGTGGTGATGTTGGTGGTGTATGGGAAAAGTTCCATTGGTGTAAATGTTGGTGATCGATGGTTGAAAAAGTTTTTGATGGTTGAAAAGTGTATATGTTTGTATTGCCATGTTTGGGAGAGGATGTTGAAGTAGCAAGATTAAGGAAATCTTGAATAGTGGTCATGTTGATGTTGCAAGGTATTGAATATGGTGTTGAGGTAGTAGGGTTAAGGAAGTTTTGGATAGGTGAAGAAATGTCAAGTGATGAGCTTGATTTGATGGTTTTGTTGAAGCAACAAGTTTTAACACTAATCCTAGTGGCTTTAGCTTGATGATTCGGATGAGGTGTTTGGTTAAGTCATCTCAAATCTTTGGTTTGCAAGAGTTTTGAGATTGAGAGAAGTAATGGTGTTGGTGTGAGTTTTGGGGTATTCTAAAGTGATCAATCTTAAAAAAAATTGTGGGAAGGGGTGTTTGGATTTGATGTTCTACCATTCAAATATTGAGGTATCAAATGATTTTCATGAACTTGTCACATCATTTGATGTCAATCCAATGGAATAGGGTGGAGTGAAAGACCAACATATGCACTCAATGCTTTGTGATCATGGGATGTGATTTGGTTGAAAATGTTCCAATGGTTTGAAGGATCCTTTAAAAGGGTTCCTTGGGTTAGTTATGTTTGAATTTGAACTTTTGGCGGGAAGTGACTTCCTAATTGTTTTAGTGAGTGAGAGTTGTCCTAATATGGTTAATGGAGTTAATGGAAGATGTTTCTCACTTAGGATAATGGTTTTGACACTTTACAAGTTTTGGACTTAAGAAAAATGATAAAATTTTCTGCAGGTGTCTGGCGGAACCTTCCGAATACACTGGCGGAACCCATTTGAGGGTACCGCCTGGTCTGTTGGGCCATTTCTGGGATTCCCATAAAATACACTGGCGGAACCCAATTTTGGGTACCGCCAGATCCGCCAGAGCTCAAAAATTATGCAGTCCGCGTTTTTGACCTGCGAGACGATTTTCAAAATTTTTGAAAACTCCTAAAATTAAAAGGATAAGGCATTTCTGGTTAGGCAATGCAAAAATTAGACACGTAAACATACATATCATAGGACTTTCACCTTGAGGTCGAGGATTTCACTATACTTAGTAAGAATTGCCATAAGCATAAAAAAAATGACAAACACCTCAAACATTGTCATTATGCATAAAAGTTCATATACACATAATCCGACAAACGTAATAAACCATGAAAGTGAAAAACAAACAAATCACGTAGTTTAACACATAAATGGTTCTAAAGCATTCATAAGCCAAACACTCCTTAATCTTCTCACAACCGGTCTATCTTCTTATTGAGCGTGTTTAGGTACCTTCCAAAACATTTGAACATTCCTTTGGTTTGCTTAAACTCTTCGGATGCATTGTCAATGGCGGGGAGTGCTTGAAGGTATTCTAAAGGAGGTAACTTAGAGTTAGGAGGAATGGGTGAGATTGCTCTAAAGAGGCGGGTAAGAAGCATTCCATAGGGAAGAGCGGTTGTTCCAACGAAGGGTATGTCGGCCATTCTTTTGGCTAGATAGTAGGCTAAGTTGAAGGGTTGACCGGTGGAAATGCTATAGAGCATGTAGCAAAGGCATGTATTGATATGATCTCTATTTCCTATGGTACTTATGACGTTAGCTCTAAGAATTTCTTCCCATTTCTTGAATTGGGGCTTGAGTTCATTGAATTCCATTCCATATGGGTCCTTGATGACCTCATTTCCGGTTCTAGTTCTCCTAGTGTTGGTGTTCCTAATGAAGAGGTGGTCACGAAGTTCATCTTTGGACACAAGAGGGGTATCATAGGGATGTATGCAGTCAAAGAGTGTGAGAGGGAGTGCAAGTCAGAGTAGATGCAAGTACCATGGTTTGGGACACCAAGGATTTGAGCAAACTCCTCGAGAGTGAAGGAGTATTGATGACTACTAGCCGTAAAGTTAATAGACATGCGACCATACTCATCCTTAGAGAGGGTGATGGATGCATAGAATTCTAAAATGAACCTAGAACAAATAGGCTCGTCGATTTCTAAGAGACACTCAAAGTTGATAGTGGCAAGTTTCGTGTAGAGGTTTGTACCTTCTAAGAAGGATGGATCAATGGTTCTACCCTTATGGACATATCATTTTTCTAAGGCTTTGAAAACAATGATTTGAGTTTGAGTAAGACTTTGGTTTTGTGGTGTTTGGGTAGGTACTTGATGGTGTCCTTGTGGTCCTAGTGAGTTAGAGGAGGCATGATGATTCCTACAGAATCAAAATTTCATGTTTTAGTCTAAGTAAACAACTATTGTAATGTGTATGTTCTAGTGTGTGCCTATATGAAAACAATGTGGAGGTGCGGTTAACTTGACTCATTTTGATGCTCAAAAACGTTTTATAATGTAAGTGATGTTTCAATGACGTTTTTCATTTGTTTTAACAATGTGGTGAATGGTGGTAAAGTACGGTTGACGACCGAGAGTGGATATGTGAAATGAGGTGGTTATTTCTTGACAACACTTAAAGCTTGGAAATCTTCTTTGTGTTCTTCACTTGCTAGAAAGTGGAAGAGACGCATTTCATAATGAAATTCACTTGACTTTTGACGACATAGACAAATATGTTGTTGAGAGTATGGATATGACAATTGCCCTTTGTTTCAAAGAGCGACACAAGGGTGAACATAGGTTTATGTATCATGAAAAGTGGTTTAATCTTAATAGGTTAGGTTATAGTCGGGATGACACACTTGTTTGGTTATATTGTGGAATCTTCTTGTGAAGATGACTAGGTGGAGTTATTGGTGAAGATGATATTGACTCTTGGTTTCTTTGAGGGCATGGAAATGGTGGATGACTCGATATTGATAGGACAAAGGATAACTCGGTTTCTCTTTTCACATTGGTTGCTTAAGGTTTGAGTGATGAAAGGTTATGAGGAATATGCTTGAAGTTTTGCTCATTTTGTGAATCTTATGGGCTGATGGTAAGTTGGAGTTGTGAGTAAAGAGGTGTTTGGTTTTGAAATTAAAAATAAAACATCATGTAGATTTGGCGGACCAGGCGGAACCAAAAAGAGGGTTCCGCCCGTATGGTCTGAGGGTACCGTGGGAGCTGCAGGAAAAATTCAAAAGGGATTGTCTTGATTTTTGTGGTTTTATCCTAATGTTCAAAAGTAAGGTTTTAGGTCTTATAAGTCCTTGACTAAGCCTAGGGATGATGAATGCTTCTCATTCAAGAGGTTTTGTGAAAACGTTGATAGAATGGTTAACGTATAAGACTTTCTTAGTTAAGATGTTCCTCAATGAACATTTTTACCAAGACGATGATGATGGATCGCAATATGTCAATTAAGAACATAATGGATTGAATTGTCGCTGAAGTCGATGCTTCCTTTGTTGAAGGTATAACAATGTTGATAAGATGAATTCCGTTGTTGATGCGAGTTTGCTTGTTCAAGCGGAGCTTGTTGATGTGCTTCTCCATCAGATACTAATTTGAGAATCTTACGCGTTTTGGAGAATCATTGGGTAAGTAAGTATAAAAGTGCAAGTACCACTTGTGCTTTTCTTATCAACTTATTACCGACATAATTCCATTTGGAATACACTATGTTTCTATTCCCGTTCTTTTGGGAGACCATAATCCTAGTTGTGTAGTACTTTATGATGTATCCAAATAGGCTCAACTAAAGAGTTGTTTTAGGATCTTCTTTAACACGAGCACATAGACAAAAGCTAAACATAATGTTGAATCTAATTGTCATGAGAACAAATAGTCTTCCAAACATTTCTCTACGTTTAATTTTACCTACGGATTTACTAATCTCATTCTTGATAAGTCATCAATAACTTAACCATTGAAAACAAGAGAGGAACTAGGAATGTCTTTAAGTTAAAATCCCTTGCTTTTGTGGCTTGCTTTAAAAAAAATCTTTCAAATATTGACACTATAATCACTTGATTACTTTTGAAAAATCTATTTTGTTTCACTAGTTGTTTTACTCTAAATTCCAAAAACTGTTTTTGTTGAATTTGTTTAGACACAACCATGATCTATAAATCAAGTTTTATAACATATGTCAATTTTACTTGATTTAATGTTTGACTCAAGGTGAGAAGATGTTATTTTGTACCTTTATCCTTATACTTGTCTTGCCATCATTTGACTTTCGACTAAGTCATCATCTACCAAAGATAATATCTTAGAAGGAGGAGATCACTCGTTAAATGTTATATTCAACGACTCCTCGACTCTTTGGGTTTTCTTACTTAAGACACTATGAACTCTATTTGTTTAGAAAAAGTCCAAGAGGTACAACATCATGAGACTATGTGTCACATTTAATGTGTAAATCCTAGATGTTGAAAACTCATTTTCTTTCACACATCCTAATGTAAGCTAATGTAATTTATTTCACCTTGTGTGTTTTATGTGAGATTATCATGACGAAGTGATTGAGGAAAAACACAATTTAAGACTCAAAGTATGGTGTTTGAGAATGTTATTTAACAAAGGTTTGTTTTGCAAGCATCACAAAAGTGTTAGACATTTTAACACCTAGGAAATTCTTAGTTAGCTCACTTGTAAGCAAGAGTTGAGTGAGACTCACTCAAGAGTTTCTCGTGTTTATCTCTTGATGGTTTAAGAACCAAAACACCTTATATCTCCTACTAGTACTAAAGACTAAATTCCTTGTTGCATAGAATCTAATCTTAGTTATTAACAAATAGCAGGTAGACACTCTAGAGTATTACAAATAACACATATTCGAACACATAATGCTAGAAACACGAGACAATCAAAGTCGAGTTGAAGTAATGTGTACCTTTTAAATTGCAAAGAGATGCTATCAAGAGGATAAACACTACGCGTAAAATCTTGGTTTGACGACACACTTTGAAACTCAATAACTCATGTATCCAAGAAGGTTAGATAATCATATAAAAGCATAGAGAATGATAATCCTAATCCTTTTATCATGAGTTTCCACTAGAGATTGAATTATCTCTAAATCTTTCTTCGAGGTTTGACAAATTTTACATGCTTTGTTTTATTAGTTGATGGTGCTTTTGAGTTTAGTCCTAATCCGGTTTTATCATGAAACACCCTTTGACTCCTCAACAATCTTTCAAGAGATTTTGAGCTTTTATCATATTTAACTAATGATTTTTCCTTTCTCATTTTGCATTTTAATCTCATGTTTGTAATCTAGACATAATTTACATTCTAGATCAATTTCAACATTACTCTCAATTCTAGACATTTTATCTTCTAATAAGATTTCATTTTCAAAGATATTCTTACAAGATTTTGAAGACTCATTCTTGAAGATAGTTTTTAGGTCCATGTTGCATAAACGTTTAGACTCATTTTCTAGTTTAGAAAACTCTAGGATAAATTAATCAAAGCAAAAGTGTTTGGTTTCAAAGTGTACCTTGCTTGATGTTTTATCTAGTTTAGAATCACAAACCGGATGATTGACTTCATCTTCATCCGTGTTATTCCATGAATCGCAAGCAAGTCTACTACGAGCTTGACACGAGTAATCACCTTTACTTACACCTTGCTTGTTGTTTCAATAAATTGACAATAAACAACCGGAGCATTGTCTTCGTCAACATCCATTTCATTCCAAGATACGCAAGCAGGTTCATCAAAACACATGTACTCCTCTTCACTTGTACCTTCATTTAAAACATTTAAACTAGTAACACATGTATTAATGATGCGTGGGAATCGCAACAGGCTTTACCTCTCGAGGGATCTCGAGAAGCTTACAACCCCCACCAGGTAGTGTACCTGATCGTTGTAGTATAGTATAGTGACAAGTACCGGGGGAATGATCGTTCAGCTTAGGAATAGTGTCGCTAGGATTAGAAAGCCTAAATACTAGTTCTAAAGGTGAGGGATGATTCTTTTTGTGTTTTTATATTTTTTAGAAACCAAATTAAAATCTCGGGTTTTGGAAGAGTGGGCGGAATTAGTTGCTATTCAACTAACCCAATACTAAGATGCAATCAAAATAAAATACTAAAAATGAAAATAAACTAATTTATACCAAAGTTGTGAGCAGTAATTGGAGAAAATGTGTTTACTTAGATTTCATTACTCCTTAGATATCTTTTACACGTTAATTACTTGTTATAATTGCATGGATGACGGATCGTATTCCTTAATACCATTCATGGGGTGGCACACATAACTCCCCAATTCTATGAGCTCTTATCTCCTCCTACACCATGCCCAGTACAACTATAGGGATTGTAAACAGTGGCTCATGCATTAAATACAACCAATAAAGACCTAGTGCGTGTTGGTTCATGTTTCTTAAGACGTTCAAGCATGTTACCAATTGGAGATCTGCCAGTTTTCTTAAGCCTAACATATAAATCATTCATCCAAGACAAGAATAAACAAGTAATCAACACATAATCAATATCTAGGTTTCATTAGATCTAAGCAAACACAAAAGAGATCTAGCCTAGCATGATAGAATTAAGATAAGAACATGATATAGACAACCAACACATAGACATATTGATTGAATTAGGAGAACACTTATCTTGATTAATCATGCAAGGTAGCAAGGGGTTGGAACCCTTGAAAAACCTGTAAAGTTACACCAAAATCGTACTTAGGGTTTCTCCCAAAACTTCTCTCCTTTAATGTGAAAAATTAGAAAACTATATATAGAAAAAGGGGTCTGACGGCGTCAAGACCAAATAGGTGTCGCCGTCACCTCGCCGCCAAAACACTCCTCGGACTGCCTAGATCCACATTTTACGCCGTCAAGACTTATACACTTTCAGGCCGTCATGACTCTTTTACTCTTGACGCCCTTCCTACGTGACGCCGTCAAAACTCTTCTAGGTCGTCATGGAATTTCATGAAATTTGCTCTTGACGCCGTCAAGGTTTTGCTCTTGACGCCGTCATGCACTGTTCCCAGCATGGAAAATTAAGACTTTGGCGTTTTCTTATCTTTAATGCTCCAAAAACGTCCGAATTGCTTCCTTTTCCAGATTTCACTCCCAAAGTACCTAAAATCACAAAAGGAGCGATTTAGGGCAATATTTGATCAAATAAATTCGGATTGGGGCTTAAATGACCCCCTAAAAACGGATCATTTTTCGCCTCATCATATACCCTTACACTTGAGATTTGCTTGTCCTCAAGCAAATGCGCTTTTATTCTACTCAAAAGACAGGTTATGGGTCATTTAACACTAATATAAAAGTAATTACAACAAATAATCGTTCCACTAAAGACCAATAGACAAGCACGGAGGTCATACACAAGCACCTCACAAATAGTGTTTAGATACTCACATCTCTCGGGTGTAATAAAGTGTAAATTACAATATGGAAACGGAAGATATCTCTCACTACCTGTCATAGCAAAATAGATTACCATAGGCTTAGGAAAGGATCAAACCTCCACCACATGGCGTAAGCACCTAGGATAAACTATCAAAGAGGTCTTTTAAAGGGTTGTAACGTTAGGTGTAGGGATATGAAATACACGGTTTTGTTGGATAAAGGAAGTTTTACTGGTGGCGAGTTAACAATCTTGGTCAATTACATGTACAATATGGCGTTGCTAAGCCAAGACTAGACTCGACTTAAGCTAATAAAATAAAAAATAACAAAAACATAAAATAAACATAGAATGAAACGGGATGGTAGTCCGTATGTTTTTCCTCTTTTTCCTTCTTTTTCTATTTTTTTTTTCTTTTTCTTGATTTTTTTGATTTTTTTTTTTTGATTTTTTTTATTTTTTATTTTTTTGCATACACTCTTACCCTACCATCCAAAATAATACATCATAGGGGATTGAGCATTCCCCTTACACTTGAATCTTTACATACTTTACATTAAACTAATCTAATGACTCGAATTAAGAGAATCAAAACACTTGGAGCACTTTTAAGATTACGTACATATGGGGGTAATAAAATGATGTTCTTCCCCATTACTCCATAAAATAAGTACTTTACCCATGAGTCCCAATCGTCCCAAAACATTATGTACAAGGATATGACTCGACTTAGCAACCATGTAATCAATTAGAAAGTTAACTTAGGGTTTAAACAAATAACAATAATGCGCTAAAAATGAGCGCATACACGGAAGGCTAAGGCGATTTGGTTGTACATTTAAGTGGGGTGTAACAAATTCTTCCTTTAAGTAAAATGCTTAAAGTTAGAAACGAAAAGATAGGCTCGGAGGGGTGTACTAGGGGTTTCGTGTACTAAAAATGAGTACAACGCTAAGGGTGTGGGAAAAATTAGTTGACTTAACTAGCCAAGTAATATGACTTAAACGGTCAAGTAATTATGATACGGGTTTAACACAAGGGTGATCCTAATGCCTCTTATCATGTAGTAAATCCTACCACACGAATGTAGTCTCACTAGCGGTCTCGGGATGCATCACTAACGCAAGTTCTAGAATCTAAATGCTACCGGTACACTCATAAGCACTAATAATGAATGCTTTTCCTATCAAATCTAAAGGCGAACCTCACATATTTGGGTTGAAAATTTTTCTGAATATACGGTTATGTGCTAGTCATACAATCTCCTATCCATGAGACGCTTGCTATGGCTAAAGTTTCACTCCTAAATGTTGTAAAAAATTTTAAATTTGGCGCTAAAATTGCACTAACAAGTATTTCTCATAGTTTTATTACACATCTACCATCAAACAAAACAAACTCAAGCGAAAGTGCATATGTAAGGTATCATCTTTTACCCTCCCCTTACACTTAAGATGAACATTGTCCCCAATGTTCAAGTAAAGAATGTAAAAGTGAAAAAGTAAAGAGAATGAAATCAAATACTCCCCTGATTCGCTCGGTATGGATAATAGGATGGCCAGGTTAAATCTTCCTCCAAGAAAATGAACAATCAAAGCTTCCCTTCCAGAATATAAATCATCTCCTGGTCATACATAACCTGTAAGACCTGACAAAATAGACAAGACAACCTCGCGTAAAATCGGCGGCATCCTATATAAGTTTCTAAATCCTAGAAAACAAGATAAGATATAATGCTTGTGGAATGAAGTTTGCAGATCTCCTGGAGATTATAAAAGTTAATAATTCACAAAAAACATAAGGCTCCGTTAGAAAAACAAAACCGGTAAACTTTCCAGATTTTAACTCCTGACGCCGTCAAGAGTAAAACCCTGACGCCGTCAGAATGGACCTGCAGAAATTCTTATGTTAAGTTTCCGGAAAATTTCTGGAAAAACTTGGTCCTACTTCCTGGAAAATCCTGCAAAACTTCATTATGACTCAATACAAGCATTTGACTCTAACAAATACGAATATACATGCTCATTTAATATTGTGGAGAATCATGATCGGTTTGTTTCTTAAAAACATATTTGGGGTTTCCCCTTACACTTATCTTTTTGCAAAATACTTCTAGGTGGAGTTAAGACTAGGCCAAAACAACAAAGTAAAGTATTTCCACATTTTAGTTTAGAAACATGATCTACCAACAATAAAAATAAAGCATGCATACGGAAGCAAATAACAATCAAACAAATAAAATCACACAAAACATGGGTTGCCTCCCAAGAAGTGCTTTTCTTTATTTACGAGTCTTGTAGCTAGACTCAAGGTTATGGGTTACTACGTTTTCCTTTCCCACTTTTGTGCTAACTCAAAACATCTCACCCAATTCTCATCACGCTTGTATTCCGGGCCTAGATTCATGCAACCTGAGTAATATGTTCTCCTCCTCTCATAATAGGCTTCATTAGTAATTCCATCTTCCTTAACCTCATAGGGTCGAATTTCATCAATTTGTAGATTTTTGATGCCTATTAATTCTTCCTTCATGTGAGGCATCATGAAAGTGACCTTCTCTACCCCATCAGTAAACTGCGCTATCCCCTTCTCATGGTCGTGATACATCCTAGTCTTCTCAACAAACGGTTGTCCTAAAACTACTTCTCCAAGGTGTGGATCAATAATGCCCCTAACATCTTCTAGGATTATAAAATCGCATTGATAAGTAAAATTTCCTATAAAGATGTGTACCCCTTTAACTCTCCTGACAAAGTTACATAGCCTATTAGAATTGTAAGGGTCTTTTCTAGGGCTTAACCTTTCATTCATAATCCAATTGTAATAGAGCCTAGACATGATATTCATGGGTGCTTTTAAGTCAATGTATGTATGCTCTCTAGACATGTACCCAATCATGCAAGGAATTTTTATGTTCCTGAAGTTATACCTCCTAATCCATGGTGTTTTTCTATATTTTGAGGGACAAGGATGTTGTAAAAGGAACCTATGGTAACTCAACTCATCCGGTGTTGGGGCGAAGTCTGTAAACTCAATTTTCATTTGGAGAGGCTTAATGAATTTCTTAAATGTGTTAGCTTCTCTCTTTCTTCTTTTATGCACAATAAGCCTCTTGCAAATTTCTAAATGGCGACTCTCTGATTCCATAATGACCACACTAGTACAAACAAAAACACGAAGAAATAAGATAGACTAAAGAAGACCTAAAAATAAAAAATAACATCTCACTAGAAAGGAATCTAGCAAGTAGAGCTAATAAAAAGAAATTCTAACCTAGACAATAACTATTCCCCGGGCTGCGGCGCCAAAAACTTGATGGCGCCGCACTCTTTTGCGAAAGTTTAGGAATAAATGTAAAGATAGACAATCCCCGGCAGCGGCGCCAAAAACTTGATGCGTGGGAATCGCAACAGGCTTTACCTCTCGAGGGATCTCGAGAAGCTTACAACCCCCACCAGGCAGTGTACCTGATCGTTGTAGTATAGTATAGTGACAAGTACCGGGGGATTGATCGTTCAGCTTAGGAATAGTGTCGCTAGGATTAGAAAGCCTAAATACTAGTTCTAAAGGTGAGGGATGATTCTTTTTGTGTTTTTATATTTTTTAGAAACCAAATTAAAATCTCGGGTTTTGGAAGAGTGGGCGGAATTAGTTGCTATTCAACTAACCCAATACTAAGATGCAATCAAAATAAAATACTAAAAATGAAAATAAACTAATTTATACCAAAGTTGTGAGCAGTAATTGGAGAAAAGGTGTTTACTTAGATTTCATTACTCCCTAGATATTTTTTACACGTTAATTACTTGTTATAATTGCATGGATGATGGATCATATTCCTTAATGCCATTCATGGGGTGGCACACATAACTCCCCAATTCTATGAGCTCTTATCTCCTCCTACACCATGCCCATCACAACTATAGGGATTGTAAACAGTGGCTCATGCATTAAATACAACCAATAAAGACCTAGTGCGCGTTGGTTCATGTTTCTTAAGACGTTCAAGCATGTTATCAATTGGAGATCTGCCAGTTTTCTTAAGCCTGACATATAAATCATTCATCCAAGACAAGAATAAACAAGTAATCAACACATAATCAATATCTAGGTTTCATTAGATCTAAGCAAACACAAAAGAGATCTAGCCTAGCATGATAGAATTAAGTTAAGAACATGATATAGACAACCAACACATAGACATATTGATTGAATTAGAAGAACACTTATCTTGATTAATCATGCAAGGTATCAAGGGGTTGGAACCCTTGAAAAACCTGTAAAGTTACACCAAAATCGTGCTTAGGGTTTCTCCCAAAACTTCTCTCCTTTAATGTGAAAAATTAGAAAACTATATATAGAAAAAGGGGTCTGACGGCGTCAAGACCAAATAGGTGACGCCGTCACCTCGTCGCCAAAACACTTCTCGGACTGCCTAGATCCATATTTGACGCCGTCATGACTCTTTTACTCTTGACGCCCTTCCTACGTGACGCCGTCAAAACTCTTCTGGGTTGTCATGGAATTTCATGAAATTTGCTCTTGACGCCGTCAAGGTTTTGCTCTTGACGCCGTCATGCACTGTTCCCAGCATGGAAAATTAAGACTTTGGCGTTTTCTTCACTTTAATGCTCCAAAAACGTCCGAATTGCTTCATTTTCCAGATTTCACTCCCAAAGTACCTAAAATCACAAAAGGAACGATTTAGGGCAATATTTAATCAAATAAATTCGGATTCGGGCTTAAATGACCCCCTAAAAACGGATCATTTTTTGCCTCATCAATTAACTTCTACTAAGTGTCTATCAATTAGTTTTTCTAAAACTTCTAATTCATATGTAAGATCAAATTGATCATCTTTGACTTGACATATTCTGTGATGAAAGTTTAACATATTTTTCCAAATATCATTAGCCGTTTGACAAAAATACATTCTTTCATATTTGGTACTAAAGCTTTGTAAAACATTGTTTTAGCTTTAGTATTTTTATCAAGTTTAAGATAGTTATCTTGGTTTTCAAAAACTTCTTTTCTTTGGTTTGAAATTACTAAAAGAAATAATATGCCAAAGATCTTGATCAATTGATTTCACATAGTTTTCAAAGTTACTTTTCCATTCAAGTAAGTTTTTTTTTTTCCAATAGCGGTTGGTTTTGAATAGGTTGCCCTTCTTTGAGATTTTCAAAATCCATGGATCGATCCAAGTTTTAAAATACATTCTATTTTAAAGATCTTGAGTAACGTAGCTCCTGATGCCAATTGTGGAAAACTAGAAGGGGGGTTGAATAGTTTACCGCTTTTTCGATTCTTTTTAACTTGAATATCTTTAAAAACATTTACGTTTGCTTAAAGATATAAACACAATGTTATATGTTTTATTCTTTGAAAAGCTTTTCATGTGAACAACAATTCTAACTTTACTAGTTTCATACTTTGAAAAGCTTTGCTTGTAATGATCCTAACTTTACTGGTTTAGTTCTTTGAAAAGCTTTACTTTTGTTTGAAGATATAAGCACATCTTTATTTGTTTAGTTCTTTGAAAAGCTTTATATGTAACTAGCTATTTTAACTAAAGAACAACATGTAATAAGCAAAGATAAAGAAAGGAATGATCAAACCACAACACGATTGTTTATCGTGGTTCAGCTACAAGGACTCTTTTTCCTTGCCCTACATCCACGCCCCGAGTTTCCAACTCGAGAGTTATAAGCACTAATCAACAAGCTCCTTTCACCGGCGGAGAAAACCTTTACAACTTTGCTTACACTTTTACCGACACTAAGCTAGATGTCGAGTTCTTTTACAAGGGTACAACCACTCCCATCGTCGCTTACACTTTTATCGACACTAAGCTAGATGTCGAGTTCTTTACCAAGGGTACAACCACTCCCGTTAGTTCTTTTACAGGGGTACAACAACTCCCGACACACTACGTATTTTGAGGCCTAAAATACTAACCACTTACTTCTATATACATGACACACATGAAGTATAAACTACCAAAGCTTATACATGACCAAGCTACCAAGACTTGCAACTTTAGAGTTGAAGCTTGTAACTTCTTGAATGATCTTGTGAAGTCCCTTGCTACATAAGAGAATCACACAAATCAAAAGGTTACTGAGTTAGTTGAGAGAGTATGTAAAAAATATATCCTAAAGGGGTTACACAAAACTAACAAATGGTTTGGTATTTATAGCAAACCATTCTGCAGGTCTGGCGGATCAGGCGGAACCCTCAGATGGGTTCCGCCCATGTACCCCCAGGGTACCGTCAGGGCTACAGTTGGTTTTTGCAATAAATCTCCCAAACCAAACAAGGTCACATCACATGAATACTAGTCAAACATAAACCTTGCAAGCAAACATATATTTAGTCAAACACACTTTCTTACCATAAATATATATTGACAAAGCTTGCCCTAAATGTGATGTGACACTTTCTTATTATGTCAACATGCATTGCACCAAATATGGAATGCTTCCAAACTGTGTAAGAACTTCATGGATAGTCAAACACATAAACAAAGAATGTCACATCTACTAAATACTAGTCAACATGCATTGCACCAAACATGGAATACTTCCATAGTGTGTAAGAACTTCATGGATAGTCAAACACATAAACTTACCATAAATGCACATTGATGAGATGCGACACTTTCTTATTAAAGAAATACTTTCTTATTAAAGAAATAAAAACAATGTTAAGTTTAAAAAGAAATGTAAAGACTAGTTATACAAGACTTAAACTAAAATGATGTTTTACTACAATCTAAAGTTTGTACTTTGTCATTAACAAAACTTAGCAAAGATTGTAAAATTTAAATAACGATTTTAGGTGATATTTGTATTAACAAAAGGTATTCTAGAGGTGGGAGCCTAGAGTTGGGCAAAGTCTCATCTTCACTCATTGAGGATGATGAGGAGGAGGTAGGAGGATGAGGACGTTTTCCTTGGGCTTTGTAGACTCTCTTATCATTTAGTGGGACAAAAGTGTGTGGAATGAGAGAGTAGTCTAGGCGAAGACCTCTAGGAGTTTGTGGAATGGGGGAGATGAACCTAAAGAGATGGGTCAAGAGCATTCCATATGGCATAGCCGTTGTGCCTTACATGGGAATGTTGGCCATTCTCTTGGCCATGTAGTAGGCAAGGTTGAAGGGTTGCCTAACAGACAAGGAGTAGAGCATGTAGCAAAGGCAAACATTGATATGATCCCGGTTTCCTATGGTGCTAATGACATTGGCTCTAAGGAGTTCTTCCCATTTCTTGAATTGGGGCTTGAGTTCATTGAGTTCCATACCATATGGGTCCTTGTTGACCTCATTTCCTGTACGGGTTCTCCTAGTGTTGGTGGTCCTAATGACGAGGTGGTCACGAAGTTCATCCTTGGACACAAGAGGGGTATCATAGGGATGGATTCGGTCAATGAGTGTGTCAAGAGTTGAGAGGGAATGCTTGTCGGAGTAGATGCAAGTACCACGATTTGGGACACCTAGGATTTGAGCAAATTCCTCGAGAGTGAAGGAGTATTGATGACTACTAGCCCTAAAGTTAATAGACATGCGACCATACTCATCCGTTGAGAGAGTGACGGATGCATAGAATTCTAAAATAAACCTAGGACAAATAGGCTCATTGATTTCTAAGAGACAATCAAAGTTGATGGTTGCAAGTTCCGTAGGTAGGTTTGTACCTTCTATGAAGGATGGGTCAATGGTTCTACCTTCATAGACATAACGCTTTTTTAGGGCTTTGAAAACGTCGATTTGAGTTGGAGTAAGACCTTTGGTTTTGTGGTGTTTGGGTAGGTACTTAATGGTGTCCTTGTGGTCGTAATGGGTTAGAGGAGGCATGATGATTCCTAGAGAAACAAAATTTCACATTTTAGTCTAAGTAAATGACTATTTTAATGTGGATGTTCTAGTGTGTACCTATATGATAAAAATGTGGAGGTGCGGTTATCTTGACTCATTTTGATGCTCAAAACCATTTTAAAATGCAAGTTTTGTTATACAACAAAAGATAACCCAAGCGCTCCTAGTTCAATGTAGCTTCGTTTGAATGTACCCGAAAATACATATTGGTTATGTATTCCCTTTAGCATTCAAGAGACATTATGCAAGTGATGTTTTTGAACATAACGTTTTGATTTTGTATTCACAATGTGAGACGAAAAAATATTTGTCCTATTTGTGAGAAATTTTTGCAAGAATTTGACATGGGGTGTTTTAGTAAACATGTTAATAACTTATAATAATGCAATTCCTAACTACGGGAAACATGATTAGTTTTGTAAAGCACCTAATTTTATGCATGAGTTTCTTAAGTTAAAGCATAACCCCAAGTTTTTGTTTTTGCGCAAAAATAGAATTCCTAGACTCAGATCAGGAGTGTAATCATGTTTAGAATACTTAAAATGATGATTGATGAGCAATGTGAATGAAGGAAGGACCAAAAATTCGTAGGTGTGGATGAATTGTGAAGTGAATAGTAGTATTTTGGAAGTGGTGGTATGAGATAATGGGTGTTTGGTTTAATATAAACTAAGAAAAAGTTCTGCAGGTCGGCGGATACGGCGAACCAAAAAGAGGGTTCCGCCCGTTATGGCTGAGGGTTCCGCTGACTCTGCTGAGAAAAAGACTTATTGATTTGTTTTGATTTTTGTGATTTTTGTCTAATGTCTAGAACTACAATGTAGGTTCCATGAGTCCTAAGCCTAGCCTAAGAAAGTTAAAAAGTTCTCATTTAAGAGGTTTTGTGAGAATGTCGGCTATGTTGTCTTCGGAAGAAACTTTCTCAATTGAGTTGTTTCCTTTTTGAATGTTATCAAGAAGGAAATGATGACGGATTTCAATATGTTTGGTACGAGCATGTTGAACTGGATTTTTGCTATTATCAATGGCTCCTTTGTTGTCACAAAGAATGGTGATGTCGTTAAGTTGAATTCCGTAGTCGAAAAGAGCTTGCTTCATGCAAAGAGCTTGTTGACATGCCTTTCCGGCCGAAACATATTCGGCTTCCGTTGTTGAGATAGCGAGAGCCGTTTGCTTCCTAGAGAACCATGAGGTGAGACAATATCTAACAAAAGTACAAATACCACTTGTGCTTTTTCTATCAACATAGTCACCGACATGATCCGAGTCGGCATACACTATGGTGTCTATTCCCGTTCCTTTGGGATACCACAAACCTAAATGTGTAGTGCCCTTAATATATCTAAAACTCCTTTTAACGGTCTCAAGATGAGTTGTCATACTCATAGGATCTTCTTGAAAACGAGCACATAGACAAACACTAAACATAATGTCGGGTCTACTAGCCGTTAGGTAAAGTAGACTTCCAATCATACCTCTATATTTAGTGCTATCTACGGATTCACTTTCCTTATCCTTGGTGAGTTTTGTTTCCGTGGAAATGGGCGCTTTGATTGGTTTCGAATCTTCTAGACCAAATTTCTTAAGCATGTCCTTAATGTATTTGGATTGGTTAAAGAAGATACCATCTTCTAGTTGTTTAATTTGGAGTTCTAAGAAAAAGTTGAGTTCTCCCATCATACTCATTTCAAACTCGTCATGCATGATTTTTGAGAAATCATCGCATAATTCTTGACAAGTTGATCCGAATATAATGTCATCAACATAGATTTGGACTATGATAATATGTGAACCTTTCTTCTTAGTGAAGAGAGTATTATCGACTAAGCCCATGGTATACCTATGGTCAACTAGGAAGGTTTTAAGTCGATCATACCATGCTATTGGAGCTTGCTTAAGTCCATAAAGAGCCTTTTTAAGTTTGTAAACATGATTAGGTTTTTCAAAATCGATGAAGCCCGGTGGTTGAGCAACATACACTTCTTCATTTATAACCCCGTTTAAGAATGCACTTTTGACGTCCATTTGAAAGTGTTTAAAATTATGTGCACATGCATATGCAAAGTAAGATTCTAATTGACTCGAGCCTAGCAACCGGAGCAAAAAGTTTCATCGTATTCAATGCCTTCTTGTTGATTATATCCTTGTGCTACTAGCTTAGCTTTGTTCTAGACACAATTCCATTTTCATCAATTTTATTACGAAAACCCATTTTGTTCCAATTTTTGTTTGACTCCTTGGTTGAGGAACTAATGTCCATACATCATTCCTAACAAATTGGTTTAACTCTTCTTGCATGGCTATTACCCAAGACTCATCATTTATGGCTTCGTTAATGTTTTTCGGTTCAATGGTTGACACGAAACAAAAGTCGTTACTTTCATTTTGGGCTTTAGATCTTAGTGTTATTTCATTAATTTTTCCTATGACATTATCTTATGGATGACTTTTGGATTGTTTAACATTAACAATTTCTTTGCTTAATGGTTCATCTTCCTTGTCATTTTCTAAGATCACTTGATTTTCAATAGCTTGACTTTCAACTAAGTCATCATCTACCAAAGGTGATGTCTTAGAGGGAGGTGGACTCTCGTCGAATGTTACGTTCAACGATTCCTCGACTCTTAAGGTTTCTTTGTTTAAAACAATGTAAGCTTTACTATTTTGTGAATATCCAAGAAATACACCTTCATAAGACTTTGGGTCAAATTTGGTGAGATAGTCCTTGGTGTTAAGAATAAAGCATTTACTCCTAAACACTCTAAAGTATCCTAATGTAGGCTTTTTACCTTTATATAGTTCATAAGGAGTTTTATTCAAAAATGGTCTAATGAAGACTCGATTTAAAATGTACGTTGATGTGTCATTTCTTATAAAAATACAATCCCTACAACAAAAAAAACAATCCCTAAAGCCTTTTCCTTTCTCTTTCTTTTCTTTTTTTGTATCTTGTAAAAACAAATTACAGTAATCAAAACCACCTACCGTAACATTCCCCTCTTCAGTTGCAGACAATTAGGGTGCGTTTAGTTGGAGAAAAAAATTTCTTATTTTCTATCTCTAGTTTGGTAAAAATTTGAAAGGGAAATTTATCTCCACAAAACACTTGAAAATATGGAAAACGCGTTTAGTTGATATTTGTATTTTCTATTTTCAAGAAGGGGAGGGAGGGTTGTGGGTTACAAGGGAAAACAAGGAAAACAACTAAAATTTGTTTTGTAGTTTTCCTTGTTAAGTTAGAAAATAGGGGATTTTATGTTTTGCAAAATATTTTCTTGGAAAACGCTTATTTGAAAGCGATCTCTGTTTTCCTTGTTTTCCACAAAATATTTTGTGCAAAACAAGGGTGTTTTCCCCCAACTAAACGCACCCTTAACTTCTGTCCGACGATCATCTACCTGTGACGGCGATAATCTAACTTGGAAGGCGATTATACACCCCGGCAACGTTGACGGCGATCATTTACCAGTGACGGTGACTTCTGACGGCGGTGATGATCATTTTACGGCGACGGTGATCTTCCACCGGAGACGACTGTGGAAAACTAGAAGGGGGGTTGAATAGTTTTACCGGTTTTTCGTTTAATTATCTTTTGAAACTTTCCGTTTAATAAAAGATATGAACACAAAGACAATGTATAACATGCAAGTATAAAGAAAGAAACGATCAAACCACAACACGAGTATTTATCGTGGTCCAGCTACAAGGACTCTTTTTCCTTGCCCTATGTCCATGCCCCGAGTATCCAACTCGAGAGTTTCTTTCACTTGTCTACAAGCTCCTTTCACCGGCGGAGAAAACCTTACACGTCGCTTACACGATTACCGACACTAAGCTAGATGTCGAGTTCTTTTACAAGGGTACAACCACTCCCGTTAGTTCTTTTACAAGGGTACAACAACTCCCGTCACACTATGTATTTTAAGGCCTAAAATACTAGCCGATCACAACTGAAAACAAACAATCAAATGAAGTGTAAACTATACAAAGTCTACACGATGCTAAGCTAACAAGTCTTGCAATGTTGTGTTGAATACTTGTAACTTTATATGAACTTGTGAACTTCTTTGCTACAAAAGAAACTTCACACAAAATGAAATGTTAAAGGGTTATATGAATGATATGAATGTGTGTGTGTAAAATGTAATGAGAATTGATAAAAACAAAATTCAAACAAATGGCTTGGTATTTATAGCATGACCTTCAGCAGCTCTGGCGGATATGGCGGAACCCTCAGATGGGTTCCGCCCGTGTACCTCCAAGGTTCTGCCAGGCTGACAGTAGGTTTTGCAATAAATCTTTCCAAACCAACCAAAGTCACATCAACTAAATTCTAGTCAAATACACATTGAATCAAAGTAGAATGCTTCCAAAAATGTGTAAGAGGTTATGGGAAGTCAAACACACAAACTTACCATAAATGCATGATGTGATGTTAACATTTACTATTTTAAGCAATATGTAAATGTAATGTTTTTCTATTTTAAGAAATATAAAAAGTGTTGTGTTTTATAAGAAATGTAAATGTAGCAAATGTCTAATTATGCAAGTCTTTAAACTAAAAGTATGTTTTACTAACTACTAAAGTTTATGCTTTGTCATTAACAAAACTTAGCAAAGATCGTAAAATATAAATAACGTTTTTAGGCGATATTTGTATTAACAACGACGTTTTATTAGGGGCAGCGACGGCGATCTCATCAATCAGGTTGAATTTGATTCCATTTTGCTTCATAGTTCATACTGTTATTGTAGCATTAATTTTAGCCTAATATTATGGTTTATTTCATTCAAAGGTCTAATTATAACATAATCGCAGGGTTTATTTCAAATAGACCTATATTGGGGTTTGTTACTTGAATTTTAGAGAGGAAAGTTAGCTTAGTTGTGGTGAGATTTGGTGGTGTAAAGATGTATAGCAGTTCAACAAATCGGATAGAATTGCTAGTTTTGCATATTTAACTTTGCACGCCATGTGTTCGATAAAATGTCTCATTAAAAAAGTTTGTTCTAAGGCTCTAAGCTACTGATAGGTAGCAAAAATGTAACACCATTTATATATGGATCTTGAGGTTTTTGTACGTGTTAGATGCAATGCTTAAGATAAAAAGTTGGCGTTGATGTAGTTGTGTTTTATTGACGTCTAGTGTATTGAACATTCATGTGAATTGTATTTTATTAATGATTTTATTAATAGTAGACATAGAATTAAGTTGACTAATAATGTTATATTGAGTCTATAATTTGAGACTTCATGTAATCACCATGTTCATGGTGAATTTCGCTTAGTTTTGCGTTTCATATATGCTGTTAGTATCAGTTTATGATAAGTTGTTGTAACAAGATCAATATCAGCTACCAGAAATCTTGGAGGTTAAATGTTGTTAGTATTAGTTTTGTATGACATAGCATAATTCAGTGTTTTATGCACCCGTTTGTGTAATGTCCCAGCTAGAACCATTAATCGCTAGTTAATGGTTGATTTGAAGTAAGCGCTTTTGCTACACATTAGTTGCATGGTGTTAAAATAATAGCAAAGTTGTTATTAATTGTACAATGTTTTGTTATTTGCAGAAAGCTGCAACGCAACAACATCTAGAGATATGTGGAAAGTTCTTGGTATCTACAGGTTGGCGTATTTTTCAGTCCTTTTATTTTCTCATATCTTAGTTCCTGTTTGTGCTATGTATTTACTATGCAAGGTCTAAGGTTAAAATTAGAAATCATTAACAAATGGCAGTAGGCTAATCGATAACTATAATGCATCCATGGTGACCATAATAATTTGTAGAAGAATATGTTTATGAGATCATGCAAGGTTTAAAAATATGACTATGCCAACTATGATCTTAATGTAACATGCAAAACTTGAAAGTAGATAGATGGTTCATTAAGGTATGAAGTGTAAATCTTTCGGAGATTCTTGGGCTTTGGGCTTACATTAGCAAAATGGCCTTGTGTGTGCTTGAACTAAGTTAGTTCAGGAGTTGAACGTGAAATTTGATATAATTTGTGAATGCTCTAAACGAGTTACATCACTTATAAATCTTGATTTGTGAATGCATTTACCATTTCTGTCTTGTGACACTTTCAGCTTATTTCTAATGAGTGATACTCAAGAACACAGTGTGAAGTGGGTTAAATATTGCTTGGACTGTTTACCTAATTATGTGCAGCAGAGTACTCTCCCTTTCTTGGTATCGAGAATGGAGCATTGCTTCAAGAGGCGAGGGTATTTAACGATCAGGAGTTGGATTCAAGGAGGTTCCCTCAGGTTCTTATTTTCGTTATATTATCCGATAATAATTTTGATACATTTTGACTCTTACGAATTATTTGTCTTTCGTATTGCTAGGTTATAAAAAAGCTGTCTTATCTTCTAAATCAAGGGGAAACCTTCACAAAGAGAACCACAAGGTGTTTTTAACACAACTTAGTGGTTTACCAATGGCCTGGAACACAAGAAGAAGTCACATTTTGTGGGTATGATTGCACTTAAAAGTGGTTATTCATTACTCTGGTTGTATTTTTGGTTTTTTGTAGTTAGCATTACATTTATGCAGGTTTAACAATGAACTTCATTGTTCTTTGATTCATCAATTATAAGTGGAGTTATAAGTGGACTGTTGCAATCTAATATTTACATATATGATGACCTCTCTTTAGGTTGATGGTGAAGATCTAGCAGAAATTCCGGGCAGAAAGGTAGCTATTACAAATCTGAATTCCAGCAATGGTCCAGAACTTGTATTACAGCTTCGTTTTGAATTGAATCATGACATTGCTACTACAACAAGTAGTCCAGGTTTGCTTCTATCTTTTATTACCAAATTTTATTACTTATAATTTTAGGTGTGTGTATCTTCCTGTTAAAGAGGTATCATTTAGAATCTCATATGAGTAATTTTAGGTGCGAATGAAGTTAACATGTTAGATTTTCGCTATTACAGACTTTCTAGATTCTAGTTTGTAAAAATAAGCAGCAGTAAAATGAAATCTGGATCCATTTTTTCTTTTCTTATATGATCATAATTAGTGACCACCTATTTAGTCTCTAACAATAAGTAGTCGGTGACCACTATCTCGTCACTATTGGTAAATACAGTGACGAAATTTTTCGTCATTATCATCTCTATGACGAAATATTTTGTCACTAACCGGGTTAAATAGTGACGAATACTCTGGTCACAAATTAGTGACCAAGCATATATTGGTCACTAACTGTATTAGTGACGGAGCTATAGTGACGACTGGTGGAGACTCCAGTTTTGGTCACTAACTGATTAGTGTTGATTTTTTACATTGTTAGTGACGAAAGCTGTTTTGTCACTATAAGTTGTTTTTCTTGTAGTGTGGTGATTATGAAGGTGTTAAAGATGGATGAGGTTGGAAGTGAAGAGATTGAAGATGAGAGAAAGATAAAAAAAAAAAAAAAAAAAAAAAAAAAAAAAAGTACATATAAATGCCACATAAGCAGCCACGTTAGCACAAGTAAGCGCTACATTTCCTGCCACTCCAACACATATAACTTGATAGTTTTTGCCGGTATAAAAAGTTTATATGTATCATATTAGCATGAACGAGTGTGTAAACCCGCGCGTTGCCGCGGGAATGTGTTGGTCAACATTAATTTTGTTACATGAGTGTTTGTCGTACATTTTGTTTTTTACGTTATATAATGTATATATGTTTGAGAGAGTGTTTTTTGTGTAAGCAGAGTGTTTTCTTTTTTTTTTTTTTTTCTTTTTTTTTTTTTTTTTTTTTTTTTTTTGCAATATCGCTTTATTATACACGTTGGAATTTGAATAAATTTTAGTTGTTGGTTGTTTTTGTTATGTTGTAAGGAAAAGTGGGGATACCCTCGTGTTGCTGCGGGAATGTTGTATTTAATCTAAACTCAAAATGACATGAAACGAACTGAATTTGCCAAATAAATTGACTTCGAGAAAGTTATGCGAATTTATACTTGATTTTATGAACAATGTTGCAAGTTTCATAATTTTTCGAGTCCGTTTGGTACGCCAAATGGGTCCCACAATGAATATTATAAAATTTGCTGGTTATTTTTAATCCTACCCTTGTAGTTTGTTTTGGCCATGTTGTCCCTACCTATTATATAAAATACTCCCCTCTATTTCTCTCCTCACTCATAAATCACACACACATCACTATTACACACTCTCTCTCTGTCACCTCGCCGGTCACCCTCTTTCCGGCGACCACCGCCGCCGGCGGCCACCGCCAGTCACCGAGAAATTTTCCGGTGAAACCTTTTACTCTCCCAATCAATAGATCGGGCTATTCTAAGCCTTTCTGGAGCTTCTTGAGCCTCGACGCGCCACCAAACATCCTCACCACCGCTGCCACTCCACTGCCGCCACCACACCGTCACTCCATCATCTTCTCTCTCGTCGGTAACACCTCTCACGCGCCTTCCCCTTCCCCCTTTTTCATTTTAACGAAACCCTAATTTTCTAAAATTTCATGTTCAAACTAAAAAAATCGTTAAAAGATTTGCGAAAATGTTTGACCAAACTGAGATCTTTATTAGTTTTTATTGATGTTCGAGTCTTGATTAGATTTATATGATTGTTGGGGAGAGATGGTGAGGGTTATGGTTGTGTCTAGCATATATGATTGAACTTGTTTGTGGTATTGGTATTATTTTTGGACCGGCTGTGGTTAACTTTCGGTTAACATATCACTCACTTCTTTCTTTTTATTCTTTATTTGGTTTTGTTGACTGATGATGTGCTATAAGCTGAAGTCATGAGTTGGTATATGGTTTGTGTTTTAATGGTTGTTATTGGTTCCGTGCATAGATTTGTTCTTCACATATTCTTTTCTTTTGTTCCTTTGTATCTTCTTGACCAAGGAAGATGATGAGGCGAAAAATGATCCATTTTTAGGGGGTCATTTAAGCCCGAATCCGACTTTATTTGATCAAATATTGCCCTAAATTGTTCCTTTTGTGATTTTAGGTACTTGGAGAGTGAATTCTGGAAAAGAAGCCATTTCGGACGTTTTTGGAGCATAAAAGTGAAGAAAACGGCAAAGTCTCAAATTTCTATGCTGGGAACAGTGCATGAAGGCGTCAAGAGTTGTTCTTGACGGCGTCAGAGTCCCAAGAATAAAATACCGTGGTTGATGACGGCGTCACACAGGCCGTCAGAAGTAGATCAAGGCCGTCCGAGGAAGTATTTGGCGGCGAGATGACGGCGTCACACCCTTGCTCTTGACGCCGTCACCCCAGTTTTCCTATATATAGTTTTCTAGTTTTTTTACATTAAAAAAGAGAGAAGTTTTGGTGAAACCCTAAAGACGAATTTGGTGCAACTTTTACAGGTTTTTCAAGGGTTCCAAACCCTTGATACCTTGCATTGTAATTGATATAAGTGTTCTTCTAATTCAATCAATATGTCTATGTGTTGGTTGTCTATATCTTGTTCTTGTCTCAATTCCATTATGCTAGGCTAGATCTCCATTGTGTTTGCTTAGATCTAATGAAACCTAGATGTTGATTATGTGTTGATTACTTGTTTATTCTTGTCTTGGATGAATGATTTTATATGTTAGGCTTAAGAAAACTGGCAGATCTTCAAATGGTAACATGCTTGAACGTCTTAAGAAACATGAACCGAGGCGTACTAGGTCTTTATTGGTTGTATTTAATGCATGAGCCACTGTTTACAATCCCTATAGTTGTGCTGGGTCATGGTGTAGGAGGAGATAAGAGCTCATAGAATTGGGGAGTTATGTATGCCACCCCATGAATGGTATTAAGGAATACAATCCGTCATCCATGCAATTATAACAAGTAATTAACGTGTAAAAGATATCTAGGGAGTAGTGAAGTCTAAGTAAACACATTTTCTCCAATTACTGCTCACAACCTTAGTTTAATTAGTTTAATTTCATTTTCTGTATTTTATTTTGATTGCATCTTAGTTTTGGGTTAGTTGAATAGCAACTAATTCCGCCCATTCTTCCAAAAACCGAGATTTTACTTGCTTTCTAAAAAATATAAAAACATAAAAATAATCATCCCTCACCTTTAGACTTAGTAATTTAGGCTTTCTAATCCTAGCGACACTATTCTCAAGCTGAACGATCAATCCCCCGGTACTTGTCACTATACTATACTACAACGATCAGGTACACTGCCTGGTGGGGGTTGTAAGCTTCTCGAGATCCCTCGAGAGGTAAAGCCTGTTGCGATTCCCACGCATCAAGTTTTTGGCGCCGCAGCCCGGGGAATAGTTATTGTCTAGGTTAGAATTTCTTTTTATTAGGTCTACTTGCTAGATTCCTTTCTAGTAAGATTTTATTTTTATTTTTAGGTCTTCTTTAGTCTATCTTATTTCTTTGTGCCTTTGTTCGTAACTCTTTACCATCCGACATCATGGAAGGTGGTAACATCTTTGAACCCGTCATCCCACCACAACAAAACCCACCATTAGAACCCCTTAGGCCCCGAACCTTAGGAGAGTATTCCCGACCTAGCCACCAAGGCTACCGAAACACCATTGAGCTCACCGGAGCCAATGTGACCCCCTTGCGATCCGACACCATCCGGTTGGTGAAAAGCGGATGTACATTCCATGGACTTCGTTCCGAAGATCCAAACCAACACCTTAAGGACTTTCTCAAAATCGTAGACTCCATAGACCCAGGTGTTGAAACTAGAGAGACAACCCGATTACGCCTATTCCAATTCTCTCTACGGGACCAAGCTAATCAATGGTTTGAGCGTTTACCCGCGGGATCCATCACCACATGGGACAATCTCGTCAATCGCTTCCTTACCCAATTCTTTCCGCTGAAAAAGACTGCAATGCTTAGAAGGGACATTTTGATGTTTGAGCAACAGCGGGGTGAAACTTTCTACGAGGCTTGGGCCCATTTTAAGGATCTCCTCCATAAGCTCCCTCATCATGGCATAAACCTTTGGTTATTAGTCCAGATTTTCTACGACCATGTTGACTATCACACTAAGCGCACCATCGACAGGGCCGCGGGAGGTAAATTGCGTGATAAGAACGCCGAGGAGTCTTGGGCAATTATCGAAGAGCTCGCTGTTGATAATCATGAGATTTGGGAATTTAAACATACGATAGAAGCGGCCATCAATGCAGTCTCAACATCTGGAGGAACCACCGAAATCCCCGATGAACTCCTATACAAACTTGAGGCAAAATGTGACTATTTTGAGGAAAGGCAAAGGCGACCTTTAAGTCCTAGACAAGCCACTGTCATTTCTGACTCAAAACCAACTTCGGCACCATTGTCTGAGTCACCTTCTAGAGAACATGTCGAGACTTTTCAAAGGTGCACCCCACCTTGTTCCCCTCCCAAGGAACTTAGCTCGAAGTTTGAGGCTAGGATGAGAGAATATATGGCAACTCACTCAGATCGGCTTGCTAGATTCGAAGAAGCAGTTTATAAGCAAAAAGAGGAGATGCAGGAGAAAATGAATGAGATGTTGAGTCTATTGGAGGAGTATGCCAACCAGAGAACCCCCGAACGAATACTGCTAAGGAAAGAAAGCGTCACTCCCACCACCCAGTTTGTTAACTCCATCACCATTGTCCATAAAGATAACGAGAAAGTAGAAACTCTTGCTAAACAGACCTTAGAAAAACCACCAGAATCCCAACCCTTGAGTTACTACCTGAAACATGATATAAACAAAAACACCATAACAAATTGGATTAAGGGTGATGGGCGTAACCAATCCTCCGGACAGATTCCTGAGAAAGAGGAAGAAGAGGAAGATGAGTATGATACGCTTCCTGGAGGATCAGTATTCGAGAGGTTACTGGTACAGAAAGTGGCTACTAAGCAGGTGGCATGTTGGAACTTTGAAATACCAACGAGTATCGGGGACTTGAAACATCTTAATGCTTTCGCCGACCAAGGATCGGAAGTAAATCTTATGCCCCTAACTATTTACATCCAACTAACGTCAAAAATGCCAGCACCTACTCGTGTTAGGTTATCTCTTGTTGGACACTCGTACGTATACCCCCTAGGGATCGCAGAAGATGTGTTAGTTAATGTCGCTGGATTCATGTACCTCGTTGATTTTATTATCATCGATGATAAAGGGGATGGATGCATGCCAATAATCCTTGGGGCACCATTCCTCACCACCGCTAGGGCTGTCATTAAGTATGAAGGTAGGAAGATTGAGCTTAAATCCGGAAAAAGAAAGATTAGCTTCCCCATGACCCCGCGAAGTGAGCATGAGAATTTGAGTTGGAGAATGATTAAAAACAACATTGGCGCGACACCCATTCGTGTTCAGAATAAGATTCTTGCATGGGAGGCAAGAATCACTACAAGAAAAAGTGGTATTTAGGAGGGGCCAAAACCGTGCAAACTACTCTAAAAACCGTGCCAAATACTATTTGGAACAACTTTGGCACCGTTTTGGCACTGTCCTAAATATGAGGGTGCCAAATAAATTTGGGTCGGGTTAAAGCTGTGCCAAATAGTATTTGGGACGATCTTTGTGACGGTGTTGATTTTTCGTGCCATGAGTTAAGTATTTGGCACGGTTGGTAATCTACCATTTCAAATGTGTGTTTGGCACACTTTCTATCGTGCCAAATGCTTATTTGGTACAATCTCATCTCCCGTGCCTAATGTGTTTGGCACGGTTTCTTTTTCGTGCCAAATTGATATTGCACATTTTTCCCCCCTTCCCAAAAACATTTGGCTCGGTTTTATGTAATTTGAAAAGAGCCTTTGGCACGGTTTTGGCAATCATTCCAAGTTGGCACTTTTTTTTGCCATTCCATATGAATTTTTGATACATTTATAGTTTCAAATATGCATAAATAAAATTCAACTAAGAAGCCAAAAAAGTGGCAAAAGAAGTCAAATTTTATTAATCATCCATAAAATCATGGCAAAAGAGTTACTAGAATCTCATACAATAACTTAAACTTGTTAAAGCTAGACACAATAAGTTCGGTGTATACATATACGGCGATGGTTTCTAGCTTGTTCACCATTCTAAACCTAAATTGATCCATCATGATACGACTTTTATGATTAGCCAATTGACAATGATCAAAGGATCACAAGATATAGCTTACAACTTGTTTAAATTGATCTGCACCATCTTAATTATCAAGTTGCGGCTGATGCGTCAATCAACCAGGACCTTGCCAGGATTATGAACAACATCAAATACCAGGTTCTTGTCATGGAATACTTCCTACAGCTAAGGGTTGCTGTACACTTTCTAACTTTAACCTGCACCTTTTGCATCAATAATATGTGCCAACCTACATACATCACATATTCACACACAATCCGTTAATATTTATATAGAATTCCAGATTTTCTTATCAACTAAGTGATCATGAGTGCTTTATGCTTACCAAAACTGTGTCAAGACTTATGCATTTACCAGGTTAAATGTTCTGGACACTATCCTCCAATGAAAACTGAAATTGCATTTAGTAAACTGTTAGATTATATACCCCAATATAAAAAGGAAAGAAACTTCAATTGTATATATAATAAGAAAATGATTGTGATGCCATAAAATATATAATATTGCTGCATATAGGAATATATTTCTAACTTAAATCATGCGAAGTATACTTTGTTGAGTCTACATGTGTATAAAGTCAAGTCATTAGAAAAAAGGTGCCAAACTAATTTTTAGAGAAGTGAAATTACAAAAAATTACCTGATGATCTTTGGTTTCTATTTGGAGAGTTATTCTAATGGACACGCTGATGTCAGTGATCAACAATGATCTCCAAAATCTATGAAAGAATTGTTAAAAAAAGATTAGAATTCTAAATGTCCAGCTAAATATTATATAAAAGCCCTATGATAATCGAATACACCACAACTTCTGAAAGTTGAGTTGGAATAAGTACATAGTAACAAATTAGCAACTTGAATATGTCACTTACGAGTAGCCATTTAACAAACTTTTTTGAGCATGGGTCAATTTGGTTGTTCTTTAACATAATAATTCTCCTCATTGGCTCATTGCTGTAACATAATTGAAAACATTAGTAATAATGTAATGCAAGAAAAATTATTACTAGAATTACAATCTATATTCACCATGTCAATTTCATGTAAACTCTTAAAGAATACATGATGGTTAATCTTCGACTCCTAAAAGGTACTACAAAAATGTTTAGAGCAGCTACAAAAAAAATTAAGGAAGTGAGCATCATAAACTTTTCGTGATTAAGCATCATATATATACATAGTACCAAAAGAGTCCTTATGAGAACAACATGCCGAAAGATGAACTCAATTTTGGAGATCTTTTCCCACAAATGCACGACTCTACAAAACAATAATATTGTTTTAGATGTATGTTATTATCAAGAAATCAATCACAAACTCATCATTCCAGATTATCCAAACGTGATTAGATACAAGGAAATTATAAACTTGTTGTAGTACATTATGATCGAATAGAACAATCTATATAAGTGTGAATACACTCGACATATGTATGTAGTCAATTGTGGATTTAACTAGTCTATTTGACATAATAAGATAGAAATATAATACATAACCAAGCAACCAAAAAAAAGTTTATTTAAAATAATGTAAACGAACTCGATGACTGCAAAAAGGCCTTACCAACTTCATATAAATGGCTTTCCTATTGTAAAACATTGATAGCAACAATCTTTTGGCTATTATGACTAGTCTTTGCAAAATCAGAGACGCCTTTTCATGTATAACTGAAGTATGGCCGACGTATTAACAATTGAATCTAATTAACTATAGATGGTAAAATCCATAGAGCCAAGTTACAAAATAAGTAAAATCAGTAATACATAAATGAATAAACAATAAATTAGTTCTGTGGCAACAAATTCACATATAAGAATTGATTCCTTAAATCTGATAATTTGTATTCAGCTATAATGTGAAGCGATAAAATAACCAAATGGAGTATAAATTAATGTAAGAAATTTCTTACATGTGAATAGTTAAGCCGATCATGTGCGCCTCCGTCTCTGTATTAGATTAGGGATTTCAATAAAAGTGAAGGGAGGCGTGGAGGGATTCTAATAAATTAAAACTACCCAAAATTTTTAAAGTGAATTTGGATTAGGGGTTTCAATAAAATTGAAGGGAGGTGTAGAGGGATTTAAAAAAATAAACCCACCCAAATTTTTTTAAGTGAATATGGATATTAGTGGCACACTTTTGTATGTTTGGCACGAAGCGGTGTGGAGCTTTTTTGGGCGATAAATTTTAATGGTCATTAGGCAAAAGAGCGGTGAGCTTTACTGATATATAGGAAAGTTAATTTTACAATGCTTCTTTAAGAAGCGGTGAGTTGTAGCTACTGCTGACTGCTACTTTTAACAAACACACCTTTATTATTATAATTTTAAAAAAAAGTGAATTTGGGGGTATGTTTGGCACAGAGCAGTGTGGAGCTTCTTAGAGTGCTGAGCAATGAGCATTTTGGATTTTAGTTATCGTTTGGCAAAAGAGCGTTAGGAAAGCTAATTTTTAAATGTTTTTTAAAAAAGCAGTGAGCGTTGAGTTGTGACTACTGCTCACAGTTCAGAGCTATTATTCACTGCTACTTTTAACAAACACACTCCCGGTATTAGTGTCACAATTATTATAAATTTAAAAACATATAATGGAAGAAATTATTTATGTACCACACATTCTACCTTTTTTAACGGCAAGTTTAAGTATTTCAAAAAATTTACACCACAAATCAAGACTTGAACTCACAATCATTTGTTTGTTGAGATTCTCACACAACACTGGGTACCATTAGCACGCAAACCTTTTGATACCACAAAGTCTACTTACTTGTAATGAAAATCAATGTCTTTGCTAAGGCTATAAATGAGACGGATGAATACAAACGAGGCTTTGTTTATGTTCTTTCATTTACCCACAAATGAATGGATATGACTACTTAAATGGATGATTTTTTTTGTTCATATTCGTTTGGTAAGGAAACCTTTTTTTGTCCTTATTCGTTTATGTTCGTACGGTAAACGAACAGACTTAAACTAGCACAAATCATTTACGTATACCCATTTGAGTGAAATTATATAATAATAAGTTACGACATTCAAATATAAACAAATAAATAAACATTAACGTACGCATAATCGGGCATTTACAAAAGTAAACAAGCGAACAAGACTTTTGTTAATGCTTATTCATTCAGCAAAATAAACGTAAAATCTTGTTCATGATCGTTCATTCAATTTATAAACGAACTTTTTATTGGACGGCTCATGAAATGTTTATTTAACATTCGGCTCATTTTATCAGTAGTAACAACTAATTGCAAATATTTTAGGCCGGAAAAAAGTTACGAATGTTTTAGGTTTTAACCTATATTATAGTTTGTAACCAATTTTGTGATGAATATGTACATTATTAAAATATTGAGAAGTTACTGGGAGAACCAAAAAATAGTGTTTAATTCTCTATCTACATTAGTTTTTTTTTTTTTTTTTTTTTTTTTTTTTTTTTTTTTTTTTTGAAATACAACTAATTGTCTCACAATATGTACACAATAAATCAATCTCACGTGTCATAAGCATGACCTGAACACACATATACTAGAGCATGATCACACATAAGGTACCATTTTGACACAAACTATTTAGTAAAACGAAAGAGTTAACCTCTTCCCAATCTAATGAGCTAATGATACATAAATTACCCAAAAGATTGGGCATCCATTTTGGCACGACTTTTAAAAAGCGTTCCAAATACGTAACCTTTTGGCACGGTTTTGACAGGGGGTTCCAAATACATGTGAATTTGGCACGATTGTTATAAACCGTCTCAAATACATATGTATTTGGAATGACTTTTTGACGCCGGTTCCAAATACCTAAGTTTTTGGCACAGTTAGAAATATTGTGCCAAATACTTGTATTTGGCACGCATTTATGGCCGTTCCCAAAAGGTTCGTCCCAAAAGACCCTTTTTCTTGTAGTGAATCAAAAGCTATAAGAAAGCTAAGGATGAAAGGAGAAAAAGCAGTAAGGTTCAGGTTGAACTCGAACATACTCGACACGAAAAAATTCATACACCATTTGAGGAAGGGAACTTGGTGCTCTTGAGACACTTGGAAACAACAATACCACCCGATAAGCCAAGTCCTTGGTGGTATGGGCCATTCACAATCGAAGAATTGAGCCAAGATGGGGTAGTTAAATTGAGAAGCAAATTAGGTGGAATAGTAATTGCGAGTATCGATAGGTTGAGGCACTACCACCATAATAGTAATGATCGCAACTACATGGGGTATATCATTTCCAATGATGGAATCACATAGTAACCCGTAGCCTTGAGTCTAGCTACAAGACTCGTAAATAAAGAAAAGCGCTTCTTGGGAGGCAACCCATGTTTTGTGTGATTTTAATTGTTTGTTTGTTATTTGCTTCCGTATGCATGTTTTATTTTTATTGTTGGTTGATCATGTTTCTCAATTAAAATGTGGAAATACTTTACTATGTTGTTTTGGCCTAGTCTTAACTCCAACCTAAAAGTATTTTGGCAAAAGATAAGTGTAAGGGGAAACCCCAAATATGTTTTTAAGAAACAAACCGATCATGATTCTCCACAATATTAAATGAGCATGTATATTCGTATTTGTTAGAGTCAAATGCTTGTATTGAGTCATAATGAAGTTTTGCAGGATTTTCCAGGAAGTAGGACCAAGTTTTTCCAGAAATTTTCCGGAAACTTAACATAAGAATTTCTGCAGGTCCATTCTGACGGCGTCAGAGGATTACTCTTGACGGCGTCAGGAGTTAAAATCTGGAAATTTTACCGGTTTTGTTTTTCTAACGGAGTCTTATGGTTTTTGTGAATTATTAAGTTTTATAATCTCCAGGAAATCTGCAAACTTCATTCCACAAGCATTATATCTTACTTTGTTTTCTAGGATTTAGAAACTTATATAGGATGCCGCCGATTTTACGCGATGTTGTCTTGTCTATTTTTGTCAGGATTTACAGGTTATGTATGACAAGAAGATGATTTATATTCTTGAAGGGAAGCTTTGATTGTTCATTTTCTTGGAGGAAGATTTAACCTGGCCAACCTATAATCCATACCGAGCGAATCAGGGGAGTATTTGATTTCATTCTCTTTACTTTTTCACTTTTACATTTTTTACTTGAACATTGGGGACAATGTTCATCTTAAGTGTAAGGGGAGGGTAAAAAGATGATACCTTACATATGCACTTTCGCTTGAGTTTGCTTTGTTTGATAGTAGATGTGTAATAAAACTATGAGAAATACTTGTTAGTGCAATTTTAGCGCCAAATTTAAAATTTTTTACAACATTTAGGAGTGAAACTTTAGCCATAGCAAGCGTCTCATGGATAGGAGATTGTATGACTAGCACATAACCGTATATTCAGAAAAATTTTCCACCCAATAATGTGAGGTTCGCCTTTAGATTTGATAGGGAAAACATTTATTATTAGTGCTTATGAGTGTACCGGTAGTATTTAGATTCTAGAACTTGCGTTAGTGATGCATCCCGAGACCGCTAGTGAGACTACATTCGTGTAGTAGGATCTACTACATGATAAGAGGCATTAGGATCACCCTTGTGTTAAACCCGTATTATAATTACTTGACCATTTAAGTCATATTACTTGGCTAGTTAAGTCAACTAATTTTTCCCACACCCTTAGCGTTGTACTCATTTTTAGTACACGATACCCCTAGTACACCCCTCCGAGCCTATCTTTTCGTTTCTAACTTTAAGCATCTTACTTAAAGGAAGAATTTGTTACACCCCACTTAAATGTACACCCAAATCGCCTTAGCCTTCCGTGTATGCGCTCATTTTTAGTGCATTATTGTTATTTGTTAAACCCTAAGTTAACTTTCTAATTGATTACATGGTTGCTAAGTCGAGTCATATCCTTGTACATATTGTTTTGGGACGATCGGGACTCATGGGTAAGTACTTATTTTATGGAGTAATGGGGATGAACATCATTTATTACCCCCATATATACGTTAATATTAAAAGTGCTCCAAGTGTTTTGATTTTCTTAATTCGAGTCATAAGATTAGTTGAATGTAAAGTATGTAAAGATTCAAGTGTAAGAGGAACTCTCATCCCCTATGATGTATTATTTTGGATGGTAGGGTAAGAGTGTATGCAAAAAAAAAAAAAAAAAAAAAAAAAAAAAAAAAAAAAAAAAAAAAAATTATTAAGAAAAAGAAAAAAAAATAGAAAAGAAAAAGAGGAAAAAACATACGGACTACCATCCCGTTTTTATTCTATGTTTATTTTATGTTTTTGTTATTTTTCATTTATTATCGTAAGTCGAGTCTAGTCTTGGCTTAGCAACGCCATCTTGTACATGTAATTAACCAAGATTGTTAACTCGCCACCAGTAAAACTTCCTTTATCCAACAAAACCGTGTAATTCATATCCCTATACCTAATGTTACAACCCTTTAAAAGACCTCTTTGATAGTTTATCCTAGGTGCTTACACCATGTGGTGGAGGTTTGATCCTTTCCCAAGCCTATGGTAATCTATTTTGCTATGACAGGTAGTGAGAGATATCTTCCATTTCCATAATGTTATATTACTTTATTACACCCGAGAGATGTGAGTATCTAAACACTATTTGTGAGGTGCTAGTGTATGACCTCCGTGCTTGTCTATTGGTCTTTAGTAGAACGATTATTTGTTGTAATTACTTTTATACCCTAACTTGTCTTTTGAGTAGAATAAAAGCGCATTTGCTTGAGGACAAGCAAATCTCAAGTGTAAGGGTATATGATGAGGCAAAAAATGATCCGTTTTTAGGGGGTCATTTAAGCCCGAATCCGACTTTATTTGATCAAATATTGCCCTAAATCATTCCTTTTGTGATTTTAGGTACTTGGAGAGTGAATTCTGGAAAAGAAGCCATTTCGGACGTTTTTGGAGCATAAAAGTGAAGAAAACGGCAAAAGTCTCAAATTTCTATGCTGGGGACAGTGCATGAAGGCGTCAAGAGTTGTTCTTGACGGCGTCAGAGTCCCAAGAATAAAATACCGTGGTTGATGACGGCGTCACACAGGCCGTCAGAAGTAGATCAAGGCCGTCCGAGGAAGTATTTGGCGGCGAGATGACGACGTCACACCCTTGCTCTTGACGCCGTCACCCCAGTTTTCCTATATATAGTTTTCTAGTTTTTTTACATTAAAAAGGAGAGAAGTTTTGGTGAAACCCTAAAGACGAATTTGGTGCAACTTTTACAGGTTTTTCAAGGGTTCCAAACCCTTGATACCTTGCATTGTAATTGAGATAAGTGTTCTTCTAATTCAATCAATATGTCTATGTGTTGGTTGTCTATATCTTGTTCTTGTCTCAATTCCATTATGCTAGGCTAGATCTCCATTGTGTTTGCTTAGATCTAATGAAACCTAGATGTTGATTATGTGTTGATTACTTGTTTATTCTTGTCTTGGATGAATGATTTTATATGTTAGGCTTAAGAAAACTGGCAGATCTCCAAATGGTAACATGCTTGAACGTCTTAAGAAACATGAACCGAGACATACTAGGTCTTTATTGGTTGTATTTAATGCATGAGCCACTGTTTACAATCCCTATAGTTGTGCTGGGTCATGGTGTAGGAGGAGATAAGAGCTCATAGAATTGGGGAGTTATGTATGCCACCCCATGAATGGTATTAAGGAATACAATCCGTCATCCATGCAATTATAACAAGTAATTAACGTGTAAAAGATATCTAGGGAGTAGTGAAGTCTAAGTAAACACATTTTCTCCAATTACTGCTCACAACCTTAGTTTAATTAGTTTAATTTCATTTTCTGTATTTTATTTTGATTGCATCTTAGTTTTGGGTTAGTTGAATAGCAACTAATTCCGCCCATTCTTCCAAAAACCGAGATTTTACTTGCTTTCTAAAAAATATAAAAACATAAAAATAATCATCCCTCACCTTTAGACTTAGTAATTTAGGCTTTCTAATCCTAGCGACACTATTCTCAAGCTGAACGATCAATCCCCCGGTACTTGTCACTATACTATACTACAACGATCAGGTACACTGCCTGGTGGGGGTTGTAAGCTTCTCGAGATCCCTCGAGAGGTAAAGCCTGTTGCGATTCCCACGCATCAGAAGACAAAGTGTCTGTGTTTATAAACTGAAGTATGATATCTTGTGGGTTTTGGATGTGATTTCTGTGTTTGCGTTTTTTTTATGAATCTGGATTATAATGGAGTTATATATATATATATATATATATATATATATATATATATATATATATATATATATATATATATATATATATATATATATAGTGTATCTTTATTTTCAGAACCCTGTTAAGTGCGGGAACTGCAAGAACTCCAATTTTACATTACAAAACATGCATGTTCATATAAAACATGTATGTTTTCTTACATACACCTTAAAACACATACCTACGTAACATACATGTTTTATATGAACATGCATGTTTTCTAATGCAAAATTGGAGTTCTCGCAGTTCCCGCACTTAACAGGGTTCTAAAAATAAAGCCCCATATATATATATATATATATATATATATATATATATATATATATATATATATATAGTGCACAACAGTGCAAGACAGTGCCAAAATGGGGGTACTATTCATCGACACTGTAGCTAATCCAAGTAATTAACTCCTTCAACCAATAGGATTGTGCCTCTTGTTCCGAAACACCAATTGGAGCCCAAATTATGGTGTTAACCACGCCTTAATAACTTTGTTGTGGACCCCGCATCCCAATGATTTTTAGAATATAATATAATTGAAGAGTTCATGTATGAAACGAGGTTGTTTTTTTTTTTCTTTCTTTTTTCTTTTTTTTTTCCTCCTTCCAATACACGTGTTATATAATGGTACAATTGAAAATCACATGTATCTTATACCTTGAACGAGCAAATTAGCCCGCGCGATGCTGCGGTGTGGCCGTTTGATTGCTATATAATTACAGTGGTCGGAATCTAAGAAATACAAATATACACATTCTAATGAATTGATATACGTTCAGTGCGGCCGTTTTATCAATGGCCATATATCTGCTACTAATATCTTTATCAATGGGTATTTTGCTCGTTATAGTAGATGGCCCATGTGAAGAAAGTTCATTTTGATGTCCCAATCTTATAAAATAGCTGGAGTGTCCTTTTTGTGCCGGTATTCCAAGATGTGGAAGTCTTCATCCTCTTCCCCGCTAGATATCCTGGGAGCCTCGTTGAAAATGTGTGTGAGTACTTATTCAAAAGTACCTTATCAGTTTAGGGAGGCCAAGGGCGAATCATAGGATCAATCATACCGCCGAGGGCATTTTCATTTCCTCAAGTGTTAACATTGCTGAAGCCATAAATATTGATTAAACATCTGCATTCAAAACATGAAATAAGCAATAATTAAAAAACACAGTACATAATTTTAACTACTTAAACATATTGAACCACTCGATGCACTTTTTTTACAAATATTTTAACATCTTAAGAAATGGGTAAAAAAAAATGTCAGCTCTAAGGTTCCACCTGGTGTAACTGCATATATGCTAGTATTCACGTCAGACATGACCACTTTTCGCGGACACGACTTCTTTCAAAGCACTTCATGGAGCAAATACTATTGTTAATTTTTTGGCTAAATAGTTCCTATTGTGTGACACTGTATATGGGTCGTTAATGTGCGATTACATGGAAAAAACATGGTAGTAGAAAAATTAAATGTTCCTTAATCTCCTACATGACACCTTCGGTTTCTTTAGCATCATTGGCAATATTTTTTGTCACTAATTTTAGAATCTGCACAACATGTAACTATAATGACTGTAGAAAATAAATCTGGCCAAATGAAAACGTATCATTCAATATAACAGGCTACTTAGACCGAGAGTATCAGTTTTCTAATGTAAGACCTCACCTTCTGTAGCTACTCCCATAAGTGCAGCTACCATTGTCTTCATTTACATCTGCAAGCTCGTTAGTTGATTGTAAAAACCGGATCGTTAAGTAGATTAGTAATTAGACAAACTATGAACCATATGCAACCATCAAGAATGCCATATGAGTAAAATGAAAGAAGGGCTAAAAATTAGAAGTGCTTATTTATGTGCATAATCAGGAAAAATAAGCAGTCCCAAACATCCCTTAGATAAGCACCTCTAAGACTACTTTCATACAGGAAGTGCTTACAGTTTGGTGGCCTGAAATAATTCTGGATCGTTTCCTCTTGTACAGAAAACCATATGAAAACAGACTTATCCTGAAACATAAGAGTAAATCTAGAATCAGTTTAGTAAGCTATCATATAAAAATTTAGAACCAAACTACATCATTAATTGAAAAGGATGGCAATCATACATTACTTCTCAAGGAACATTTTCCAATGGAGGACCTTTAAAATCCTAAACTAACAATGGAGGAAACAGTATCCTTTCCCCCGACAGTGGTTCAAGGTGTTACACTCTTTCGAAGGTAACTTATTATGTCTACTTGATCCCCGAAATTCCCTATTTAGAAAAGAACTTTTTATTATCTCTTGAATAGAGTATATCAAAAAACCAAGACTGACCCGACCCATACAAAATAACAATTGTAGTGACCCATAATGTAATGCCTTTTTTCATTGTTCGCTAGCAGTATAGAACGTCCCCTTCCAAGGTTTCAGCAGCCTGCGCCACAACATGAAACCACTGCCGATGAGTGTAGTCTAATCAACCACTGACGTTGCAATTTGTCAATCAATTAAAGAAAAAAGTTACCTTGAGTCATAGAGTTTACATGGCCAGGTGTAAAGAATTTGTATAATTAAAATGATCAACTGTATAGAGAATCCTATACTCATAAGGCAAGTATTCATATGCATATGTACATGCTGATTTCACTACATGGTTTCTCTACTATGTTGTTATACTTTACCAATTCTTATCATCATCTTCCATTCATGGATATTTATCTCTTGTCTTCATATCTTTAATGTACACCTGCACCAATTTATGTCTTCATATCGTCAGGATAAATTTATGTCTAAGAGTGTCGCTGAATCGCAAAACAATATTTCCAACAACCTTGAATGTAATATTTGTCTAGACTCGGTCCAAGATCCGTTGGTAACACTTTGTGGCCGTAACCAATTTTAAAAATGACCAAATCATAAAAGAACAAACACAACTAAACCATAATCTTCATTTGCAATCAAGATGAAAATCCTAACGAAATTACAACCAAAGTAAACAATAAAAATGAAAAGATATGAATAGTTGTACTTGCTTGTGGTTCTGATTCTTTTCATTCAATGCGAAGCTGTTGATGATCCGCCGCTTATCATGCAGGCATACATGAAAGGAAAATACTACAAACATGTTAAAAAACATACCTTGAGAAGGGTGTGTTGTTCAGATCTGTTGTTCCTTTTTTTTTTTTTTTTTTTTTTTTTTTTCATGGTTTTGTTCCTTCTGGTTGTAACTGTTTCTTCTTGCAAGCGTTGTTTATCTACCAAAGTGGTTATGTTTTAATGTGTTCTTAGACCTTAGTTCAAGAAGTTTCATCAACAGTAGTGTACATGATCACGTACAATTTTAGGTGACACATGGTTGCTTGATATTCAGTTGTACAATATTAGGTCTGCCATAGGTTCCTAATCAACCCACTAACTGTACCATGAAAGTCATTTGCTATGTTTATCTATGACAGGAAAAACCCACACGTTTCTTGGCCAGTGGGCTTTTGCCAAACTATCATCTTAACACTATTGGCCCTTTGACTCGTGGTAAAATCACTTTGTGAACCAATAGCAATGCAAATTAAGGACTAATAAAGAGTTTAAGCTTAGGTTAGTGTCACATCAAATTCACCTATTATATATATTTATAATTATGATACACCGACTTAGATTGTGTCAGTTTGCATTTGTAATTATGTCTTTCAAAAGTGCTAATCCATTACTAGGAAACACAAATTTAAATAGACCTTTCTTCAAACAATTCCAAGTCAAAACTACGATCATTAATAAGTAAAACAATACGTTTATGACATGAACAACAAAAAATAAAACACGAACATGGTTTAATAATGATTCCTACAGCGGTCTCGTGGTTTTTGGTGGCTTATAGGCAATAACAACAAAAAGCCCTATTACACTTTGTAATCTAAAAAGAAATTGCATATAAACTTGAATTCATATATATTTAATATTATACGTATGTATATACAAAATTAATAAAAATGTGACCCCTTTTAAGTCGAGCCTCTATGCGACGGCACATATTGAGTCGAGCCTCTATGCGACGGCACATATTGCACACCCATGAACACAAATCAAAAGTATAAACAAATGAATCAAAGTTTAAACAAGTCCAACATGCCAAACATTAGAGTGACACCTATGATAGAGTTAGCTAGGACCAACTTGGCTCAATCCACACATGAGGGGAAAGATGATATGCGGTTCCAGAAAAATCCTTAAACTTTTGTTGAATGTTTTCACCATTAAATGTGTGATACATGCATGTTTCGAGTGAATAATATACCATCTTCTTGTTCTTGGAATGCAGTCGCGGAAAGTAGATCTTGTTCTCCATTTTTGGCGATTTGGCCTCAATGCTTAGACATGTTGTATCGCAAATATAAATCATGTGCTTTCCTACACTATTTATTTTCTCCCATTCTTGTTTAGAACTATTCAGCTTGAATACATCAACACGTTCTCCAAACTTACCCACGATGACTTTTAGAAGATCTTGATCACATTTTATTAAATAAACTGGAATTGGAGGTATATAACTTATTGGGGCTTTAGCTTCAACAAACGTGGAGGAGCAATCTTCTTCACCCAAATCTTTGAAACCAATAAGTTCACCCTCGCAACCCAATGCATAAAGATCTTGTCCAAAAAATGTTGGAAACCTAACAGATTTTGGCTCAACACCAACACTAAGTGTACGCCAAGATGATTCCCCAGTTACACAGTGGATCAAAACAAGGCATTCATTAGTTATTGGAAATCCAACAACCATGCAATCAGGGGATGTAGGTGGTGCTGAGAAACACATGCTCATGAAATTATAATTTGCTCTTGGAAGCTTTCGGAGATCACTGGTGAAAGGGTTAAAGAATACTAGGCAATGAAATTCAGTGCTTAAAAACAACAACCAACCAAACCTGGAACAAGAAATTTCTTGATGAGCAAGCAATACATGTAAATTTTTCATAAAGTAATTGTCACCAGATATCGGATCAGTAAAACTGATGATGCCTTCATTTTTGTTTACCACTATTAACCATGGTGAAACTAATGAATAAGTCTGCAAACTCCTTGATGAATTTTCATTGCTCCATTGTAGCAACGGAACTGCTACATGACAAAGTTTACATGTGGCACGAAAATTCATGTATTCCACACCTACACAATGCGTCATAATCATCCTCAGAAGATCAAGCGGAAGAGCGAAAAGGTTAGATTCATTATGCCTAATCTCATTTTCTGTAACCGATCTTTCCACTATCTGGTCATTTTCTTGTTTAGAATCAACAACACGCTTAGCATCTCCATGATCATCTTCTAACCTACACAAAGTATTAATATAATTAAGAAAAATTCTCGATCCATTTGATTATGAACATAAATCAATTAAAGAATACCTGCATTCCCATACGGACACGTTGTTTGTTGGCAGCACTACTGAAGGCATAATAGTTCGGGAGATGGTTTTATCTTTGACATTGTATGAATACAAGAATTTTCCCAATTTGTCACGAATGTGTATATAACCCCCCAACTCCGAGGCAATCGCAGGTCGGTAATATACCAAGTACTCAAAAGCAAGATCTACAAAAAATATAGCTTCTTTGAGGTCTACCAATTCTTCCCACATTTTCGCACTCATGAACACGTCCCTTCTTTCTCCCAATTCTTGCCATCTCTTACAACTCATGTCCAAGCCTTTAAATCTCTCCATATCTTCCGACTTTACACTAGTCATATCCAATTTAAAAAGGTAAACTCCTTCAAGTCTTTGTTCATGAAAACCTACTGTAATGCAGAACAATTCGGTACAATACCCTTTTAGAAAAACAATCAACTCATTACAATGATTCCAGGTAGGAAAAGGAGCTAACCCTAAGAGCAATAGCTTTATTATAACCTCTTTGTTCTTAACCAAAATGTCAAGTTGTATGACAAGATGACCAACAGAACTGCTTGTCAACGCATATACTTTACCATTGCAACAAGATAAGTTATATAGGTATACGTCATCTTCACCTGTGATTTTCTTGAGTTGGCTAGTGTATGACATTTCGATCGATCTTAACTTCTTTTTTTTACAGTTTAGACGAAAAAAAACAAGGGTAGGTTTTTTGGTTCTAGTTAATAGGAGAATTGAACTTGGGTCATCGGGAGGAGCTGACAAACAACATTCATCGATAGATTCAAAATATCCATCATTCAAAATCAAAGGGGGGAAATTAATCTTCTTAGAAGTGTTTGGGTTCCAAATGCACCACATTACATCTTGTGGATAGCTGGAAAGAATAACCCAACCATGAAAATACCCTCGAATACGTCTTCCCAATAACTGAGGGATTTGGCATGGGTATTTAGTCAGTGGTTCGTGAAAGGGGTAAAAAATCAGGTCTTTACAACAATCTTCTTCTTCTCCCAGGTTCTGGGCAACAAACCATGGATATTTTGCAGATAAGCGAAGAAATTGGCCACATACTGAACCACCATATAAACTTTGCTTCTGCTCCATCTAAAATGCTCATAACATCATGCAATGTTAATTATTATTGTTTTGGAACTAAAATAAGATATGGTATTTCAAACATCTCAAATATCTATTTATTACAATTTAATCTTTTAAAATTTAAACAATCAGGTTTTCCAATTGAATTAGCTACAATGGAGTGGATCGATTTACATATATATTGAAATATGATAATATTATATGCAGTATGAGTTCAAGATTAAACTTAATACACAATCAGGTGTTCCAGTTAAAATTGGCAGAATCTGAATTAACTATAATTGAGTGGACGAATCTATACATAAGCATCAATTAGCAAGAACTGTAATTAAGTCCAAACGTATCAAAATTGACAAATGCATAAACGCGTTTGCTTAGACTACGTGTTGGGTTCTGGATTAGCTAAAAATGACCAGGGGTTAGGTAATCAATCTCCATTGCAGGATTTTGTGGAAAACAGTGAGCTCTTGATTCGATCGGAGCTTAAAAAAAGCAGAATGAAACAGAAGTTCAAGTGGATGTTTAAAAGATGATAAAAAAACGATACGTATTTTTCCCAAAGTTTGGGTCAAGTATCAACTCTATCTGCTGAATTAGAAGCGATATGCGAGGATTTCCATATCCTAATAGGAAGAAAAGAGGTGGTCAATCTTACAAACGGTACAAGACCCCACTCCCACTCCTGAATGGTGGTCTTTAGAAGTTCTGAAGAAAAACTTGGTAGCTAAATCGAGAGTGCCAAGAGTAAAAGACTTGTAACGTTAACGCAGATACTTTAGCAAAAAATGGTATCTCAAGGTCACACAACTTAGTATTGGCGATTTAAAAATGGAAAAGTAGGTATGCGACATGTGTGGAGCATGTTCCTGATAAAAGAACAAGGCAAAAGGTGTTGGTGCAGCAAGGACTTGAAGGGAGCCATAACTAAATACGCTTGACAATACCACTTGAGAAAAAAATCTAAAGTGATGTATATGCTTGTGTACAATTTTATCTATGTAACTGTTGGTGGTTTGCTAATAAAATTTCTTCTTTGTTCAAAGAAAGATCAAGCTAAGATACCTCAAAAACATTATATCTACAATAATACTTCTATATCTCTAGTTTCTTAAGCTAGGAGAATTTTCATTATATAACTTCAGGTTGAATAAGTCTATCTATATATATAAGCATCACGGTTAACACGAATTATGATAGAACTAATGAGTGAGTTTAAGATACAACTGAGTCCATATTAAGCGTCAATTAACAAGAATTAAAGAATGAATATAAGATTGAAGGTTTAAAGTCATACCTTAAACTTCAAGAGCGAATCTTTAAAACCCACACCAAAACCAGACTTATTATTAAATATACGAGGACAATCCTCTTATATAAAGTTATATAGGCATCTATTTAATTGGAAACCTAACTATTGGGAGTAGACGGTTTTTTAAGTTTGCTTTCTATATGTATCCGACACCTTAGATATATTTAAGGAATGAAGTAGACGACATGGACAGTTTGCATCTTTGGTCCATTAAGTTTTCTTCACATGTTTCGAATCTTAAAACTACTGTTACACACAACAAAAACGCATAACTATTACAGCTTACTTTTATCATTAATAAGAGTTTACTCATTTGTTTTCTGCAGACTAATTTTATTAGAGCGAGCATGAGCATATAGTGGTGCATATTTGGTTGTTTCGAAGAACTATAATAAGCAAATTGATAAATTGACAAGTCTTTAGAGTCTGTTTTTGTTTCATCCTGCCTGTAGTGCTACATCATTGTAGTCTGACTAAAGTTGATGCTTTGGTGAGTATTCTTTACTGTTGCTTTAAAGTCTTCCAGTGTCGAAAGTTCCAATTCCAGAGTCATATAATTCATTGTTCTAGTGCAAGTCGATCAGGACTTGAATTGCCACCTCTACCCATGACTCATGACATGCTAGCCCGTGTATATAAATGACAAATGCAACTTCAGGAATTAGATTAGATAGTGATGCATATCTGATTATCTAGTTGTTTCCCGAAGAGCTAAAACAATGAAATTGATAAGAATATTATGATTCGAATTCGACTAAAATGACAAGAAAGTTTAGACTTTTCTGGTTTCATCTTCTCTGAGTCTTTGTAGTGCTAATACTTCACTGTAGGCTGACTAATTATATATGATGATATAATTTTAGATATTCTAAGTTTATATGTATTCATTGATACATTAAAATCTTTCAGTGAAGGAAGTTCCAATTCTGAGACATGGAATTTATTTTACATTGGTAACTGAAGCATTGTGCAAACTGTTTACATTCGCAGTTAAAGAGAATAGATCCACAGAGGAGTGATACATGATAAAGTTGTCGAACTCAGTTAGAGAAGTTATAGGCTTATAACCACATGGCAATTCCATTATTCCTTACTTGAACTTAGCACATAAGGTTGAAGTTCAACTATAGCTCAATGATTCAGATGTGTCCCTAACTCCCTATGGTTACATCTATCACATAAACAATAAAATGGAACACACGAACAATAGTGCATAATGATTACATGAATATAGGTCAGATAATATGAATAAATTTAAAAAACGCAACACGTTAATACTATTATGTTATAAAACATAATAGTGATACCGCTGGTAGAGTTAGCTAACACCAACTTGGTTCAATCCATGCATGTGGGAAGAGATGATATGTGGTTCCCAAAAAATCTTTGAACTGTTGGATGTTTTCGCGATTGAATGTGTGATACATACATGTTTCAAGTGAATAGAACACTATCTTCCTGCTCTTGGAATGCAGTATTGGAAAGTAGATCTTGTTCTCCATTCTTGGCATTGTAGCTTCAATGCACAAACATGTACCACAAATATAAATCATGTGCTTTCCAAAACTGTCTATTTTCTCCCATTCTTGTTTGGAATCAATTTTCTTAAATACCTCAGTGCCTTCTCCAAACTTACCGACAATGACTAGCAAAAGATGTTGATCACAAGTCATTAAGTAATACTTTACTGGAGATGTGCAGAAACTTCTTGGGGCTTTAGCTTCAATAAGTGTCCCAGGGTGACCCTCTTTACCTAAATCCTCAAGACCAAAAAGTTCACCCTCGTTACTCAAGGCGTAAAGATCATGTCCTATAAATGTTGGAAAGCGAATAGAATATGATCCAACACGAAGTGTACGCCAGGATTGTTCCCGAGCCGGACATAAACGTCTTGTAACGTAAATCCAACAACGATACAATCAGGGGAAGCCGGTGGTGCTGAGAAACATGCACTCCTGAAATATTCATCCTTTCGTGGAAGCTTGCGGAGATCACCGGTAAAAGGGTTAAAGAATACTAGGCAATGAAACTGCATGCTTCTAAACAACAACCATCCAAACTTCGAACAATATATTTTTTCACACGTAAGCGATACATGTAGATTTTTCATAAAGTAGCTGTCACCCAATATTGGGTCAGTAAATGTGATAATGCCCTGATTTTCGTCTACCACTAATAACCATGGTGAAATTAATGAACAAGTCTGCATTCTCCTTAGCAATGCTTCATCTCTCCATTTCATTGAGGGTGCTGCTAAATAACAATGTTCGCATGTAGCACGAAAGTTCATGTATTCCACACCAACACAAAGCCCCATAATCATCTCCAAAATATCAAAGGGAAGATTGAGAAGGTGCGATTCATTAATTTCCGCTTTATAATCCATAAATGATCTTACCACTATTTCATCATTTTTTTTGCTTAGAATCAGCTGTACACATGGCTTTTCCATGATCATCTTCTAACCTACACAATACATGACTTTATAAAAATTCTTTTGATGCAATTAATAAACACAAATCTAATAAAAAAAAAAAATACCTATATTCCCATATTGACACACCACTGGTTGGCAGCACTTGGGAAGGCATAGAAGATAGGGAGATGGTATTATCTCTGAAACGGTAAGAATACATTAATTTGCCCATTCTGTCACGAATGTGTATATAACCCCCAAACTCTGAAGCAACTGCAGGTCTGTAATGTACCGAGTGATCACAAGCAAGATCCACAAAAAATACAGCGTCTTTGAGGTCTGCCAATTGTTCCCACATTTCAAGACTCATATCCAAATCTGTTAAGTCTTCCACTTCTTCCCACGTCGTATGACTCATGTCCAAGTTTCTAAATCTCTCAATTTCTTCCGACATTAGACTAGTCATGTCCAATTTAAAAAGATGCACCCTTTCAAGTGTCCCGTCGTAAAAACATACTCTAACGTAGAACAATTCTGTGCAAGACCCTTTGAGAAAAACTGTCCCGTAACCACGAGTGAAGGAGGGATAAGGACATGCCCCAAGAAGTGATAACTTTATCAAAACTTCTTTATCCCTAACCACAATGTCAAGCTGTATGACGAAATCAGAAAACGAGCCACTCCTAGTAAAGGCATATAATTTACCATTGCAACAAGTTAGGTTATATATAGATGAACCATCTTCACCAGTTATTCTTTTGAGTTGGCTAGCATACGACATTTCAATCCATCTTATTAACTTCTTTCTTTTACTTATTAAACGAAAAAAGACAAAGGCAGGTTTGTTGGTTCTAGTTAACAGGAGGACTGAATTTGGATCATCAGGAGGGGCTGACAAACAACATTCTCCAACAGATTCTGAATTTCCGTCTTTCAAAATCAAAGGGGGGAATTTAATCGTCTTAGAGGTAACCGGGTTCCAAAGAAACCAATTTTGAGGACGGTCGGAAAGAATAACCCAACCATGATAATACCCTCGAATATGTCTCCCACGCAACTCAGGGATTTGGCACTCGTATATCGACAGCGGGTCATGTAGAGTGTAAAAAATATGGTCTTTAGAACCATCTTCTTCGACTCCTAAGTTATCGGCAACAAACCATGGGTAATTTGCAGATAAGGGAAGCGATTGATCACAGACATAATCATATGAACTGTCTTGTTGCTCCATCTATTATGTTCCTAACAAAATTTTATAGTTAGTTTAATACTTATTTCAAACTGCATATTTAGCCTTAAAATAAGCAAGAACGAGTAACATTTAAACTATAATTTTAACTCAAACATCAATATCCAGCTTTCATTCATAATACCCAAAAAAGAAACTAGTGTCTATTTACCCGATTTTGACCCATGACCCGTTTTCAACCCGTTACCGGAAGCATCATAAAAATCAAAGCTTTAACTAAAGATTAAAGATTAAAAACATAGTTCCTTACCTTAAACTTCAAGACCAAAACCAAATTGAGCAGCTTCGATTCTTGGAATAATATGTCCATTGCTTTGGGTTATTCAACAATTTTGAAATCAACCTTTAGTCATGTAGGGCTTTTGGGTTAGAGGGTTTATGGTTTGAGTTATTTAACGAGGCGTTTGTCTAAGCATATAAGCTTACATGATGGGCTAGCTTAGTTGCTTATATGTGTTAAATAAGCTTATATAAGTGGTTTCTATAAGCAAAAATATATAGTTTCTTATAGGAGTTTAGCTTATATAACATAATTCATTACAAATTATAATTTCACCTTTATTTATATCCAATCTAATATTCACATTTTTTAACCCATTTGGTCATTTACCCACCTAAGCTAAACCAAACATTTGAGCTTATTAGCTTATTAAACATAAGCTAATCCAACATAACATGGGCTTATGAGTTTATACACTCGAATACGTCTCTCCGTCAACTCAGGGATTTGACATTGATATTTAGCCAACGGATCATGTAGGGTGTAGAAAATCTGATCACTAGAACTATTATTTTCGGCTCCTAGGTTTTGAGCAACAAACCATGGACATTTTGCAGATAAGTGAAGCAATTGCTCACATACTGAACCACCATATGAACTTTGCTTCTGCTCCATCTAAAAAGTTCATAACAATATTTCAATGTTATTTTTTACATTATCAAGAATTGCATAGTTGGCCTTAAGAATAACCAATAACTAGTATTTTGGGATAGAATTGCTCCAAATATCACTTTTATATCTATGATTATCTCAATAAGCTCATAAAACAATACAAACACTCATAAAGATTAGCATTACTTCACAAAACATAGTAAGATATGAAATTGCACACACCCAACCCAATATAACCGAAAGTTACTCCTTAAGTTCATCATTAAGCTAATAAAAGCATCATTCTCTTATTTTAATCATACTCAAACGTGATGGTGAATTAAATAAACAGGGGCATAAAGCAGGTATCTTGCTTATCTGGTTTTGACCCATGACTTACTATTTCGACTCGTTAAGTGAATCATCCCGAAAGGACTTAACCATAATCAAAACACACACAAGGATACAACACATTAGTGTTTTTTTAAGTCAAACAATGATAAAGGTTATGCTTTTATAAAACAAAACAAGATATGCAATCCCATCATCCCATAATTCTAAAGTTCAGTACAGTATATTTGTTTCCTAAAAAAGTACTAATCTTTAATCATAACATCCGATTTTGACCCATGACCCGTTTTTACAACCTGAACCCGAAATCATCATAAAAATCAAAACTTTAACTAAAGATCAAAGATTAAAATCATAGTTTCACACCTTAAACTTCTTCAAAACTGAACCAAAATGTTCAGCTTCGATTCATGGAATACAATGCCACTTCTTTGGCTTATTCAAGAATTTTGAAATCAACCTTTAGTACGTCATCCATGTGGGGCTTTTTGGGTTAGAGGGTTTATGGTGTTTTAGGGAATTAAAATAAAAACGAGGTGGACCTGTGTAAAATTTCGTTTTAGAGCAGGTATCGTGGTGTTGTCCCGCTGGTGCCGTTAAGAAAAGTGCTGCCACATCAGCACATTTTCCCATAACACCAGATTTCATCATAACACTAAAAACCTCCTCCCTCCTATAACATCAGTTTCTGGTTTTGTCATGTACCCTTAGACCCCACATATATATCTTTTTTTTTTTCATTTATTTAAATAAATTAACATATTTAATTAAAATTAAAATTTCATTAATTAAAGAATTACATTAAAAAGCTTACTCTGAATTCTGAAACTGTATTTACTCTAAAATCCCAGTTTACACTTTACACGAACCCATATGTGATGATTGATTGTATTGACGTACCACATTTTTAGCTAAAAAAAAAAAAAAAAAAAAAGTGCCACAATGAATGCACTTCAATTTGTTTCACGAAGCAAACGTTGTAGTATTAACCAAGTCACAACCACATTTCAAGGCCCATGTAATATTAACAAAGCCCATGGAGTATAATAATACTTTACCCTAATAAATGTTTTCATATAATTGCAGCCACCTGCTTTTTGCTTCTTCATCACCCAACAAATATCAAGACAACACTTGGTTTCTTTACTTCTTGCTCAAACGAAGTCACAACCAGCGAAAAAAAAAACATGAAAACACCATGAACATCTTTTATCAAACACCATGAACATCTTTTATTCTCAAACAAATTGAAAAAACGGGATAACGCCAAGAAAAAAACGGGAAAACACGAGGCTCGGTATCGTGCTTGCGCCATCGTGTCGCGTTTTTCGGGATGATTTGAGCTGTTCGTGATGGCTCGAGACGCGAAAACGTGAGCCACGGTATGGAGATGGCGCCGTCCGGTCGCGCTTTGCCGGAAAACACCAGCCTTGGCGCTGGGTACCGAAGGCTCTTAATGTTTCCAAGTTTCACGAGTGGTGACGCTAGCTATAACCCGGTGTTTTTTATATACATCTTGGGGCGTTTGATACGTAGATGGTTTAGGAATAATATTTGAACTATGTTTGGCGAAATGGTCGGAGCTGGTTGGCGCTGGGGCTAGGGTTTATATTATAAGCTGAAATTAAAATTTGTATTTTTATAAACTTGTTTGGCAAATGGGCTGGGGCTTATTATTGCAAATTACTAAAAAGGACATAATTAAATGAGTTTTTGTATATGTTAGATATTTTTGTGGGTAAATATTTAATTTATTTTTAGAAAGCCACGGGCTTAAGTTTTTAACCTTTTTTATGGGGCTAAATTTTTTAGCCGGCTTATTTTATAAGTCCTTCCAAAAGCCCCATGACAAACGAGACTTATTTAATTAGTCTGCTTATTTTAAAAGCCCAAGCCCCCATAAGCCCCATAAAAACCCTCCCCAAACATAGCTTTGGAGTTGGGTTAGGATTTGTATTGGATTGGGTATAAGATTATAGGTTTAAAAGATAATGACTTAAATTAATACATTTAAGGCAAGCTTAAATAACATCCATTGAGTTCTTGTTAGTAAAACCCATAAATAAAAAAATTATTTGGAGTTGGAAACTTTTTTTTTTTTTTTTTTTTTTTTTTTAATAATTAACTTTTAGATTTACATAGAGGTGGAAGGCAAACAAGTAACAAGCTGTGCCGCTAGCCCTTTTTGAATTGCAAAACTTATTCTTTTGAAAATTATATGTGTGGATCTAGGTGTTATAACATTACTATGCATAACACATTGGAATCTGTTGAGGAACTCCACTGCCTTAGGTGCAAGGAAACCAAAAGTTTCAAACGTTAAAGGAATAAAAACATGTTGAATTTCAATGCATGTTTTCTCGTGTTTTACCACTTTGTACGGGGCAGCTTTTACAGCAGCCTGTCCTACTATAAAAACCCGGCTACTCAAACCCACGAGAGGAGAAACCCCGGTTAGATCCACACACACATGTTTCCCTCCAACCCATTTAAACACCAAAACGTCTACCGGTCTGAGTGTGGATCTTCCATCCAACGGGCTAGTCAAAAAGTTCACATGTGCTTCTTTCTTGGTGGAGATCCTAGCACGCTTACAAACGTCAAAAAGGACCTCTCTAACTAAATCGTGTTTGTACTTGAAGCCTGGGAGCTCTTTGCAGTGAACCGGATGTTCCTCAAAGGAATCCAAACATGTCTTGCGACAAACTGGACATATCTCATCAACCGAAAATAAAGGAATCATAAAGGCGATACTTAAGGATAGTACGATATTCCACCGGTGACATATGTTGACCTAGCCCATCTATGGGGATAGTTAGTAGAAAATCCTGGGCATGTGGAGCTCGTATACACTCAAAAACTGCGTCTCACAGTCATGTCAAAGTGAACTTCCATATCCTTGACCAATTCACTAAAAAGTGCACTCGCCAATGTTTGTTGGGGTTTTGAGGGGGCGGTGTCCTTATTAGTAAAACCACTAAAATCAAAGCTTGGAATCATATCACGAAGACAAGCCAAAGCACAAACATAGTCAGCATCCATACCACATATGCCACTGTCCCGTAAGATGTGGTCTTGTAGCACCCAAGATTGAGCCCGCGAGGCCACAAAAGCATCCATACCACATATCCTTGACCAATTCACTAAAAAGTGCACTCGTCAATGTTTGTTGGGGTTTTGAGGGGGCGGTGTCCTTATTAGTAAAACCACTAAAATCAAAGCTTGGAATCGTATCATGAAAAGAAGCCAAAGCACAAACATAGTCAACATCCACACCACATATGCCACTGTCCCGTAAGATGTGGTCTTGTAGCACCCAAGATTGAGCCCACGAGGCCACAAAAGCATAAGAGGAAACCACTTTTGCCGAGTATAAACCCAAACCACCAAATCGAATGGGTAAAGAAACGAGTTGTCACTGTAAGTCTCCAAAAAAAGGCCCTCCACAAACCAAAGCAGGATTTGGATTTGTATTTGGTGTAGCATTTGAATTACTATATTATACGTTATGCGTGCGAACGACGTTGTTTAGAGTGGAAAACAAGTGAATCGATGTTGTTTTGAGGTATAACATGTCGTTTGCGTTTTTGCCTATGTTGTTTGGGTTGTTGGGTCATTTGATGTGTTTAAGTGATCGGCCCATTAGGCCCGGGTTTTTAACCGCTTTTTTGTTTTCACACCTTTTTTTATTAATAATTTTAGGTTTTTCTTCCACCAACATTCATGCACACTAATCTATTATTTCATATATTGCTACAACATTTTGTGGTGAATCAGTACAGGTATTGCGTGATAAAAAAATTGTGATTAATGTTACTTGAGACTTAATTGTAGGTTACTACTCAATTGTTACAATTACAAAGGATGATAAATCCTTTTCTGCTGATTTTCGGAATCACATTTTGCGTTTTACGGTCTTCGAAGATTGGGAAAAGGTTGTGTTTTTCCTAATATTTGTTGTTCGCACGCCTAATGTATAAACGATAAATTCTTACAAAAGAATATTTGAGGGTTTTTGAAATGTGGTGTTAGGTAAAAAAGTTTGTGTCTATTAATATGTGGGTTCAGAGTTTTTTGTTGTTGATTTTAATATTTTTTAGTTTTTTTTACTTTCTAAAGAATTGATGGTTTATTAAATTGTATGATCAATTTGATATAAACGGGTGGTTTAAATGTTATCAATTTTTTTTCATCATGCATTTTAGCACATTGTTTACACTGGCTACCTAATTGAATGCTTTATTTTATATCTAGGGTATGCAAATCAAATGGAGGAGGATGGGGAAGTGATGTAAAGGTATTTTGATGTTAATGTTATCAAAAATTTCCTTGCGGGTACCATTGTTTGAATTCTGTGAATTTGAAATCATTTTGAGTAATTTTGGATGAATTTGAGTGATTTAGTGGTGGTTTGTTATGGTGACACTGGTTGTTTGTAACTCAATTTGATCAAAAGTGTTGATCTGAATCTATTAATTTTGGTGGAGATTGTTAGAAAACCATCATGGTTTGTTGGAGTTTGTTAGAGCTCTCGTGGAAGCTCTAATACCATAATGAAGTTTGAAAATGAAATATTTTATTAAAAGTGAAAAACTCAATGATTCAAAGTGATCATTACACTGTTATATACAAAGAACAAAAAAGGCGGAAAAGTCAGTTATTCGAAGTCTGAACTTAGACCCGCGTTGACCAAGCTAGAAAACTAATATTGAACTTAATCTAATACTATGCAACATACATTAAGCTAAGACTAAACATTACAAGCTTAAGCTAAACATTTAAACTACATTCTGCTGCAATCCTTCAAGCACTTTATGTGATGGAAGTAGTTTGTGGATATGGTTGTGTTGATCATATGTCCATTATAAGTAATGATAGAAAAAATAGGGTCAACATAGAACATTCGAAAAAGGACATTACTTTTTTTCAAGATAAAAAAAGTATGTCACAATCTATTAAAAAGATCACGTGCATGTAGCATCAAGCCATGGGGGATAAAGTAACATGAGGGTTTAGTCGTAGGATGTTGTCACCAATGGATTCTTTTACTTGACAACATAACGTTTGTACTTTTTTTTTTAATTAAGTAAAGATGCAAACAAATAACCGACATACTAACTTTCTAGAGAACCAAGTTGTTTATGTTCTTTTTTTTTTGTTATATACAATGGGTGTAAATTAACTAACAATGTGAAGTTTAGTACTAATATTCAACTTTCACAACGTACATGAAACTATCAAGGCTTTTGCAACATAGTTCAATCATAGTTGTGACGTGTTCAAGTGCCTTTTGTTTCAACAGCCGATACTAGCTTAGGTCATACCTCGAGCAAAATTCTCATTTGGATTATTCCTATTTCTTAGTTTTCTTAGGTTTATAGATGATTTATTGAGTTAAAAAAGCAGTATATTAATGAGCATACATGCTTTATGTTAAGCAGAGATTTATTCCTAGTAACCCTGTTTTTGGTCTCATACAAATCCGTATAAAATGACTTTGTGGGAATTTGTAATACACTAGGCAAATCCCACATTGGCCGTGACTTGGAGTGATGTTGGGACATATGTTAACATTCGCCTTATATGACAACAACGCGTTTTGTGGTCTAACGGTTAATCGCTCATACGATTAAGCATGCTCATGTGAGAGTAGTACTGGCTTGGGTGACCTTCCGGGAAGTCTTCACATGAGGGTCACAAAAGCAAAGCCGTGAGCCTTCCGGCAAAGCGGACAATATTGTGATCTATAAGGCGGGGTGTTACAGATTGGCATCAGAGCTATGGTTATAGCGAACTAGGATGTATCTTGGACCCTAGACTATAGCCACATCATCATAGCATCTCATCATTTTATCATAGGTGCATATTCATTACACATGTCGTTTCATGCACACACTGTGCGAGTTAATTGTACCCATACTCATATATAATTATATTGACCTGATTCACAAGTGACATGTCTTCAGATACCCACCCTGTCATCCTTTTATCGGATTCCGAGATTGAAGATGCCTTGTCATCTTCCACTACCATTGTACCACCAGTTGCACTTACACCACTATTAGCACCATTGAATTGTTATAGGAACAAGGTTTTCCTATCATCTAGCCCATACATAGAATGCCGTTTGGTAGAATATTCAGACTTAATCTTAATGGACCTATTAGGATGCTTATTGCAAGGAAGATAGTATGTTTTCTTTCCTTCACTAGTAAGGCACTCACTACTCAGGTACGACCACCACCATCAGCTACTTATTACACTATTGGTCGTCCCATAGTGCTTACTTCAGTTTTACCTCTTAGATGTCGCGAGATAGCGCGAAAGAGGGTAGTATTCATTCACTATTATCACCATCATCTCCTAACTCATCACTAGGATCTCATCATCATCAGTTTTATCCTCATTATCTAGAGCACCCCAGCACCATCACATCTCAGAGACCCTACACCCATATATGACTTGCCGCTTGAGAAGCGCCCACTATTTTGCCATACCATTTCCATCTACCACACATTACACCACCTTACAGGATTGAGGTTGGTGAGAGTTCACTAGCCTCTATTACTAGACAACCTACAACTCTTCATCACCGGATGATGACCTCTAATTATTTGAGATTACACACAAGAGTGTTTGGACGATACACTCTGAATAATACCACAACCCACACAAACACAACAAGAGCAGCAACAAATCGCCCAAGGGTGGCATTCATTGCAAGGACTCTATAATATCTTAATTATGATCGACTCATACCTCCAGGACACAATAAACCAACAAGATGCTTTGAACGGTGTTATACCATCACAATGGAACTCATCACAACTCTCCCTTCATTATAAAGTTTTGATTACACCACATTCTAAGCCGATGATTACATCATTAGTCACTCTAGCAACACTCCACCGACCAATGTGGTCACATTAGTAGTTTTGACATATAATTACAACTTTGGGAAGATGCAAGTAAGACAATAGGATTAATAAAGACGAGGATGTCTTTACTATTAATGGTCATGTTGACCAAGATAACAATGACTACCCTATTTTTCGTGTTTCGAAGATAATAACAATTCAAGTAAGTCAAAGTCTAATTAAATTTTTGTACAAACAAAAAGATTTCTTACAAACCTTACAAAGTGCGACAAATTATTGATCCTCAATGGTTTGATTAAAACTAATTTTTGTTTAAGCAACAATCTTCTTGAACTCTCTTTTTTCAAAGACATATATATGAGATATTGTTTTTATCAAAGTACAAAACATTTCGTAGTCACATCTGATACGTGAGAATCGCACCAGGCTTTACCTCTCAAGGGATCTTAAGAAGCTTACAACCCCCACCAGGCAGTGTACTTGATCGTTGTAGTATAGTATAGTGACAAGTACCGGGGGATTGATCGTTCAGCTAGGAATAGTGTCGCTAGGATTAGAAAACCTAAATACTAGTTCTAAAGGTGAGAGATGATTCTTTTTTTATTTTTATATTTTTTTAGAAAGCAAGTAAAAATCTCGGGTTTGAAGAATCTGGGCGGAATTAGTTGCTAGTCAACTAACCCAATGCTAAAGATGCAATCAAAATAAAATACTAGAAATGAAAATAAACTAAATTATACTAACGTTGTGAGCAATAAATGGAGAAAATGTGTTTACTTAGATTTCACTACTCCCTAGACATCTTTTACACGTTAATTACTTGTTATAGTTGCATGGATGACGGATTGTATTCCTTAATACCATTCATGGGGTGGCGCACTTAACTCCCCAATCCTATGAGCTCTTATCTCCTTCTATACCATGCCCAGCACAACCATAGGGATTATAAACAGTGGCTCATGCATTAAATACAACCAATAAAACCTAGTGCACATCAGTTCATGTTTCCTAAGACGTTCAAGCATGTTACCAATTGGAAGTCTGCCAGTTTTCTTAAGCCTAACATCGAATTCATTCATCCAATACAATTATAAACAAGTAATCAACACATAATTAACATCTAGGTTTCATTAGATCCAAGCAAACACAAGATAGATCTAGCCTAGCATGATGGAATTAAGACAAGAACAAAATATAGACAACCAACACATAGACATATTGATTGAATTAAAAGAATACTTGTCTCAATTACACATGCAAGGTATCAAGGGCTTAGAACCCTTGAAAAACCTGTAAAATTCGCACCAAGTTCATACTTAGGGTTTCTCCAAAACTTCTCTCTTTAATGTGTGAAATTAGAAAACTGTATATAGGAAATAGGGTCTGACGGCGTCAAGACAAAGCTTGTGACGCCGTCACCTCGCCGCCAAAATAATTCTCGGACTACCTTGATCTACTTTTGACGCCGTCATGTGTTATGCATTTCCAGGCCGTCATAAATTTTACTCTTGACGCCCTTCCTTGTGACGCCGTCAAATCTGTACTGGGTCGTCATGGAAATTACTCTTGACGCCGTCAGAAATTACTTCTTGACGCCGTCACCTACTGTTTCCAGCAAGGAAAATTAAGACTTTGGTGTTTTCTTCACTTTTATGCTCCAAAAACGTCCGAATTGCTTCATTTTCCAGATTTCTCTCCCAAAGTACCTAAAATCACAAAAGGAACGATTTAGGGCAATATTTGATCAAATAAATTCAATTCCAGGCTTAAATGACCCCCTAAAAGTGGTTCATTTTTCGCCTCATCATATACCCTTACACTTGAGATTTGCTTGTCCTCAAGCAAATGCGCTTTTATTCTACTCAAAATACAAGTTATGGGTCATTTAACACTAATATAAAAGTAATTACAACAAATAATCATTCCACTAAAGACCAATAGACAAGCACGGAGCTCATACACAAGCACCTCACAAATAGTGTTTAGATACTCACATCTCTCGGGTGTAATAAAGTATACATTACAATATGGAAACGGAAGATATCTCTCACTACCTGTCATAGCAAAATAGATTACCATAGGCTTGGGAAAGGATCAAACCTCCACCACATGGCGTAAGCACCTATGATAAACTATGAAAGAGGTCTTTTAAAGCGTTGTAACGTTAGGTGTAGGGATATGAAATACACGGTTTTGTTGGATATAGGCAGTCTTTACTGGTGGCGAGTTAACAATCTTGGTTAATTACATGTATAATGTGGCGTTGCTAAGCCAAGACTAGACTCGACTTAAGCTAATAAATGAAAAATAACAAAAACATAAAATAAACATAGAATGAAACGGGATGGTAGTCCGTATGTTTTTTTCTCTTTTTTTTTCTATTTTTTTTTTCTTTTTCTTGATTTTTTGATTTTTTTTTTTCTTTTTTTTTTGCATACACTCTTACCCTACCATCCAAAATAATACATCATAGGGAATGAACATTCCCCTTACACTTGAATTTTTACATACTTTACAATAAACTAATCTAATGACTTGAATTAAGAAAATGAAAACACTTGGAGTACTTTTAAGATTAATGCACATACGGGGGTAATAAATGATGTTCTTCCCCATTACTCCATAAAATAAGTACTTTACCCATGAGTCCCAATCGTCCCAAAACAATATGTACAAGGATATGACTCGACTTAGCAACCATGCAATCAATTAGATAGTTAACTTAGGGTTTAACAAATAACAATAACGCACTAAAAATGAGCGCATACACGGAAGGCTAAGGCGATTTGGGTGTACGTTTAAGTGGGGTGTAACAAATTCTTCCTTTAAGTAAGATGCTTAAAGTTAGAAACGAAAAGATAGGCTCGGAGGGGTGTATTAGGGGTTTCGTGTACTAAAAATGAGTACAACACTAAGGGTGTGGGAAAAATTAGTTGACTTAGCTAGCCAAGTAATATGACTTAAATGGTCAAGTAATTATGATACGGGTTTAACACAAGGGTGATCCTAATGCCTCTTATCATGTAGTAAATCCTACCACATGAATGTAGTCTCACTAGCGGTCTCGGGATGCATCACTAACGCAAGTTCTAGAATCTAAATGCTACCGGTACACTCATAAGCACTAATAGTAAATGCTTTTCCTATCAAATCTAAAGGCGAACCTTACATATTTGGGTGGAAAATTTTTCTGAATATACGGTTATGTGCTAGTCATACAATCTCCTATCCATGAGACGCTTGCTATGGCTAAAGTTTCACTCCTAAATGTTGTAAAAAATTTTAAATTTGGCGCTAAAATTGCACTAACAAGTATTTCTCATAGTTTTATTACACATCTACCATTAAACAAAACAAACTCAAGCGAAAGTGCATATGTAAAGTATCATCTTTTTACCCTCCCCTTACACTTAAGATGAACATTGTCCCCAATGTTCAAGTAAAGAATGTAAAAGTTAAAAAGTAAAAAGAATGAAATCAAATACTCCCTTGATTCGCTCGGTATGGATAATAAGGTGGCCAGGTTAGATCTTCCTCTAAGAAAATGAACAATCAAAGCTTCCCTTCCAGAATAATAATCATCTTCTTGTCATACATAACCTGTAAATCCTGAAAAAATAGACAAAACAACCTCGCGTAAAATCGGCGGCATCCTATATAAGTTACTAAATCCTAGAAAACAAGATAAGATATAATGCTTGTGGAATGAAGTTTGCAGATCTCCTGGAGATTATAAAACTTAATAATTCACAAAAACCATAAGACTCCGTTAGAAAAACAAAACCGGTAAAATTTCCAGATTTTTACACGTGACGCCGTCAAGAGTTAACTCGTGACGCCGTCAGAAGTGACCTGCAGAAATTCTTATGTTAAGTTTCCGGAAAATTTCTGGAAAAACTTGGTCCTACTTCCTGGAAAATCCTGCAAAACTTCATTATGACTCAATACAAGCATTTGACTCTAACAAATACGAATATACATGTTCATTTAATATTGTGGAGAATCATGATCGGTTTGTTTCTTGAAAACATATTTGGGGTTTCCCTTTACACTTATCTTTTGCAAAAATACTTTTAGGTGGAGTTAAGACTAGGCCAAAACAACAAAGTAAAGTATTTCCACTATTTAGTTTAGAAACATGATCTACCAACAATAAAAATAAAGCATGCATACGAAAGCAAATAACAAACAAACAAAATAAAATCACACAAAACATGGGTTGCCTCCCAAGAAGCGCTTTTCTTTATTTACGAGTCTTGTAGCTAGACTCAAGGTCATGGGTTACTACGTGACCTCATCATTGGTTCCACTCTCCGATTGTAGATATTCTTTGTAAAAACCAATCACTTTTTTCTCAACTGCCCCCATAATCTTTTAGGCAAATTCTTTATCGACTTTATACCTTGGTCCAAGGGCCAAGCAATCTTTGTAATAAAGACTCCTTTTTCCCATACATAATCCATGCCCTTTTTCTTATCCTCTTCATTGATGTCCTCAAAAGCACCAACATTGTCCTTATCAAAATGGGATATAAAGCGAAATTCTTTCATCCTATTAGGCATCCTATAAGTGATACTATCGGCGTTACTTGCAAATCGGATCGTTCCTTCTATCTCATCATATTCCAACTTAGACTCCTCAACAAACGGTTTGCCAAACACAACATTGGATAATCGACAGTCAATAACATTAGCAAGATCCTCCACAATCATAAAGTCGGTGACAAAAGTGAAATTACCAACAAACACATGTAGACCTTTAACTCTCCCGACAAAGTTACAAACTCCACCAGGGTATTTGGGATCTCTTCTAGGTTCAAGTCTTGTTTTCACTATATCATTATAAACAGTTGAGGACATAATGTTGATTGGAGATTTAAAGTCAATGTAAGCATTGATAATGTGCCTATACCCAATCATACATGGTATCTTAGCATTCTTAGGATCGCCTCTCTTTATCTTAGGTTCAATTATAGTGAAAGGAGATCGCGGGTTATCGATAAGATTATTATAATATGCAATCTCCTCCTTAGTGGGGTATAGATTAAAATAGTCATTAAGCTTCGGATCTATTTCCCCCTCTTCAAGTCCCTCAATAACATTCACAAAGTCATTAGGCCCTAGGTCCTCATTTGAATACAAGGCGGTCGCTAGGTCACTAAATGCATGTTCGAGCTCAACCTTAATCAAACTATTAAGCTCCCTAAGTTCCCTAATCTCACTCTCAATTTGTTCACGTAACAAAGCCACTTCTCTAGGGGAAAGGGGTGGATTCGCGTTTTCCATAATGGTCAACGGAACAGTCAATGAATTTAATTTACTAACAAAGGCACAAAGAAAAAGATAGACTAAAGAAAACCAAAAAAATAAAAATAAAATCTCACTAGAAAGGAATCTAGCAAGTAGACCTAATAAAAAGAGATTCTAACATAGACAATAACTATTTCCCGGGCTGCAGCGCCAAAAACTTGATACGTGGGAATCGCATCAGGCTTTACCTCTCAAGGGATCTTGAGAAGCTTACAACCCCCACCAGGCAGTGTACCTGATCGTTGTAGTATAGTATAGTGACAAGTACCGGGGGATTGATCGTTCAGCTAGGAATAGTGTCGCTAGGATTAGAAAACCTAAATACTAGTTCTAAAGGTGAGAGATGATTCTTTTTGTATTTTTATATTTTTTTAGAAAGCAAGTAAAAATCTCGGGTTTGAAGGATTTGAGCGGAATTAGTTGCTAGTCAACTAACCCAATGCTAAAGATGCAATAAAAATAAAATACTAGAAATGAAAATAAACTAAATTATACTAAGGTTGTGAGCAATAAATGGAGAAAATGTGTTTACTTAGATTTCACTACTCCCTAGACATCTTTTACACGTTAATTACTTGTTATAGTTGCATGGATGACAGATTGTATTCCTTAATACCATTCATGGGGTGGCGCACTTAACTCCCCAATCCTATGAGCTCTTATCTCCTCCTATACCATGCCCAGCACAACCATAGGGATTATAAACAGTGGCTCATGCATTAAATACAACCAATAAAACCTAGTGCACATCAGTTCATGTTTCCTAAGACGTTCAAGCATGTTACCAATTGGAAGGCTGCCAGTTTTCTTAAGCCTAACATCGAATTCATTCATCCAATACAATTATAAACAAGTAATCAACACATAATTAACATCTAGGTTTCATTAGATCCAAGCAAACACAAGATAGATCTAGCCTAGCATGATGGAATTAAGACAAGAACAAGATATAGACAACCAACACATAGACATATTGATTGAATTAAAAGAATACTTATCTCAATTACACATGCAAGGTATCAAGGGCTTAGAACCCTTGAAAAACCTGTAAAATTCGTACCAAGTTCGTGCTTAGGGTTTCTCCAAAACTTCTCTCTTTAATGTGTGAAAATTAGAAAACTATATATAGGAAATAGGGTCTGACGGCGTCAAGACAAAGCTTGTGACGCCGTCACCTCGCCGCCAAAATAATTCTCGGACTGCCTTGATCTACTTTTGACGCCGTCATGTGTTATGCATTTCTAGGCCGTCATAAATTTTACTCTTGACGCCCTTCCTTGTGACGCCGTCAAATCTATACTGGGTCGTCATGGAAATTACTCTTGACGCCGTCAGAAATTACTTCTTGACGCCGTCACCTACTATTCCCAGCAAGGAAAATTAAGACTTTAGCGTTTTCTTCACTTTTATGCTCCAAAAACGTCAAATTGCTTCCTTTTCCAGATTTTACTCCCTAAGTACCTAAAATCACAAAAAGAACGATTTAGGGCAATATTTGATCAAATAAATTCAATTCCGGGCTTAAATGACCCCCTAAAAGTGGTTCATTTTTCGCCTCATCAACATCTTTTACATGACTATACTCACTACAAACTTCAAATAAAGTCACTCCAAAATACATTTATGATCAAATTTTCACAATGTTTCACTCAAATAAATGTTATTAATTTTAGAAACCATATCTCCAAGAAGGAACACGCATAACTCATGAACGAATATCGAAAGCAACCACTATACTTACTTACTATTTGACCTTAGATGCGAAAGAAACCCCTCTACCAGAGATTGCCAATATTGATACATCATGCCTTAACACCACTACTTCAAATTACAACTTTTTCGCTCATTCCATATTATAAGACCCTCTAGGATAAGTTCGTTGGATTAAAAGATCAAGGTACAATTACTCAACAAACTTTATATTCTTTTCGGAGATCGATATAGCTTAGTCACATTGGGACAAGACCTCATTTTCATGTAAGTATATCGAGAAGTTTCACCTGACCATAAGACATTTAGCTTGCATTCATGGCAGATCAAACATCATCCGATGTGGTACCTACTTGACTCCGATCACCTGTACAACAATTTCCATTCTTTATACATCTTAGTCATGCCTAGAGGGATTAAGCATTTGAACTTGCGATCTTTACCTAGTATAAATTCTTGAATACTTCACATCATTGGTACCAAATTTCTGCCCTATATCCTTTCACACATAGACTATCCCCTTCAGTTGATTGTAGATGACTTAAAGACACGTTCATCTTTCACGCTCTCAATATCACTACCATATTCTCGACCACTTCATAATCATAAACCACTGCCCTGTTATGAACTAAGATGTTTACATTCTTTAAATAAGTGGATTAGTAGACTATTACCATACCATAAGATTCGCCCATCTATCCAATAAACCATTCAACGAATTTTACTTCAAACTATTTTACTATCATATGGGAAAATTGTTTTACAGAATTTTTAAAATAAGCTATTTTATTGCCACCTTATAAATTGATTTTTCCGTCATTACACCAAGTATTTCCTATTATTACGCGAAATAATTTTTATGTTACCTTGAAAAGAAATATATAGAATACCATTTTTCATAACAAAACATTGAATACCATCTAAAACTTTTGAGAAAAATAATGCTATTTTGACTAAATAAAGTATCGCATCATTAGTCCTCAATTAAACATAGCCTGATCACCTATGTATAATTCAGGAAGGATTATGCCATGAAGAAAATGATTACCTTTTTAAAGGATTGTTAATAACAATCTTCATTTAAAAGCTTTGTAAACAAGTAAACTCTTTCATAAATATCTCTTTTTTTGACAAACCCTCCCTGGATACATACCCCACCTGTCACTCACTCAGCCATTAAGTCGAATTTTCCATTGACTTCTCTAGGAGAGACTTCCAAATCAATTACAAGGAGGATTCCTCGATACAAGAAAAGCAATAAAAGGATTACGGAACTACTAACCTAGACTAGAAGTATACAGTAAGACAATTTATAACTCAACAACAATTCTAAGATACCACGAGACCATCCGAACCACCCTCTTTGACCTAGTTGACCAATTCTATCATTCAAAGGTACTAGCTAGATTGAGTTGCAGGATCAAACACACTGTGAAGGTACGCTAAACAACACTATAGAAATAAACCAAGCCTCCTAACCGATACTGTAGAGCCTTCCATCTAAACATGGACTCATCCATACGCAAACTTCCCTGCAGTAAGTTTTCGCAAAGAATAATTGATTCGAATTAAGAATATCGATATAGATTCCCCTAAGACGTTGTGTTCTCTTAAAATTCCAGATAACCTCACCTTCATACCATGAAAGAGATCAGACCCGAACATATCTCCGCACCTACATGGGAAAACAGAATAGACATTCATCGACATAGTATCAATTGATACCTTCGTCTTACCAATTTCAACGATAAACCATTTCAAGACTTAAGTTAGTCTAAATACCTATGCTTGTAGTTCCGCCTGATACCCACTAATAGGCATTATCCAATATCAGGAACTAAACGTTAGACACCTATCCACTTATGCGAACATACCTATCCGACCGCTTCATTCTCGCCAAATGCTTTCACTTTTAAATGGATTTTACTTAAAATACATTCATACAAATCACCTACCTTATAGAAAATAATTTTTGAAATTCCTATTTTGAACAAGTACGATCCTTTCTGGTCAATATTTAGCAAAACCATCGTACAACGAAAAATATATAAACAACAAACTTTGGTAAACAGTCCTATTCACAACATGTTTGAAAATAGTTTCACATTTCATAACGACTGAATTTTGAATCATCAAGAAAGATATTACTTAGTAAACCATTTGCTCCATTTTCTAACTTCGTTTATCCAGAAAAAGATTACTACCAAAACTCACAATCGCGAGACAAATACCAATCACCATACAACATCGCTTATGCATTTAGGGTTTTTTGATTTGACAACAAAGAATATTGGAATATGTGATGAAGGAAATTAGGAGGGACACTATCAATCCATTACAAACGTCAGTAATGGAGACCAATCACAATAGGCAAAGAAAGACACATGTCGTAGCATCCATTAGAATAAAACACAAGGAATCAAAACTGCTACCCACATTCTATCCTCGTCAAATAGCGCCCTTTTCGGAAGGCATAACGTTATAGGATTAGTCACCAGATTTATTGTACCCATTTCAATTATCCTTGATAAAGGTAATTGAATTACTTCAGACTCCTAGCAATCATTTTAAGACTTCCTTCGGAACCCCATTTAGACGAAAACACCGCCTATCATCCTCAGACCAATGGTCAAAGCGAAAAAATAATTCAAACATAGGAAAGATATGCTTAGAGCATGAGTATTGACTCTAGAAATGGTTGGACTAACCATTTACCATAAGCCAAATTCCTTTGCAACCATAGTTATCGCACGAGGGTAGGGACTACACCATTTGAGGCACTCTATGGTCAAAGTACCAATTACCCATTTACAGACCAAAATCGGAAAGTTAAATTCACTGGTCTAGAAATAAACTACAGAACAACAAAGGAAATTTCACAAGTCAAGAACCAATTACAAGCAATGAGAAACTGATAGAAGTTAGGTTGGTGCATGACGCACATCATTCGGATTGGGTATCCCTGAACAGCAAACCATCTAGATTCAAGTGGGAGAACGAACTAAGTTGAAAGCTTCGCTTTGGAGAGGCATGATACAATTTGGGTAACACGAGAGATTGAACCTTTAGTATACTGGACCATTTAAGATTCATTTAGAATTGACCAGCTGACATACAAACTTGAGTTCTGACAGAGTTCAGCAACAAGTATTACCCATATCACATTTTAAACCTCAAGAAGCACCGACCATCTATTGACAGACGAAACTCAGAAAAAGCTCAGCTCACTAGTCCGGTAGACATTCATGGAATAACCAGGAATTTCCTACAAATCAAGAATCAGTTACAAGTTCAATAAGTTGTAAACCTTTTAGAATTTCAAGTTGGTGGCAGATTCATGTTGAAAGTTTTGCCTAGGAAAGGCATGATACCATTCAGAAAGATTCGAGAAGTTAAACCCGATATACACTGGACCATGTAATATTTCAGACAGAGTAGGCCTAGTGGCCGTCAGACTTGAGGCTTGTTAGGCAACAGTAGGATACACAAACATGTTTCACATTTTTCAAATCTCAAGGAAATGTCTTTCAGACGAGTCACTCATAATCCCATTTGGAAGGGATTCAACCCAATGACAAACCGAAACCTTGTAGGAGGACCAATAGAAATCATGGACCGTAAGGTCAAACAATGAAACTGAGTCGAATTCCTATCGTGAAATTTCGCTGGAATTCTCGAAGAGGACCCGAGTTTACTTGGGAATGGGAAGACCAAATGCGACTCATGTATCCACATCTTTTCACCAAGTATACTCTAGAGACCAACACAAACTGAACTTCGGGACGAAGTTCCTTGTAGAGGGGAAGACTGTCACAAATCGTAATTTCAAATCCCTTTTCAGATGTCGAAATTTCACTTTCATATTGGAAAGTTACTATTCACCAGTTACTATTCATCATTTTTGGAGTCAGTTTGAGATTTCGAGAAGCGTTCAGTAATTTCACTGTTCATATGACACTATTCATTTCTGGAGGAAAAACACTATTCATGTGCATCACTCATTTTATCGTAAATTTAGTTTACGGGTATTTACATCCGCGTAACCAGTCAGGTTTAGTTGCGAATTCATGCATCGTCAATAGGGACACTTCATACGGACTAAAAATAGTCTGCATATCATCATTATAGCATTTACATACTATTCCACTCGTAGGATATTAAAATTAACATTTTTGGAATACTTGACGTTTTATGCATGATTAGTTTTAAATAAACGATAACATGTGGTCAATAAATGTGACTAACATATCCGACACTCCTCACAATGGTCCCGATATTTTTTACACCTTTTACAACATCACAAAAATTATAAAATTCATTTACCCGGTATTTTGGAAATTTATTTAATTCGTATCGTAAGTTCAATATAATTACGACGGTTTTCGTAGAAACTAAACAATAATCATCCAAACACTCAATACTTGTACCCAACATATTTTTACAATTTTTATAAATCTATTATGTCCCGGCTAACTTCGTTGAAATTTATTTCTAACACACCCTGTACCCGATTATGTTTAAACTACTTACAAACTACACTATCTAATCCTAATTAAATCAAATAAATACAAGAGACCATCCCCCTTGTTTTCCTCCTTTTGAGCCGGCAGCCCCCCCCCCCCCCCCCCTCCTAACCCATGAGTTGCATTTTAACTACCCACATTTATTACCTCTAATACTTGTCTACTACTTATAGCTTTTTATCTCATTTTACACATATAATTTCAAGATTCGAGTAAACTTTTGCTCTCTTCTTCCTTCTCCTTTGGGGTGTTCGGCCAAGACTCAAACAAGAAACAAGATCCATTGATTTTTCAAGAACAAGTGTTAATCTAGTCCCATTAGTACTCCTTTATAAGGTTTTGAAATAAAAACCCAAGGTTTTATAGGTTTTCATCTCCATAAACTCACCAATCCTTCAAAGTAAGTATGTCAAACTCATTTTCATAATTTTACCAAGTTATTACAATGTTCATATGATTTTCATACAAGATTTACATGCATATGCAAGTTTGTACCACTCTTTTTAAACTTTTGTATCTTTTAAACCCTAGGAATGGATTATAGGTAAATCCTTGGTAGATTAACTTGGTGGATGATGTTTAGGAACCCATGACACCCTAAGAAGGTGTATGGTAGGTTTTGGGAATATCTGGTTGTTATTTGGATGGATTTGATCAAATTACAAACTAGGAAAATCGATTTTGAAACAATATAAAAACCTACTGTCCCAAAACGCCAAACCCATAAAACTCAGGGACTCAGGGGTAAATTTTGATCAAAGATTTAGAAAATACTTTCAAAAACGAAGCCGTGGGCGAAAGAACGGATAAAAACAAGCTTATAACGAAGGAGATATGATTTTTACAAGTTTAAAGACGAAAACTATTTTCTGAAAATTTTACATGCTGTTGGACGATTTTCGACGGACAAAGTGAGGCATTAGACGTAACCTAAACTAGCCGAACTATCAAAAATGTGTTAGTACATGATAATACGAAACCGTGGATATAAAGAACGAAGGAAACGAGCTTATAACGACAAAGATATACATGTTTCAAGACCGACAAACTATATTATTTTGACAGCCACTATTAGAAATATTATTCTAACGTACTAAAAACTATATTTTCTAGTAACAACATTGAAAAGCCGTATTTTTAACCATTGAAGCAAGTATGACCAAAAGTTTGTTTACACGACTATTATATGTCATTTTAAGGATTTCAAGGCGATGAGTTAAACACTAACATTTTTATGCACAATATATTACGACTAGTTTTACAAGTCTAACTAGATATATTTTTCCCAAGTATGGAAAACATTTTACTTTAACGATAACTAGTATTTCCAAGCTACGAGTGGTATAGGCATCATGTGCATGTGCATTCATTACATCACGTCATGATCTAAAGTAGATCGTTATTACTTATAATAGGTTGTGTCTAGTATTCGCGCCTTGTTGTCCCTAACATTTCACGGCATAGTATCATCGCTTCAGGTGAGTTTTCATAGCCCCGTTTTCAATTCAATATTTTGATTTCAAATCCCACAGGGGAGAATACATTGCATTCACTTATTTTTGTACGTGCCAAAGTATTAAATTCCCTACATTGCTTAAGTTGCCTTATTATCACTATAAGTCCCCTTTTTATCATGGACCATTAATTAATCGACAAGCGCGAGTGAGTGAATAGATCTATTGGGGGTGACTCCCCCGTCCGATTTGGTAGCGCCAACGAGTCATACGGACGCATTTCATTTGAATCAATGTTGAGTGCCTGATAAACACTCATTTGGGGCCAATTCTAATATTGTCTAGCTTCGGGGTCATGAGCTTAAGAGCCAATGTAGACTTTTATACGACATTTTGACATTTCACTTTATACTTGTGGCTAGCTGTACATAAGATTTAACTTATAAACCTATGATTTCTCACCAAAATTATTGTTGACCATTTTTAGTAATGTATTTTCAGGCAATTAAAGTAGCTCTTGCTTGCATGCCTTTGGACCTTCGTGGAGTCGCGGAGTCGACGCGTCTCATTTTTATTTCATGCACTTATAAAAACGTTTGATCTAGGATGACTTGTTTTTCAGTAAACTTGAAACACCTTTTGGGACCTTATTTTGTAAACTCTGAATATTTTAAGGATCAAACGAAGTATTTTATAAATGACACTTTAGGTCGTTCAATGTAACTGTAACTGTGATGCTATGGACAGTCACGCCCCAGGTATTCCATTCCGCTGCCAAACAGGTATTTTGGGGGTGTGACAGAATTAAACACTAACATTTACTTTTCAAGGTGTAAAATCAAATACTACCTCTGTCCTATTATAAGTGTCCACTTTGACTTTTTTTAGTCTTTCTTATTCAACTTTGACCATAAATATTTTTGTTGACGTTATATAATACTTGATAAAAAATATATGAATGGATTAGGTTTTAAATGCCTTTTCTATTGGTATAATTTTCATCAAGTACTATAAAACACAAATAAAAATATTAATGGTCAAAGTTGAACAAGAAAGAATCAAAAAAGTCAAAGTGGACACTTATAAGGGAACGGAGGGAGTACTAATTAACTCGTAACAACTTATGCAACGCGCATGACCTCTTAGTAAATAAAATAACCACTTTCACCATCGTTTGCCGCTATCTACCACTATTGTTGTCACACCTCGCCAAGGCGGAAACGCGAGGATGTAACTTCATGGATATCATCACAACACCTAGTGTCTATATAGAGAACAACTACATGTACAAAAATAGAGCAAAGTACAAACACAAAGTATTGTAACAATACCCCAAAACAAAACATAACTCTAAACATAGATGATAAACCACTTCCAATGCAACTAGGTCTTGTCTAATCACATCCTTCTATCTTATCCTTAGAAAGCTCACCTGAAAATGATGCTTAAAACGTCAACATAATGTTGGTGAGATTCATAGGTTTAGACACACACACCGTAGGCAACCGGTTAACTGTGATTATACAACATAACAGGACAGCAAGACTAGTTATTATACAAGTAAGCACACAATCACACAATAAAAGGCAACCATTGGGACGAAACGTGTCCCCCGATCCAATTAGTTAGGACGGAACGTGTCCACCGATCCAATTTTATCATCAATTAGATCGCATGTGCGAGCAACAGAATAAGCATCCTCCCAATTGAATCCCACACAAATTCCACCACTTGGGTACAGTTCTACCCTCATCTCATGTACAGTTCTACCCTCGATTTTCACAACTTGGGTACAGTTCTACCCTTCACATATCAGGTACAGTTCTACCCTCGATTTCCACACAGTTTTCATCACACGATATCCACTTAGCATGCAAACACATATAATAACACTCACAAGTCCATACATTTAAAACACATAATCACAGTAACTTTAACACAAGCATCATTTCTATCCCAAGTTTAAAAACAGTATAAAAGTGGGACTATGAACTCACCTCAAACCTTGCAGCTTCCATAACACAAATCACAAATCTAAACAACACAAATAAGTCCACATTACACAAGGCCAAGCTAAAAGCTACAACCCACTTAATACTCATATGATGGATGTCTAAGACTCATATGACCCACCATGGATCTCCTAGACACCATACCAACCATTACCATAACCTAACACTCACTAAATCCCTTGCACTTTTAAAATCAGAAAACGCAGAATTTTTGGGTACATTCGCCCACATGAAATCACGACAAATAAAGCTCAACAACTCACACCAAAATTTTACCATGGTCTCTCATAAGCATATAAGCTAATCCCAGAAGGACATGGACCAATAACACACACAAGTACTCAAAAAAAATCAAACTTGTCAACTACTCAAATTCGGATCTGAACGCACACCAAAAAGTTTTGATCAACACAAAATACTTCCACAAGTTTTTATCGCGAATCCTTTTCGTGGTAGTCTGATATAACCTAATACTTAACTATTCCATAGGGCCTAGTAAAAATACAACCTTTACAACCACAAAACACCCTCAAACTTTTACCCAAAATCTGTCCCGGTTTGACAGCTTTGACACCTTAATAAAGAAAAATCAAAAGACCAACTTCCCGACCTTGAAATCAATCGTGGCTGGACTTTTTGGAAAGCTCTTTCATTAAACTTCATTTTAGACCTAAAATCCGTGACTTAACTCTTCACCATCTGTTATTTATACTCACATCTTTACAGCCATAATTTTCTGTCCAAACCCTAACTCAATAACTAGCATGTTTTACGCTCAATTCTCTTAACCAAACATCATAATACAATCATTAATTGATCCCAACATGTTATAATTAATTAATTTACAGAAACTTACAAACCCAAGATCCATCATAATTAGTATTACATGAATCGATTTAATAATTACACAATTAAGTGAATACAAGTATCGAAAATTATACCTAGTTCTTGATTTTAGCTCCAACAATAAAACCCTAAAATCTTCTCCTTCCCTTGCCCCTTTGGATCGACCAAGAACTCCCAAAAAAATGTTTGTGGGGTGTTGGGGGTTTGTTTATATATTATTTATGGATAATCCTTATCATTAGGTGTTGTAATTGGACTCAAATTTGGTTTCCTTTTCCTTTTTTTTCCTAGCCGATTTTTATACCATATATATATATATATATATATATATATATATATATATATATATATATATATATATATATATATATATATATATATATATATATATACACTTAATTATTACACTCAAAACCTCATACTTTTCATATTTTATGTATTTCCATATCGAAACCTAACGTCTTTCGGGATAAACCTTAATTTTACGACAAACCGGAAAATTATCATTTTCAAAACAAAGTTTCCAAAAATAGATTTTCACACTCTTTTATAAGCATAACACATAAAAACAAACTCCTCGTAACTTGTTAACGCTCAAATACTTGAACGAAAACTTGTTACGCAAAAACACAAAAACACCAAAAACTACACAAGTCATTTCTACACCACAAAGGTGATCAAAATGAATTTTCCCAAATTTCAAACTTTTCAAATCACAATAAAACCACTTACGCAAAGGGATTTAGTGCTAAAACTCACCTATATCACTTCAAACACCTAAGACACACCGAACAAACGTCAACCGAGTCAAGACTATCAGTCAAACTGACCTGCCAAAACCACGGTTGTTACATCATCCCCCACTAAGGGAAATCGCGTCCCGAGATTTCAACTACAATAGTCACCACTCACGACAGTAAAAGGAAATTTATGGATTTTTAAGCGGATAAATACCACACCATAAAATCACAGAGAAAGAATCACAAAAATGTGAACCGACTAAATACTCGAATTCACACAATAGAAAAACATAGCGACACTCCATCGATACACGAAGAATAGATACACTACACCCATCAATAACACCAAAGATCCGAACGAATTCTCACAGGTAGGTACGATACCCTCGAACCAAAAGAAAATCCAAATGGTAACCGCAGGGAACACCACATATAATGGATACACACAAAACAAACATTAATTACATCTGATCCTCACGTTCCCAAGTAAACTCAAGACCACACTTAGAATCCCACCATACATTTACCAACGCTATCTCACCACACTTCAAACCCTTAACATCACGATCCATAATCTTAACAGGTTTCTTGACAAAACGAAGAGTCTTGTCAACCTTACTTTCATCTAATGACACATGCAGACTAGCATCCACCAAACACTTCTTTCAATTAGATACGTGAAACGTATCATGTACACCACTCAATTCCTCAGCTAACTTCAACCGGTATGCCACAAATCCAATCCTTTACGAAATCTCAAACAGTCCTACATATCTCGGTGCTAACTTGCCTTTCTTACCGCAACGCACAACACCCTTCCAAGGAGATACTTTTAACCTCACAATATCACCAACACCAAACTCTAAGGGCTTACGGAAATAATCTGCATAACTCTTTTGGCGATCTCTTGCTGCCTTAAGTCTTTCCTTAATTGGAAAACCTTATTCGTAGTCTCTTGTTCTAGTTCAGGACCAATTAGTTGGCGTGTTCCAACCTTTGCCCATAGAACAGGTGACCTACATTACCTTCCATACAACTTTTCACACGACACATACTCAATACTAGAATGATAATTGTTGATATAGGAGAACTCAGCTAAGGATAAATGTATACCCCTGCTTCCTCCAAGATCAAACACACCCATGCTCTTAGCTCACCATCCATCTCCTGATTTGTACGCTCACTTAGTTCACTCATTTAAGAACGATAAGTCGTACTCATCTTCATACGCTATCTCAAGGCTCCATAAAACATTTACCACATTCACGGAGTAAGTATTTCATCTTGATATAAGCTGATTGACGCGACACCCCACATCTCTCTACCAACTCATCAAATGAAATGTCTCACCAATTCCTTTTCAACAAAATCTCCAAGTATCTCTGACCGTTGCATCACCATAATAATCGTTGACATCAACACTCACCTTCAAGCATATCAACCACTTGCTAAGGTAATAATACGTCTTATCCATTCTCGGATGTATCTTACACCTTGCATGATCGATGTCCTTAAGCTTCCTCTCCATGAAATCATTAGCGGGTCCGCAAAGTACAATCGTCCATCTTCATTCTTTTCCATTTATTGGTCTAAACCAAGTAATCATTCTTCTTACATGTTCTCATCCTTGAACCTCTCTCTCTCTAGGCTGTCAATATCATCCTCTTAACTCCGAACTGAATTATCATAATCATTGCTCACAAACATCTAAGTTTCACTCGTTCACTCCCGCTCAGTGCTCTTACCACGATGTCCGCCCTTCCTTGACAGTGGCGAATCAGACAATCGTAGTCACTGAGAAATTCCACACCCAACTTCTCTTCAACATATATTAGCCTCTTGTCAAACATATACTAAAGATTCTTATGATCTGGGTAGATAACACTTTCTGCTCCATACCAATATTATCTCCAAGTTCTATTCCCCAACTCTAAGTCATGCATCACATAGTTTCTCTTATGGATCTTCTACCCCTGCGATGCCCACGCAAACCAAAGAACGTACATTGTTGGGAATTCTGCTAAGAGAGAATTCTGCTAAAGAATCTGCTGATGGTTTCTGCTGAAGACACAGATTCTACTTATAGTTTAGTTTCTGCTGAAGTCTAGTTTCAGCATTAGTTGTTTCTGCGGATATATTTTTTCCGTGTTTTATGTAATATAGTTAGGATATGCATGAGTTTATTTAGGAAGTGATAATGCATATCTTTTAGAAGTTTTAGAATATACGTTTCTTGGGAAACGGTTTAGGGTTCCTTGTGTATAAAAGGAACACACGATTATGTATTGAGTTATGTTTTTAGAAAACACTTTCATTGTTATTAAAAGATCCATAGAGGATCAACAGTTCTTAGTATTAAAACTTGTGTTTGTTTCCGCTGTAAAATACAAGTTACAGAGATTATCTATTAGTGTGTTGGTGATTACATTAACATAACTAACGATTCTAAAATGCTCAGAAGATCTATCAAGGTCTTTGTTTCAACAAGTGGTATCAGAGCCTCGGGAGAGTCTCTGTGATACTGAGCAAAACAAATCTTACACCATCAAAATCCAAACCAATCAAAGAAAATGCCTGGATCAGACGATGAAGTTGATACAACCCAGAACCTAAACACCACTTCTCTCCAACAACTCAACCTCTCCAACAGTAATGCTAAATTCCCATACTTGAAGAATGCTGAAGATTATGATTTGTGGTCCATGAAGATGCAAAACTGGATCACAAACATTTACTGGAATCTTTGAGAGGTTGTCCGAAAGGGGAACAGCCTGAAGAAGCATGTTAAAGATGCTGATGGGATAGTTACAATTGTAGGTCCCAAAACTGCTGAAGAGGTTCTAGCCGTACAAAGGGAGAATAAAGTAAGAACAATTCTGCTCTAAGCTATACCAGATGACCACATGGGTGACTTCCACTTCATGGAGGATGCCAAGGATATTTGGATGGCAATAAAGGCTAGATTTGGTGGGAATGATGAATCAAGAAGGTTGAAGAAGTCAATGCTGAAGCAGCAGTTTCAAGAGTTTCAGATATCTGAGGAAGAAGGAATCCACAAAGGCTATGACAGGTTCCACCGGATCTTAAGTCAACTTAATCAGCTGAAGGCTAGGCCAGATAATGAGGACTGCAATGCTAAGCTTCTGAGATCTTTGCCACCATCTTGGTTGCAAGTCAGCATTGCTCTCAAAACAAAGGGTGGATTGGACTTGATCTCCTTTGATGACCTCTACAACAAGCTTAAATCTCTTGAGCCTGATGTTAGAAGTCCCATTCGTCCATCCACTCACTCAGGCTTTGTTAGCACCACCACAAAACCTGTGCATCAAGCCTCAAGTTCTTACACCTCAGGAGCATCTTCTCAAACCCAGACAAAATCAGCTCCTAAATCAAAATCCAGTAGTGTAATGGATGATATTGTTCATTCATTTGTGGCTGAATATGAATATCAACAGTTTCTTGCTTATGAGGATTTTGAACAGGTGGATCCATTGGAGATGGAGGAGATGCACTTGAAATGGCAGCTAGCAATGATTTCTATGAACATTAAGAGGTTTGAGACTAAGTCTGGGAGAAAGTTTGGTTTTAATGGAAGAGAGGCAGCAAGGTTTTACAGAATGAAGGTTAAATGCTACACTTGTGGTCAAGTGGGCCATTTTTCAAGAGAATGCAAGGAAAGAAAGTTTGGTGATGAAGTTAGATATGGTTCATATCCATTGGAATCAGGGACTTCTAAGGCTACACCTTCAAAAGCTTTGGTGACTCTGGATCACCAGATTGATTGGGCTGAACATGAACCTGCTGAAGAGGAAGCTTCTACTTCTACACAAGTGAATTTGCTGGCATACTCACCTTCAGAGGACAAGAAGGAACAAGTCTCCTTGATGGGAATCTCTCAGGTACACAACTGTGTGTTTGGATGTAGTGTAAGATACAATGAACTTAAACAAGAATATGATGAATTGAAACCTAAGTACAATGAGTGTTATATAGAAGTTGAGGCCTATAAAAAGGCTTTAAAAACTTTAGAAAAACAGAAGGTCTGGTTTCAAAAGAATCAAGTTAAATATGATGAAAAGATAAGAGTTCTAGAAAACAATTTAGAATGTGCTAAGATAGGAATAAGAACATAAGAACAATCAAAGTTACTTCAAGGTTTTCTTTATTGAATATAAAATAAACTACTACACTACTACTACTAATATACACACGCTTATGAATCGTGTGTCAAGACTCTCATTGAAGAGACTATAAATGAAAATGATGAAAAGATGCTTGTAACCCTAGACGCCTACCCTCTTTATATAGTAGAGGGAGGTTACAAGAAACCCTAAACCTAGCTTACTAACAAAGCTAAGTTACTATTACATAATAGTCCTCATTGTTTCTTCTTTCTTCATTTCTTGCTTGTAGGTTTTGTAATCATCAAATCTGCAATTCCCAACATACATCTTGAAGCTAAACCTCTCACTTGAACAACTTGTCAAACACCCTCTTCCTCTTCAACGAACAAATTGATAATCAAAACGACAATCTATCCTAAGTAAACGACGCGAACCATGAAACCGGTCGAACAAAAATGTATATCAATGAACTCAAAAGGGGTACGAATTACCGACTAACAAAGTAACGAACATCAAAATTAAAGCTAGAAAAACACAATGAGAAATTTTCCCCCAATTAAAATAGATACGGATAAAATGTTCATGAGCACCCATACAAAGATAATGTTAAATACACGTACCCATAAAACGCCCATAAGCGTACCTAAATGAAAAAAAATACTCGATAAACCAAATACATATCAAGTTTGGCAAATAAGAACTATAGATAGTTCTTATTCCCGTACTCGACCTTCTCAAAAACAAATGTACACCATTTTTTTTTCAAGACATATCTTATACTTATACATTTTTTTTATAAAATATATATAACCATTCTATGTAAGATATCAATATAACCATTTTTTTCACACTTCATTTCTCATAAAAATATTAGTTTCCATCAAACGACCTTGAAATACCCAAAACGAATTTGTAAAATGCCATAAAGACTCTAACACAACCTCTTAATCGAACACAAAAAACATTGAAGAATCCCGTAATCAAAATAATCTTCAAACGAACTCATACCAGTGAACACTCATGCAAATACATTGCAAACCAAACGATGAACTTACAGACTCATTCGTACAACGATCAAACCAAAATTCAATTGGTGTGTGTAAATGAGGGATCAAATATCCAGACCAACTCGTCACGAACCAACAATACTTGAATAGTATAACATTCATTCGTGAAATGAATGCAAGGAATAACCAAAGAAACGAACCAGTATCCAACGAAACGAATTCGATTAGCCAACACCTTTCACGACGTCAAATAGAAAGATTATGGCATCTGTACCATCATGGTACGAATAGGAATGCCAACCAAAAAAATAGGTATACAAACGGAGCATCTAGCAAACGAATCAACTTAAATACCACAACATAAGTACCCACCGATAATTGAGGTATCAACATATGATAGGTAGGATGGAACCTTACCACCTACACACCCCAACATATAACGACTGCCCAAACGGTTAAGAGAATACTTCTCTAACCATACAACCATCACCAACATGATATCACATACCATCTACCACAATATACAACAACAAACATCAATCAATGCAATAATGGTCACAAGTCAACGTGTGTGATACCCTTATAATTATGTTCGCGACCATAGTTATAAGCCTATTCCACACGCATACTTACTTCCAAAACCATACATCTCAATGATAACGCACATATACCACATAGCACCTAATACACCATGCAATCCATGCCATCATACTTGCAAGTCCACTTGTGTCGTGACACATGTATAATTATGTTGGCCACCATAATTATCTATGTCCCCTTTCACAAGTGTACTCACTCCTATGACAACACATCATGCAAACAATCATGCAAACAAAAACAAAAGACGTCACAAACAATCATCTCACATGGAACAATTCCAACGATCACGTAAACTCTACAATCAAAATCACTTGGATAAGGTTGATCCAATATCCAGGAGTAATCACGCTCCAACATGGCTCCAGACGGAAAAAGACAATATACGAATTCCAAAACATAACACAAAACAAAAGACGTCGCACAATGGCTCAACTCCATTCTCGCACTTGCCTCCCCACTCAAATCAGTTCAACTTACTACTCACTGCGGGCTCTAGATCCGAATCCACACCATCCCATCCAAACTCCCCTTCTTCTTTACTCAAACACCCATTCCTGTTTCCTACATGTTGGGGTAGTCGACAACATGTAAAACCATCTCTATTTCTTTCTTCCAATTCCGTATGATTCACAAGTGCATACAAATCACGAGGTTTAGACTAAACCACATCTCCTTCCTATGTGAAGTGAGGACACTACCAAGGGTATTTGGTAATGGCTCCATCACCAGAAGTCACCGTGGTTCCAAACCTCTCCACTTCTTCTCCACCAATGTTTCCCATAAACATCCTCTCCTTGTCCGAACATGGATACATGCTATCAGGAACTCGGATTCTACTGTTAGTCCGCTTCATCCTACAACTTCTCTTGCATCCGATAGCGACAACGATAGTCCAACAAAGCATCTTACGCACGGAAGACGATATAATAAATTCGATAAATATACAATACTACGTATAGGGATATAATAGACGTCCGAAACTCAATAAAACATCTCATAAATATAGGAAAATAGACATATAAAATACTATACATACACATAGATCCTAAATGCAACTATATGAAGGACTCCTAGGTTATAGTCTAGGTTCAACTACCTAATTCTCTATAACCAAGGCTCTGATACCAATCTGTCACACCTCGCCAAGGCGGAAATGCGAGGGTGTAACTTCATGGATATCATCACAACACCTGGTGTCTATATAGAGAACAACTACATGTACAAAAATAGAGCAAAGTACAAACACAAAGTGTTGTAACAATACCCCAAAACAAAAATAACCAAAACAAAACATAACTCCAAACATAGATGATAAACCACTTCCAATGCAACTAGGTCTTGTCTAATCACATCCTTCTATCTTATCCTTAGAAAGCTCACCTAAAAATGATGCTTAAAACGTCAACATAATGTTGGTGAGATTCATAGGTTTAGACACACACACCGTAGGCAACCGGTTAACTGTGATTATACAACATAGCAGGACAGCAAGACTAGTTATTATACAAGTAAGCACACAATCACACAATAAAAGGCAACCATTGGGACGGAACGTGTCCACCGATCCAATTTTATCATCAATTAGGTAGCATGCGCGAGCAATAGAATACGCATCCTCCCAATTGAATCCCACACAAATTCCACCACTTGGGTACAGTTCTACCCTCATCTCAGGTACAGTTCTACCCTCGATTTTCACAACTTGGGTACAGTTTTACCCTTCACATCTCAGGTACAGTTCTACCCTCGATTTCCACACAGTTTTCATCACACGATATCCACTTAGCATGCAAACACATATAATAACACTCACAAGTCCATGCATTTAAAACACATAATCACCGTAACTTTAACACAAGCATCATTTCCATCCCAAGTTTAAAAACAATATAAAAGTGGGACTATGAACTCACCTCAAACCTTGCAGCTTCCATATCACAAATCACAAATCTAAACAACACAAATAAGTCCACGTTACACAAGGCCAAGCTAAAAGCTACAACCCATGTAATTCTCATATGATGGATGTCTAAGACTCATATGACCCACTATGGATCTCCTAGACACCATACCAACCATTACCATAACCTAACACTCACGAAATCCCTTGCACTTTTAAAATCAGAAAAAGCAGAATTTTTGGGTACATTCGCCCACATGAAATCACAACAAATAAAGCTCAACAACTCACACCAAAAATTTACCATGGTCTCTCATAAGCATATAAGCTAATCCTAGAAGGCGATGGACCAATAATACACACAATTACTCAGAAGAAAATCAAACTTGTCAACTACTTAAATTCGGATCTGAACGCACACCAAAAAGTTTTGATCAACACAAAATACTTCCACAAGTTTTTATCGCGAATCCTTTTTGTGGAAGTTTAATATAACCTAATACTTAACTATTCCATAAGGCCTAGTCAAAATACAACTTTTACAACCACAAAACACCCTCAAACTTTTACCCAAAATCTGTCCCTGTTTGACAGCTTTGACACCTTAACAAAGAAAAATCAAAAGACCAACTTCCCGACCTTGAAATCAATCGTGGCTGGACTTTTTGGAAAGCTCTTTCATTAAACTTCAATTTAGACCTAAAATGCGTGACTTAACTCTTCACCATATCGAAACCTAACGTCTTTCGCGATAAATTTTAATTTTACGACAAACCGAAAAATTATCATTTTCAAAACAAAGTTTCTAAAAATTGATTTTCACACTCTTTTATAAGCATAACACATAAAAACAAACTCCTCGTAACTTGCTAACGCTCAAATACTTGAACGAAAACTTGTTACGCAAAAACACAAAAACACCAAAAACTACACAAGTCATTTCTACACCACAAAGGTGATTAAAATGAACTTTCCCAAATTCCAAACTTTTCAAATCACAATAAAACCACTTACGCAAAGGGATTTAGTGCTAAAACTCACCTATATCACTTCAAACACCTAAGACACACCAAATAAACGTCAACCGAGTCAAGACTATCAGTCAAACTGACCTGCCAAAACCACGGTTGTTACAATTGTCACCAGCAAACAAACAATTTATATATTATGATAAGTTGACCCTGCATGTACTTTGTCATGAAACTTAATTCTTGACCTAATACTCTTATATATAGTTTTAATATAGTTTAAAAAAAAGAAAGGTACATAATTCCTTAACCTAATATACTTACGACTACTTCAATTTATTCTAATTACAAAGTTCAAACATAATTAATGATATATAGTACTAGGTAATAGTATAAACTAACTCATTCCTGAGTTTATTTTGAAGCTTCATGACCATCGCCACCTTTAGGAGCACAGTTACCACCACCACTGTTGCTAGCACCGCCTTCTCCACCATCGCCATTAGTGGGTCTCCACAACTGCAAACACAGAATGTAATCAAAGTAGACATATATACATCATTTTTCATGACGGAAAACAGGAAACAAGATTTATAAATATATGGTGTATATGCATTCATGCATGTGCATACGCATCATGCATCCCCTTTCATGGCAAAGCCGCATAATAATTTCCAACCACTTGTCTCCTACATTTAGAGCACATGTATACATTGTTCAAAGAGGTTTTAGTAGGCATGGTGTGTTTGTGTGTAAATGACTTTAGACTTTCAATGTGTGTAAAAGCAAGATTGAGGGAAGGGATCGCTCACTTATATAATCTCAAAAACCATGTTATAATTATGTATTTACTCTTCGTATCCTTTAAAACGTTGTAGCTAGCTTTTTTTCTGAGTCTTTTCTCATTTTATGCTTGGTTTCTAAAACACTTCCAGACATATGCTTTTCTACATATAGCCTTCCCATTCTATGCTTTTTATTGTGAGATTTCATTCCCTCCTCTAAAATTTCTTTTCGCTTTATTTACGTATTTATAGTTGGACTTTTTAATTGTTGTTTCTATTAGTCTCAACACAAATTACTTTATTTATATCAATATATGGGAGCATTGTCAAAAATAATAATAATAATTAAAAAAAAAATTAAAAAAAAAAATAATTGGTAATCATTGTCTAATATTGTATAGACTCAAACCAGGATATTACAATTAATGTGAGACCCTGCTATCTAAGCCACCACTTCAAATTGCTTAATGTTTCAACCTTGAGTATATTTAATAAATAAACTAGGATTATATTAAGAAATAAACTACCAGGATACCCGCGTGTTGCGGCGGCTATCCTGTAATTAAACTTTTCGACCAATAATGTTTTTGATAACACTTTTTTTTACAATAACTTTATAGAAGACGAGAATTTTAGTTTCTAATAATTTCAAATAATGACATACTATATTATGTTAAAATCATATAGTAAGGAATTTTGACATGTCATTTTTTTTTTGATAGGTTGTATTTATTTTTATTTTCATATTCGGATATCCGAAAATTTTATTAGAATTTTAAAAAGTTGGGTTTTATGAAATATCACTTTCAAAACTCATAAAAGTTTTTCAAAAGTTATAGATATATTTGCATATTCAGATATATAAACCTGTTATCCGAATTGAAAAATTTTAGCTAGAATAATGGGTTTAACATAAAACAATCGTCGCAAAATTCGGATATCCAAATTTGTTATATAAATAGTTATTAACAAGTCCTTTAAACTATTCGAAAAAGGATATTACTTTTTTCAAGATATAAAAGTATGTCACAATCTCTGAAAAGGTTCAGGTGCATGTAGCGTGTAGCCATGGGGGATAAAGTGAATTGAGGATTCAGTCGTAAGATGTTGTCACCAGTGGATTCTTTTGCTTGACAGCATAATGTTGGTACTTTTTTAAATTAAGTAAACATGCAACTAAATAACGGACATACTAACTTTCTAAGGAACCAAGTTGTTTATGTTCTTTTTTTGTTATATACAATGGGTGTAAATTAACTAACAATGTGTGTACATGAAACTATCAAGGCTTTTGCGACATAGTTCAATCATAGTTGTGACGTGTTCAAGTGCCTTTTGTTTAACAACTGATACTAGCTTAGGTCACTCCCTGAGCAAAATTCTCTGATTATTCGTATTTCTTAGTTTTCTTAGGTTTATGGATGAGGATTTATTCGGTAAAAAAAATAGTATATTAATGAGCGTACATGCTTTATGTTAAGCAGAGATTTATTCCTATTAACCCTTGTTTTTGGTCTCATACAAATCCGTATAAAATGACTTTGGGGGATTAAACACTAACATTTACCTTTTAGGGTATAAAATCAAATACTAATTTACTTGTAACAACTTAAGCCACGCATGTGAACTCTTAATAAATAAAACACATCACTTTCACCATCGTTTGCTGTCATCTACCGCTATTGTCTCTGACAAACAAACAATTTATATATTATGATAAGTTGACCATGCATGCCACTTTATCATGAAACTTAATACTTGACCTAACACTCTTATCTATAGTTACTTATTATAATGATAATGATAATAATAATAATAATAATAATAATAATAATAACAACAACGATAAATAAAATAAATAAAAATAAAAATAAAAAAGGTACATAATTCTTTAACCTAATATACTTACCACTACTTCAATTTATTCTAATTACAAAGTTCAAACGTAACTAATGAGATATAGTACTAGGTAATAGTATAAACTAACTTATTCCTGAGTTTATTTTGAAGCTTCATGACCATCACCACCTTCAGGAGCACAGTCACCACGACACCACCACCACTCTTGCTAGCACCGCCTTCTACGCCATCACCACTAGCGGGTCTCCGCAACTGCAAACATAGAATGTAATCAAAGCAGACATATATATACATCATTTTTTCATGACGGAAAGCAAGAAACTATATTTATAAATATATGTTGAAATTATATAATAAGGAATATTGATATGTCATTTAAATTTCTTTGATAGGTTGTGTTTATTTTTATTTTTCTTTTCGGATATCCAAAATTTTATCAGAATTTTAAAAAGTTGGGTTTATGAAATGTCAATTTCAGAACTCATAAAAGCTTTTCAAAAATTATAAATATTTGGATATTCGGATATATAAATCTGTTATCCGAAATTTCAGACATCCGAATTGAAAAAATTTAGCTAAAATAGTGGGTTTAACATAAAACAATCGTCGCAAATTTTGAATATCCAAATTGGTGATATAACTAGTTATTGACAATTCCTTTAAACTACTTAAATTAACAACAAAAAAAAATTTCTAAAATGTGTCATTTCATATTTTCGCTTTAGGCCTTATAATATCATGAGACTACTCTGACACCATTATAATCGTATTTACGTATTTGACAAATCTTTATCTTTTTGATAACTTTGTCTAAATTCATACGGTAATTGTTTGCGAAAGTGATTTCAAACTTGTAGATAAATGTCCCTTCAATAAAAAAACCAAAAATGTGAAAACCGACCCGAAAAAAACCAAAAACCAAAAAACCAAACGGAACTTTTGGTGTGGGTTTTGGTTTTAAAAAACTTAAAACCAAACTTTTGGTCCAGGGTTTGATTTTAGCCAAAAATCGCCCCAAACCGCTTCATGCTCACCCAACGCTAAAACAATTATAACTAGATAAAATTACCTTAGTAAACATAACATTAATGAAATATAGTTGAAACTTTACTTTTAAAAAGTGAAAAAATAATATCTGTCAATACTTGACTTAGATTCTTCATTTTAAGTCGCTCACGAGTACATCCATTTACTGATTCTTGCAACAAGCTTTCCAATTGCACCGAGTCAAGAACGCTATCAGCTCCACCGCCTTCACAAACTTGTGTGCAACACCCAAGTCATCCATCAATAGTTTCGAATTCACAAATTGGTCTGAACGACTGAACCCATTGGCCACGTCAGCATTGTCATGCCCACATTCAATCCTTCCATGACGGAATTCCACCCACAATTAGTTAAAAATGACCAACAGCTCGATGTGATCACAAACCTTAGTCTTGAAAAAAGTCTAACACAAAAAGTCTTGGAAAAATGTAAGTAAAAACTTTAATTGCCTTTAAAACACATAAAGCGGATGTGATCATATCTGATTATCAATATCCACTTTTGTGGCATATGAATATGGATATAACCACTTCTATCTTAAATGGATCTTTCTGATCAAATTTGGATATTCTACGCAGTTTCATGCTGTATGATCATAGTAAGGTTTAAAACTTTAGATGGATGTTGTATTTGCATTACTAATAGGAAACATTTTGTGTGATAAACAGTCCATAGTCCATACAATTCTGTTCAATCACTAAAACACAATATACTTGATTATTATCATTATATCCGTATTTATATAAACAATGTCACTAATTACATAGGAAGCTGATCACGTGGTCGTGGCAGGTCACAAGCATTGCACCCCCACACACATACATACACATAATACACATATATACAAAGGGGTGTGCATTGGGTTGGAATCTGACGGTAACTGTACTAAGAGAATATTGGAACAGGAAATTGGACCGATCTGAACTTGTCTAGTACAGAATTCAAGTAGATTTGTTTCCTGGACACTAAACTGTAATTATTTGCGTTTGTCTTGATTTGAAAAATGACAAGTTCAAATGAGGTCTTTCTAAGCTAAGCTTGAAAAATTATCTGAACCATTTGGTTCCAGTTTTGAACCTGGCCAACCGATATGAAAAATCAGAACCGTTTAAAAAAAAAAAATCCAGAACAGAGAACTGAACTGATCAAAACCATTTGGTTCCAGTTTTGATTCTGGATTTTCTATTACCTTTTTATATCGATCTGTATTTAATCGGTTCATGAGCTCCACTATGCTTATCCTCTATTTTGTCTTTTCTTCTGAAGGGATCTCTATGTGCACTGCATTGTGGAAGGGTTGAGGCGGTAGATTTAAAAGTATGAGAAACTGCTGTGACTTCTTGCTTTGGTGATGATAACGAAAACTATTGGAAATTCTGTTACACTTCTATTTTCCTAAACGAAACTAGTATGATCATTACATATCGCATATCGTCTTTTGATATACCAAATTACATGTACAGGCAAACCTGTTAAGCAAAAAGTTTGGTTCTTATGTCATATATCTCTTTTGTGTATAAATTGTTTTTATTTGCTTCATTTATGTGGTTTTTTTTCTTTCTTGAAGCTACAAATTCCTGTTTCCTAAGAAAAAATAAATTAAAAAAAAAAAAAAAAAAAAAAAAAAAAAAAAAAAAAAACTTGAACAGTTAAACTTGCTCAACCCAAGCTCACAAAAACCTTTGTATGTGTACAAGTGTAATGTCGACCTCCACTCCTTACCCTAGTTCACTTTTTGTCACGGCCCTTGTTCTCATACATGAAACGTAGTAAATTTATATTTTAATCATAGAACAATAGACCCGCATTATAATTATAATTATCTATTTATTGCCCACGGTGCTTCACTTCCTAAAATTCATTTATATCCGTGGATCAACTACACATTAAATCTTAACCATTGAAATTCAACAATTATCTATATAATAACAAAATTGAGTAAAAAGTGGTACTGATCCATACTAACAAGTCGAGCTCCCTTGCATGCGGATATGTAGTCAAGTAAGTTTTTTTTTATTAGTATTCAAAACAAAAATTATCTTTATCTCTTTACATTCAACTTTTGAAACTATGTATTTTAGCGCCTCAAAGTTGCTAACCATGAACCTTATAAATAGACATGATAGTATCCTTCAATTCATTCATTCAAAGTTCTATCTTAACAAAAAGCAAGTCTTTTACCTCAACCAAAATCAAGGTATAAATCAAATGCTCTTTTCTTCGTCCATTGTAGATCAATGTAGTATTTCAATGTAACTTTATCTTTTGATTTTTGCATTCATACAGATGAGCAACTCAAACAATGTCTTGACTATCATAGCAATAAAAAACGAATCTGGCATTCCGCAGATGACTATCAACGAAGAAATCAAGGTAAAGTTATGTTACAACATCTCATGCCAAATTTTATTTATCAATATGTGACGCTTCTTCTTTATATGAACAGAGAGCTGATCATGACTCATGAGAATGTTGATCTTAACACTCCTTTCTACATTTTTCGTTTTGTTTGAAATATATATTTATTTGTATCAACGCCTAATATTCTTTTTCGTCTTTTAACATTAGCATGAAGAAAACATATATTTCGCATCATAAAGGTGATGAATGAAGTATATGTATTCACCCAAGTTTATTACATATAGAATACTCAACTAATAGTCTGTAGTACTACTAATTTATGGTTATAACTTACTGTCAAACAGGAAAGGGTGTGTTTGGACAACATATCTTCTCCCCGGCGTCGTGGTTGAATTGGAAAACGGATGCATTTACACTATAAATACACATCAGTAAGATGAGGCTGAATTGGGGACACATATATGGACAACTGGTTATATATTGACATATTGGATATAACAAAAACCATCTCACATAATTTGGTAGAGAAGCTTACATAAACAACAATTACGACGATCATCTAAGGAAGCATGAACTGATGAGCTTGTATTTTTTTATTGCCATCATCATTGCTATAGATAATCATCTTGATATCTCATACTAATCAACTAAACTTTTGATTACTATTCTAATATCAAGCAACTCTACTACAAAAAACCATCTCATCTGCGTATGAATTTATATACGCAGTATTAATATTAATTAAATATATACATGTAGTATAAAAGATAATGCAATTTGGAGGAGTCAACATTACCACTTAAATGTCTAACTCAAATTTTAAACTAACCTTTTTTAAGGTAAGGTTATCATAGTTAGTTATTAAACGAGTGGGAATGTACCCCGCGCGCGTTCCGGCGGGGCTGATTTGTAGCCGACACATGTTTTGTTTAGGATTGCTTACATGCCTGAGAAGCTCGCCATTGGCTGTTTAAGTACGTAGATAATACAATGATCGAGATGGACAATGGGTCAGGACTCTATTCAAGGTTTATCTGTGGGTTTCGAGTGGGTAAGCTGTTGTGCGGGTATGGAAGATAGTCCAGAGGACCAAATACATAAATGAAATGCGAACGTGTTACAAAAACTTAAGTTCCATTTTAACCTTCTATTAAGCAAGTTCCAGTGGGGCATTGCATATGTGACCTGTAATATAATAATACTCATTTTTAAACGACTTTCGATAAACCTTGTGGCCAAAGTGAAAATAAATATAAATTTTATTATAAACCTGGTGGCCAAAGTGCGAATAAAAAAAAACTTACATAAAGTACATTCAAAATCAAGTCAAAGTGTTCGATAATAAAATAGGAGCACGTTCTTACCTTATTTCAAGAAAATCTTAGCAAACTACCTTACCTCTCTAAACCACCAGCCATAATTGAACTCCAAACATTTCATATATTATTATTATTGTATCAGATAAAAATGAGGAGTCAGCTAAATGAGAACTATGATCCAAATTCACATGTGAATGGATACAGTAACCATTTATCGAATTGTTATACTACGTCAACACCAATTATGCAACCATTAAATTAAATGATATTACTAACATTGGTCCTATCTCGGGCCAAACTCGGGATGCATTACCTCTTCCTCATGCCCTTTCATCAAACTTGAATTCTTATCAAACACCTCAAATTAGGAGAGGTCGAGGTCGTCCATGGTTAGGCACACAACCTACAAACTTTAACATTAACACTACAGTTACACAACCACAGTTTCTCGCAATGTTAGACAACATATAAATCATGACGTCGAAAATGTTGACATTCTGCTTCCTCGCTCAAACATAGTAACTATAACATGAGTAAAATTATTGAATCGTTATACCCGGGCAACGCACGGGTATTTTACTAGTATATATTGCTACCAAAGCAAAGAGAAAAAATGATGACTTGGAATACTTTCTGGTTCGTTGGATCATGTTAGCCTTTAATCTCAGCCGTATAAAAGCAGATTATATTGTTTGCCACCATACAAACCCTATTATGGATATATGCAGAATCTAAAAACAAACTACTCTACAATTAAGGAAATGAATGTGTACACTTTCTTTGCCAATTCATTAAATGGAGGTCTTTTTCTTTTGTCGCCTATGTTTCAAAACTTTTAAACTACGCGCCTTTTAAACTATACATATGAATGGTCACTTTCACTCATTAGCTACAAAACACAACTCAAGGGTCACCTTCACTCTAGCTTTACATACAAATGAAAATGTATTGTTTGTACATATTATATGTTCATACATGCATCCTAATCTTCTTTTTTCATCAGGATCTTGCTGCAATCGTCAATGCCATCATAGCAAACAACCACAAGAACAAGGTGGGAGGTTTTATAAATCAACCATTTTATAATTTTCTTAACGTCATTTTTTATTTACTTTGTTCTATATCAGGATATTGCTGAAAATAATTCGAGTTATCACCAAAAAAAAAAAAAAAAAAAAAAAAAAAAAAAAAAAAAAAAAAAAAAAAAGCGTGCACACATACTAAGAAACTGGAACTGGGCCGACGTGATTGACATTGATGATCTTCCAGATGAAGATGAGGATGAACCTGAAGCTGCTGCTGACCGCAAAACTGGTGAAACAAAAGCTGTACAAGAGGTCACTCTGTCCAAAAATAACCACAACAATGTCACTGATGGGTCAGTTCAAGAACATGTAAGTTTGCTTTTCATACTCTTTTACTTTTGTTATGACAAAACTCTAGCATAGTGCATTAACTTATAGTCTAAATTCTCATGCAGGAAATTGACGAGGACGATATCCCAATGGCGCCCATCAAACTAAGAAGATGAAGAGTCTGACAATGATGAATGGGTTTAGGAGTCTCTTTTTTGTTATATTTCAAATGTTAGGCTATTATCTTAGTGGTCTCTTTTTTGTTTATTTTGGTCTGTTATACATACTACTTTATTACTAGTAGTATGTATTTTCATTGTGTTTCATTTTAGGTCTTCTTCCATAAATTACCAATAAACAAGTTACTTTGCATTATTTGAAATTGTTTACCTAATACTTGCTTGCATTAGCTGATGTTGCTTGGTTAATACTTGGTGTTGTTTGTGTAACTAATGGTCATAACACATATAATAAAACAAAAGGTTTCAAACACTGTAGATGACATGTAATAAAAGAAAGAGGTTTCAAACATTGTATATGACATGTACTGAAACAAAACATTGGGGGTTACAACCTCATGCAAAAACGTATAAGTGATCTATTGTGTTAGTAGAGGTATAACAAAGCAATATAAGTACTATATTTTTTATGCAAAAAGAGGTGTAGAGCTACTGCCTACTGTGTTAGCAAAGCCATAAAGTATACTTTGATTCAATTGTTTATTGTAACAAAACAATGATACAATACATGTAACTGATGGTAACAAAACAATACTTTGATTCTCCAAAAATGAACATGTAATTGATGGTTATTACCCATTTAAGCATTATTTAACCATCATAAAATTATATTCTGTATACCAGACCTAATTGACATAATGTTTTAGTTGTGCTATACCTATTAATGCTTGCATTGCTAACAGCATAGATCCTATTAATTGGTTATAACAAGTTTCACAAGTTGCAGTCAATAATTCGTTCACAAGTTTCAGTTCTATCATTCAGTACATTATGAAAATAATAATTTTAGACCATCGTATTTTATGCTTTAATAGTTCCCGAATTATATCATATATTTACATAAGATTGGTTTATATTTACTAGGAATTTTTTCCCAATTTATTATTCTGTTAGAATTTAATGATTAGATTTTTTTAATTGTTTTTTTTTTGATTGGATACTTTTCTACGTTTGTAGGTTTTCCATTTTGTTCTTTTACATGGACACGTAATATACTTGATACGTCGAACAAATAAAGAGGTCAAGAAAAAGAAATTTTAAGTGATTTAAAAAAATATCAAAATTTAAATGCCATTGATTACTTATATCTTTTAAATTTATATCTTCATACTCTTTCTAACTGATACAAACGTCACTAAAAAGTAGTATACCTGTGCAACGCACGGGTATTGCACTTGTTACTTTTAATTGGGCTGTGTTTATCGGAAGATGATGATTCAATGGATTCTACAAATTACCTTGTCGTTTATAGATTTTTCGTCAAAAATTTATGTTGTTAATTAAGACTTTGAAATTATGGCTGTAACTTTTTTGAACATCAGTTACGGGTTTTAACTATCACCATTCACCATTGATCTTGATTTATGTATGTATATATTATATCTCTTTTTGGTTTCACAACAACTGTTTAGCATCTTTTGTTTGAAGCTCGTAAAATTCTTTACAGTACAAAATTTTTCCTCTATGTATGCCATAAATATCCACCATTACTATAAAAGCTTGTGGGTCACGAAAGAAAATAAAATAAACTAAGGTCGGTTTGTTTTGTTATATATAAAGAGGGGTATAGATAAACACAAAACAAGCGGCAAAAGCAAACTAACCCTAGATGGATTTTGCACGTTCTATAGATGTTGTACCTGAAATATTCAAGAAGGAGATATGTGAAATCAGCAACAATAAGATGATGGTGAAAAAGGACTATGATGATTTTTTTGAAACAAAAGACGGTGGAGAGGTAGTTTATAAATTCATAGATCCTTTGGATCCCATGTGTGACAGAAGACTTGATTTAATGCAAGACATAATGGAGAAGACACACGCCGCATCCATAGCCGCACGTGAAGCCGAAGAGGATGAGTTTGCTAAAACGACTAGAGATGTTGTTGTACCTGAGATATTCAAGAAGAAGGTATCTGAAATCGAAACAGAATATGGTGGAGAGGTAGTTTATGAATTCCTGGATCCTTTCAATTGGATCATTCAAGACGTAATGGAGGAGGCACGCGCCGCATCCAGAGCCGCAGGTGAAGCCGAAGATGACCTCAATTGGTTGCAAGACATAATGGAGAAGGCCGCACAAGCTGAAGCCAAAGCCTTCCCAACATACTACTAGTTTATTATTGTTTAATTTGCTTCCTTCCTTCCTTCCTTCCTTCCTGTCTTTTGTGTGTGTTCTTTTTTTTAGTAACATGTTTTAATTACGTCAACAACTTCAACTTATTGTCGTCGTCTAAGTGATAATATAAATTATGTATTCACTTTGGCTTTTTTTGTTTTGTTTTTGCCTCCTGCCTGCCTAAATATTTAAACACACTCATCATATATGTTTACAACAAGCCTGCCTAGCTTGCCATGTTGGCACCTAGGTTTACCATACTCATCGACTTGCGTACTTTACTCTACTTTGATTGTCAGTTTCTGTTACTTGTTCGTTTTTCACTATTCAGGAAACTCGTAAAGGCTTTTTACCCATTTACAATCCCCTATATATTATGGTTGCTCAAATGTGTTAACAGACTGCTAGTGCCCTACATGCTAATAACCATTAGAATATAAAGTAAATGAAACTATAAAGTGAATGTAATCCTCTTTTCTAAACATTATGTAACCATATGTATATATTTCACATGCATGGTATAATTATTGAAAGGGTAAATATATATATATCCTTATATATTGATTTGTAGAGATGAGCTGGAAGACTGCAAAGATGTTGGATGTATAGAAATTTTTTATTTTTTATTATTATTATTTTTTTGCATCGCATATGTGTTTTCTTATCTTTGATGATTATGGAATCAATGTCTAAAAGTTAAGGCTTTTTAATTATGTCACAATCCTTTGTATTCATATGTTTAAAACACATTGAAAGTCTCATGCACCACATTCTTCTAGTAATTTATTCAGCAAATAGTAGTGATTAAATTCAATTAGAAACTCTCTTCAACAATGGCATATCATTCTTGTAAACAGAAGATGCACCAAATGATATTAGTATTTGCGTTACATGGGTAATAACCATCACTTACATATCATTGTTTTGTTCCAGAATAGAAACAACACCAAGTATATTACCCAATCCACATCAGATAATGCAAGCAAGTATTCCCAAACAACATCAGATAAAGCAAACTAAAAATTTGTGCTGAGATTTGTTTATTGATACTTTCATTTTATTGTCATTTATTTTAGTTCCTATTCCTACTTATATACAGTAGTACTACTTTGAAGATAAAGTATATAAAATAAGATATATATTTAGAGTTATAAACAAATAGAGCTGAATTCTAACAATGGTATATTGTTTTGTATAAATAATATTGAAAAACACCTTAATTGAGACAAAAGGAAAACACATACTACTACTTATAACTGACGAAAAAAACAAAAAAGGGAATACTAAGATAGTAGACTAACAATTGAAATATTTTTATCTAAAACAAAAAAGAGACTCCTAAACCCATTCATCTTCACCGTCTTCATCTTATTCGTTTGCATCTTCATCAAATAATCGACACAACTTGTTTCTTCCCGTGATTTTGATTTGGTTTTTGTTCTTTCGTTTGATGGGGGCCATTGGGATATCTTCATCATTAAGTTCCTGCATGAGAAGTTAGGGTATCAGTAATGTACAATGATATTCATACACAATTACCTGATATTCACACACAATTACCTAATAGTTTGCCATTAGATTGAAAGTGACCACCACTAATATTTGGTTTGGTTTTGTAGCTAATGAGTGAAAGTGACATCTCATATATATAGTACAAAAATGATCTAAACCCTAGGCCACACATGAGTAACACAGGCGCCAAAAATGAATTCTTAAAAGTTTGAACAATGCAATCTTATCTCTTTTTTTGTTGAAATGGATAATATACCTTTCCTGATTTGTTGGAGTAGTTTGTTAATCTTATCAATTCCCTAAAGTAGGACTTCTAAATGACGGCAAAATGTAAAATGTGTATTTTGTATGGCCATGATTGAATGTTATACTGATCCTACGACTAAAACAATAGTACAGGTCATCATATTTTCTCTTAGTAGCGCCAACAATATATATTATAATATAATAAGTCTCAAAGCAAAGTCCCTTCACTGGGTTTAACCTTTCAACTTGCTGGCATCTACAAGTTTGGTGGTTCACGACTGACTGACTGCTATCTAAAATGTTTTTACATGTTCACTCATGGGTATTCAATTAAACAGCTTCTTATGCTATGGTAGGACCCCCGTAGGAATGCTGGTTTCGTGTTGTTGGGTCAATTCTGTTTTCTTATATGTATGAGAGGGACCATAGGACTGCTATCTTAGTATTAGGGGTTCTCACAATTGTGGGGTTTGTTTTACAGGTCAAATAGTATAGAAACTGTTGCTGCAGAGCTGCTGGTTTTGTGTGGTTCGGTCAGTTGGGTTTGGCTATTTACATGGAGTAGGCATTAAACTGTAAGGATCAAAGGTCACATGATAATGCAGGGCCTTGTACTCATTGGATCTGGTCGTTTTTAAGTGTTATATTTACTGATTAGACAGCTTCATATGGTATCAAAGGGACCCGTAGGACTGTTATAATTGCAGGGATTGTACTGTTAGTATTAGTGGTTCTCGCAAATGTAGGTTTTGTTTTACGGGTCAAATAGTATGGCACCTATTGCTGCAGGGTTGCTGGTTTTGTATGCTTGGGTCAATTGGGTCAAATTGTATGGAGTAAGCATTTTAATCAGTAGGGGACCAGGAACGTGATAATGCAGGGCCTTAAAGTCATCGGAAGTGGTTGTAATTAGTTTGCTGAAAGTGTACAATTGCCGATTAAGCTGGATTGAATAATTACACGTGGTCTGTGATTGAGATTGTGTTATCGTAAATGGAGGTGTGTAGATGTTCGGAATGTAGTACTGGTAAATTGTATCTACTCCTATACGGTTCTTTCAACCTACAACAGACGTTGGATATATGCCCTTGATGTAAGTTTCAACTGTAGGCCAGCTTGCATGTTCTCTTTACAGTTTGGTATATTAACAACTACCGTCATATGGTCTATAAATGTCAAGGGTGCAATCTCACTAATTTGGAATTAGCATCACTGTAGAAGACCTACTGAAGATGTTTATGTCTTTTCAATTTGTGATTTGTATACGCTTAATCCCAAGTCATATGAATGAGTTCATGTGTCTTTGTTGATATTATTGTGCTCTTCTATATGAAACAATGAGTTTTTTTTTTTTTTTTTTTTTTTTTTTTTTTTTTTTTTTTTAATGACAATGATATTTTAAAAAATAATTAACAAAGTATTTAATTCTTTTCTTCTTTTTATTAAATCAAGAGTATAAACTCATGAAAGAAGAGTGTTAATTTAACAGTCATTGTCCTCATCGTCTCCTGCCTTGTCTCCTGCATGGCTGCATCCTCGTCATTGTTGACTCCTTAAACGGCGACGATGATGATCTAAGGTGATGACTCCTACGCTGTGTTGATGCGATCAATACGAAAAGCAAAATCATAGAAACTAAGGAACAACATCACATGAAAACCAGAATTATCACAAAATTCACATGAAACTATGAAAGTATCCTACAGTTGAATTGATTTGCTCAAATGCATAAAAAACGCCCTGAAGAATGTCAACAGAAACAACATTTAACGACATCCTTTACCTAATCGAAATATGATGTCTTGAGGTTTACAAAATAGGGGGAGAAAATGACTTACATGATAGATTTTGTACCTTATAAGAGCACCAATGGTAGCTTCGAGTTTGAACATTGACCCTGTCAAATAGTATGGTAGTATATCATCATGCCACACCTATTGCTGCAGACCCTGTCAAATAGTTTGTTTTACGGGTTAAACAGTATGGCACCTATTGCTGCAGGGCTGCTGGTTTTGTACTTTTGTTCAATTGTTTTCACAGGGTTAGGAGTCCGATCGCTCTTAATGTGGTTTTGATTTGATGATACTACCATATTAACTTTGTGTCACATGAACATACTAGTTTATAACTTATGTTTAATATACAAAAATCTGGTTACCCAAGTAGTAATTTATAAGAGCAAATTCTCTAAATAGCCCAGTAGCTCAATGTTTATACCTTTTCTAGACCAAAAAAATGGCTCTTCCCTATCTAGACCGATCGACTTGCGACTTTTTTACTTTTGAAAGAAGGTGCAAGTGTCACCAAAAAGTTCGTGCGATTTTTTTTTTTTTTTTTTTTTTTAAAGTTCCTCATGTGTAAGCTATCGTGTCAGGTACTTTTCGAGCGACCTAAGTTAAGCGACTTTTGTGTATTTTAAGCGACCTTCTATTTTGTCATTTTCCCAAAAAAAAGTCAAACTTCAGAATCATCCCGAAAGTTAATCAAAACTCACATAAGGATACAACACATTGGTGTGCAATTTTCACATCTAAACTATTTGTGTAAATTTAAAACAAAGCAAACAATGATAAAGGTTTACCGGTTTTTTTTACAAGAAAATTAACAAGATATGCAATCCCGAACATCCATACAACTGAAATTAAGTAGACATACTTCTAAATTTCAGTACAGTATATTTGTTTCCTAAAAAAGGTACTAATGTAGCATCCTAATCTTTGCCTACCCGAATTTGACCCGTGACCTGTTTTCAACCCGTTTCCGAAATCATCAAAAGCATCAAAAAAATTCAACTATTCATACCTTAATATTCAAGACCGAAACTTCAAACATATAATAAAAACAGATAAAACGAATAAAAACGGACGAAAACGTAACAAAACGGGCGAAAACGTATAAAAATAGATGAAAACATATAAAAACGGATAAAACCATATAAGAACAGATAAAAACATATGAAAACGTAAAAAAACGGACGAAAGCATAAGAAAATGTAAGAAAACATAAGAAAACGCGCGAAAACGTATAAAAACGGACAAAGCGTATGAAAACGGATAAAAATGTATGAAAACGTATAAAAATGTATTAAAATGAACGAAAACGTATAAAAACGGACAAAAACGTATAAAACGGACGAAAACAGATAAAACATATGAAAACAGTTAAAACATCTGAAAACGTTTAAAAACGGATTAAAACATATGAAAACTTACAAAAACGGGTAAAAACATAAGAAAACGTATAAAACGGTCAAACTAACATAAATAGTGGTCTAGGGACTAAATCCGTGAAACCCAACTAACCACAAGGACCGTTTTGTACTTAAAAAATAAGCAATGTCATCATTTAAAAGGTTAGAGTAAACAATGTTTCAAAGTTCAGTAATCTAACTTAACAAAATGAAAGTTCAGGAAATTAGGCGAACTTTTTTGAAAAATTTAGTAACATTTTTGTATATTAACCCCAAGTTATAACTGTGATTGGTATTTGGCAAAAACTTTAGGTGAGGACAAATTGGTTGCAGTTTACATGCATTGGTTTAACCAAGTGTAGTTTGTAGGTTTGCATTAGTTTGTTGTAGCGTAATTTCTTCAATATCGAACACATTTTAAACTGAACATAAAAAAGGGCACATTTTCAAATTTTGAACATAACAAAAATTTTGATGATTAATTCAGTTTGGTTCAGTTCAGCTGAGTTTGAATTCGGTTCAACTTGGATTTTGCTTGCAAGTGTTGCAATGCTTCAAAACTAATACGTTTATGACATGAACAATAAAAACCAACACATGAATAACTGGGTGCAGAATGATTCCATGAACACAAATCAGCAGTACTAATAAACTAAAAATATAACACATTTAAAATGGCCAAAAACATAACGATACCAATAATAGAGTTAGCTAGGACCAACTTGGTTCAATCCACGCATGAGGGAATAGATGATATGTAGTTCCCAAAATATCCTTGAGGTGATGTTCAATATTTCCGCCAATGAATGTGTGATACTTGCATGTTGCGAGTGAATAAAATACCATCTTTTTGTTCTTGGAATGCAAGAGTGGAAAGTAGATCTTGTTCTCCATTTCTGGCATTTTGGCCTTAATGGAGAAAGACGTTGTACCACAAATATAAATCGTGTGCTTTCCTAAACTATCTATTTTCTCCCATTCTTGTTTAGTATCAATCCATTTGAATACTGCTACATGTTCTCCAAACTTACCCACGATGACTTTTAAAAGATCTTGATCACACTTCGTTAAGTAAACTTGGGTTGGAGGTATGCAACTTATTGGGGCTTTAGCTCCAACAAACGTCGAGGAATTATCTTCTTTGCTCAAATCTTTGAAACCAATAAGTTCACCCTCGCCACCCAAGGCATAAAGATCTTGTCCAAGAAATGTTGGAAAACGAACAGATTTTGGCTCAACATCAACATGAAGTGCAAGCCAAGATGGTTCCCCTACATAGTGGATCAAAACAAGTCGCTCATCAGTTACTGGAAATCCAACCACCATGCAATTAGGGGAAGTAGGTGGTGCTGAGAAACACATGCTCTTGAGATGAAAATCTGCTTCTGGAAGCTTGCGTAGATCATTGGTGAAGGGGTTAAAGAATACTAGGCAATGAAATTCAGTGCTTTTAAACAACAACCAACCAAACATGGAGCAACAAATTTTTTGATGAGCAAGCGATACATGTAGATTTTTCTTAAAGTAGTTGTCACCCGACATCGGATCAGTAAAAGTGATGATGCCTTGATTTTTGTCTACCACTATTAACCATGGTGAAACTAGCGAATAAGTCTGCAATCTCCTTAATGAAGTGTCGCTGCTCCATTGTATCAAAGGTGCTGCTACATGACAACATTTGCATGTAGCACGGAAGTTCATGTATTCCACAACGACACAATGCTTCATAATCATCCTCAGAATATCAAACGGAAGATCGAGAAGGTTAAACTCGTTAAGTCCAACCTCATTGTGTGCAACTGTTCTTACCACTATTTGGTCCTCTTCTTGTCTAGACTCAACAGGACACTTAGCTACTCCATGATCATTTTCTAACCTACAAAAAAAATTATTATAAGAAAAAAATGAGGTAATTAAAAAACACAAATCAATTAAAAAAAAATTAAAAATAAAAGAAATACCGGCATTCCCATAAGGACACATTGCTTGTTGGCAACACTAGTGAAGGCATATATGATAGGGAGATGGTATTATCTTTGACATGGTATGAATACAGAATTTTGCCCAAATCATCACGAATGTGAATATAACCCCCCAACTCCGAGGCAATCGCAGGTCTGTAATATACCAAGTAATCAAGAGCAATATCCACAAAAAATATAGCTTCTTTGAAGTCTACCAACTCTTCCCACATTTTCTGACTCATGAACACGTCGGCCAAGTCTTCCAAGTCTTGCCATCTCTTACAACTCATATCCAAGCCTCTAAATCTCTCCATTTCTTCCGAATTCACACTAGTCATGTCCAATTTAAAAAAATAAACACCTTCGAGATTTTGTTCGTAAAAACCTACTATAATGCAGAACAATTCGGTACTATACCCTTTCAGAAAAAAATGCAACTGGGTACAATGATTCCAGGACGGAAAGGGAGTAAACCCTAAGAGCAATAACTTTATTAGAACTTCTCTATCCTTAACCAAGATATCAAGTTGTATGATAAAGCAGCTACCAGAACTCCTATTCAATGCATATACTTTACCATTGCAACAAGTTAGGTTGTATATGGATACACCATCTACACCAGTTATTCTTTTGAGCTGGTTAGCGTATGACATTTCGATCCATCTTAGCTTCTTTCTTTTGCCCTTTAGACGAAAAAACACAAAGCTAGGTTTATCGGCTCTAGTTAATAGAAGAATTGAACTTGGATCATCAGGAGGGGCTGACAAACAACATTCATCGATAGATTTTGAATCTCCATCTTGCACAATCAAAGGGGGGAAATTAATCATCTTAGAAGTGAATGGGTTCCAAAGAGACCACATTACACTTTTTGGAAGGTCCGAAAGAATAATCCAACCATGATAATACCCTCGAATACGTCTCCCTAGCAACTCAGGGATTTGACATTGATATTTAGTCAGCGGTTCATGTAAGGTGTAGAAAATCTGGTCTGCAGAACTATCTTCTTCGGCTCCTATGTTCTGAGCAACAAACCATGGATATTCCGCTGAAAAGGCAAGCAATTTTGCAGATAGTGAATCAGAACTTTGCTTCTGCTCCATCTGAAATGTGAATCACAACATTTCAATGTTAGTTCTAATTCATTCAATAGTGCACATTTGGCCTTAAAAATAAGCAAAGAGCCGATAGATTAGGATAGAAATTCTAGAATTTTCTTAAACTTTGGCTAGGGAGAAATTTCAATAAGCCAATAAAACAACCCAAACACTAAAAAATGTTATTGTTTTATAAAAACATAATAAGATATGAGATTTAAACACCCCATATAATTCAAAGTTACTCCTCGATTTCATCATTAAGCTAATAAAGGCATCAATCTTTGATTTGAATCACACTTCAAAAAATGTTAGTAAATTTAAACAAATTAAGGTATAAAGAAGGTATCTTGCTTACCCGGTTTTGACCCATAACCCACTTTTCCTACTCGTTAAGTGAATCATTCGAAAAGGATTCAGCATCAATGAATACTCTATTGAAATTCACACATGCGTACAACATGCTAGTGTGTATTTTCACTTATAAATATGTTTTTGTAAATTTAAAAACAAGCCAGGTAATTGCTTTTTTAAAACAAAATAAGATATGCAAACCCAAACATCCCATATAAGTGAAAGATAATCCTTACGTTAATAATTAAAACAATACAGCAGTAATGTTTATAGAATCACATTGTGGCGGCGGGTACCCCCTGCAACATTAGTTTACTTGTGACCAACGTTATACAAAACATAGTTACGACATCAAACTACAAAGGCAAAATAAGTATTATCCACACATCATTCTCTTAACTTAATCACACTTCAAATGTGTTGGTGAATGAAATAACCGGGGTATAAAGCTGGTATCTTGCTTACCTTGTTTTGACCCATGGGCCATGACCCACTATTTCGACTCGTTAAGTGAATCCTCCCAAAAGCACTTAACAATAATCAAAACTTACACATCTAAAACTATATGTGTATTTTTTTTTTTTTTTTTTTAAATGGCCAAACAATGATAAAGGTTACTGCATTTTTTTACAAAGAAAACAAGATATGCAATCCAAAACATCCCATATAACTGAAATTAAGTAAATATACTTCTAAATTTGTTTCCTAAAAAAGTACTAATGTAGCATCCTAAATTCCTAATCCTTAAATTTGCCTACCCGAATTTGACCCGTGACCCGTTTTTCAACTCGTTTCCGAAATCATCAAAAGTATCAAAAAATTCAACTATTCATACCTTAATATTTAAGACCGAAACTTCAAACACAAACAAAAAACTTCAGCTTCAATTCATTGGATACAATGTCACTGATTTGTTTCCTGTTGAGCTTTTAAGTTAGAGGGTTTATGGTTTTATTTTGTTTAAAAGAATTTAAGTTTAAAGTTAAAGGTAGAGGGTATAAAAAAGGAGTTAGGATAAAAACAAGGTGGAACAGTATTTACAGACGGGGAAAAGCTTTTATTTTCACTAGGCGAGTACCCGTGCATAGCAACGGAATTCCTAGCGGCAGACAATTAACGATTTGTGATATTGTGATGAGTGTTTTGTGTAGCGTTCAAAATAGAACGTGAACCGATAAGAATGTAATTGCAAACGGTTGTACTACATGATAACTAACCACTTGGTGAAACAACACTTAAGATATTTGGACTTTGGTCGAAACCAAACTACGTATCATTGTTATATTTTGTTTATAGGCATTCGGTTATACATCATTAAGTTGTCAATTGCTAAAACATGATTCAACCTTTGGGCCGTCTAATACATAACGCTTGAGCTCATGGTCACACAACATGCTTCGTAAATTCCATGTTGACACTTCATACAACTCTTAAAAAAAATATTACCAGCCAATTGTTGGTCCAAACATCCGGTCACCACTAAATAACATGTATAGTTAATTTCATATAGAGTCATCTAATCTAGACTAATTAATGACTCAAAGGAGAACATTTCACAATCAGGAAAGTCCGGAAGATACCGATAATAAGTTCAAGTCAATGAATACCATCTAACCTTTTTTCGGACATGGAAATATTTCCTGAACCAATTTACTTGATTATGTCAAAAAATATCCAATTCCCTCAAAGTTTAATAACAAACTCATAATTATAAAGTTGAATAATACAATAAACTCAAATAGAAGCATATTGTTTTGTGTTCTTACAACAATCAGTCACTTTTTACAAAAAAAAATAATAATAACATAAGAAGCTTTAAAAATGTCACAGTTATACACAGTGTTTTGAAACCCGGGTCGACCCAGCCGGGTTAACCGGTTCGACCGGTTCCGGTAAAAAAACGGGTAAAAAAACCCGGGTTTCTAAAACCGGGTTAACCGGTTAGACCCATCCGGTTTTGAGTGACCCGGGTCAACTCGGTTCGTGAAACCCGGTCGGATTTCGTTTTCTTAAAAAATTTTAATAAAAACCCGAGTTGACCTGATGGTCGAACCGGTTGACCCAGCCAAAAAAATAAAAATTTAATAAATTAAAAACCGGGTTGACCCGGCGGTCGAACCGGTTGACCCGGTGACTCGACCGGGTCGATTTCGAACCCGGTTTTCAAAATATTGGTTATACAGACCCTGCAAACATAAGAGCAATACCAACCGTAGCATTATAATATGTTTGAAGACTGATCCATAGCTGAAGCAAGTATCTTGCATAGAGCATTACATAAAACATTTTGAGCATTGACTTCCACAGTATTTTATGTGGCATCATTCACCTACATTAAAAAAAAATAAATAAATAAAATAAAATAAAATAAAATAAAATAAAAATCTTAAGCGAAATACATGTAAGATGACCAATATTCGGTAGATAATCAGTACATAACACTATGATACAAATCGGGACATTTCGTAACTCGGCATTCTAAGTTTATTGCTTTCTATAATTCAAATTAATGCCTATATGACACCGGTTCTTCCAAATTTAATACGCCTTAAACCTAGTGTGAACTATCTGTTCACTAACATCTAGCACGTTCCATGTATATATAAACTACCTGGTTTTATCTGGTTGAACCAAAACAGAACACAAATCAACCGTATACCCGGATCCACTTCGGCACCAGTCGGGTGCAACCACAAACTTATAGATGTTTATATAATTTTTAGTATTCTATTTGGAAGACAATATTCTTTAAGGGGCGATAGGGGTCTTTTTTTACATGGAAAATGGTGAGACCTTATGCAATGATTAAAGAATTAAGGGGTGCCTTATGCGATATGGGTCCTTTTTTACATGGAAAATGGTTGTCTTGTTCTTCTTTCTTATAATTTCTAGCATTTGGTTGTGGTCAAAATGATTATGTTTTTTTTTTAATATTCTAAGGGTCGGATAGGTATCCTTTTTTACATAGGAGTCATTTAAGAATCAAAATATGCCAAACACACAAAACAAACTTCATCACATCTTCAAGTGTCACACATACATACACACGAAAACACATATGATTGTTTATTTTCGTTAAATAATCAAAATGTGTCGATGCACAAACAGTAACAGATAGAGCATCTTTAAGGGTAGTAATGTGATACCTTTGTGCGCGCATGCGGAGTCGTTGCCTTCAGTTTAAAG